>CM070608.1:30468531-31203645 GCA_036346395.1 Hsuehochloa calcarea | reverse complement strand
ATATGTATGAATCAATTGTTGTGTTATTAGCGTTGTTTTGTACAATCGATAGCTGAATCACATTTCAAATTGCATAAGCCGACTCATATGATAAAATTACACCTTCCCAATACCAAAGTCAAGTAAAGTTGGTGAAAACCAATTGATACCATTCCATGCTTCAATGCGCTACTTTGATTAGTTATACATTTAAGAGATAAACAAGTAGGCATCATGTTGCATTCTAAACAATAGACACTTGTATTTAAACCCATCTTAAAGATATCATGACATTGCTCAATAGATGGTTTGCATAAAACATGTAATTTTAAATCAACAAGATTATCAAGGTAATGCATATTTGATAAACTTGAAACATGTTGTTGTTCACATCAAAATCTCCGATCAAATTGAATTTATATGTATGTATGTAGCTATTTACTAGTGATCTTAAATGTGAAATTTCAAGAACCTTCTTATTAACACTAACTACCTCTTTTGGTTTATCAAATATGATATGACACAAAGAATCATTAAGGGATATTCTAGTAAGAACTTCTGTATGAGTAATCAATTCCATATTATGCAAATTAAACATATCAAATTTAGAACTTGGAATCATCAAAGGAATAATGGAGTTCTCAGTTTTACGCACCTTGTCTTGATATATCGATTTAGTACCAATAGTGTTACCTTTGTCGTCCTCCTCAGTTGATGTAGGTGCATGTATCGTAATGTCATCATGTAACGACGGGGTATCATGTGTTCCCTCTCCAACTATGGTTATATCTTCATCTTTCTCTTCCAATGGTGAGGGCTCTTGAATGTCCAACTCCTTATTTGCTTGGTCCACCTGCACAATGTGTGATACAACACTAGAAATAGAGGGTAAGTTGTTAGGTTCAAAAATAATCTTACTTGTCCTATCATCTATCTCTCCCTTTTCTTTTGGTGTATCTCTCACACTCTCAATTGGGATGCTCTCAACCTCGCATATGGTGGACTCACACACCACTCTTTTATCACTCTCACTCAATTTGGCTATGTGGCTCTCATTCTCACATGGGTTTTGATACATCTCATCCTTGTAAGACCGTGGGCTAGCAAGGGCACATCTACCACCAACCACGATCTCCTCACGTGTTGCGGGTTGTGACGGGGCAGCACTACTCATCACCTTGGTCGAAGAAAAATTCTCATGCTCGATCTTCTTCTCAAGTGAGACACCAGTGGATGAATTAGAACTAAAGAGCCGGCGCAGATTTAATTGATGTGCTTGAATGTGTTTAAGTCTCTTTTCTGCCTTCATAGCAAATTTCACAAGATCTTGCAGACTACGAAAATATTCATCTTGAAGTGCAGCAACGATCTGATAATTCAAGCCTGCTTTGAAATATGCCTTTTCTTGATATGCACTAGTGATATTGGCACGGCGCATTGCATGGTTCAACTCAATATAGTAATCTTTGACAACTTTGCATCCTTGTTTAATGCTCTCCACGTGTCGTAGTAGTTCCCGCTCATAATAGGACGGAACAAATTCTCTTCTCATGATGCTTTTTAAACAGAACCAAGATGTAATGAATCGTTTTTCACCTAGTTGTTGCCACCAACTAGAGGCATAGTCTGTAAAAAACAAAGTGGCCACTCTCACTTCCTTGGCTTCTGATTCGAACTTATGGGATTCAAGCTCGAACTCCATGTCTTGTACCCACTCAAGATACTCCTCTGGATCATTACTACCATAGAAGGGAAGATACGTATACTCGCGATCTGCCATTGTTAGTAGCAAAGCAAAGAATATGTATGTAGGTGTATGTGTATATGTAGAGGTCACTCAACTCACAATCCTAACAAGGTGAAGTTTCTTTACCGTTCCGAAAGGAATTAAGATCAACAATACTTACACTTGAGTGGCAAGGGAACCACAAGGTGATGTGTGGCGAATTTCAAGAGCAAGTCAAAGCACGACAACGGGTGTTTTGTGGAGTTTGGTATGGATACCTACTTAATTTGAAAATTCTAGGTATTGTAAAGCTAAGTAAATATCCAAACTAGAATTCAATGCCTAGTTGCCGATCACAAAGATATAAGTGAAAATCAAAACAACTCACACATAAAGATATTGGAACTTTAGTGCAATCAAGGAATGAGCTATGTAAGATATAAGTGAAGAACAAAATAGCTCAGTATTGCACAAGTTATAGAAAGACGCTAGCTAGTTGCAAATAATGAAACTAGGGCACAAGATTGCAAAAATATTGATATTCTAACAATTGAATCAAGAATGAGTGGGGATTTTCGCTCAAGTTTATGGTTCTGGCTATGCTTCCTTTTTCCTTTTCTCTTTTCTCTTTTCTCTTTCTCTTTTTTTTCTCTTCTTTCTTTTTTTTTCTTCTCTTTTTCCTTCTTTTTTTGAACTATTGCCAAAATTCTTGTTCTACCAAAAATGAGCAAAAATTCTTTCCCACCTTTTGATCTTTGAACAATTGCAAGAACACAAATATTAATATGCAGCCCTAAGCAACGATTTAGCTAGTCTTCAATAGGTTCAAAGTATTCGCAAAGGATTGAAAGGTTCACAAAGGATAAATTGGTTACTCACTTTTTTTTGGTGTTTTTTTATAGACACGACTAAAAAAATCAAACTAGGCTCAAATAAAAAGCAACGCGAAAGAATTCAAGATCAGCAAACTAAACTTGATTCTAATGGACAAAAACTTAACAAAACTCACTAGAATAACAAATTAAATACTACGGTTGAATTTTTTTTGTATGGCTTTTTCGTGAATGGGAAAAAAAGATAACTGGATAAAGATCCTACCGAGTCAACGGAGCTCTGATACCACCTGATGCGGGGTGCCCGATCTTCTCGACGTAGAACCTCTAGATAACTTGTGTATCCTGACGAACCACCAGCTGATCCCCCGCGCCAATGCACGGACTTGCAACTCTATGGAAATTCGCCCAAACACACACTTGATTGGATCCTCGCTGACCACAAGCGAAGATCGTCGAACCCTCAATTCCCAGCGGAAAAGCAAGAACGACCCTTGTTCTCAATGCCCAATTCCCTCTGTTTTGGCTATAAGCACAACAGGAGAATCAAGCAAAAGCTTTGAAAATATATTAAACGTGGTCTGAGGTTACAATGGGGGTCTACCCCTCTATATATAGTGCCCCTACTCCTCCTCATGGCTGGCCAAGAGGCCCTACTCCTATCCTAATTCGGATTTGGAGTCCTACTCCAATTCCGACACATTCCAAAACAGAAAAGGAAACTCTGATTTTACAACCGTCATCTTGTTTCGGTCATATCTTTTGATACAGGACGAATTTCGGAGTGAGGGAGGATCCGTTGGATCGGGCTTGAAGTTAGCTTTCCAACAAGCCCAAAAACACTCCAATCCGACTTCGTATGAGAAAGTTATGACCTTTTTACTCCGGACTGTCCTGCTGATTCCGAATCCGAATTTGAGACTGATTCCGAATCCGAATTGAATTCTGAGTTGATTCCGAATTTGAATTTGGTTGGGCTTGTGGAAGTTTCGAATTTGACTTGGATTCTTGGGCTTCTCTCCCCTTGCTTGTCTTCCACGAGCTTCTCCTCCATTGTGACGGCATTTCTTCAAGAACAGCCTCATATCCTTCATCTCCGTACATTATTGAATCTTCCAATCTGAGCACAAGCAAAACACTAGCTTTAGGTAGTATGAAATTCTTATCTAATTTAAAATGAAATTCAGTGAACAGATTCACCTTTTGGATAAGCTTCTCTTGTTTTTCAACTCTCTTAGTAAGCTCATGTTGTTCGAGGTATTTAATGAATTGAAAATATTATATGAAACAACATAGCTAAGGATGTCGCATCGATCGAGCCAAATGCGAGCAGCTCCATTTTGTGAATTCATGGCACGGAAAGAAAACCCATACCAAACAAACATAATGGACTTCTAGATTGCCCTCCCTCATGTCGGCGTGCTTTTGGAATCGCTTAGCCGTGTGAAACTTTCGAGAACCCGGTAAACCGAGACAAGCACCATTTTGTGAATTCGTGTATGCGGAAAGAAAATCCATACCAAACACCCATAATGGACTTCTAGAGTGCCCGCCCTCATGTCGGCGTGCTTTTGGAATCGTTCCGAGCCAGTGTGAAACTTTCGAGAACGACAGTGCAAACGACTCCATTATGTGAATTCGGCACGGAAAGAAAACCCATACCAAACACCCATAATGGACTTCTAGAGTGCCCTCCCTCATGTCGGCGTGCTTTTGGAATCGTTCCGAGCCGGTGTGAAACTTTGAGAACGACGGGTATCGACAGCTCCATTTTGTGAATTCGTGGCACGGAAAGAATTCCCATACCAAACACCCATAATGGACTTCTAGAGTGCCCTCCCTCATGTCGGCGTACTTTTGGAATCGTTCCGAGCGGTGTGAAACTTTCGAGAACCAGTGCACCAAGCGGCTCCATTTTGTGAATTCGTGGCACGGAAAGAAAACCCACACCAAACAACCATAATAGACTTCTAGAGTGCCCTCCCTCATGTCGGCGTGCGTGTGGAATCGTTCCGAGCCGGTGTTAAACTTTCGAGAACGACGGGTACCGACAGCTCCATTTTGTGAATTCGTGCACGGGAAAGAAAACCCATACCAAACACCCATAATGGACTTCTAGAGTGCCCTCCCTAATGTCGGCAAGGTCTCGGAATCGTTCCGAGCGGTGTTAAACTTTCGAGAACGACGGGTACCGACAGCTCCATTTTGTGAATTCGTGGCACGGAAAGAAAATCCATACCAAACACCCATAATGGACTTCTAGAGTGCCCTCCCTCATGTCAGCGTGCTTTTTGAATCGTTCCGAGCCGGTGTGAAACTTTCGAGAACGACGGGTACCGACAGCTCCATTTTGTGAATTCGTGGCACGGAAAGAAAACCCATACTAAACACCCATAATGGACTTCTAGAGTGCCCTCCCTCATGTCGGTGTGCTTTTGCAATCGTTCCGAGCCGGTGTTAAACTTTCGAGAACGACGGGTACCGACAGCCCCATTTTGTGAAATCTAGGCACGGAAAGAAAACCCATACCAAACACCCATAATGGACTTCTAGAGTGCCCTCCCTCATGTCGACGTGCGTCTGGAATCGTTCCGAGCCGGTGTCAAACTTTCCAAAACGACGGGTACCGACAGCTCTATTTTGTGAATTCGAGGCACGGAAAGGAAACCCATACCAAACACCCATAATGGATTTCTAGAGTGCCCTCCCTCATGTTGGCGTGCGTCTGGAATCGTTCCGAGCCGGTGTTAAACTTTCGAGAACGACGGGTGCCAACAGCTCCATTTTGAGAATTCGTGGCACGGAAAGAAAACCCATACCAAACACCCATAATGGACTTCTAGAGTGCCCTCCCTCATGTCGGCGTGCTTTATGAATAGTTCCGAGCCGGTGTGAAACTTTCGAGAACGACGGGTACCGGCAGCTCCATTTTGTGAATTCGTGGCACGGAAAGAAAATCCATACCAAACACCCATAATGGACTTCTAGAGTTGCCTCCCTCATGTCGGCGTCCGTCTGGAATCGTTCCGAGCCGGTGTTAAACTTTCGAGAACGACGGTGATGCGGGGTGCCCGATCTTCTCGACGTAGAACCTCTAGATAACTTGTGTATCCTGACGAACCACCAGCTGATCCCCCGCGCCAATGCACGGACTTGCAACTCTATGGAAATTCGCCCAAACACACACTTGATTGGATCTCGTGACCACTGGCGAAGATCGTCGAACCCTCAATTCCCAGCGGAAAAGCAAGAACGACCCCTTGTTCTCAATGCCCAATTCCCTCTGTTTTGGCTATAAGCACAACAGGAGAATCAAGCAAAAGCTTTGAAAATATATTAAACGTGGTCTGAGGTTACAATGGGGGTCTACCCCTCTATATATAGTGCCCCTACTCCTCCTCATGGCTGGCCAAGAGGCCCTACTCCAATCCTAATTCGGATTTGGAGTCCTACTCCAATTCCGACACATTTCAAAGCGTAAAAGGAAACTCTGATTTTACAACCGTCATCTTGTTTCGGTCATATCTTTTGATACGGGACGAATTTCGGAGTGAGGGAGGATCCGTTGGATCGGGCTTGAAGTTAGCTTTCCAACAAGCCCAAAAGCACTCCAATCCGACTTCGTATGAGAAAGTTATGACCTTTTTACTCCGGACTGTCCTGCTGATTCCGAATCCGAATTTGAGGCTGATTCCGAATCCGAATTGAATTCTGAGTTGATTCCGAATTTGAATTTGGTTGGGCTTGTGGAAGTTTCGAATTTGACTTGGATTCTTGGGCTTCTCTCCCCTTGCTTGTCTTCCACGAGCTTCTCCTCCATTGTGACGGCCTTTCTTCAAGAACAGCCTCATATCCTTCATCTCCGTACATTATTGAATCTTCCAATCTGAGCACAAGCAAAACACTAGCTTTAGGTAGTATGAAATTCTTATCTAATTTAAAATGAAATTCAGTGAACAGATTCACCTTTTGGATAAGCTTCTCTTGTTTTTCAACTCTCTTAGTAAGCTCATGTTGTTCTGAGGTATTTAATGAATTGAAAATATTATATGAAACAACATAGCTAAGGATGTCCGCATCATCCTCCCTTTCTTCAAAAAAAGCCGTCCTCGGCTTTTGATAGCCTGAAAATGTGCTAGACGAAGAAAACAACGTATATGTATGGTATATGTATTTATCATCCAAACAAGTTCTGTGTAGCGCATGATGATTTGCCAAACATGTATTAAACAAAGAGAACAACGTATATACGTGATATATGTATGAATCAATTGTTGTGTTATTCGCGTTGTTTTGTACAATCGATAGCTCGGAATCACATTTCAAATTGCATAACTGACTCATATGATAAAATTTCACCTCCCCAATACCAAAGTCAAGTAAAGTGGGTGAAAACCAATTGATACCATTCCATGCTTCAACTGCGCTACTTTGATTAGTTATACATTTAAGAGATAAACAAGTAGGCATCATGTTGCATTCTAAACAATAGACACTTGTATTGAAACCCATCTTAAAGAGACTGTGACATTGCTCAATAGATGGTTTGCGCAAAACATGTAATTTTAAATCAACAAGATTATCACAGGTAATGCATATTCGATAAACTTGAAACATGTTGTTGTCTACATCAAAATCTCCGATCAAATTGAATTTATATGTATGTATGTAGCTATTTACTAGTGATCTTAAATGTGAAATTTCAAGAACCTTCTTAATAACACTAACTACCTCTTTTGGTTTATCAAATATGATATGACACAAAGAATCATTAAGGGATATTCTAGTAAGAACTTCTGTATGAGTAATCAATTCCATATTATGCAAATTAAACATATCAAATTTAGAACTTGGAATCATCAAAGGAATAATGGAGTTCTCAGTTTTACGCACCTTGTCTTGATATATCGATTTAGTACCAATAGTGTTACCTTTGTCGTCCTCCTCAGTTGATGTAGGTGCCGCGGGTATCGTAATGTCATCATGTAACGACGGGGTATCATGTGTTCCCTCTCCAACTATGGTTATATCTTCATCTTTCTCTTCCAATGGTGAGGGCTCTTGAATGTCCAACTCCTTATTTGCTTGGTCCACCTGCACAATGTGTGATACAACACTAGAAATAGAGGGTAAGTTGTTAGGTTCAAAAATAATCTTACTTGTCCTATCATCTATCTCTCCCTTTTCTTTTGGTGTATCTCTCACACTCTCAATTGGGATGCTCTCAACCTCGCATATGGTGGACTCACACTGACTCACTCTTTTATCACTCTCACTCAATTTGGCTATGTGGCTCTCATTCTCACATGGGTTTTGATACATCTCATCCTTGTAAGACCGTGGGCCAGCAAGGGCACATCTACCACCAACCACGATCTCCTCACGTGTTGCGGGTTGTGACGGGGCAGCACTACTCATCACCTTGGTCGAAGAAAAATTCTCATGCTCGATCTTCTTCTCAAGTGAGACACCAGTGGATGAATTAGAACTAAAGAGCCGGCGCAGATTTAATTGATGTGCTTGAATGTGTTTAAGTCTCTTTTCTGCCTTCATAGCAAATTTCACAAGATCTTGCAGACTACGAAAATATTCATCTTGAAGTGCAGCAACGATCTGATAATTCAAGCCTGCTTTGAAATATGCCTTTTCTTGATATGCACTAGTGATATTGGCACGGCGCATTGCATGGTTCAACTCAATATAGTAATCTTTGACAACTTTGCATCCTTGTTTAATGCTCTCCACGTGTCGTAGTAGTTCCCGCTCATAATAGGACGGAACAAATTGTAACACCCCAGCCCAACACTGAGCCTAGAATGTCACCTCACTACACTTTAAACTAATAATTAATGACACACTATAAAATTTCATCAAGAAATCATCAATAATCATATCAGTAGACCACAAAAGAGCAATGCATAATTATGGATCAAACGATAATCAATAAGCAAGGGGAATAAAACCAGGTAAATAATCCAAAGCAGTAGCAACCTATGAATCCAAATTAATAAAGCGAATAGTCTAGTCCAAATGATGTCCTAAACTTATTCAATAACTAACATGTCCATGTGTAAACCAAATACTGAATGAATGATTATCATGGCGAATGATCAAGTGATGTCCATGTGCTCTACTCGCTCTCAATTACGGCATCCTCGAAGATCACCTAAAAACAACAGTAGAGCAAGGGTGAGTCCATGACTCAGCAAACACATCATATACAACGAACAATAATATATCAACGACATTCAATAACTTCATTATCATCACATGCACTTCCATTCACATTCTCATTCATCAATCTCAATTATCAATGCAACTCTAATCTATATGTCCACATGCACTTCTTTTCACAGATATCGGTATAGCGTGAGTGAATGCTCGCGACAACATTCACTCTCAAGCCCGTTCCTCCAAAAGGATCGGGACCTCCTCCACTCTCGTGGAGTTGTGATCATAAAGATCACCTTCTCTTATGCAAAGATGCTTATGAATGCAAACATGCAAACTCCATCATAAACATCATATCCAACTTTCCATCATGCTCATCAACAAAGATATAAACATACCAATTCATTGTTTGCAATTAAACCAAATAAAAGCACAACAATAATGGTAATAGAAGATAAAGAAAACAGTGATCGATCATTGATCATTTGTCACCATGCACTTGCTGCACTAGTTGCGACGCACAATTTGGCTAGCAGATGGCAACAAGTACGACGCTTCTCCTACATTAAATACACACATCTCAATACAAGCTACAGCATCATAAGAACAACAATCAATCGACATCGCTCCTACACGTCCCCAAATATACCACATTACGCCGATATCGAAAAGCTACCCATTGCTGTCCGGTTACTAAAAAGAGCGTAACTTTTGACTCGAAAGTCCGATCACCACAAACCACCCCATTCTGGATTCTTTATAAAATTATCCACAATTTCTTAGATTACGAAGACTTTTAATTAAATCATCTACCCTCCGCATTTAGCTCCGAAAGCCGATCTGTCCGCTTCGGAACAGCAGACTTAATAAATTCATAACTTGTGTTTTACTCAACCAAAATGCGCGTTCTCAGATCCTACAGAATCATTGGACAATTATCTACAACTTTCATGTAGATCAAAAACTCTAATTAAGTCATTTACTATTTTTAACAACTGATCTACCAAAACAGCGCGAACGACAAGTAACCCTAAAAACAGCGGCCTTTCGAACAACATAACTCTAATTATACTCGTCCGATTGACGTGATAAAATATGCTATAGAAAGATATCGAAATTATCTACAATTAACTAGTAGATGAGATTTCCAAAATTTGCTATTACGATATCCGAATAAATCGCTCAACAGTACAACAGGTTAACCAAATTCCTTAATCGGCCTTTCTATTAGACAATTATAAAACTTCACTAATTAATCTAGATTATAAACTCTAATTAGTCTAGAAAAGTAGATAGGAAATAAAATCACATATCTTTACCCACAAAACAATTCGGATCTCTGTTTCTATTAGTCTAATCTTTTCCTTCTACCACTAATGAAATTTTCTCGTAACCCTACATAATTAACAATTCTTAATTACCTTACTCGGCTGCATCAAGCGCCGCAGCAATCAATCGCTTCGGCTCAAGACAGCGACGGCAAAGACAAAGACCTCGGTACTTGGCAAAGCAGCAGCACACACAAGCGGCACAAGCCGATCAGCAGAGCAGCCAAACGCAGCGCATGCAATCAACCGGCAGAAGCTTCCTCAGCGAAAGGCGGTGGCCGGCGATTAGCAGCTGCAGACGGCAGCGTCACGCCGCCGGCCTCAGCTCACGCCTTAGTCTCGCGACGCGGCAGATGGGCGCACGCAGGCAGGGCGCGGGCCGGCTCGGGCGCTGCCCTTTCACGCGCAGGTTCGCATGCGCAGAAAGCGATCGTCAAGCGCGCGCAGCTTAGCCCTGTGGGAAAGAAAAGAAAAGCTAGCGTACATGGTAATTTGGAAAAAATAAGGCTAGGGTTTTTTTCTAAAAACAAGATCTATTTATATAGCTCTAAAATTCTGAAAATACTACTTTTATTTAATTACACCTAGGCCCTTAAGACGATTTTAATTAATTAATTATTGCTACTATTTAATTAATTACTCTCCGACCAACGGAACAGCCGGTTATTCAAATTAATATTATTATTTTTTTCGGAGTATTACATTCTACCCCCCTTAACGGAATTCGACCCCGAATTCTAATCGCCGATCTACTCAAACAAAATCTGTACTGCTGAAATTAAACAACAAAACAACACGTACCCGACGTGAACAACTCCGGGTAATGCTCGCGCATGCGAGACTCCAACTCCCAAGTCGCTTCTCTCTCGGACTGATGCGTCCACAGCACCTTAACGTATACCAACGTCTTGTGCCTCAGCACTCGCTCCGACCTTTCCAGAATGCGCGCCGGACGCGACTCAACTGTGAGGTCTTGCTCAATAGTCAACGGCTCTAATGAAATCTTACGCTCTGGGTCTCTCAAAAACTTCCTCAGCATCGAGACGTGAAACACATTGTGAACTCCACGCATGGATTCAGGCAGGTTCAGGCGGTAAGCTAACTTCCCAATTCTTGCAATAATCGGGAACGGTCCAACGTACCTCGGGCTAAGCTTCCCCCTGGTACCAAACCGAACAATGCCTTTAGTGGGAGACACTCTCAAAAGCACCTGGTCACCCACCGCAAACTCCAAGTCACGCCTCCTCAAATCAGCATAACTTTTCTGTCTACTCTGAGCTGCTAACAGATTCTGCCTCACCATGGCCACACGCTCAACGGTCTTCCGAATCCAATCCGGACCCAAAACTGCCTTCTCTCCAACTGCATCCCAACAAAGCGGCGATCTGCACTTCCGCCCATAGAGAACCTCAAATGGCGCAGCTCTAATACTGGAATGGTAACTATTATTATAAGCAAACTCTGCAAGTGGCAACTGGTCCTCCCAACTACCCTTCCAAGATAGAACACAAGATCGCAGCATGTCCTCCAAAGTCTGAATAGTACGCCTGATCGCCCATCTGTCATGGGTGAAAGCAGATACTAAGGTGAGTGTGTGCCCAATGCACTCGCAGACTTTCCTGTAACTTGAGACAAACTTGGCGTCCTCGTCGTAAATGATGGTCTTTGGCACACCATGCAGTCTCACTATTTCACGCACATAAATAGGAGCTAGGTCACTCGCTGAATTTGTCGTGCGAATAGGAATAAGGTGTGCAGATTTGCTGAATCGATCCACCACTACCCAAACTGCATCTTTCCCCCGCGGCGTACGAGGTAACGCCACCACAAAGTCCATAGAGATATCATCCCAAGGCCACTGGGGAACCTCCAAAGGCTGCAACAACCCTGCAGGACGCTTGTGCTCAGCTTTCACTTGCTGACAAACACCACAAGAAGCCACATAATTAGCAATGTCCACCTTCATTCTTTTCCACCAAAAATTCTGTTTCAAATCTCGATACATCTTAGTCTCACCAGGATGAACAGTGTACGGAGTGCGATGTGCCTCCCTCAAAATATCATCCTTGACCTCCGCCTTCTGCGGCACGCAAAGGCGGCCTTTAAACCTCAAAGTATCAGAATCGTCCATACTAAAATCACTCTCTTTACCCTCATCCAGACGCTTCCTAACCTCCTGTAATAACCGGTCACTCTGTTGTGCTTCCCGCACACGGTCTGGAATAGCTGACTCAAGGATCAACTGTGTCTCAACATGTGATGTGCCGGCATAACAATAAGATATTCCCATGCGATCAAAATCAGCAATAAGGTAATCTAGAGTAGCCGGAGTTGCCTTGCGACTAAGAGCATCAGCAACTACATTGGCCTTGCCTGGATGATACTAAATAGTAAGATCGTAATCCTTGATCAACTCCAACCACCTCCTTTGCCTCAAATTCAGATCCTTCTGAGTGAAGATATACTTGAGACTCTTGTGATCTGTGAAAATATCACAAGGCTCACCGTATAGATAATGCCTCCAAATCTTGAGAGCAAAAACAACCGCAGCCAACTCCAAATCATGAGTGGGATAATTCTGCTCGTGCTTCTTTAACTGTCTCGACGCATAAGCAATCACCTTACCGTCTTGCATGAGAACACAGCCAAGACCCACTCGAGACGCATCTGAAAAGACTGTGAACCGCTTCCCCGGCTCGGGAAGAGTGAGAATAGGAGAGGTCACCAACCTGTCCTTCAAAATGCAGAAACTGCGCTCACACTCATCAGTCCACTGGAATCTCACACCTTTTTGAGTAAGCTGAGACATCGGTTTGGCGATGATAGAGAAATCCTGCACAAAACGCCGATAATAACCAGCCAAACCCAGAAACTCCTCACCTCCTTCACACTAGTCGGCCTCTTCCAATCCACCACTGTAGAGACCTTACTGGGATCAACAGCAATACCTTGAGGGTTAATCACATGACCCAGAAAACCCACTTCTGAAATCCAGAACTCGCACTTCTTCAACTTAGCATAAAACTTGTGCTCTCTCAAAGTATCTAAGACCAGCCTCAAATGACGCTCATGACCCTCATTGGTCTTGGAATAGATAAGAATATCATCAATGAACACCACCACGAAGTCATCTAGATACTCGTGCAACATGTTGTTCATGGTCTCCATAAAAATGGCAGGTGCATTAGTCAATCCAAATGACATAACTTTATACTCATAATGCCCATACCTGGTGGAGAAAGCAGTCTTCTCTATATCCTACTCACGCACACGGATTTGATTATACCCTGATTGGAGATCAATCTTGGAGAACACTTGAGCTCCATTCAATCGATCAAACAAGTCCTCAATGCGGGGCAATGGATATTTGTTCTTGATTGTGACTGCATTAAGCGCACGGTAATCAATACACATACGCCAACTCCCATCCTTCTTCTCAGTGAACAGAACAGGAGCTCCCCATGGCGATACACTACGCCTGATCAAACCTTTAGCCAACAGATCATCCAACTGCTTCTTCAACTCGTCCTGAAACGGACGTGCTAATCGATACGGAGACATCGAGATGGGACGAGTACCCGGAACAAGATCAATACGAAACTCCACGTCTCGCACAGGTGGCAAACCCGGAAGCTCAGCCGGAAACACATCGGGATAATCACTAACCACTGGAGTCTCCTCAACCTGCGAAGCCACACTCGGTTTCTCAGCAAGAGCTAAAAGAAATCCAGTTTTCACTGCACGCTGACCGGGAAACAATCCAGCCAACATCGACAGAGAGCGCGGAGGCGCACTCCCCTGAAAAGTCAAAGTCTCCCCAGACGAGGTCTGCACAGAGACTGTTCTACAGAAACAGGATATCACGGCTCGAAAAGAGTGCAACCAATCCATACCCAAGATAACATCGAACGGCTCCATTTGAATAACTATCAAATTCGCCGTGAACTTCTCTCCATCAATAACAATAGAACACCCAGGACAAACAGTAGAACTAGCAATAATACCCCCAGGAGAACTAACCAACACTGACTGGGAAATCCACTGCATACTCAAGTTCGCTCTCCTAGCAAACGCCGACGAGACAAACGAAAAGGTAGCCCCCGAATCAAAAAGGACTAAAGCATCAAACGAATCCACAAGCAAAGTACCTGTCACCACGTCAGGACGTCCCGCAGACTCCGCTGTAGGCATGGCGTACACTCCAGGTGGCGCCATGGAGAAAGAAGACGATGCCGGGGCGGCGAGAGCCCCAACAATCTGCTGTGGCGGTGCAGGTAATGCCGGTCGTGCAGGCTGAAGCGGTGCCGAAGGTGGCGGCTGCCAGTAGTACCCTGCTGGAGGCGCCCAAGCTGAAGGAAACGGCATCGCTGGAGGAGCAGTCATCATCTGGAACGATCCTCGAGCAGGACCCACTGAAGAAGAAGATGGCACGGGCTCCCACTTGATCACGCTAGCGGGGTTCTGGCGACACACCCGCTCCTTGTGACCCTGTCGGCCACACTGACGGCAATCACCCGTCCAAGTGCACTCAGCAGCGCGGTGTCCATCACCGCACTTAAAGCAAAGCATGCCCTGCCCTGGAACAGGACGAAGAGCTGGAGTACCTGCAAAAGGACGAGGCGCCGAAGAAGAGAACGGCCTCGATCGCTAGACACGAAAGATCGCGGTCCTCCTTGAATTTCTTGAAAGGTGTCGACTGCACTCCACTTCCTCACTAGAACTCCTCTTGGTCACCACCGTAAGCAACGATCCACCGAGGCTTGCGCCTTTGTGAGCTGCATCTCCAACTCCATGCCCCTAGCTTGCTCCACAACAGAGCTGTAGTCACAGAGTGGAGTAGCTCCCAACACATGTCGGTACTCAGAATTGAGACCCCGACGGAACCTCTTGGCCTTCTGAAGATCATCGTTCGCTACTGAAGGAACAAAGCGAACCAAGTTGTTGAACTCAGCCTCATACTCAGCAATAGACCTCTTCCCCTGAGCAAAGGTCGTCAAGGCAACCTCCATCTTCTCAACAAATGAGTAGGGGTAGAACTTCCCCTTGAACTGATCTACAAAATCCTCCCAAGTGACTGGACCTTGAGTGGCGGTCCTCGAAGACAACACGACCTCCCACCAAATATCCGCCTGTTGACGAAGAGCACGGATCTCTCCCACCAACTCTCTCAGCAAAGCGGGGGTCTCATCCTGGACCACAACCGGAGGCGGGTCAACAGCAACCCCCTCAGCTACTGACTCATCTGCTACAGGAGGTGGCTCTACGGAACCTCTTCCGCGACACCGACCTCCACGACCGCGGCCACCACGACCACGTCCTCTACCCCTCGGCATAGCTATCAACCACAATCAACAATACACAATGAGTTCAAAGCTCAAAATAAACTCATCCATCAATAAACAACATAACGGAAGCGTAAAACTATATTCGTACCTCTCTCTAACCTACTGTGCACTAGTGTGTCAAATTTTAGGTTAGTTAACCATTAGCAAATTTTAGTTGATTTACTAAACTAAAACAAATTTTAACAATTTTAGTTTGCCTAAGTTGTTAATCTATTCACCACGGACCTAAAGCCCGCTCTGATACCAACTGTAACACCCCAGCCCAACACTGAGCCTAGAATGTCACCTCACTACACTTTAAACTAATAATTAATGACACACTATAAAATTTCATCAAGAAATCATCAATAATCATATCAGTAGACCACAAAAGAGCAATGCATAATTATGGATCAAACGATAATCAATAAGCAAGGGGAATAAAACCAGGTAAATAATCCAAAGCAGTAGCAACCTATGAATCCAAATTAATAAAGCGAATAGTCTAGTCCAAATGATGTCCTAAACTTATTCAATAACTAACATGTCCATGTGTAAACCAAATACTGAATGAATGATTATCATGGCGAATGATCAAGTGATGTCCATGTGCTCTACTCGCTCTCAATTACGGCATCCTCGAAGATCACCTAAAAACAACAGTAGAGCAAGGGTGAGTCCATGACTCAGCAAACACATCATATACAACGAACAATAATATATCAACGACATTCAATAACTTCATTATCATCACATGCACTTCCATTCACATTCTCATTCATCAATCTCAATTATCAATGCAACTCTAATCTATATGTCCACATGCACTTCTTTTCGCGTATACCGGTATAGCGTGAGTGAATGCTCGCGACAACATTCACTCTCAAGCCCGTTCCTCCAAAAGGATCGGGGACCTCCTCCACTCCCGTGGAGTTGTGATCATAAAGATCACCTTCTCTTATGCAAAGATGCTTATGAATGCAAACATGCAAACTCCATCATAAACATCATATCCAACTTTCCATCATGCTCATCAACAAAGATATAAACATACCAATTCATTGTTTGCAATTAAACCAAATAAAAGCACAACAATAATGGTAATAGAAGATAAAGAAAACAGTGATCGATCATTGATCGCTGTCTACCATGCACTTGCCTGTACTAGTTGCGACGCACAATTTGGCTAGCAGATGGCAACAAGTACGACGCTTCTCCTACATTAAATACACACATCTCAATACAAGCTACAGCATCATAAGAACAACAATCAATCGACATCGCTCCTACACGTCCCCAAATATACCACATTACGCCGATATCGAAAAGCTACCCATTGCTGTCCGGTTACTAAAAAGAGCGTAACTTTTGACTCGAAAGTCCGATCACCACAAACCACCCCATTCTGGATTCTTTATAAAATTATCCACAATTTCTTAGATTACGAAGACTTTTAATTAAATCATCTACCCCTCCGTACTTAGCTCCGAAAGCCGATCTGTCCGCTTCGGAACAGCAGACTTAATAAATTCATAACTTGTGTTTTACTCAACCAAAATGCGCGTTCTCAGATCCTACAGAATCATTGGACAATTATCTACAACTTTCATGTAGATCAAAAACTCTAATTAAGTCATTTACTATTTTTAACAACTGATCTACCAAAACAGCGCCGAACGACAGTAACCCTAAAAACAGCGGCCTTTCGAACAACATAACTCTAATTATACTCGTCCGATTGACGTGATAAAATATGCTATAGAAAGATATCGAAATTATCTACAATTAACTAGTAGATGAGATTTCCAAAATTTGCTATTACGATATCCGAATAAATCGCTCAACAGTACAACAGGTTAACCAAATTCCTTAATCGGCCTTTCTATTAGACAATTATAAAACTTCACTAATTAATCTAGATTATAAACTCTAATTAGTCTAGAAAAGTAGATAGGAAATAAAATCACATATCTTTACCCACAAAACAATTCGGATCTCTGTTTCTATTAGTCTAATCTTTTCCTTCTACCACTAATGAAATTTTCTCGTAACCCTACATAATTAACAATTCTTAATTACCTTACTCCGGCTCGGCACTGGCGCTGCAGGCAATCAATCGCTCGGCTCGGCTGCACAGGCGACGGCAGCACAGCAGCCTCGGTACTTGGCAAAGCAGCAGCACACACAAGCGGCACAAGCCGATCAGCAGAGCAGCCAAACGCAGCGCATGCAATCAACCGGCAGAAGCTTCCCTCGGCAGCGAGCGTTAGCCGGCGGTTAGCGCCACAGACGGCAGCTTAACCACGAGCGCCGGCTTCCAATCTGCGCTTTGGTTCTGCAAGACGGCCGATGGGGCGACGGCGGCAGGCGTCGCTCGCCAAGCCGGCTCCGCGCCGCCCTTTCACGCTGAGTGTTCGCATGCGCAGAAAGCGATCGTTCGCATGCATGCAAGCAGCTTAGCCCTCAGGAAAGAAAAGAAAAAGCTAGCGGCGCGGCGGCTGGAAAAATAAGGCTAGGGTTTTTTTCTAAAAACAAGATCTATTTATATAGCTCTAAAATTCTGAAAATACTACTTTTATTTAATTACACCTAGGCCCTTAAGACGATTTTAATTAATTAATTATTGCTACTATTTAATTAATTACTCTCCGACCAACGGAACAGCCGGTTATTCAAATTAATATTATTATTTTTTTCGGAGTATTACACAAATTCTCTTCTCATGATGCTTTTTAAACAGAACCAAGATGTAATGAATCGTTTTCCACCTAGTTGTTGCCACCAACTAGAGGCATAGTCTGTAAAAAACAAAGTGGCCACTCTCACTTCCTTGGCTTCTGATTCGAACTTATGGGATTCAAGCTCGAACTCCATGTCTTGTACCCACTCAAGATACTCCTCTGGATCATTACTACCATAGAAGGGAAGATACGTATAATCGCGATCTGCCATTGTTAGTAGCAAAGCAAAGAATATGTATGTAGGTGTATGTGTATATGTAGAGGTCACTCAACTCACAATCCTAACAAGGTGAAGTTTCTTTACCGCCCAGAAGGAATTAAGATCAACAATACTTACACTTCAGTATGCAGGAACCACAAGGTGATGTGTGAGCGAATTTCAAGAGCAAGTCAAAGCACGACAACGGGTGTTTTGTGGAGTTTGGTATGGATACCTACTTAATTTGAAAATTCTAGGTATTGTAAGGCTAAGTAAATATCCAAACTAGAATTCAATGCCTAGTTGCCGATCACAAAGATATAAGTGAAAATCAAAACAACTCACACGCAAAGATATTGGAACTTTAGTGCAATCAAGGAATGAGCTATGTAAGATATAAGTGAAGAACAAAATAGCTCGTATTGCACAAGTTATAGAAAGACGCTAGCTAGTTGCAAATAATGAAACTAGGGCACAAGATTGCACAAAATATTGATATTCTAACAATTGAATCAAGAATGAGTGGGGATTTTCGCTCAAGTTTATGGTTCGCCATGCGCTTCCTTTTCCTTTCTCTTTTCTCTTTCTCTTTCTTTTCTCTTCTTTCTTTTTTTCTTCTCTTTTCCTTCTTTTTTGAACTATTGCCAAAATTCTTGTTCTACCAAAATGAGCAAAATTCTTTCCCACCTTTTGATCTTTGAACAATTGCAAGAACACAAATATTAATATGCAGCCCTAAGCAACGATTTAGCTAGTCTTCAATAGGTTCAAAGTATTCGCAAAGGATTGAAAGGTTCACAAAGGATAAATTGGTTACTCACTTTTTTTTTGGTGTTTTTTATAGACACGACTAAAAAAATCAAACTAGGCTCAAATAAAAAGCAACGCAAAAGAATTCAAGATCAGCAAACTAAACTTGATTCTAATGGACAAAAACTTAACAAAACTCACTAGAATAACAAATTAAATACTACGGCTGAATTTTTTTTGTATGGCTTTTTCGTGAATGGGAAAAAAAGATAACTGGATAAAGATCCTACCGAGTCAACGGAGCTCTGATACCACCTGATGCGGGGTGCCCGATCTTCTCGACGTAGAACCTCTAGATAACTTGTGTATCCTGACGAACCACCAGCTGATCCCCCGCGCCAATGCACGGACTTGCAACTCTATGGAAATTCGCCCAAACACACACTTGATTGGATCCTCGCTGACCTGGCGAAGATCGTCGAACCTCAATTCCCAGCGGAAAAGCAAGAACGACCCTTGTTCTCAATGCCCAATTCCTCTGTTTTGGCTATAAGCACAACAGTAGAATCAAGCAAAAGCTTTGAAAATATATTAAACGTGGTCTGAGGTTACAATGGGGGTCTACCCCTCTATATATAGTGCCCCTACTCCTCCTCATGGCTGGCCAAGAGGCCCTACTCCAATCCTAATTCGGATTTGGAGTCCTACTCCAATTCCGACACATTCCAAAACAGAAAAGGAAACTCTGATTTTACAACCGTCATCTTGTTTCGGTCATATCTTTTGATACGGGACGAATTTCGGAGTGAGGGAGGATCCGTTGGATCGGGCTTGAAGTTAGCTTTCCAACAAGCCCAAAATCACTCCAATCCGACTTCGTATGAGAAAGTTATGACCTTTTTACTCCGGACTATCCTGCTGATTCCGAATCCGAATTTGAGGCTGATTCCGAATCCGAATTGAATTCTGAGTTGATTCCGAATTTGAATTTGGTTGGGCTTGTGGAAGTTTCGAATTTGACTTGGATTCTTGGGCTTCTCTCCCCTTGCTTGTCTTCCACGAGCTTCTCCTCCATTGTGACGGCCTTTCTTCAAGAACAGCCTCATATCCTTCATCTCCGTACATTATTGAATCTTCCAATCTGAGCACAAGCAAAACACTAGCTTTAGGTAGTATGAAATTCTTATCTAATTTAAAATGAAATTCAGTGAACAGATTCACCTTTTGGATAAGCTTCTCTTGTTTTTCAACTCTCTTAGTAAGCTCATGTTGTTCTGAGGTATTTAATGAATTGAAAATATTATATGAAACAACATAGCTAAGGATGTCCGCATCAGACGGGTACCGACAGCTCCATTTTGTGAATTCATGGCACGGAAAGAAAACCCATACCAAACAAACATAATGGACTTCTAGATTGCCCTCCCTCATGTCGGCGTGCTTTTGGAATCGTTCCGAGCCGGTGTGAAACTTTCGAGAACGACGGGTACCGACAGCACCATTTTGTGAATTCGTGGTACGGAAAGAAAATCCATACCAAACACCCATAATGGACTTCTAGAGTGCCCGCCCTCATGTCGGCGTGCTTTTGGAATCGTTCCGAGCCAGTGTGAAACTTTCGAGAACGAGTGCAAACGACTCCATTTTGTGAATTCGTGGCGGAAAGAAAACCCATACCAAACACCCATAATGGACTTCTAGAGTGCCCTCCCTCATGTCGGCGTGCTTTTGGAATCGTTCCGAGCCGGTGTGAAACTTTCGAGAACGACGGGTACCGACAGCTCCATTTTGTGAATTCGTGGTACGGAAAGAAAACCCATACCAAACACCCATAATGGACTTCTAGAGTGCCCTCCTCATGTCGGCGTGCTTTTGGAATCGTTCCGAGCCGGTGTGAAACTTTCGAGAACGACTGCAACCGACTCCATTTTGTGAATTCGTGGCACGGAAAGAAAACCCACACCAAACAACCATAATAGACTTCTAGAGTGCCCTCCCTCATGTCGGCGTGCGCCTAGAATCGTTCCGAGCCGGTGTTAAACTTTCGAGAACGACGGGTACCGACAGCTCAATTTTGTGAATTCGTGGCACGGAAAGAAAACCCATACCAAACACCCATAATGGAGTTCTAGAGTGCCCTCCCTCATGTCGGCGTGCGTCTGGAATCGTTCCGAGCCAGTGTTAAACTTTCGAGAACGACGGGTACCGACAGCTCCATTTTGTGAATTCGTGGCACGTAAAGAAAATCCATACCAAACACCCATAATGGACTTCTAGAGTGCCCTCCTCATGTCATGCGTGCTTTTGAATCGTTCGAGCGGTGTGAAACTTTCGAGAACGACTGCACCGAGTACCCATTTTGTGAATTCGTGGCACGGAAGAAAACCCATACCAAACACCCATAATGGACTTCTAGAGTGCCCTCCCTCATGTCGGCATGCTTTTGGAATTGTTCCGAGCCGGTGTTAAACTTTCGAGAACGACGGGTACCGACAGCCCCATTTTGTGAAATCTAGGCACGGAAGAAAACCCATACCAAACACCCATAATGGACTTCTAGAGTGCCCTCCCTCATGTCGACGTGCGTCTGGAATCGTTCCGAGCCGGTGTCAAACTTTCCAAAACGACGGGTACCGACAGCTCTATTTTGTGAATTCGAGGCACGGAAAGAAAACCCATACCAAACACCCATAATGGATTTCTAGAGTGCCCTCCCTCATGTTGGCGTGCGTCTGGAATCGTTCCGAGCCGGTGTCAAACTTTCCAAACGACGGGTACCGACAGCTCTATTTTGTGAATTCGAGGCACGGAAAGAAAACCCATACCAAACACCCATAATGGACTTCTAGAGTGCCCTCCCTCATGTCGGCGTGCGTCTGGAATCGTTCCGAGCCGGTGTTAAACTTTCGAGAACGACGGGTACCGACAGCTCCATTTTGTGAATTCGTGGCACGGAAAGAAAATGATACGGGGTCGCCCGATCTTCTCGACGTAGGATCTGGATACTCACGTGGATTTGATGAACCGTAGTGATCTGAAGTAGCTCATGAACTTGACGTCGCGATCTGAAACAATGGTTCTTGGCATTCCATGCAATCTCACAATCTCCCTGAAAAACAAATCAGCTACATGCGACGCATCATCGCTCTTATGACGAGTGGAATAAATGTGCCATTTTAGAGAACACGCCCACAACAACAAAGATCAATCCTTCCCTCTTGGTCCTAGGCGGTCCTAACACAAAATCCATGCTAATATCTTCCCAAGGAGCACTAGGAGCAGGAAGTGGAGTATACAAACCATGTGGATTGAGTTTTGATTTTGCCTTATGGCATGTGATGCATCTTTGAACAAACCTCTCGACGCCTCGCCTCATCTTTGGCCAATAGAAGTTATCACTAACATCATATAAGTCTTCTCCTCCGAAATGCCCCATCAATCCTCCCGCATGAGATTCTGCAACAATAACAAACGCACAGAGGAATCCAGAACACATAGCTTATTCATGCGAAAGAGAAACCATCATGAATATGAAATTTATCCCACCCTTTTCCATCTCTCGCAATTAGAATATGGAGCCGCAAATTCATGATCTAAGCATATAAATCTTTCAAACTTTCCAACCCTGGTACCTTTACTTCCAACTGAGTCAACAACACATGTTTTCTAGACAAAGCATCAGCTACCATATTCTCTTTGCCTTTCTTATATTTGATAATGTATGGAAAGGTCTCAATGAATTCTACCCACTTAGCATGTCTACGATTCAATTTCGCTTGCCCCTTTAAATATTTCAAAGATTCATGATCAGAATGTATTATGAATTCCTTAGGCCAAAGATAATGTTGCCAAGTTTCCAACACACGCACAAGAGCATATAGTTCTTTATCATAAACAGGATAATTCAATTGTGCACCATGAAGTTTCTCACCAAATATGCAATGTGTTTTCTTTCTTGCATTAAACACCACCAATACCTATTCCACTAGCATCACATTCAATCTCAAAAGTTTTTGTGAAATCAGTAAAGCAAGCAATGGTGCTTCACCAAACATTTCTTCAATTCAAGAAAAGCTTTGTCTTGTTTGTCTCCCCACTCAAAAATCACTCCTTTTAGTTAATTCATTTAATGGGGCAACAATGGTGCTGAAATCTTTCACAAATCGCCGATAGAAACTAGCAAGCCCATGGAAGCTACGAATTTGACTAACATTCACAGGAATTGCCCAATTTCTAATAGCTTCAATTTTAGATTCATCCACTTCAATGCCATGAGCTGAAACAACATAGCCTAGAAACACAACCTTACTAGTGCAAAAAGTACACTTATCAAGATTGGCATACAAGCATTCTTTCCTAAGCACTTCTAGCACTTGTTTGATGTGTTCAACATGATCTTCCAAACAGCGGCTATATATCAGGATATCATCAAAGTAAACTACCACAAATTTACCAATGAAGTGTCTCAAAACATGGTTCATTAAGCGCATGAATGTACTAGGAGCATTGGACAATCCAAAAGGCATTACTAACCATTCATACAAGCCAAATTTCGTTTTAAAAGCAGTTTTCCATTCATCACCATGTTTCATTCTTATTTGATGATAGCCACTACGCAAGTCAATCTTAGAAAGATAGTAGAACCACTTAACTCATCAAGCATATCATCTAACCTAGGAATAGGATGACGATAGCTAACAGCTTATGTTGTTAATAGCTCTCTGATCTATGCACATTCTCCAAGTACCATCTTTCTTAGGAACAAGAATAACGGAGCGGCACAAGGACTAAGGCTCGCAGACGTACCCTTTGTCCAAAAGTGCTTGCACTTGACGCTGAATCTCCTTAGTTTCTTACGGATTTGTGCGACGCGGCCGATTGGGAAGAGGGCTCCGGGACTAGGTCAATTTGATGCTCAATACCTCGAATAGGTGGTAGACCAATGTATCTCCTCCGAAACACGTCGTCATAAACCCGCAAAACTTGAGAAATAGCACTAGGAAGAGATGTTAAATCATTAGTAGAAAGCAATGCATCTTTGTACAATAATACAAGGTGCATCAAAGCGGGATCATCTTTCATCTCTCTTAGATCGATTTGGTGGCTATCATGACTAAGTTTTTCTCTCCTCACTCTTGCTTTTACCTCTCGGGTTTGGCTTGTGGCTCTCACTCACCTTTGTGGAATCACACTCTTTGGTTCTCTCCTTTCTCACTCTCAACTTGCATCGCGATCTTACGCACATTATCATTTACAATTTGAGAAGGAGTCAACGGTATGACACCACTTGTTTTTGTTCCACCAAAACTTGTATTGGTTAGTTCTTCCATCATGAATCACAAAGACGATCATATTGCCATGGCCTTCCTAGCGACAAGTGACATACGTCCATAGGCACCACATCACACTCCACCGTATCTCGATAAGTGCCAATTTCAAATTCAACATCCACGGTGTATCCCACACTCAATGAACCTCTCTCATGCGACCCATGGATCCGATATGGATGTGGGTGTTTCTTGTACTTCAACCCAAGTTTATTGCAAAGCTCCTTGCTAGCCAAATTACGACAACTCCCACCATCAATGATTACCTTACAAAATTTACCATCTTTGCTAACTTGAGCTCTTGTATGGAATAAATTGCAGTCATTGCTCATGGGAAGGCTTTGGTTGCACACTCAACACCGTCGGAGTACACACAAGTATAGGACCAACACCGGTTCACAATACTCTATGTCTTGCTCCTCCTCATGTGCATCACCATATGTCCCTAAATCAAAGATAGTGATCATTCTCTTCTTCACTTGCGTAATCATATTTCCCATTCTCTAATATCAACATCGCCTTGTTATTTGGGCAATCCTTTTGCATATGACCACGGCCAAGGCATTTGAAGCATTGTATACCGCTACTCTTCGTCAGAGAACCCATAGAAGAGGAAACACTAGTCTTGCTGGATTTGATGGCCTTCTTGCACCGGAGTGGCTTCTTCCTTCTTGCTAGATGATGTCGAAAACTTGAACCACCACTTGGAGCTGTTTGTTGGCTTATTTGTGATTTGGAACCATATCTTCCTCCATTGGATGGTGTACGCAAAGAAAGGACGTTGATCTTGCAAACTTAGCATCCTCTTGCAATTGTCGTTACGCCTTTGTAGCTTGATGCACTAACACATAAAGATTGGTATAAGGCTGAAAATTGACAATTCTTTTGACTTGATGGTTCAAACCTGAGAGGAAGCGTGCCATGGTTTGCTCTTCTTGTTCTTGAACCTTGCCTCGAATCATGGCTAGCTCCATCTCCTTGTAGTACTCCTCCACAGAATATGCTCCCTGCTTCATATTCTGCAATTTATCAAATAGATCACGCTTGTAATGACGAGGAACAAAACGGGCTCTCATTTCCCGCTTCATCTCTTGCCATGTTGCAACAGGGTTTTCTCCATTCTCAGCTCTTTGAGTAATGACTTGTTCCCACCAATCCAAAGCATAATGTAATACCCCGAAAAATAAATAGATTTTAATAATCGCGTCGTAAGGGTCGGAGAGTAATTAATTAAATAGTATCGATAAATAATTAATTAAAAACGTTTTAAGGGCCTGGGTGTAATTAAATAAAAAGATTTGGGAAAATAGAATTTTCGGATCTTTTTTGGAGCTATATAAATGAATTTCGGATTTTCTAGAAAAAAACCCTAGCCAATTTCCAAGCGACCACCGCTTGACTTTTCTTTTTATGCCGCCCACCAATCCTGCGTGTCTTTGACCTGGACCTATGCTGTATTTCGCTAAAGCCAATCGCCGAGCCGGCGCTGCCATTTGGAAGTCTGCCGCCTGTTGTTGCGTTGTGTTCTTCGGGCGCAGGTGTTCTCGCGCTTGCCATTACCTGTTTGTTTGCTTGCTTTGCCGCTCGCGTGGGCGCATGCGCCGAAGCGCCGCTCATTGCCGCCGGTTACCGCCACGCCGGTTCTTCCGATTCTTTTCTCTTCTGCACTGTACGCCGGCGAAGCATTGGCCGTTGATCGCGTGGAGGGCGACCAAGTCTTCTGCTGCCGCCGGCCGCCTACCGGCAGCGTGTCGCGTTGACGACGTCAGCGTGGAGGTTTGATATATGTTCTCTCTTTGCTGTTAATTAGAGATTATAACTGAGATTATTTAGAGAGGGTTAATTTCTATAACAGAGAAGTCGATTAATAGATCCGTTAGCGTGCCGTTCGGTTGTACTATTTATTCGGTTATCGTAATGGCAATTTTTGGTAATCTCATCTACTAGTTAATTGTAGACAATTTCGATATCTTTCTATAGCATATTTTATTATGTCACTCGGACAAGAAGAACTAGAGTTATGTTGTTTCGAAAGGCCGCTGTTTTTAGGGTTAACGTCTTTCGGCGCTGTTTTGGTAGACTGTAGATTAAAAATAGTAAATAGCTTAATTAGAGTTTTTGATCTACATGAAAGTTGTAGATAATTGTCCAATGGTTCTGTAGGATCTGAGAACGCATATTTTGGTTGAGTAAAACAAAAGTTATGAATTTAGTAAGACCGCTGTTCCGAAGCGGACAGATCGGCTTTCGGAGCTAAATACGGAGGGTTAGATGATTTAATTAGAAGTCTTCGTAATCTAAGAAATTGTGGATAATTTTATAAAGAATCCAGAATGGGGTGGTTTGTGGTGATCGGACTTTTGAGTCAAAAGTTACGCTCTTTTTAGTAACCGGTCAGCTATAGGTAACTAGTCGGTACCGGCGTAACGTGGTATATTTGGGGACGTGTAGGAGCGATGTATATTGATTGCTATTATTGTTGCTGTAATTTGTATTGAAGTTGGTGTATTTAATATAGGAGAGGCGTCGTGCTTGTTGCCGTCTTCTAATCAAATCGTACGTCGCTGCTAGTAAAGGCAAGTGCATGGTAGACAGCGATCAATGATCGATCACTGTTTTCTTTATCTTCTATTACCATTATTGTTGTGCTTTTATTTTGTTTAATTGCAAGCAATGGAATGGTATGGATTTATATTGTTAATGGACATGATGAAAAGTTGGATATGATGTTTATGATGGAGTTTGCATGTTTGCATTCATAAGCATCTTTGCATAAGAGAAGGTGATCATTATTGATCACAACTCCACGGGAGTGGAGGAGGTCCCCGATCCTTGAGGAGGAGCGGGCTTAAGAGTGAATGTTGTCGCGAGCATTCACTCACGCTATACCGGTATACGCGAAAGAAGTGCATGTGGACATATAGAATAGAGTTGCATTGAAATTTGAGATTGATGAATGAGAATGTTATTAGAAGTGCATATGATGATAATGAAGTTATTGAATGCTGTTGATTTATTATTGTTCGTTGTTTATGGATGTATTTGCTGAGTCGGGGACTCACCCTTGCTCTACTGTTGTTTTTAGGTGATCTTCGAGGATGCCGTAATTGAGAGCGAGTAGAGCACATGGGCATTACATGATCACCCGCCATAATAATCTTTTCATTCAATATTGGTTTACACTTGGACATGTTAGTTTGAATAATGTTTAGGGTATCATTTGGACTAGACTATTTGCTTTATTAAACTGGATTCATTGGTTGATGCTGTTTTGGATTATTTGCCTGGTTATAATTTCCATTGCTTATTTATTATCGTTTGATCCATAGTTATGCATGTTCTTTTGTGATCCATTGATATGATTATTGTTGTTTTCTTGATGTAATTTTATAGTGTGTCGATAATTATTAGTTGGAAGAGTAGTGTGGTGGCATTCTAGGCTCAGTGTTGGGCTGGGGTGTTACACATAACCTTCAAACTCAAGTGATGCCAACTGTATCATTCTCTCATCCGTATAGTGATGTATACGGAATATTTTATCAACCTTCAATTCCCAAGTGAGATACTCCTCGGGATCAGTCCCTCCTGCAAACTTGGGCATGGAAAACTTGAGCTTGCCCAAGCCATCATCTTCATTGCGTGGACGACGATAATGGTCATTGTAATGCAAAGCAAAATCACCATCCTCTTCCATCGCATGTGCGGCACCACCACGCCCACCACGGCCTCCACTGAAGCGGACATCCTTAGCTATGTTGTTTCATATAATATTTTCAATTCATTAAATACCTCAGAACAACATGAGCTTGCTAAGAGAGTTGAAAAACAAGAGAAGCTTATCCAACAGGTGAATCTGTTCACTGAATTTCCTTTTAAATTAGTTGAGAATTTCATACTACCTAAAACTAGTATTTTGCTTATGCTCAGATTGGAAGATTCAATAATGAACAGAGATGAAGGATATGAGGTTGTTCTTGAAGAAAGGCCGTCACAATGGAGGAGAAGCTCGTGGGAGATAAGCAAGGGGAGAGAAGCCCAAGAATCCAAGTCAAATTCGAAACTTCCACAAGCCCAACCAAATTCAAATTCGGAATCAACTCATAATTCAATTCGGATTCGGAATCAGCCTCAAATTCGGATTCGGAATCAGCAGGACCGTCCGGATTAAAACGACCATAACTTTTACAAACGGAGTCCGATTCGAGTGTTCTTGGGCTTGTTGGAAAGCTAACTTCAAGCCCGATCCAACGGATCCTCCCTCACTCCGAAATTCCTTATGAATCAAAAGATATGATCGAATCAATGTGACGGTTGTAAAATCAGAGTTTCCTTTTCTGTTTTGAATGTGTCGAATTGGAGTAGGACTCCAAATCCGAATTAGAATAGAGTAGGGCCTCTTGGCCAGCCATGAGGAGGAGTAGGAGCACTATATATAGAGGGGTAGACCCCCATTGTAACCTCAGACCACGTTTAATATAATTTCAAAGCTTTTGCTTGATTCTCCTGTTGTGCTTAAAGCCAAAACAGAGGGAATTGGGCATTGAGAATAAGGGGTCGTTCTTGCTTTTCCGCTGGGAATTGAGGGTTCGACGATCTTCGCTTGTGGTCAGCGAGGATCCAATCAAGTGTGTGTTTGGGCGAATTTTCCATAGAGTTGCAAGTCCGTGCATTGGCGCGGGGATCAGCTGGTGGTTCGTCAGGATACACAAGTTATCAAGAGGTCCTATGTCGAGAAGATCGCACACCCGCCTGTGGTATCGAGTCCGCTGACTCGGTAGGATCTTTATCCAGTTATCTAATTTTTTTCCTATACACGAAAAAGCCATACAAAAAAAGTCTTTCAGCCGTAGTATTTAATTTGTTATTCTAGTGAGTTTTGTTAAGTTTTTGTCCATTAGAATCAAGTTTAGTTTGCTGATCTTGAATTCTTTTGCGTTGCTTTTATTTGAGCCTAGTTTGATTTTTTGTTGTGTTTATAAAAAAAAACACCAAAAAAAAAAGTGAGTAACCAATTTATCCTTTGTGAACCTTTCAATCCTTTGCGAATACTTTGAACCTATTGAAGACTAGCTAAATCGTTGCTTAGGGCTGCATATTAATATTTGTGTTCTTGCAATTGTTCAAAGATCAAAAGGTGGGAAAGAATTTTTGCTCATTTTTGGTAGAACAAGAATTTTGGCAATAGTTCAAAAAAAAGGAAGGAAAAAGAGAAGAGAAAAAAAGAAAGAAGAGAAAAGAGAAAAGAGAAAAGAGAAAAGAGAAAAGGAAAAAGAAAGCGCATAGCCGAACCATAAAACTGAGCGAAAATCCCCACTCATTCTTGATTCAATTGTTAGAATATCAATATTTTATGCAATCTTGTGTCCTAGTTTCATTATTTGCAACTAGCTAGCGTCTTTCTATAACTTGTGCAATACGAGCTATTTTGTTCTTCACTTATATCTTACATAGCTCATTCCTTGATTGCACTAAGTTCCAATATCTTTGCGTGTGAGTTGCTTTGATTTTCACTTTTATCTTTGTGATCGGCAACTAGGCATTGAATTCTAGTTTGGATATTTACTTAGCCTTACAATACCTAGAATTTTCAAATTAAGTAGGTATCCATACCAAGCTCCACAAATCACCCGTTGTCGTGCTTTGACTTGCTCTTGAAATTCGCTCACACATCACCTTGTGGTTCCTGCTGCCCTGAAGTGTAAATATTGTTGATCTTAATTCCTTTCGGAATGGTAAAGAAACTTCACCTTGTTAGGATTGTGAGTTGAGTGACCTCTACACATACACATACACATACACCTACATACATATTCTTTGCTTTGTTGCTAACAATGGCAGATCGTGAGTATACGTATCTTCCCTTCTATGGTAGTAATGATCCAGAGGAGTATCTTGAGTGGGTACAAGACATGGAGTTCGAGCTTGAATCCCATAAGTTCGAATCAGAAGCCAAGGAAGTGAGAGTGGCCACTTTGTTTTTTACGGACTATGCCTCTAGTTGGTGGCAACAACTAGGTGGAAAACGATTCATTACATCTTGGTTCTGTTTAAAAAGCGTCATGAGAAGAGAATTTGTTCCATCCTATTATGAGCGGGAACTACTACGACACGTGGAGAGCATTAAACAAGGATGCAAAGTTGTCAAAGATTACTATATTGAGTTAAACCATGCAATGCGCCGTGCCAATATCACTAGTGCATATCAAGAAAAGGCATATTTCAAAGCAGCTTGAATTATCGATCGTCGCACTTCAAGATGAATATTTTCGTAGTCCGCAAGATCTTGTGAAATTTGCTATGAAGGCGTAAAAGAGACTTAAACACATTCAAGCACATCAATTAAATCTGCGCCGGCTCTTTAGTTCAAATTCATCCACCGTGTGTCACTTGAGAAGAAGATCGAGCATGATAATTTTTCTTCGACCGAGGTGATGAGTAGTGCTTTGCCCGTCACAACCCGCAACACGTGAGGAGGTTGTGGTTGGTGGTAGTTGTGCCCTTGCCGCCCACGGTCTTACAAGAATGAGATGTATCAAAACCCATGTGAGAATGAGAGCCACATAGCCAAATTGAGTGAGAGTGATAAAAGAGTGAGTCTGTGTGATTCCACCATACGCGAGATTGAGAGTATCCCAATTGAGAGTGTGAGAGATACACCAAAAGAAAAGAGAGAGATAGATGATAGGACAAGTAAGATTATTTTTGAACCTAACAACTTACCCTCTATTTCTAGTGTTGTATCCCACATTCTGCAGGTGGACCAAGCAAATAAGGAGTTGGAGATTCAAGAGCCCTCACCATTGGAAGAGAAAGATAAAGAGCTAACCATAGATGGAGAGGGAATACCTGAAGATCAAGGTAACACTATTTGTACTGAATTGGTCGTTTATGAAAACAAGGTGCGAAAGCGAGAACTCCATTATTCATTTGATGATTCCACGCTCTAAATTTGATATGCTTAATTTGCATAATGTGAAATTGATTACTCAAAAGAAGTTCTTAGTAGAATACACAATAATAATTCTTTGTGTTATATCATATTCGATAGTCCTAAACATGTATCTAGTGTGATTAAGAAGGTTCTTGAAATTTCACACTTAAGATCACTAGTAAATAGCTACATACACACATATAAATTCAATTTGATTGGTGATGTTGGTGTAGACAACATGTTTCAAGTTTATCAAATATACATTACCTATGATAATCTTGTTGATTTACAATCACATGTTTTGCGCAAACCATCTATTAAGCAATGTCATGATATCTTTAAGATGGGTTTAAATACAAGTGTCTATTGTTTAGAATGCAACATGATGCCAACTTGTTTATCTCTTGAATGTATAACTAATCATAGTAGCGCAGTTGAATTATGGAATGGTATCAATTGGTTTTCACCCACTTTACTTGACTTTGGTATTGGGAAGGTGAAATTTTATCATATGAGTCAGTTGTGCAATTTGAAATGTGATTCCGAGCTATCGATTGTACAAAACAACGCGAATAACACAACAATTGATTCATACATATATCACGTATATACGTTGTTCTCTTTGTTTAATAACTGTTCGGCAAATCATCATGCGCTACACGGAACTTGTTTGGATGATAAATACATATACTATGCATATACGTTGTTTTCTTCGTCTAGCACATTTTCAGGCTATCAAAAGCCGAGGACGGCTTTTTTTGAAGAAAGGGAGGATGATGCGGACATCCTTAGCTATGTTGTTTCATATAATATTTTCAATTCATTAAATACCTCGTAACAACATGAGCTTGCTAAGAGAGTTGAAAACAAGAGAAGCTTATCCAACAGTGAATCATTCACTGAATTTCCTTTTAAATTAGTTGAGAATTTCATACTACCTAAAACTAGTATTTTGCTTATGCTCAGATTGGAAGATTCAATAATGAACAGAGACGAAGGATATGAGGTTGTTCTTGAAGAAAGGCCGTCACAATGGAGGAGAAGCTCGTGGGAGATAAGCAAGGGGAGAGAAGCCCAAGAATCCAAGTCAAATTCGAAACTTCCACAAGCCCAACCAAATTCAAATTCGGAATCAACTCATAATTCAATTCGGATTCGGAATCAGCCTCAAATTCGGATTCGGAATCAGCAGGACAGTCCGGATTAAAACGACCATAACTTTTACAAACGGAGTCCGATTCGAGTGTTCTTGGGCTTGTTGGAAAGCTAACTTCAAGCCCGATCCAACGGATCCTCCCTCACTCTGAAATTCCTTATGAATCAAAAGATATGATCGAATCAATGTGACGGTTGTAAAATCAGAGTTTCCTTTTCTGTTTTGGAATGTGTCGGAATTGGAGTAGGACTCCAAATCCGAATTAGAATAGGAGTAGGGCCTCTTGGCCAGCCATGAGGAGGAGTAGGAGCACTATATATAGAGGGGTAGACCCCCATTGTAACCTCAGACCACGTTTAATATAATTTCAAAGCTTTTGCTTGATTCTCCTGTTGTGCTTAAAGCCAAAACAGAGGGAATTGGGCATTGAGAATAAGGGGTCGTTTTGCTTTTCCACTGGAATTGAGGGTTCACGATCTTCGCTTGTGGTCGCGAGGATCCAATCAAGTGTGTGTTTGGGCGAATTTTCCATAGAGTTGCAAGTCCGTGCATTGGCGCGGGGGATCAGCTGGTGGTTCGTCAGGATACACAAGTTATCAAGAGGTCCTACGTCGAGAAGATCGGGCACCCCGCATCATCCACCTAGACCCTGGCCACGCCCTCCATGGGTTCCTTCTCGTCCTCCTAGCTGTGGTGGACGCACCACGTTGGTCGCCACTCGGTGTTGCGGTGCAGGAGGTACATGTGCAGCAGCTTCTCCTCCTTGAACACTTGCTTCATCACCACCATTGCGAGCTTGTATGAGCCTAGTGAGGGTCCCAATGTCCTCCGCAATTGGCGATATTTTCATCACTTGTATCTCCATATTTTGCATATCCCTTGCAATTTGATCAACAAAGAATCATGCTTCTCATGGAGTTGATTGAGCCCTTGGTGTAGCTCACGTTGAAAGTGTTCATGAGTGCCCCAAATTGATATTGCTTGACGAATGCCTGAGTGTCATTTGTCCCACCACTCTCATCATGGTGTTCTCCTACACCTGACATGGTTAGTTATGCAAGAAACAAATAGTCGTGTATATAATAATGCTTTGTGGAAATCACTCAATCTCACTATGTCCTCTCTCCAAGTAAAGTTCTTACCCTTCCAAGTGAATTAAGGCCAATAAAACTTACACTGGTAGAAGTGACAACAAAGAGTGATGATCAAGCGAATTTAAGAGTGTTCACTACTAGCACAACAACGGTTATATGGTGGAGCTTGGCATGAGAGTGTATATCCTAGCAATCTGAAATTCTTGATGTTGTAAAATTAAGTAATAATCCAAACTAGAATACTTTGCCTAAGTGCTGATCCAAAAGATTTAAGTGAAGTCTATGAACACACATGCAAAGATTAATGTGACTCGATGCAAACAAATGAATGAGCTAACTAGAGGCAATCAAATTAAAGATTAGATAGCCTGCTTTGCACCAAGTACTAGGAGAGACGCTAGCCAATTGCAATGATATGAATGTAAGGGCACGAGATTGCTCAAGAGATTAAACTACACAATCTGAATTTATGGATTAAGGTCTCACCCAAATTCGCCAATGCTTTCTTTTCTTTCTTTCTTTCTTTCCTTCTCTGTTCTTTTTTTGCTCAACTTCCTCTTTCTTTTTTTTTCAAAGGCCAAACTAGGTTTAATTGTTCTTTTGGTTTTCCATAGGTCACAAATATTCAACAAGGTGTGAAGTACTCAGAGCAGCCCTAGATGCAATATTCAACAGCTAGTCTCAAATGATGAAAAGAATATCAGCAAGATTTTTTTTTTTTGGATTTTGGATTGAACACAAAGATTTTGGATTTTGGCATAATCAACCAAACCATTGGACGCAAGTAAGAGCTTCCTCTCATTGGAATAGTTGTGCATCCGAAATATTGTATCAATTTCAAGCTCCCAATTAAGGTATTCTTCCACATCTGCACGACCTGAAAATATAGGGATAGCAAATTTGGGCTTAGTGACAAAATCCTTACGATGCACGTTGGGGTGGTTGAACATGGCGCGCAGCTCTAAGAAGTTGTTGTTGATGTCCGTACGTAGCTGCGTAACCTCCTCCCCGAGGTTGTTCAATTTATACCGAACGGCCCCAAGCTCATCGCGCACACCAGTATCACGATCAAGAAGTTGCTTTTGTAGCATCCTGCGCAAGCGAGTGTACTCCATCCATGTAACCGATAAATCCTCCTGATGACCTGACATGGCAACAACTCACAAATAGCAAACGCGATTATATCCAGGTTAGTAAAACAAAATAACTCTCTCTCTGTACGCTCGCAACTCACTGTCCTGAAAACAAGACAAGCTTACCGTTCCAAAGTGAATCAAGGACTACAAAACGACACTTGTGGTAGCGAACGACCTCAACCGGTAATGTATGAGCGTAACCCAGAGCAAAGGTAGTACACGAACGGGTGTAGGTGGAGTTTGGTATGGTATGTGTATAACCTATGCAAACTGATATTCAAGTTGTTGTAAAGTTAAGTAATGATCCAAGCTAGATTCTTTTGCCTATGTGCTGATCCAATGGGTTTAAGTGAAAAGGATGAACGCACACGCAAAGATATTGTGACTCAATGCAAACAAAGGAATGAGCTAGCGAGACGGGATCTGAAAATGAGATTAGGCTAGCTCGTTTTGCACCAAGTACTAAGAGAGACGCTAGCCAATTGCAATTGAAAATAGTAGGGCACAAGATTGCTCAAAAAAATGACTACACAATCTGAAATAATGATGGGCTGGTACTGTAGCAACCAATAAAATGTATAATACTATAGCAATCGGCAAAAGATTTTTTTTTTCTTCCTCTCTTTTCTTTCGCAAAAATTATGTTTTTGCTCTCAGTTTTTTTTATACTCTTTTTTTTCTCAATGCCGTGGCTCTTTCTATTGTGCGGCTGCTTTTTTTTATATTTTCTCAATGGCCGAAAGTGTTTTCCTACCCTCGTGGGTGCATAAGCCCAACAATTCAGCAAGGTGTAAACAATGTTCAATAAGCAGCCCTAATACAATATCAAAAGCTAGTCTCACAAGATGAAAGGATACAAGTGAAGCGGGGTTCAGACGCAAAAGTTACGACCGAATTACAAACAGTGTACCAATTGAACTCGGATTTAAAGAAAATTGAGTCAGGGACTAAATTTGAATTTTGGATTTTTTTTGGTTTTTTGGAAGGAAACAAGGAACAAGGTACGCAAAGGAAACACTTAGATCAGCACTAAACAAAAAATTCTAATGGACTAAAACCTAACAAAACTCACAAGAAATAACAGATTGAAACTAGGGTTTGGAATTTTTGTGTTGCAATTTTTGGTTTAATGGACTATAGGACAGAAAAACGAAACTAAACTAAGGGTAAAATAGCTCTCACCGAGTAAACCTAGAATCTGATACCATATGATACGGGGGGAAGCCCGATCTTCTCGGTGAGGAACCGTGGCTAACTGATGCGAAGTAGACGATGTCGCTAGCTGAACACTCGCGCCAATGCACGAACCCTCAACTCTTTGGAATACGCCCAAAACACACCGGATAGTTGATCGTCGCGAGACCACGAACGACGATCGCCAAGTCCCCAATTCCCAATGGAACGACGGCTTGACCTTGAATTGCAAAACGAACCAATGGATCGCCTAGTCCTCTCTCAAAGTCCTCGCATGAACTCTGGTTTCGAAAGAACAAGCAATAGCTATGTTTCTATTCTTATGTATAAACTGGTCTGAGGTTACAATGGGGGTCTAACCCTCAATATATAGTGCTCTTGTCCTCCTCATGGCTGGCCAAGAGGCCCTACTCCTACTCTAATTCGGAATTAGGACTCCTACTCCAATTCCGACTCAATCTAAAACAAAAAGGAAACTCTAATTTACAACCGTCATATTTTTTCGGTCATATCTTTTGATTCAGGAGGAATTTCGCAGTGGGGGAGGATCCGTTGGATCGGGCTTGAAGTTAGCTTTCCAACAAGCCCAAAACCACCCAAATCGGACTTCGTATGAGAAAGTTATGACCGTTTTACTTCGGACTTTCTGCTAATTCCGAATCCGAATTTGATGCTGATTCCGAATCCGAATTTGATTCTGGGTTGATTCCGAATTTGAATTCGGTTGGGGTTGTGGGAGATCTGAAATAGGCTTGAAAATCTTATCCAAAACTTGAGCTTTAAGTCCTCTTTTGCTCTCCCATCACACGGGATTCTTTCCTCCTTGATCAGCCGCATGGGCTGCTTGACTTTCTCCTTCCCAACTGCTTTGACCTTCTTGTTCTTCATCAGTAGGCAACAAATATGGTTACCCTCCTCCTTGTGCTCCACTATTGCTTTGGCTCCAGCCACCCTCTCGGTTCCAAAGGCCTTAAGCTTGTCGAACCTGAGAATGCACAAAGTATTGATTTTACGTAGTATCCAATTCTCATGGAAAACACAAGGAAACTCATTAAGAAACAAATGCACCTGTTGTTTTAGAAATTTAGTTCTTCCTTTATGAACAACCTCATAATTAGTAGAGATATCCTCATCAAGAAAACCCATACCAAACACCCATAATGGACTTCTAGAGTGCCCGCCCTCATGTCGGCGTGCTTTTGGAATCGTTCCGAGCCGGTGTGAAACTTTCGAGAACGACGGGTACCGACAGCCCCATTATGTGAATTCGTGGCACGGAAAGAAAACCCATACCAAACACCCATAATGGACTTCTAGAGTGCCCTCCCTCATGTCGGCGTGCTTTTGGAATCGTTCCGAGCCGGTGTGAAACTTTTGAGAACGACGGGTATCGACAGCTCCATTTTGTGAATTCGTGGCACGGAAAGAATTCCCATACCAAACACCCATAATGGCCTTCTAGAGTGCCCTCCTCATGTCGGCGTACTTTTGGAATCGTTCCGAGCCGGTGTGAAACTTTCGAGAACGACGGGTACCGACAGCTCCATTTTGTGAATTCGTGGCACGGAAAGAAAACCCACACCAAACAACCATAATAGACTTCTAGAGTGCCCTCCCTCATGTCGGCGTGCGTGTGGAATCGTTCCGAGCCGGTGTTAAACTTTCGAGAACGACGGTACCGACAGCTCCATTTTGTGAATTCGTGGCACGGAAGAAAACCCATACCAAACACCCATAATGGAGTTCTAGAGTGCCCTCCCTCATGTCGGCGAGGTGTCGGAATCGTTCCGAGCCGGTGTTAAACTTTCGAGAACGACGGGTACCGACAGCTCCATTTTGTGAATTCGTGGCACGGAAAGAAAATCCATACCAAACACCCATAATGGACTTCTAGAGTGCCCTCCTCATGTCGGCGTGCTTTTGAATCGTTCCGAGCCGGTGTGAAACTTTCGAGAACGACGGGTACCGACTCCATTTTGTGAATTCGTGGCACGGAAAGAAAACCCACACCAAACAACCATAATAGACTTCTAGAGTGCCCTCCCTCATGTCGGCGTGCGTGTGGAATCGTTCCGAGCCGGTGTTAAACTTTCGAGAACGACGGTACCGACAGCCCCATTTTGTGAATTCGTGGCACGGAAAGAAAACCCATACCAAACACCCATAATGGAGTTCTAGAGTGCCCTCCCTCATGTCGTGCGTGCCTCGAATCGCTCCGAGCCGGTGTTAAACTTTCGAGAACGGTGCACCGATACTCCATTTTGTGAATTCGTGGCACGGAAGAAAATCCATACCAAACACCCATAATGGACTTCTAGAGTGCCCTCCATCATGTCGTGATGCTTTTGAATCGCTCCGAGCCGGTGTGAAACTTTCGAGAACGACGGCACCGATGACCCATTTTGTGAATTCGTGGCACGAAAGAAAACCCATACCAAACACCCATAATGGACTTCTAGAGTGCCCTCCCTCATGTCGGTGTGCTTTTGCAATCGTTCCGAGCCGGTGTTAAACTTTCGAGAACGACGTGTACCGACAGCTCCATTTTGTGAAATCTAGGCACGGAAAGAAAACCCATACCAAACACCCATAATGGACTTCTAGAGTGCCCTCCTCATGTCGCCGTAAGGCCCGGAATCGTCCGAGCCGGTGTCAAACTTTCCAAAACGACGGGTACCGTCAGCTCTATTTTGTGAAATCGAGGTACGGAAAGAAAACTCATACCAAACACCCATAATGGACTTCTAGAGTGCCCTCCGTCATGTCGGCGTGCGTCTGGAATCGTTCCGAGCCGGTGTTAAACTTTCGAGAACGACGGGTGCCAACAGCTCCATTTTGAGAATTCGTGGCACGGAAAGAAAACCCATACCAAACACCCATAATGGACCTCTTGATACGGATCCACCTAGTTGATTAGATGAATCCTGATTGTTGTCCCAATCTTTCACGGTACACTCGAAGATCAGTAGCAATCTCACAAACCAATTCGGTAAATTGAATTGTAAGAAAATCAATATACTCACAAACCAATCTAATAGATTGAATTGCAAGTAGTAGCGTTAGGTGAATAGTATTCCGAAACAAGAGATAGATATCTTGATCTTGCTCTCAATCTTTCTCCCTCAATCTCTCCAACTCATATCACGACTCAAGAACACACAATATGCGCCAAAACGGCTTTTCTGATTTTTATTATCTAAATCATAACTTGTCCTCCATATGGTGCGCCATGGGGTTTATATAGCCTCCCACGCAAGCACAAAACTCGGATGAACAGTGTTGAATTTGCTACGAAGAATCAGTGTCCGATTCATCGCTCACGTGAACAATAATCCGAGTGCCATCGCTCACGTGAACGATAATCCGAACCAAAAAATACTTTCTTTTTTAATTAGAATTTAAACTATTATAGTTTTGGAATAAAATATTAATCACCAATTGGTCAGTTCAATTGGATCCAAATCGAACCAACCCACATGCCATGTTCTGGCGTCCTCTCCATGCATGTTCAAATCTTCCTCTTGGTTTCCCTTGTGTTGTAGGCTTTCCTTCTCTTAGCTTCTTGCACGAACTTGTTCCACGACTTGATGCTTCTTCCGACGCCAATGCAACCCACGCCATACCACCACATGTCTTTCTTGATTGCACGATACGCTAGGGTTTTATCCCGAGAGAACGCCCCTCTCGTTGGCAAAGATCCCCATCCATCCTATCGGCCTTCACAACATTTTGTTTTACCTTTTGCAATGCTTTGGTTGTAGATATGGCCGTATCATCCTCCCTTTCTTCAAGAAAAGACGTCCTCGTCTTTTGTGTAACCTCGTGAATCTCCGTCGGGGTAGTCTTCACGATCGTCTTTTAGCTATGATCTCCTCAAAGATGAATAGAATTCTCGGCATAGGACACGTGGTATATGATCTTCCCGATGCACCAAAGAGTACTTGTTGGACCTCCCGTGGTGCGTAGCATTGCGATCATATCGCCACGGACGCCCCAACAACAAGTGACATGCATGCATAGGCATCGACGTCACACTCCACTTTGTCGTGATAGTCTCCTCTTGAAAAACAAACTTTGACACGATGAGTAATTTTCGCCATCGACATTATGCAACCATTGTGCATAATACGGTTCGATGTCGCCAGTTGTCAACCCCAAAGCTTGCACCAAATCGTTGCTAATGATATTGTTGTAGCTTCCACCATCAACGATAAGCTTGTAAACTTTGCCATTGATTTTGCACTCGATTTGAAAACGTTGGTTATTTGTCCCGTCCTGTGAGAATGGAAGTGTTGTCAACTCGAACCGCCTTGGTCAAGATACAAAGACCATCTTGTGGTGCCTCACTACTAGTTTTGTCATCATGGAACGACACCTCTTCTGCTTTTGGGTAGAAAGAAGGGTTGCCAATTCTAATTTCTTCTCGTTCTTCCTCACCAACCGTTCTTCTTCACGTTTCTTGGCCTTTAGCTTTCTTGCCGCTCTTTAATGTCTCCTTGGGCCTTGTCTCGTCATTGTCTATCTTCAAAGTACCTTGACGAGGACCAAGATGTAATGTCCTTCGTGTTCCTCTCCATGGAAAGGAGTACCGCATGACGGGCGTGATGCAACTCGATGTATGTGTTGTTCTTTCAACCAATATGCACCAATCACCAACGAACATGCTCTCATATGCATAGGAATCACGTCACAAGTAACAACAAAGAGATACCCATCCAAAGAAAATTTTACCTCCACTTGTTTTGTGATCGAATGTGCTTGAACCTCCAAAGCAATAGATATGGCTCCGGATGTGGCTTTGTGATCAACCCCAATCATCCACAAGTGTTTGGCTTGCGGCGTTTGTCAAGCTTCCCGATCGATCATCATAGCACAACTGTGTTCCCCACTCGACACCGATTGAAGAATATGTAGCTCGGATCGTGGAGTGGATCCTCCTCACATTGATCTATAGTGTAGTGAATTGCATGACTAACTTCATGTCCTATCAGACCATGTCGATACTTGATCTTCGTAGCAACGGCACCGTGAACAATCAAGCTCGATACCACGATACGGATCCACCTAGTTGATTAGATGAATCGATTGTTGTCCCAATCTTTCACGGTACACTCAAGATCAAGAGTAATCTCACAAACCAATTCGGTAAATTGAATTGTAAGAAAATCAATATACTCACAAACCAATCTAATAGATTGAATTGCAAGTAGTAGCGTTAGGTGAATAGTATTCCGAACAAGAGATAGATATCTTGATCTTGCTCTCAATCTTTCTCCCTCAATCTCTCCAACTCATATCACGACTCAAGAACACACAATATGCGCCAAAACGGCTTTTCTGATTTTTATTATCTAAATCATAACTTGTCCTCCATATGGTGCGGCCATGGGGGGTTTATATAGCCTCCCACGCAAGCACAAAACTCGGATGAACAAAGGTCCGAATTTGCTACAAGAACAGTGTCCGATTCATTGCTCACGTGAACAAGATGTCGAGTCTGTTCATCGCTCACGTGAACGAGAACCCAACCAAAAATACTTTCTTTTTTTAATTAGAATTTAAACTATTCTAGTTTTGGAATAAAATATTAATCACCAATTGGCTGTCTGAATTGGATCCAAACTGAACCAACCCACATGCCATGTTCCTGGCGTCCTCTCCATGCATGTTCAAATCTTCCTCTTGGTTTCCCTTGTGTTGTAGGCTTTCCTTCTCTTAGCTTCTTGCACGAACTTGTTCCACGCACTTGATGCTTCTTCTGACGCCAATGCAACCCTTGCTGCCATACCACCACATGTCTTTCTTGACTGCACGCATGCGCTAGGGTTTTATCCCGAGAGAACGTCCCCTCTCGTTGGCCAGCATCCCCATCCATCCTATCGGCCTTCACAACATTTTGTTTTACCTTTTGCAATGCTTTGGTTGTAGATATGGCCGTATCATCCTCCCTTTCTTCAAGAAAAGACGTCCTCGTCTTTTGTGTAACCTCAGGAATCTCCGTCGGGGTAGTCTTCACGATCGTCTTTTTAGCTATGATCTCCTCAGCATGAATAGAATTCTCTGGCATAGGACACAGGGTATATGATCTTCCCTGATGCACCAAAGAGTACTTGTTGGACCTCCCGTGGTGCGTAGCATTGCGATCATACTGCCACGGACGCCCCAACAACAAGTGACATGCATGCATAGGCACGACGTCACACTCCACTTTGTCGTGATAGTCTCCTACTGAAAAACAAACTTTGACACGATGAGTAATTTTCGCCATCGACATTATGCAACCATTGTGCATAATACGGTTCGATGTCGCCAGTTGTCAACCCCAAAGCTTGCACCAAATCGTTGCTAATGATATTGTTGTAGCTTCCACCATCAACGATAAGCTTGTAAACTTTGCCATTGATTTTGCACTCGATTTGAAAACGTTGGTTATTTGTCCGTTGTGAGAATGGAAGTGTTGTCAACTCGAACCGCCTTGGTCAAGATACAAAGACCATCTTGTGGTGCCTCACTACTAGTTTTGTCATCATGGAACGACACCTCTTGCTGTTTTTGGGTAGAAAGAAGGGTTGCCAATTCTAATTTCTCTTTGTTCTTCCTCACCAACCGTTCTTCTTCACGTTTCTTGGCCTTTAGCCTTTGTCGCTCTTTAATGTCTCCTTGGGCCTTGTCTCGTCATTGTCTATCTTCAAAGTACCTTGACGAGGACCAAGATGTAATGTCCTTCGTGTTCCTCTCCATGGAAAGGAGTACCGCATGACGGGCGTGATGCAACTCGATGTATGTCTTGTTCTTTCAACCAATATGCACCAATCACCAACGAACATGCTCTCATATGCATAGGAATCACGTCACAAGTAACAACAAAGAAGATACCCATCCAAAGAAAATTTTACCTCCACTTGTTTTGTGATCGAATGTGCTTGAACCTCCAAAGCAATAGATATGGCTCCGGATGTGGCTTTGTGATCAACCCCAATCATCCACAAGTGTTTGGCTTGCGGCGCTTGTCAAGCTTCCAGATCGATCATCATAGCACAACTGTGTTCCCCACTCGACACCGATTGAAGAATATGTAGCTCGGATCGTGGAGTGGATCCTCCTCACATTGATCTATAGTGTAGTTGAATTGCATGACTAACTTCATGTCCTTCAGACGCCCATGTCGATACTTGATCTTCGTAGCAACGGCACCGTGAACAATCAAGCTCGATACCACCCGATACGGATCCACCTAGTTGATTAGATGAATCTCGATTGTTGTCCCAATCTTTCACGGTACACTCAAGATCGTAGTAATCTCACAAACCAATTCGGTAAATTGAATTGTAAGAAAATCAATATACTCACAAACCAATCTAATAGATTGAATTGCAAGTAGTAGCGTTAGGTGAATAGTATTCAAACAAGAGATAGATATCTTGATCTTGCTCTCAATCTTTCTCCTCAATCTCTCCAACTCATATCACGACTCAAGAACACACAATATGCGCCAAAACGGCTTTTTCGATTTTTATTATCTAAATCATAACTTGTCCTCCATATGGTGCGCCATGGGGGTTTATATAGCCTCCCACGCAAGCACAAAACTCGGATGAACAAGGTTCGAATTTGCTACAAGAATCGTGTCCGATTACGCTCACGTGAACAAGATCTGAGTGCCATCGTTCACGTGAACAAGAACCCAACCAAAAATACTTTCTTTTTTTAATTAGAATTTAAACTATTCTAGTTTTGGAATAAAATATTAATCACCAATTGGCTGTCTGAATTGGATCCAAACTGAACCAACCCACATGCCATGTTCCTGGCGTCCTCTCCATGCATGTTCAAATCTTCCTCTTGGTTTCCCTTGTGTTGTAGGCTTTCCTTCTCTTAGCTTCTTGCACGAACTTGTTCCACGCACTTGATGCTTCTTCGACGCTAATGCAACCCTTGCGCCATACCACCACATGTCTTTCTTGATCGCACGCATGCGCTAGGGTTTTATCCCGAGAGAACGCCCCTCGTTGGCAAAGATCCCCATCCATCCTATCGGCCTTCACAACATTTTGTTTTACCTTTTGCAATGCTTTGGTTGTAGATATGGCCGTATCATCCTCCCTTTCTTCAAGAAAAGACGTCCTCGTCTTTTGTGTAACCTCAGGAATCTCCGTCGGGGTAGTCTTCACGATCGCCTTTTTAGCTATGATCTCCTCAAAGATGAATAGAATTCTTCGCACAGACACGTGGTATATGATCTTCCCGATGCACCAAAGAGTACTTGTTGGACCTCCCGTGGTGCGTAGCATTGCGATCATACTGCCACGGACGCCCCAACAACAAGTGACATGCATGCATAGGCACGACGTGTGATACCCTGAAAATAATATTAATTTTAATAATCGCGTCTTAAGGGTCGGAGCGTAATTAATTAAATAGTAGCAATAAAGAATTAATTAAAAACGTCTTAAGGACTTGTGCGTAATTAAATAAAAAGAATTTGTGAAAAATGGATTATTTCAAAATTTTTAAGAGCTATATAAATGAATTGTGGATTTTAGAAAAAAAAAACCCTAGCTTTTTCTTTTGTTTTCTTCCATGCCATAATCCGCTTTTTTTTTCCTCGTATGTGCGAGCTTGACTCTTTCTACTGATCCGTCTGCGCATTTTTTTTTCCTGCGCTAGATGCCGCTGCCAGGTAATCGCACTTGGCCGCCAGTCGCCGTCCCTCACGCATTGATTGCTTCGGTCTTGCGCGTGCAGCCCACCGCTCAAGCCGCTCCTCACAAGCGCCATGCGGTCTTGGTGCCACTGCTTTCTCTGTGTGCAAAGTGTTGTGTTTCTTTCACGCCGCCGAAGAGTCTTGAAGATGACGCCGTGTGCTCGTCTTGATCCACGCCGAGCCGAGCTACCGTCGCGTGGAGGTTTGCAAAGACGTTATGTGATTTTAGTTCCTATCTGTTTTGCTAATTCATTAAGAGCTTATAAACGAGATTAATTAGAGAGATTTAGAATTTTCTAGTCGAGTGGCCGATTAATAGATCCGTTAGCCGCTGTTCTGTTAAACGATTTATTCGGGTACCTTAATGACAAATTTTGGAATTGTCGTCTACTGGTTAATTGTAGATAATATCAATAGCTTTCTTTAGCATATTTTATCATGTCAATCGGACAAGTATAACTTGAGTTATGTTTTTCGAAGACCGCTGTTTTTACTGTTGTCGTTATTCAGCGCTGTTTTGGTAGACTGTAGATTAAAAATAGTAAACAGATTAATTAGTGTTTTTGATCTACATGAAAGTTGTAGATAATTATCCAATGGTTCTATAGGATCTGAGAACGCGTATTTTGGTTGAGTAAAACAAAAGTTATGAATTTAGTAAGGCTGCTGTTCCGAAGCGGACAGACCGACTTTCTGGGCTAAATACGGAGGGTTAGATGATTTAATTAGAAGTCTTTGTAATCTAAGAAAATGTGGATAATGTTATGAAGAATCCAGAATGGGGTGGTTTGTGGTGATCGGACTTTCGAGTCAAAAGTTACGCTCTTTTTAGTAACCGGTCAGCTATAGGTAACTAGTCGGTACCGGCGTAACGTGTGATATTTGGGGACGTGTAGGGGCGTTGTATATTGATTGTTATTCTTATGATGCTGTAGCTTGTATTGAGATGTGTGTATTTAATATAGGAGAGGCGTCGTGCTTGTTGCCGTCTTCTAATCAAATCGTGCGTCGCTGCTAGTAAAGGCAAGTGCATGGTAGACAGCGATCAATGATCGATCACTGTTTTCTTTATCTTCTATTACCATTATTGTTGTGCTTTTATTTGGTTTAATTGCAAACAATGAATTGGTATGTTTATATCTTTGTTGATGAGCATGATGGAAAGTTGGATGTGATGTTTATGATGGAGATTGCATGTTTGCATTCATAAGCATCTTTGCATAAGAGAAGGTGATCTTGATGATCACAACTCCACGGGAGTGGAGGAGGTCCCCGATCCTTATGGAGGAACGGGCTTGAGAGTGAATGTTGTCGCGAGCATTCACTCACGCTATACCGGTATACGCGAAAAGAAGTGCATGTGGACATATAGATTAGAGTTGCATTGATATTTGAGAATTTATGAATGAGAATGGCAATAGAAGTGCATGTGGACATATAGATTAGAGTTGCATTGATATTTGAGAATTTATGAATGAGAATGGCAATAGAAGTGCATGTGATGATAATGAAGTTATTGAATGCTGATGATTTATTATTGTTCGTTGTTTATGGATGTATTTGCTGAGTCGTGGACTCACCCTTGCTCTACTGTTGTTTTTAGGTGATCTTCGAGGATGCCGTAATTGAGAGCGAGTAGAGCACATGGACATCACATGATCATTCGCCATGATAATCTTTTCATTCAATATTGGTTTACACTTGGACATGTTAGTTACTGAATCATGTTTAGGATAACATTTGGACTAGACTATTTGCTTTCTTAATTTGGATTCATTGGTTGATGCTGCTTTGGATTATTTACCTGGTTATAATTTCCATTGCTTATTTATTACCTCATGATCCATAATTATGCATTGCTCTTTTGTGGTCCTTGGATTTGATTATCATTGAATTCTTGCTATATTTATAAAGTGTGTCAATAATTATTAATTGGAAGGTAGTTTAGTGGCATTCCAGGCTCAGTGTTGGGCTGGGGTGTTACAGTTGGTATCAGAGCGGGCTTTAGGTCCGTGGTGAATAGATTAACAACTTAGGCAAACTAAAATTGTTAAAATCTGTTTAGTATTAGTAAATCAACTAAAATTTGCTAATGGTTAACTAACCTAAAATTTGACACACTAGTGCGAGGTTAGGAGAGGTACGATCATCGTTTTACGCCTGCTCGTTGTTTATTGATGGATGAGTTTATTTTGAGCTTTGAACTCATTATATAATGTTGATTGTGATTGATAGCTATGTCGAGGATAGATGACGTGGTCGTGGTGGCTACTGGCCGTGGAGGTCGGGCCGCGGGCGTGGTTCGTGGGGGCCCCTCCCGAGGCGCTTGAGATCGTGGTTGTGGCCCCGGTTTTACCAGTTACACCACCATTCGTGGTATGGGAATAGAGAGGTAGCTACTTTGATTACAGTGGTTATAGGTATTGTGTGTGAGTTTCTTTATAAAAGTTGTTCTCTTCCTTGAGCTTGAATTTTGGGCAATCAAGTTATAGTTGCGGTTGATGAATTTTCCTTGAGATAGTGTTTACAATACAATGGTGATATTTCATTGGTCTCCTTTGGTTCCATAAAGCCATTACTTGTTCTCATGATCTGTTGATCTATTGTTGCTTTGTGTGAACATCGGTTAACAAATGAGATTGATCTTTTCGTGGGAGTTCCGCCCTTCCTATTGGAAAATACGACTTATTTATTCACTTGGTATTCTGGATACTGAAAGTTTTCTATTGCAAGTTCTTTAACATGTGAAAACTTTGGCTTTATGTATTTCTTGTGGATTATTTCGAGTGCTGAAGTTTAATGCCTATTTTTCTGAAAAGAGTTAAAATCCTTTTGTGTTGACTTGTTATGTTTAAGCTAGAGATGGTAAACATAGAAGTTCATTGATAAGGTATGAGTATCAGGTCGGATCTGTAGCGTGATGCATGATTGGTCTTAACCCAAATTATTGTCATAGAGTAATTACGAGTTGAGTAGTGACTAAGAGTATGTCCATACCTAATTGGAGTCATAGGAGTTATTAGGAAGTATGGAACGTAGATGAACTGGCTTGGACAGTAAAATGGATTAGTTTGTTGAATTTATTGGATTTGGTACCAATGGGTTAATCTAATTGTGTGTAAAGGGAAACTTGAGGAGATGCTAGGTTATTGCCTTAATAGATCTTATTTGTGGTGTTATCTTTATTGTAGACACTTGGTGATCATATTTGGTTGATAGGTTTACACATACCTTAGTATGATTAATTATTGGAATTGTGTACAAAAGGTTGAATGGATTGAATACCAGTGGATCTAGAATTTACAGGAGGAGTTCTGGATAGTTCTTCTTTATAGAATGACACGATGAATTTGATTATAGTGTTGTTGAGATTTTTGATCGAGAGAAGATTTTGACTTTTGAGGATTTAGGGTGATTTTGTTGAAAACTAAATGTGAGGAGGAACAACTGGATATGTGTTGGTAAATATTCAAGAGATTCGCAAATGGAAATAGGTAGCAGCTAGACATCATAAGAAAGCTAGTTGATAACAACAATGGTTGGAGTGCAATTGCTGAGTGTTAAAGTTTGGTGTTGAGCATCACTAAGAGTTGAGCTGGTGTGATTTAATAGGTGACTTATACCTAGACAATTGTGGAATAGTCAGACAATAGCATACCCGTGATGAAAGGGTTTTGATAAAACCTTTTAATTTGTGAGTGGATTCCTTCTAATACAAAGTAGTTGTTGTAGTGAGGTTGTATGGTTTTGGTATAATCCCATTTTGAAGATGTGATGGTAAAGTAGTACGGAACAATTTGGTGAACTTTTCGGGGCTTATTAATGGAAGAGTTGACGATAATGAATCATGTTAAGAGTGTATTATTCTTATTGTTAGTAAGATTGTCTGTAAGGGATTGTGGCTTCGTGTGGTGATGGTTCTTTTAGAAAGAATGTAATTTGATCGCCGTTCGTAATATCGTTTAAATGAAAGGTGTGGAGTTTTGAATTCATGAACTTTTGGAGTTTATGATTTATTTGGTAGATGAAATTGGTTTGAGCAAGTGACGAGTCGGAAAGCTTTATTGGTTCTTAAGTGATTAATGTGATTTGGTCTTAACTTCTTATTTGTCGCTTCTTTTGAGAAAGGAATAGTCGATTTGTTTTACAAAACCTTAAAGAGTGTATATTGGGAACTGGTTAATAGTGGTCAAGTATATGATGTTGTGAGACCCTGGGTTGCAAGTTAATTGAGGAACATTAGAGGATAAATTCATTTCATGATATAAATCTCATAGAGAATTGGATCTAAAAGGAATTATGGACGTTGGGACAAAACTGATCATATTGTTGCAATTAGTAGAACCTATAGTGAATAGTGATCCAAGAATATTTGTTCATGATGGTGGAGTATTGGAATTATCGAATAGTTGGGATATTGTGATGGTATACTTTGCAAGGTTATGTAGGTGAAATTGAATGGTGTGGTTTATTGAGGGTCCAATATTAGTGAAGTAAATCGTTTTGGGCAGTTAATTGATTAGTGATGATGGTTGATATTAATGATTAAGGATATTGTTTGGATTGTGGGAATTCTAGACAGCGAATATGCGGATTTCTATCAAGTATACCAGAAGTCACTTTAGGAGTCCTGGCTGTTGAAATTGAGCATGTGTTTTATGCTAGAACCTTGGTTGCCCATTGATCATGTGTAGAAGTAGTAGAACAAAAGTGGATTCCAAATAGTATGATGATCATTGATAGAATCCTTTGGTTTTAAATCAGTGTGTGTGGGTAGAGAATTTCAAGTTGATTATCCTTAAAAGATTGAGGTGATGTGATTGTGGGTGTAGATTTGATTTGAGGTGTTGGGAATCATTTGTCAAAATAGTTTCTTTGGTAGAGGAGGGGACTATAGTATCTTTTTATGGGTTAGTAGAGTCTCTCTAAATGGGCGTGGTTGTTGCTCTCAAAGTTGAGCATCGCTTGAGATTACCAGCTAAGAGGAATGAGTTAGTGTGATGATTTGAAATCCTATGAATTGAGAGAGTTTTATCCTAAAAGAAAAGTTGAAAAAAATTTGATTCCTGTAGTGAAATGCCCTCTTGATTCTTATTTGAGCGTGTGTTTATGACAGAGGTCATTTACAATTTGAGTTGGCTTTACGTTGGCATGTGATTCTCTCTAATTTAGGGAAAGAAAAAGTGATTGATTTTGGCATTCGAATGTTTTCTCTTTTGGCTTACGTGGTGTTTATTTGCAAACAGCCTATTTGGAAAATGGAAAGGTTTTTGTGTGATGAATCTTTGATTTTGGATTTGACCATTCTGATGGGGAATTGGTAACGCGTGATCGCGATGAGAATCCTTTGTTTTCAGTTGGGTTCTATTTATAAAAGAGTTTGTTTGAAACTAGTTTGGTTGTGCGTTCCTGGTTAAAGGAGGTACTCCTTGCAAATGTGAAGTGGTTGATTGGGAGACAGGACAGGAGTTCAGTGTGTTATGTACAGACTGTGTGGTTTGGTACCAAAACGAAGTTTGGCCCAAGTTACATTAGTTTGTTTCTGGAAGTTGTGGAGATTTTTGGAAGAAAGTGTATCGTTAGGACCGTCTCGTGTCCATGCGCAAGGCACACAACATTTTGTATAACCCGATGTCAAGGTAGTATTTGAGAGATCAGGATTACAAGATTTTCTTAGAGCCGTTGACCACCAAGTAAGACCGTACCTTCGACTTCTGTCAGTTGAGTGTACCGAAAATTGACGAGATGAGTGCTGAGGCACAAGACGTTGGTATACGTCAAGGTGCTGTGGACGCAACAGTCCGAGAGAGAGGCGACTTGAGAGTTAGAGTCTTGCATGCGCGAGCAGTATCCGGAGTTGTTCACGTCAAGTACGTGTTATTCTGTTGTTTAATTTCAGCAGTGTAGTTTTTGTTTGAGTAGATCGGCGATTAGAATTCGGGGTCGAATTCCGTTAAGGGGGGTAGAATGTGATACCCTGAAAATAATATTAATTTTAATAATCGCGTCTTAAGGGTCGGAGCGTAATTAATTAAATAGTAGCAATAAAGAATTAATTAAAAACGTCTTAAGGACTTGTGCGTAATTAAATAAAAAGAATTTGTGAAAAATGGATTATTTCAAAATTTTTAAGAGCTATATAAATGAATTGTGGATTTTAGAAAAAAAAAACCCTAGCTTTTTCTTTTGTTTTCTTCCGCCGCAATCCGCTTTTTTTCCTCATGCCGAGCGACGCGCTTCTACCGACTGCTGCGTTGCATTTTTTCTCGCGCTAGATGCGCGCACTGCCGGTAATCGCACTTCACGCCAGCCGCCGCCCTCGCGCATTGATTGCTTCGGTGCAGGCGCGGCGCAGCCCGCACCGCCGGCCGCTCCTCGCCGCGCTGCGGTCGTGTCTGCCGCCATTTGTTTTCTCCTGTGCCAAAGTGTTGTGTTTGCTGCTGCCGGCCGAGAGCTGCTGAAGATGACGCCGTGTGCCTGCTGATCCGCTGCCGAGCCGAGCTACCGTCGCGTGGAGGTTTGCAGCACGTTATGTGATTTTAGTTCCTATCTGTTTTGCTAATTCATTAAGAGCTTATAAACGAGATTAATTAGAGAGAGATTTAGAATTTTCTAGTCGAGTGGCCGATTAATAGATCCGTTAGCCGCTGTTCTGTTAAACGATTTATTCGGGTACCTTAATGACAAATTTTGGAATTGTCGTCTACTGGTTAATTGTAGATAATATCAATAGCTTTCTTTAGCATATTTTATCATGTCAATCGGACAAGTATAACTTGAGTTATGTTTTTCGGAAGACCGCTGTTTTTACTGTTGTCGTTATTCAGCGCTGTTTTGGTAGACTGTAGATTAAAAATAGTAAACAGATTAATTAGTGTTTTTGATCTACATGAAAGTTGTAGATAATTATCCAATGGTTCTATAGGATCTGAGAACGCGTATTTTGGTTGAGTAAAACAAAAGTTATGAATTTAGTAAGGCTGCTGTTCCGAAGCGGACAGACCGACTTTCTGGGCTAAATACGGAGGGTTAGATGATTTAATTAGAAGTCTTTGTAATCTAAGAAAATGTGGATAATGTTATGAAGAATCCAGAATGGGGTGGTTTGTGGTGATCGGACTTTCGAGTCAAAAGTTACGCTCTTTTTAGTAACCGGTCAGCTATAGGTAACTAGTCGGTACCGGCGTAACGTGTGATATTTGGGGACGTGTAGGGGCGTTGTATATTGATTGTTATTCTTATGATGCTGTAGCTTGTATTGAGATGTGTGTATTTAATATAGAGAGGCGCCGTGCTTGTTGCCGTCTTCTAATCAAATCGCAAGGCCGCTAGTAAAGGCAAGTGCATGGTAGACAATGATCAATGATCGATCATCTTTTTCTTTATCTTCTATTACCATTATTGTTGTGCTTTTATTTGGTTTAATTGCAAACAATGAATTGGTATGTTTATATCTTTGTTGATGAGCATGATGGAAAGTTGGATGTGATGTTTATGATGGAGATTGCATGTTTGCATTCATAAGCATCTTTGCATAAGAGAAGGTGATCTTGATGATCACAACTCCACGAGTGGAGGAGGTCCCGATCCTTATGGAGGAACGGGCTTGAGAGTGAATGTTGTCGCGAGCATTCACTCACGCTATACCGGTATACGCGAAAAGAAGTGCATGTGGACATATAGATTAGAGTTGCATTGATATTTGAGAATTTATGAATGAGAATGGCAATAGAAGTGCATGTGGACATATAGATTAGAGTTGCATTGATATTTGAGAATTTATGAATGAGAATGGCAATAGAAGTGCATGTGATGATAATGAAGTTATTGAATGCTGATGATTTATTATTGTTCGTTGTTTATGGATGTATTTGCTGAGTCGTGGACTCACCCTTGCTCTACTGTTGTTTTTAGGTGATCTTCGAGGATGCCGTAATTGAGAGCGAGTAGAGCACATGGACATCACATGATCATTCGCCATGATAATCTTTTCATTCAATATTGGTTTACACTTGGACATGTTAGTTACTGAATCATGTTTAGGATAACATTTGGACTAGACTATTTGCTTTCTTAATTTGGATTCATTGGTTGATGCTGCTTTGGATTATTTACCTGGTTATAATTTCCATTGCTTATTTATTACCTCATGATCCATAATTATGCATTGCTCTTTTGTGGTCCTTGGATTTGATTATCATTGAATTCTTGCTATATTTATAAAGTGTGTCAATAATTATTAATTGGAAGGTAGTTTAGTGGCATTCCAGGCTCAGTGTTGGGCTGGGGTGTTACACGACGTCACACTCCACTTTGTCGTGATAGTCTCCTACTGAAAAACAAACTTTGACACGATGGGTAATTTTCGCCATCGACATTATGCAACCATTGTGCATAATACGGTTCGGGATGTCGCCAGGTTGTCAACCCCAAAGCTTGCACCAAATCGTTGCTAATGATATTGTTGTAGCTTCCACCATCAACGATAAGCTTGTAAACTTTGCCATTGATTTTGCACTCAGATTTGAAAACGTTGGTTCACGTGTCCGCTGTGAGAATGGAAGTGTTGTCAACTCGAACCGCCTTGGTCAAGATACAAAGACCATCTTGTGGTGCCTCACTACTAGTTTTGTCGCCATGGAACGACACCTCTTGCTGCTTTTGGGTAGAAAGAAGGGTTGCCAATTCTAATTTCTTCGCTCTTCCTCACCAACCGTTCTTCTTCACGTTTCTTGGCCTTTAGCCTTTGCTGCTGCTCTTTAATGTCTCCTTGGGCCTTGTCTCGTCGCTGTCTATCTTCAAAGTACCTTGACGAGGACCAAGATGTAATGTCCTTTCGTGTTCCTCTCCATGGAAAGGAGTACCGCATGACGGGGCGTGATGCAACTCGATGTATGTGCTGTTCTTTCAACCAATATGCACCAATCACCAACGAACATGCTCTCATATGCATAGGAATCACGTCACAAGTAACAACAGCAGTATACCCATCCAAAGAAAATTTTACCTTTGTGATCGGAATGTGCTTGAACCTCCAAAGCAATAGATATGGCTCCGGATGTGGCTTTGTGATCAACCCCAATCTGTCCACAAGTGTTTGGCTTGCAGCGTTTGTCAAGCTTCCCGTATCGATCATCATAGCACAATCTGTGTTCCCCACTCGACACCGATTGAAGAATATGTAGCTCGGATCGTGGAGTGGATCCTCCTCACATTGATCTATAGTGTAGCTGAATTGCATGACTAACTTCATGTCCTTCGTATCAGCCATGTCGATACTTGATCTTCGTAGCAACGAAGTACCGTGAACAACTGAAGCTCTGATACCACCTGATACGGATCCACCTAGTTGATTAGATGAATCCTGATTGTTGTCCCAATCTTTCACGGTACACTCAAGATCAAGAGTAATCTCACAAACCAATTCGGTAAATTGAATTGTAAGAAAATCAATATACTCACAAACCAATCTAATAGATTGAATTGCAAGTAGTAGCGTTAGGTGAATAGTATTCCGAAACAAGAGATAGATATCTTGATCTTGCTCTCAATCTTTCTCCCTCAATCTCTCCAACTCATATCACGACTCAAGAACACACAATATGCGCCAAAACGGCTTTTCTGATTTTTATTATCTAAATCATAACTTGTCCTCCATATGGTGCGCCATGGGGGTTTATATAGCCTCCCACGCAAGCACAAAACTCTGATGAACAAAGGTCCGAATTTGCTACAAGAATCAGTGTCCGACATCGCTCACGTGAACAAGATCTGAGTTTGCCATCGCTCACGGAACAAGAATCCAACCAAAAAATACTTTCTTTTTTTTAATTAGAATTTAAACTATTCTAGTTTTGGAATAAAATATTAATCACCAATTGGTCATTCAATTGGATCCAAACGAACCAACCCACATGCCATGTTCTGGCGCCCTCTCCATGCATGTTCAAATCTTCCTCTTGGTTTCCCTTGTGTTGTAGGCTTTCCTTCTCTTAGCTTCTTGCACGAACTTGTTCCACGACTTGATGCTTCTTCCGACGCCTAATGCAACCCTTGCCGCCATACCACCACATGTCTTTCTTGATCAGACGCATGCGCTTAGGGTTTTATCCCGAGAGAACGTCCGCTCTCGTTGGCCAGCATCCCCATCCATCCTATCGGCCTTCACAACATTTTGTTTTACCTTTTGCAATGCTTTGGTTGTAGATATGGCCGTATCATCCTCCCTTTCTTCAAGAAAAGACGTCCTCGCTTTTGTGTAACCTCAGAATCTCCGTCGGGGTAGTCTTCACGATCGCCTTTTTAGCTATGATCTCCTCAAAGATGAATAGAATTCTCCGCATAGGACATGTGGTATATGATCTTCCCTGATGCACCAAAGAGTACTTGTTGGACCTCCCGTGGTGCGTAGCATTGCGATCATACTGCCACGGACGCCCCAACAACAAGTGACATGCATGCATAGGCACGACGTCACACTCCACTTTGTCGTGATAGTCTCCTCATCAAAAACAAACTTTGACACGATGAGTAATTTTCGCCATCGACATTATGCAACCATTGTGCATAATACGGTTCGATGTCGCCAGTTGTCAACCCCAAAGCTTGCACCAAATCGCTGCTAATGATATTGTTGTAGCTTCCACCATCAACGATAAGCTTGTAAACTTTGCCATTGATTTTGCACTCGATTTGAAAACGTTGGTTCGCCGTCCTGCTGTGAGAATGGAAGTGTTGTCAACTCGAACCGCCTTGGTCAAGATACAAAGACCATCTTGTGGTGCCTCACTACTAGTTTTGTCGCCATGGAACGACACCTCTTGCTGTTTTTGGGTAGAAAGAAGGGTTGCCAATTCTAATTTCTTCGTTCTTCCTCACCAACCGCTCTTCTTCACGTTTCTTGGCCTTTAGCCTTTGTGCCGCTTCTTTAATGTCTCCTTGGGCCTTGTCTCGTCATTGCCTATCTTCAAAGTACCTTGACGAGGACCAAGATGTAATGTCCTTTCGTGTTCCTCTCCATGGAAAGGAGTACCGCATGACGGGCGTGATGCAACTCGATGTATGTGCTGTTCTTTCAACCAATATGCACCAATCACCAACGAACATGCTCTCATATGCATAGGAATCACGCCACAAGTAACAACAAAGAAGATACCCATCCAAAGAAAATTTTACCTTTGTGATCGAATGTGCTTGAACCTCCAAAGCAATAGATATGGCTCGGATGTGGCTTTGTGATCAACCCCAATCTGTCCACAAGTGTTTGGCTTGCGCGCTTGTCAAGCTTCCCGTGATCGATCATCATAGCACAACTGTGTTCCCCACTCGACACCGATTGAAGAATATGTAGCTCGGATCGTGGAGTGGATCCTCCTCACATTGATCTATAGTGTAGCCGAATTGCATGACTAACTTCATGTCCTTCAGACGCCATGTCGATACTTGATCTTCGTAGCAACGGCACCGTGAACAATCAAGCTCGATACACTCGATACGGATCCACCTAGTTGATTAGATGAATCTCGATTGTTGTCCCAATCTTTCACGGTACACTCAAGATCAAGAGTAATCTCACAAACCAATTCGGTAAATTGAATTGTAAGAAAATCAATATACTCACAAACCAATCTAATAGATTGAATTGCAAGTAGTAGCGTTAGGTGAATAGTATTCCGAAACAAGAGATAGATATCTTGATCTTGCTCTCAATCTTTCTCCCTCAATCTCTCCAACTCATATCACGACTCAAGAACACACAATATGCGCCAAAACGGCTTTTCTGATTTTTATTATCTAAATCATAACTTGTCCTCCATATGGTGCGGCCATGGGGGGTTTATATAGCCTCCCACGCAAGCACAAAACTCGGATGAACAGTGTCCGAATTTGCTACAGTAACCGTGTCCGATTACTGTTCACGTGAACAGTAATCCGAGTCGGTTACTGTTCACGTGAACAGTAACCCGAACCAAAAAAATACTTTCTTTTTTTTTAATTAGAATTTAAACTATTCTAGTTTTGGAATAAAATATTAATCACCAATTGGCTGTCTGAATTGGATCCAAACTGAACCAACCCACATGCCATGTTCCTGGCGTCCTCTCCATGCATGTTCAAATCTTCCTCTTGGTTTCCCTTGTGTTGTAGGCTTTCCTTCTCTTAGCTTCTTGCACGAACTTGTTCCACGCACTTGATGCTTCTTCTGACGCCAATGCAACCCTTGCTGCCATACCACCACATGTCTTTCTTGACTGCACGCATGCGCTAGGGTTTTATCCCGAGAGAACGCCCGCCTCGCACAAAGATCCCCATCCATCCTATCGGCCTTCACAACATTTTGTTTTACCTTTTGCAATGCTTTGGTTGTAGATATGGCCGTATCATCCTCCCTTTCTTCAAGAAAAGACGCCCTCGCTTTTGTGTAACCTCGTGAATCTCCGTCGGGTAGTCTTCACGATCGCCTTTTTAGCTATGATCTCCTCAAAGATGAATAGAATTCTCCGCATAGGACACGTGGTATATGATCTTCCCTGATGCACCAAAGAGTACTTGTTGGACCTCCCGTGGTGCGTAGCATTGCGATCATACTGCCACGGACGCCCCAACAACAAGTGACATGCATGCATAGGCACGACGTCACACTCCACTTTGTCGTGATAGTCTCCTACTGAAAAACAAACTTTGACACGATGAGTAATTTTCGCCATCGACATTATGCAACCATTGTGCATAATACGGTTCTGGATGTCGCCAGGTTGTCAACCCCAAAGCTTGCACCAAATCGTTGCTAATGATATTGTTGTAGCTTCCACCATCAACGATAAGCTTGTAAACTTTGCCATTGATTTTGCACTCAGATTTGAAAACGTTGGTTCGCCGTCCGCTGTGAGAATGGAAGTGTTGTCAACTCGAACCGCCTTGGTCAGCATACAAAGACCATCTTGTGGTGCCTCACTACTAGTTTTGTCGTCATGGAACGACACCTCTTGCTGTTTTTGGGTAGAAAGAAGGGTTGCCAATTCTAATTTCTTCTGTTCTTCCTCACCAACCGCTCTTCTTCACGTTTCTTGGCCTTTAGCCTTGTCGCCGCTTTAATGTCTCCTTGGGCCTTGTCTCGTCATTGTCTATCTTCAAAGTACCTTGACGAGGACCAAGATGTAATGTCCTTTCGTGTTCCTCTCCATGGAAAGGAGTACCGCATGACGGGCGTGATGCAACTCGATGTATGTGTTGTTCTTTCAACCAATATGCACCAATCACCAACGAACATGCTCTCATATGCATAGGAATCACGCCACAAGTAACAACAAAGAAGATACCCATCCAAAGAAAATTTTACCTCCACTTGTTTTGTGATCGAATGTGCTTGAACCTCCAAAGCAATAGATATGGCTCGGATGTGGCTTTGTGATCAACCCCAATCTGTCCACAAGTGTTTGGCTTGCGCTTGTCAAGCTTCCAGATCGATCATCATAGCACAACTGTGTTCCCACTCGACACCGATTGAAGAATATGTAGCTCGGATCGTGGAGTGGATCCTCCTCACATTGATCTATAGTGTAGCCGAATTGCATGACTAACTTCATGTCCTTCAGACGACCATGTCGATACTTGATCTTCGTAGCAACGGCACCGTGAACAATCAAGCTCGATACCACCCGATACGGATCCACCTAGTTGATTAGATGAATCTCGATTGTTGTCCCAATCTTTCACGGACACTCAAGATCAAGAGTAATCTCACAAACCAATTCGTAAATTGAATTGTAAGAAAATCAATATACTCACAAACCAATCTAATAGATTGAATTGCAAGTAGTAGCGTTAGGTGAATAGTATTCAAACAAGAGATAGATATCTTGATCTTGCTCTCAATCTTTCTCCTCAATCTCTCCAACTCATATCACGACTCAAGAACACACAATATGCGCCAAAACGGCTTTTTCGATTTTTATTATCTAAATCATAACTTGTCCTCCATATGGTGCGCCATGGGGTTTATATAGCCTCCCACGCAAGCACAAAACTCGGATGAACAAGGTCCGAATTTGCTACAAGAATCGTGTCCGACATCGCTCACGTGAACAAGATCTGAGCCTGCCATCGCTCACGTGAACAAGAACCCAACCAAAAAATACTTTCTTTTTTTAATTAGAATTTAAACTATTCTAGTTTTGGAATAAAATATTAATCACCAATTGGTCATCTCAATTGGATCCAAATCGAACCAACCCACATGCCATGTTCTGGCGCCCTCTCCATGCATGTTCAAATCTTCCTCTTGGTTTCCCTTGTGTTGTAGGCTTTCCTTCTCTTAGCTTCTTGCACTAACTTGTTCCACGCACTTGATGCTTCTTCCGACGCCAATGCAACCCTTGCCGCCATACCACCACATGTCTTTCTTGATCTGCACGCATGCGCTTAGGGTTTTATCCCGAGAGAACGCCCTCTCGTTGGCAAAGATCCCCATCCATCCTATCGGCCTTCACAACATTTTGTTTTACCTTTGCAATGCTTTGGTTGTAGATATGGCCGTATCATCCTCCCTTTCTTCAAGAAAAGACGCCCTCGTCTTTTGTGTAACCTCAGAATCTCCGTCGGGTAGTCTTCACGATCGCCTTTTTAGCTATGATCTCTCAAAGATGAATAGAATTCTCCGCATAGGACATGTGGTATATGATCTTCCCCGATGCACCAAAGAGTACTTGTTGGACCTCCGTGGTGCGTAGCATTGCGATCATACCGCCACGGACGCCCCAACAACAAGTGACATGCATGCATAGGCACGACGTCACACTCCACTTTGTCGTGATAGTCTCCTCTTGAAAAACAAACTTTGACACGATGAGTAATTTTCGCCATCGACATTATGCAACCATTGTGCATAATACGGTTCGATGTCGCCAGTTGTCAACCCCAAAGCTTGCACCAAATCGTTGCTAATGATATTGTTGTAGCTTCCACCATCAACGATAAGCTTGTAAACTTTGCCATTGATTTTGCACTCGATTTGAAAACGTTGGTTCGCCGTCCCGCTGTGAGAATGGAAGTGTTGTCAACTCGAACCGCCTTGGTCAAGATACAAAGACCATCTTGTGGTGCCTCACTACTAGTTTTGTCGTCATGGAACGACACCTCTTGCTGTTTTTGGGTAGAAAGAAGGGTTGCCAATTCTAATTTCTTTCGTTCTTCCTCACCAACCGTTCTTCTTCACGTTTCTTGGCCTTTAGCCTTTGTCGCCGCTCTTTAATGTCTCCTTGGGCCTTGTCTCGTCATTGTCTATCTTCAAAGTACCTTGACGAGGACCAAGATGTAATGTCCTTCGTGTTCCTCTCCATGGAAAGGAGTACCGCATGACGGGGCGTGATGCAACTCGATGTATGTGCTGTTCTTTCAACCAATATGCACCAATCACCAACGAACATGCTCTCATATGCATAGGAATCACGTCACAAGTAACAACAAGAAGATACCCATCCAAAGAAAATTTTACCTCCACTTGTTTTGTGATCGGAATGTGCTTGAACCTCCAAAGCAATAGATATGGCTCCGGATGTGGCTTTGTGATCAACCCCAATCTGTCCACAAGTGTTTGGCTTGCAGCGTTTGTCAAGCTTCCCGTATCGATCATCATAGCACAATCTGTGTTCCCCACTCGACACCGATTGAAGAATATGTAGCTCGGATCGTGGAGTGGATCCTCCTCACATTGATCTATAGTGTAGCTGAATTGCATGACTAACTTCATGTCCTTCAGACGCCATGTCGATACTTGATCTTCGTAGCAACGAAGTACCGTGAACAACTGAAGCTCTGATACCACCTGATACGGATCCACCTAGTTGATTAGATGAATCCTGATTGTTGTCCCAATCTTTCACGGTACACTCGAAGATCAGTAGCAATCTCACAAACCAATTCGGTAAATTGAATTGTAAGAAAATCAATATACTCACAAACCAATCTAATAGATTGAATTGCAAGTAGTAGCGTTAGGTGAATAGTATTCCGAAACAAGAGATAGATATCTTGATCTTGCTCTCAATCTTTCTCCCTCAATCTCTCCAACTCATATCACGACTCAAGAACACACAATATGCGCCAAAACGGCTTTTCTGATTTTTATTATCTAAATCATAACTTGTCCTCCATATGGTGCGGCCATGGGGGGTTTATATAGCCTCCCACGCAAGCACAAAACTCGGATGAACAGTGTCCGAATTTGCTACAGTAACCGTGTCCGATTACTGTTCACGTGAACAGTAATCCGAGTCGGTTACTGTTCACGTGAACAGTAATCCGAACCAAAAAAATACTTTCTTTTTTTTTAATTAGAATTTAAACTATTCTAGTTTTGGAATAAAATATTAATCACCAATTGGTCGTTCAATTTGATCCAAATCAACCAACCCACATGCCATGTTCCTGGCGTCCTCTCCATGCATGTTCAAATCTTCCTCTTGGTTTCCCTTGTGTTGTAGGCTTTCCTTCTCTTAGCTTCTTGCACGAACTTGTTCCACGCACTTGATGCTTCTTCTGACGCCAATGCAACCCTTGCTGCCATACCACCACATGTCTTTCTTGGATCGCACGCATGCGCTAGGGTTTTATCCCGAGAGAACGCCCTCTCGCTGGCAAAGATCCCCATCCATCCTATCGGCCTTCACAACATTTTGTTTTACCTTTTGCAATGCTTTGGTTGTAGATATGGCCGTATCATCCTCCCTTTCTTCAAGAAAAGACGTCCTCGTCTTTTGTGTAACCTCGTGAATCTCCGTCGGGTAGTCTTCACGATCGCCTTTTTAGCTATGATCTCCTCAAAGATGAATAGAATTCTCGGCATAGGACACGTGGTATATGATCTTCCCCGATGCACCAAAGAGTACTTGTTGGACCTCCGTGGTGCGTAGCATTGCGATCATATCGCCACGGACGCCCCAACAACAAGTGACATGCATGCATAGGCACGACGTCACACTCCACTTTGTCGTGATAGTCTCCTATCAAAAACAAACTTTGACACGATGAGTAATTTTCGCCATCGACATTATGCAACCATTGTGCATAATACGGTTCGGGATGTCGCCAGTTGTCAACCCCAAAGCTTGCACCAAATCGCTGCTAATGATATTGTTGTAGCTTCCACAATCAACGATAAGCTTGTAAACTTTGCCATTGATTTTGCACTCGATTTGAAAACGTTGGTTCATTGTCCGCTGTGAGAATGGAAGTGTTGTCAACTCGAACCGCCTTGGTCAAGATACAAAGACCATCTTGTGGTGCCTCACTACTAGTTTTGTCATCATGGAACGACACCTCTTCTTGCTTTTGGGTAGAAAGAAGGGTTGCCAATTCTAATTTCTTCTGCTCTTCCTCACCAACCGCTCTTCTTCACGTTTCTTGGCCTTTAGCCTTTGCCGCGCTCTTTAATGTCTCCTTGGGCCTTGTCTCGTCATTGTCTATCTTCAAAGTTCCTTGACGAGGACCAAGATGTAATGTCCTTCGTGTTCCTCTCCATGGAAAGGAGTACCGCATGACGGGCGTGATGCAACTCGATGTATGTGCCGTTCTTTCAACCAATATGCACCAATCACCAACGAACATGCTCTCATATGCATAGGAATCACGCCACAAGTAACAACAAAGAAGATACCCATCCAAAGAAAATTTTACCTCCACTTGTTTTGTGATCGAATGTGCTTGAACCTCCAAAGCAATAGATATGGCTCGGATGTGGCTTTGTGATCAACCCCAATCATCCACAAGTGTTTGGCTTGCGGCGCTTGTCAAGCTTCCCAGATCGATCATCATAGCACAATCGTGTTCCCACTCGACACCGATTGAAGAATATGTAGCTCGGATCGTGGAGTGGATCCTCCTCACATTGATCTATAGTGTAGTGAATTGCATGACTAACTTCATGTCCTTCAGACGACCATGTCGATACTTGATCTTCGAGCAACGAAGTACCGTGAACAATCAAGCTCGATACCACCCGATACGGATCCACCTAGTTGATTAGATGAATCTCGATTGTTGTCCCAATCTTTCACGGACACTCAAGATCAAGAGTAATCTCACAAACCAATTCGTAAATTGAATTGTAAGAAATTCAATATACTCACAAACCAATCTAATAGATTGAATTGCAAGTAGTAGCGTTAGGTGAATAGTATTCAAACAAGAGATAGATATCTTGATCTTGCTCTCAATCTTTCTCCTCAATCTCTCCAACTCATATCACGACTCAAGAACACACAATATGCGCCAAAACGGCTTTTCGATTTTTATTATCTAAATCATAACTTGTCCTCCATATGGTGCGGCCATGGGGGTTTATATAGCCTCCCACGCAAGCACAAAACTCGGATGAACAAAGGTCCGAATTTGCTACAAGAATCGTGTCCGACATCGCTCACGTGAACAAGAATCCGAGTCGGCCATCGTTCACGTGAACAAGAATCCAACCAAAAAATACTTTTTTTTAATTAGAATTTAAACTATTCTAGTTTTGGAATAAAATATTAATCACCAATTGGTCATTCAATTGGATCCAAATCAACCAACCCACATGCCATGTTCTGGCGCCCTCTCCATGCATGTTCAAATCTTCCTCTTGGTTTCCTTGTGTTGTAGGCTTTCCTTCTCTTAGCTTCTTGCACGAACTTGTTCCACGCACTTGATGCTTCTTCCGACGCTAATGCAACCCTTGCCGCCATACCACCACATGTCTTTCTTGATCGCACGATGCGCTTAGGGTTTTATCCCGAGAGAACGTCCCCTCTCGTTGGCCAGCATCCCCATCCATCCTATCGGCCTTCACAACATTTTGTTTTACCTTTTGCAATGCTTTGGTTGTAGATATGGCCACGCACATACGCGGCAGCTCCGACCCCAAAAAAGGTCGTTTAGGGCCTCAAAACGGGCCCGCAAGCCGAGGAAAAATCAAGTTTCTCCGAATTTGCTCAAAATTGACAGAGCCCTTCTGCACGTGATTCTAAGGTCCCCTGTGAAGACGGCACACTTTTTCGAGCCCGTAACTCCGTGTGCAACGCCATCTAGTTTCTTTTCGCACGGTGTGTCTTCGCTGGTGTTCTAGGCTCGCCTCTAGTACGGTTCAGCCTAGGGCCAAGACTCCACCGGCGTTGAACGATTTTTCACTTGCATTTTCTCGAATTGATTATTGCTACTCCTTGCTACTAAACTTGAGCCCTCCGGCTACACCTTTTCTACACCTGCACAGCCGAGCTTTACCGCAATCGCTCCATCCAATCTTCAAGATATATTGTAACCACTGTTGCCGATCGCCTCTGGTGCTTGGTAAGAATTGGTAAGAATTGATAGAAGGCTTGAGGCGAGCGACTTTGAACCACCATACCCTAGTTCTTGTTAGGGACATATTCTTGTGTTTTTGCTAACAATGGCGTGTTCGAGAGTTTATCGATCAAGATACATGTCACATCCCCGCATTTAAGGAATCATACAACATTTCGCGCGCGAAATGAATCATCGTACGGAGGGCCTTGAGGAGGACGTCAGAGTTACAAATGAGCGACTTGCTCAACTAGAGAGCACCCAGATTGAGACAAACGCAACGCTCGCTGCGATGGAGAGAGCACAAGGTATTACTAATAATTCTTTAGCAGATATTATGGCGCGACTTGAGGAGATTGTCCAAGCTTCACTCATCGCTCCCCGCCGTGACGGTAGAGGGACAAGATGAATATGTGGGTGATTCTGAGGCAGATGGCAGAGCTAACCACAACAACGATCGAGCTCGTCGCCAATTGCATTTCAACCGACAAGGTATGCGAAGAGAACCCCCACGACGTGAGGTACGTGACCACGAAGATGCTTTTGCTAAGGTTAAATTCAATATGCCCTCTTTAATGGTAAATATGACCTCGTAGTTATTTAGATTGGGAACTAGTGTTGATCAAAAATTTGCTTGTCATGATTTTCCGAGAATAGACGAGTTAGGGTCGCTACTAGTGAATTTACCGACTTTGCTTCTATTTGGTGGAAAGAACATTGCCGCCAACATCCCAATAACATACCTAACACTTGGGAGGCTTTAAAATTGCTTATGCGCCATCGATTTGTTCCTCATATTATGCTCGTGATTTGTTAAATAAATTGCAACGCTTACAACAAGGTGCAAAGTCCGTGGAAGAATACTATCAGAATTACAAATTGGCATGTTATACTGTGGGTTAGTTGAGAATGAGGAGGCATCAATGGCTAGGTTTTGGGAGGATTGAATCGTGACATTCGTGACATTCTTGATTATAAAGATTATAACTCCATGACTAGATTGTTTCATCTTGCTTGCAAAGTCGAACGAGAATTGCAGGACGCCAGACGAGAACGCGATCTAACCCTTCTACAGTCGCACAAATTCATGGACGCGCACACCTTTTCCTCATCCACTATGGCGGCCCCACCATTAACCGCCAACAACAAGCAATACCTACTACCTCAAATTCACGACAAGAGTTTTCAAACACCCAAAACAACACCACAACTTCCGCAAAACTTCCTCTTCTGGTTGTTTCGACAGACGAACGAGGGACGCTCAATGCCATCGTTGCAAAGGCTATGGACACATGATGCGGACTGCCCAAGCAAGCGTGTATTGATTATACGTGATGATGGTGGGTATTCCTCTGCTAGTGATTTAGATGATGAAACATATGCTATGTTTGCAAATGACCCGCAGACATGATGATAAATCTAACCATGAGGAGGAACATGTTGACGCCAAGATGCCGACAAGTATTTGAGCATTATAGTGCAACGCGCATTAAGTGCTCAAGTGTCTCATGCCGAGCATAATCGCCATAATTTATTCCAAATCAAGGGCGTTGTCAAGGAACGCTCCATTCGCATAATTGTTGATGGTGGAGTTGCAACAATTTGGCGAGTATGGATATGGTGGAGAAGCTTGCGTTGTCGACTAAACCTCATCCCCACCCATACCATATTCAATGGTTCAACAAAGAATGGTAAGTTGAAGGTAACACTGATGGTTAGAATACATTTTTCTATGGGTTCATACCATGATTATGTTGATTGCGATGTTGTTCCTATGCAAGCTTGTTCATTATTATTAGGAAGACCTTGGCAATACGATACTGATTGTATACATCATGGTAAGAATAATCAATACTCTCTCATGTTCAAGGGAAAGAAAATTGTGCTACATCCTATGACTCCTGAACAAATTGTTAAAGATGACCTTGCTAGAGCTAGAAGAGAGAAGGAGAATACTAAGAGCGAAAATCAGATTGTAGCAAAAGAGCTTGAGCAACATAAAAAGAAAGAACCTAAACTGCTCATGACAAAAATAAAGAAATTAAATTGAAAGGTGCTAGTTTTCTTGCTACCAAATCGATATGACTCAACTAGATGCTAGTAATTTGCTTGCTATGCATTAATTTGCAAAGAAGCATTGTTTTCATTTGAGGATATACCTTTTCTTTGCCACCGTCACTAACATTTTGCAGAGTACAAAGATGTCTTTCCAAAGGACATCCCACGGGTCGCCACCGCTCGTGGGATTGAGCATCAAATTGATTTAATCCCGGTGCATCATTACCCAACCGAGCACCATATAGGACCAATCCAAGAAACTAAAGAAATTCAGCGCCAAGTTCAAGAGTTGCTTGATAAAGGGTATGTGCGCGAATCTCTTAGCCCTGTGTCTGTTCCTGGCCATTTTGGTACCAAAGAAAGATGGATCATGGCGCATGTGTGTGGATTGTAGAGCGATTAATAATATCACCATTAGGTATCGCCATCCTATTCCTAGGTTAGATGATATGCTTGATGAATTGAGTGGCTCTGTTGTCTTTTCCAAGGTTGATTTATGAGTGGTTATCATCAAACCGCATGAAATTAGGCGATGAATGGAAAACGGCTTTTAAAACTAAGTTCAAGTTATATGAGTGGTTAGTAATGCCTTTTGGTTTAACTAATGCTCCTAGTACTTTCATGAGACTAATGAATGAGGTTTTGCGTGCTTTCATTGGTAGATTTGTGGTGGTTTATTTTGATGATATATTGATATATAGCAAATCATTAGAGGAACATCCGACCATTTACGTGTTGTTTTTAAGGTTTTACGTGATGCACGCCTATTTGGTAACCTTGAGAAGTGCACCTTTGCACCGATCGAGTCGCGTTTCTTGGCTATGTTGTTACTCCACAGGAATTGAAGTTGATCAAGCCAAGGTTGAAGCAATACAGAGTTGGCCGATTTCTAACACGGCCACACTCAAAAGCGGAGCTTTTAGGACTTGTCTGGTTCTACCGCTTTGTGAAGAATTTCAGACTATCGCCGCACCATTGAATGAGCTTACCAAGAAGGGCGTGCCATTTGTTTGGGGCACCGCATGTGAGAATGCCTTCACCACATTGAAAGATAAGTTAACACATGCACCTCTACTCCAACTCCCCGATTTCAATAAGACTTTTGAGCTAGAATGTGATGCAAGCGGAATTGGTTTAGGTGGTGTGTTGTTACAAGAAGGCAAACCTATAGCATACTTGATGAGAAATTGAGTGGGCCTAGTTTGAACTATTCTACTTATGATAAAGAGTTATATGCCCTCTTTCAACCTTAGAAACTTGGCAACATTATTTATGGCCCAAAGAATTTGTTATACATTCCGATCATGAATCTCTAAAGCATATTCAAGTCAAGGTAAATTGAACCGTAGACATGCAAAGTGGGTTGAATTTATTGAGTCTTTTCCTATGTCATAAAACACAAGAAGGGAAAGGAGAATGTTATTGCCGATGCGTTGTCTAGAGATATGCCATGTTATCACAACTTGACTTCAAAATTTTTGGATTAGAGACTATTAAAGAGCAATATGTGCACGATGTCGATTTTGCGTAAATATTGTTGAATTGTGAAGAAGGAAAATGTGGAATAAATTTGTCATTAATGATGGATTTGTGTTTAGAGCTAACAAGTTGTGCATTCTCGCTAGTTCCGTCCGTCTCACGTTGTTACAGAAGCACATGGAGGTGGGTTAATGGGACATTTTGGTGTGAAGAAAACAGAGGACATACTTGTCGATCATTTCTTTTGGCCAAAGATGAGACGGACGCCGAGCGCCACGCTGCCGGGCCGCACTACATGTCAAAAAGCTAAGTCACGACTTAATCCTCATGGTTTATATATGCCTTTACCTGCTCCTAGCATTCCGTGGAAGATATTTCGATGGACTTTGTTTTAGGATTGCCTAGGACAAAGAAGGGAAAGGATAGCATATTTGTGGTTGTTGATAGATTTTCTAAGATGGCCCATTTTATACCTTGTCATAAGAGCGATGACGCTACCAATATTGCTGATTTATTCTTTCGTGAAGTTATTCGCTTGCATGGTGTGCCTAATACTATAGTTTCAGATCGTGATGCTAAATTCCTTAGCCATTTTTGGAGAACTTTATGGGCTAAATTGGGGACTAAGCTGTTATTTTCTACTACTTGTCATCCCCAAACTGATGGACAAACTGAGGTTGTGAATAGAACTTTGTCTACCATGCTTAGGGCTGTGTTGAAAAGAATTTCAAAATGTGGGAAGAATGCTTGCCTCATATTGAGTTTTCTTATAATCGGTCATTGCATTCTACTACAAAGATGTGCCCTTTGAAGTTGTTTATGGTTTTGTGCCTCGTGCTCTATTGATTTAATGCTTCTCCCACCTTCAGAGAAATTGAACTTTGATGCAAAACAACGTGGTTGAATCGATTTTAAAATACACGAGACAACCAAGGAGAATATAGAGCGCATGAATGCTAAATATAAATTTTTGGTTGTCGGGAGAAAACACATAACTTTTAAACCAGGAGATCTTGTTTGGTTGCACTTGAGAAAAGATAGGTTCCCCGAATTGAGAAAGTCAAAACTGATGCCTAGAGCTGATGGTCCTTTCAAAGTATTAGAAAAGATTAATGATAATGCATACAAGCTTGAACTGCCTGCAGATTTTGGGGTTAGTCCCACATTTAACATTGCAGATTTGAAGCCATACTTGGGGGAAGAGGATGAGCTTGAGTCGAGGACGACTCAAATGCAAGAAGGGGAGGATGATGAGGACATCCCTACCATGGATATAACCGTGCCTACACATACAACTCAACCACAACCAGTACAAGGACCTCTTACCGAGCTCGTGCTCGTCAACTTAATTATCGTGTGAATTGCTCCTAGGATTATATACTACTGAGAATAGACCGCTACCTAATGCAAGTGATTTAATTGTGCTTAGGAATATGGGAAAGGACAATGGAGAGGCATGCGGAGTCGTGGAGATGTATGGAAGGCATAATGGAGATCATCACGTCACTTTGGGTCCAAGACAAGCAAGAGTTCGAGATAGGCTCGCTCGAGTCGATTCGACTACAACACAAGACTAACTTTAAACGGCGTAACTTCTTCATACGGACTCCGTTTGGGGCGTTTCTGGACTTCGTGGAAAGCTTATCAAGTCTACTTTCTAACGGATCCAACCTCATCAGCAAATTCTATCCGAGCCGGCCGAAATTATCAAAGGAGTCCGTATCCGTATCAGAGTCCGAGTCGAAGGGTGCTGCGCCACCTCTACTTTGGCCCACGGGCCTTGTAACCCTAGGGCGTGCGTCCACCACGCTGGCCGCCACCCCTGGTCGTTTCCCCTATATAGGAGCCGCCGTCTCCATCGCTTGAACTTGGATTTCGTTGAGTTTAGGTTTAGCCATTGTGCAAACTCTGTTCTTCAGTTGTGTCGAACGACCACCGCCAAGACAACCGGGATCCCATCTTTGCTATTCGCAATACAATTTATGCTTCCTTCATATTCGCAATATCGATTGCCTATGTCTTATTCTTGCTAGTTCTTCGATTGCTCGCAGGATTGAACTCGTGTTCAAAGTTGATCGCGCCCAATGAGGTCAATAACACTTCGGAGTTGGTTCAGCGATTGCTAAGGCGCAAGCGTCGTCGTACGGTTGTAGTCGGATCGTGAGAGTCACCGCCACCAAAATCGATAGTTATCAATCTCATCGAAAGATCGGACACCTCGTTTACATCAGGTGGTTCGTCAGGATACACAAGTTATCAAGAGGTCCTACGTCGAGAAGATCGGGCACCCGCATCGTGGTATCGAGCTCAGATTGACTCGGTAGGATCTTTATCCAGTTATCTAATTTTTTCCCTATACACGAAAAAGCCATACAAAAAAAGTCTTTCAGCCGTAGTATTTAATTTGTTATTCTAGTGAGTTTTGTTAAGTTTTTGTCCATTAGAATCAAGTTTAGTTTGCTGATCTTGAATTCTTTTGCGTTGCTTTTATTTGAGCCTAGTTTGATTTTTTTGTCGTGTTTATAAAAACACCAAAAAAAGTGAGTAACCAATTTATCCTTTGTGAACCTTTCAATCCTTTGCGAATACTTTGAACCTATTGAAGACTAGCTAAATCGTTTCTTAGGGCTGCATATTAATATTTGTGTTCTTGCAATTGTTCAAAGATCAAAAGGTGGGAAATAACTTTTGCTCATTTTTGGTAGAACAAGAATTTTGGCAATAGTTCAAAAAAAAACGAAGGAAAAAGAGAAGAAAAAAAAAGAAAGAAGAGAAAAAGAAAAGACAAAAGACAAAAGACAAAAGGAAAAAAGAAAGCGCATAGCCGACCATAAACTTGAGCAAAAATCCCCACTCATTCTTGATTCAATTGTTAGAATATCAATATTTTGTGCAATCTTGTGCCCTAGTTTCATTATTTGCAACTAGCTAGCGTCTTTCTATAACTTGTGCAATACGAGCTATTTTGATCTTTACTTATATCTTACATAGCTCATTCCTTGATTGCACTAAGTTCCAATATCTTTGTGTGTGAGTTGTTTTGATTTTCACTTATATCTTTGTGATCGGCAACTAGGCATTGAATTCTAGTTTGGATATTTACTTAGCCTTACAATACCTAGAATTTTCAAATTAAGTAGGTATCCATACCAAACTCCACAAAACACCCGTTGTCGTGCTTTGACTTGCTCTTGAAATTCGCTCACACATCACCTTGTGGTTCCTGCTACCCTGAAGTGTAAGTATTGTTGTTCTTAATTCCTTTCGGAACGGTAAAGAAACTTCACCTTGTTAGGATTGTGAGTTGAGTGACCTCTACATATACACATACACCTACATACATATTCTTTGCTTTGCTGCTAACAATGGAAGATCGCGAGTATACGTATCTTCCCTTCTATGGTAGCAATGATCCAGAGGGGTATCTTGAGTGGGTACAAGACATGGAGTTCGAGCTTGAATCCCATAAGTTCGAATCAGAAGCCAAGGAAGTGAGAGTGGCCACTTTGTTTTTTACGGACTATGCCTCTAGTTGGTGGCAACAACTAGGTGGAAAAAGATTCATTACATCTTGGTTCTGTTTAAAAAGCATCATGAGAAGAGAATTTGTTCCATCCTATTATGAGCGGGAACTACTACGACACGTGGAGAGCATTAAACAAGGATGCAAAGTTGTCAAAGATTACTATATTGAGTTAAACCATGCAATGCGCCGTGCCAATATCACTAGTGCATATCAAGAAAAGGCATATTTCAAAGCAGGCTTGAATTATCAGATCGTTGCTGCACTTCAAGATGAATATTTTCGTAGTCTGCAAGATCTTGTGAAATTTGCTATGAAGGCAGAAAAGAGACTTAAACACATTCAAGCACATCAATTAAATCTGCGCCGGCTCTTTAGTTCTAAGTCATCCATTGGTGTGTCACTTGAGAAGAAGATCGAGCATGAGAATTTTTCTTCAACCGAGGTGATGAGTAGTGCTGCCCAACCCGCAACACGTGAGGAGGTCGTGGTTGGTGGTAGATGTGCCCTTGCTCGCCCACGGTCTTACAAGGATGAGATGTATCAAAACCCATGTGAGAATGAGAGCCACATAGCCAAATTGAGTGAGAGTGATAAAAAGAGTGAGCTGTGTGAGTCCACCATATGCGAGGTTGAGAGCATCCCAATTGAGAGTGTGAGAGATACACCAAAAGAAAAGGGAGAGATAGATGATAGGACAAGTAAGATTATTTTTGAACCTAACAACTTACCTCTATTTGTAGTGTTGTATCACACATTGTGCAGTGGACCAAGCAAATAAGGAGTTGAGATTCAAGAGCCCTCACCATTGGAAGAGAAAGATAAAGAGCTAACCATAGATGGAGAGGGAATACCAAGATCAAGGTAACACTATTTGTACCGAATTGGTCGCTTATGAAAACAAGGTGCGAAAATCGAGAACTCCATTATTCATTTGATGATTCCACGCTCTAAATTTGATATGCTTAATTTGCATAATGTGAAATTGATTACTCAAAAGAAGTTCTTAGTAGAATACACATTAATAATTCTTTGTGTTATATCATATTCGATAGTCCTAAACATGTATCTAGTGTGATTAAGAAGGTTCTTGAAATTTCACACTTAAGATCACTAGTAAATAGCTACATACACACATATAAATTCAATTTGATTGGTGATGTTGGTGTAGACAACATGTTTCAAGTTTATCAAATATACATTACCTATGATAATCTTGTTGATTTACAATCACATGTTTTGCGCAAACCATCTATTAAGCAATGTCATGATATCTTTAAGATGGGTTTAAATACAAGTGTCTATTGTTTAGAATGCAACATGATGCCAACTTGTTTATCTCTTGAATGTATAACTAATCATAGTAGCGCAGCTTGAATTATGGAATGGTATCAATTGGTTTTCACCCACTTTACTTGACTTTGGTATTGGGAAGGTGAAATTTTATCATATGAGTCATTGTGCAAATTGAAATGTGATTCGAGCTATCGATTGTACAAAACAACGCCAATAACACAACAATTGATTCATACATATATCACGATATACGTTGTTCTCTTTGTTTAATACATGTTCGGCAAATCATCATGCGCTACACGGAACTTGTTTGGATGATAAATACATATACCATGCATATACATTGTTTTCTTCGTCTAGCACATTTTCAGCTATCAAAAGCCGATGACGGCTTTTTGAAGAAAGGGAGGATGATGCGGACATCCTTAGCTATGTTGTTTCATATAATATTTTCAATTCATTAAATACCTCGAACAACATGAGCTTGCTAAGAGAGTTGAAAACAAGAGAAGCTTATCCAACAGTGAACTGCTCACGAATTTCCTTTTAAATTAGTTGAGAATTTCATACTACCTAAAACTAGTATTTTGCTTATGCTCAGATTGGAAGATTCAATAATGAACGGAGATGAAGGATATGAGGTTGTTCTTGAAGAAAGGTCATCACAATGGAGGAGAAGCTCGTGGGAGACAAGCAAGGGAAGAGAAGTCCAAGAATCCAAGTCAAATTCGAAACTTCCACAAGCCCAACCAAATTCAAATTCGGAATCAACTCATAATTCAATTCGGATTCGGAATCAGCCTCAAAATCGGATTCGGAATCAGCAGGACAGTCCGGATTAAAACGGCTATAACGTTTACAAACGGAGTCCGATTCGAGTGTTCTTGGGCTTGTTGGAAAGCTAACTTCAAGCCCGATCCAACGGATCCTCCCTCACTCCGAAATTCCTTCTGGATCAAAAGATATGATCGAATCAATGTGACGGTTGTAAAATCAGAGTTTCCTTTTCTGTTTTGGAATGTGTCGGAATTGGAGTAGGACTCCAAATCCGAATTAGAATAGGAGTAGTGATGCGGGGTGCCCGATCTTCTCGACGTAGAACCTCTAGATAACTTGTGTATCCTGACGAACCATCAGCTGATCCCCCGCGCCAATGCACGGACTTGCAACTCTATGGAAATTCGCCCAAACACACACTTGATTGGATCCTCGCTGACCACAAGCGAAGATCGTCGAACCCTCAATTCCCAGCGGAAAAGCAAGAACGACCCTTGTTCTCAATGCCCAATTCCCTCTGTTTTGGCTATAAGCACAACAGGAGAATCAAGCAAAAGCTTTGAAAATATATTAAACGTGGTCTGAGGTTACAATGGGGGTCTACCCCTCTATATATAGTGCTCCTACTCCTCCTCATGGCTGGCCAAGAGGCCCTACTCCTATTCTAATTCGGATTTGGAGTCCTACTCCAATTCCGACACATTCCAAAACAGAAAAGGAAACTCTGATTTTACAACCGTCACATTGATTTGCTCATATCTTTTGATCCAGAAGGAATTTCGGAGTGAGGGAGGATCCGTTGGATCGGGCTTGAAGTTAGCTTTCCAACAAGCCCAAGAACACTCGAATCGGACTCCGTTTGTAAAAGTTATGGCCGTTTTAATCCGGACTGTCCTGCTGATTCCGAATCCGAATTTGAGGCTGATTCCGAATCCGAATTGAATTATGAGTTGATTCCGAATTTGAATTTGGTTGGGCTTGTGGAAGTTTCGAATTTGACTTGGATTCTTGGACTTCTCTTCCCTTGCTTGTCTCCCACGAGCTTCTCCTCCATTGTGATGACCTTTCTTCAAGAACAACCTCATATCCTTCATCTCCGCTCATTATTGAATCTTCCAATCGAGCACAAGCAAAACACTAGTTTTAGGTAGTATGAAATTCTCAACTAATTTAAAAGTAAATTCAAGTGAACAGATTCACCTGTTGGATAAGCTTCTCTTGTTTTTCAACTCTCTTAGTAAGCTCATGTTGTTCTGAGGTATTTAATGAATTGAAAACATTATATGAAACAACGTAGCTAAGGATGTCCGCATCATCCTCCCTTTCTTCAAAAAGCCGCCCTCGCTTTTGATAGCCTGAAAATGTGCTAGACGAAGAAAACAACGTATATGCATGGTATATGTATGAATCAATTATTGTATTCTTCTTGTTGTTCGCACATTCGATAGCTCAAAATCATATTTCAAATTGCCCAACCGACTAATATGATAAAATTTAACCTTCACAACATCAAAATCAACTAAAGTCGGTGAAAACCATTTGATACCATTCCATGATTTAAGCTGCAAGTACTCGATTAGTTATACATTTAAGAGATAAACAAGTAGGCATCATGTTGTATTCTAAACAATAGACACTTGTTTTTAAACCCATCTTAAAGATATCATGACATTGCTCAATAAATGGTTTATAAAACATGTGATTGTAAATCAACAAGATTATCATAGGTAATGTATATTTGATAAACTTGAAACATGTTGTCTACACCAACATCACCAATCAAATTGAATTTATATGTGTGTATGTAGCTATTTACTAGTGATCTTAAGTGTGAAATTTCAAGAACCTTCTTAATCACACTAGATACATGTTTAGGACTATCGAATATGATATAACACAAAGAATTATTAATGTGTATTCTACTAAGAACTTCTTTTGAGTAATCAATTTCACATTATGCAAATTAAGCATATCAAATTTAGAACGCTGAATCATCAAATGAATAATGGAGTTCTCGCTTTACGACCTTATTTTCATAAACGACCAATTCAAGACAAATAGTGTTACCTTGATCTTGTGTATTCCTCTCCATCCATGGTTAGCTCTTTATCTTTCTCTTCCAATGGTGAGGGCTCTTGAATCTCCAACTCCTTATTTGCTTGGTCCACTGCAGAATGTGGGATACAACACTAGAAATAGAGGTAAGTTGTTAGGTTCAAAAATAATCTTATTTATCCTATCATCTATCTCTCCCTTTCTTTTGGTGTATCTCTCACACTCTCAATTGGGATGCTCTCAACCTCGCGATGGTGGACTCACACACTCACTCTTTTTATCACTCTCACTCAATTTGGCTATGTGGCTCTCATTCTCACATGGGTTTTGATACATCTCATCCTTGTAAGACCGTAGGCCAAGAAGGGCACAACTACCACCAACCACGACCTCCTCACGTGTTGCGGGTTGTGACGGGCAAAGACTACTCATCACCTCGGTCGAAGAAAAATTCGATGCTCGATCTTCTTCTCAAGTGACACACCAAAGGATGAATTAGAACTAAAGAGCCGACGCAGATTTAATTGATGTGCTTGAATGTGTTTAAGTCTCTTTTCGCCTTCATAGCAATTTCACAAGATCTTGCGGACTACGAAAATATTCATCTTGAAGTGCAAAGAACGATCCGATAATTCAAGCTCGCTTGAAGTATGTCTTTTCTTGATATGGACTAGTGATATTGGCACGGCGCATTGCATGATTCAACTCAATATAGTAATCTTTGACAACTTTGCATCCTTGTTTAATGCTCTCCACGTGTCGTAGTAGTTCCCGCCATAATAGGATGGAACAAATTCTCTTCTCATGATGCTTTTTAAATGTAACCAAGATGTAATGAATCTTTTCCACCTAGTTGTTGCCACCAACTAGTGGCATAGTCCGTAAAAACAAAGTGGCCACTCACTTCCTTGGCTTCGATTCGAACTTATGGGATTCAAGCTCAACTCCATGTCTTGTACCCACTCAAGATACTCCTCCGGATCATTACTACCATAGAAGGGAAGATACGATACTCGCGATCCGCCATTGTTAGCAAAGAAAGCAAAGAATATGTATGTATGTGTATGCGATATGTAGAGGTTACTCAACTCACAATCATAACAAGGTGAAGTTTCTTTACCGTTCGAAAGGAATTAAGATCAACAATACTTACACTTCAGGGTAGCAGAACCACAAGGTGATGTGTGAGCGAATTTCAAGAGCAAGTCAAAGCACGACAACGGGTGTTTTGTGGAGCTTGGTATGGATACCTACTTAATTTGAAAATTCTAGGTATTGTAAGGCTAAGTAAATATCCAAACTAGAATCCAATGCCTAGTTGCCGATCACAAAGATATAAGTGAAAATCAAAACAACTCACGCAAGAAAGATATTAGAACTTAGTGCAATAAAGGAATGAGCTATGTAAGATATAAGTGAAGAACAAAATAGCTCAGATTGCACAAGTTATAGAAAGACACTAGCTAGTTGCAAATAATGAAACTAGGGCACAAGATTGCACAAAATATTGATATTCAAACAATTGAATCAAGAATGAGTGGGGATTTTCGCTCAAGTTTATGGTTCGGCTATGCGTTTTCTTTTTCCTTTTCTTTTTTCTCTTTTCCTTTTCTCTTCCTTTTTTTTCTCTTTTCCTTCCTTCTTTTTTTGAACTATTGCCAAAATTCTTGTTCTACCAAAATGAGCAAAATTCTTTCCCACCTTTTGATCTTTGAACAATTGCAAGAACACAAATATTAATATACACATTTCTAAGCAACGATTTAGCTAGTCTTAAATAGGTTCAAAGTATTCGCAAAAGATTGAAAGGTTCACAAAGGATAAATTGATGTCTCACTTTTTTTTGTTTTTTTAATAGACACGACTAAAAAAATCAAACTAGGCTCAAATAAAAAGCAACGCAAAAGAATTCAAGATCAACAAACTAAACTTGATTCTAATGGACAAAACTTAACAAAACTCACTAGAAAAACAAATTAAATACTACTACTGAATTTTTTTTTGTATGGCTTTTTCGTATGGGAGAAAAAGATAATCGGATAAAGATCCTACCGAGTCAACGGAGCTCGATACCACCACGATGCGGGTGCCCGATCTTCTCGACGAGAACCTCTAGATAACTTGTGTATCCTGACTGTAACACCCCAGCCCAACACTGAGCCTCGAATGCCACTAAACTACCTTCCAATTAATAATTATTGACACACTTTATAAATATAGCAAGAAAACAATGATAATCAAATCCAAGGACCACAAAGAGCAATGCATAATTATGGATCATGAGGTAATAAATAAGCAATGGAAATTATAACCTGTAAATAATCCAAAGCAAAGATCAACCAATGAATCCAAATTAAGAAAGCAAATAGTCTAGTCCAAATGATGTCCTAAACTTTATTCAATAACTAACATGTCCATGTGTAAACCAATATTGAGTGAATGATTATCATGGCGAATGATCATGTGATGTCCATGTGCTCTACTCGCTCTCAATTACGGCACCTCGAGGATCACCTAAAAACAACAATAGAGCAAGAGTGAGTCCACGACTCAAAGAAACACATCGTATACAACTAACAATAATATATCAACAAAGATTCAATAACTTCATTATCATCATATGCACTTCTATTAACATTCTCATTTATCAATCTCAAATACCAATGCAACTCTATTCTATATGTCCACATGCACTTCTTTCACAGATATCAGATAGCGTGAGTGAATGCTCGCGACAACATTCACTCTCAAGCCCGCTCCTCCTCAAGGATCGGGACCTCCTCCACTCCGTGGAGTTGTGATCAATCATGATCACCTTCTCTTATGCAAAGATGCTTATGAATGCAAACATGCAACTCCATCATAAACATCATATCCAACTTTTCATCATGCTCATCAACAAAGATATAAACATACCAATTCATTGTTTGCAATTAAACTAAATAAAAGCACAACAATAATGGTAATAGAAGATAAAGAAAACAAATGATCGATCATTGATCATTGTCTACCATGCACTTGCCTTTACTAGCAAATGACGCACGATTTGATTAGAAGACGGCAACAAGCACGACGCCTCCTATATTAAATACACCAACTTCAATACAAATTACAGCAACAAGAATAGCAATCAAAATGCTTCGCTCCTACACGTCCCCAAATATACGATATTACGCCGGTATCGAAAAGTTACCCATTGCGGTCTTAGTACTAAAACGAACGTAACTTTTGACTCGAAAGTCCGATCACCACAAACCACCCCATTCTGGATTCATTATAAAATTCTCCACATTTTCTTAGATTGTGAAGACTTCTAATTAAATCATCTAACCCTCCGTATTTAGCCCGAAAGTCGGTCTGTCCGCTTCGAACAACGGTCTTCCAAATTTCATAACTTTAGTTTTACTCAACCAAAATGCGCGTTCTCAGATCCTACAGAACCATTGGACAATTATCTACAACTTTCATGTAGATCAAAAACTCTAATTATGCTATTTACTATTTTTTAATAACCGATCTACCAAAACAGCGCCGAAAGACGATAACCCTAAAAACAGCGGCCTGTCGAAAAACATATCTAGAAATCTACTTGTCCGATTGACATGATTCAATATGCTATAGAAAGATAACGAAATTATCTACAATTATCTAGGAGATGGTATTTTCAAAATTCGTCATTAAGGTACCCGAATAAATCGTTTAATGTAACAAAGATAATAAATAGATCTATTAATCGATCTCTCGCTATTTAATCATGCAAATAAAATTCTAATTGCTGCATGCACAAATACTCTATGGCCAAACTAATTAACCACTAATTAGCATTATCTAATTGATCTCCCATCAAAACCGAGTCAAGATGCATCACAAAGAATAAATCTAGAACCCAAAAGTACCTAATCAAATTGTTTACTAAACTTGTGTAGCTCGATCCCCACGCTGATGAGCGGGCTTCACTACAAGACAAAGGCCAAGGCTTTATTGCAGCAGTGCAAGCAAAGAAGACATCACTTGGGCAAAGAAGAAGAACCGACGCAAAGAACAACACACAATGCAGCGACCTTTCTGTCGCAAAGAAAGCAAAGAAATTAACAAAGAATGTAATCGCTCGGTGGCAAATAAGTCAAATAGGGAAATAGCCGGCCAGTAGCCTAAGGCACAAGAAGATCAAGAAGAAAAGCAGCAGCAGCGCTAGCGATGGCAAAGCGCTCGGTGGCGATTGGCTTTCACAACGCGCCAGAAAACACGGCACGGCGGAAGAAGATCGGCACATGCATGGCGGTGGAAAATTGCAGAGGCAAAGAAAAAAAAAGGACGGCGGCTCGGTGGAACAAAAAGAGATTAGGTTTTCTAAAAACTCCAATCATTTATATAGCTCGAAAAAATTCAAATAATTTATTTTTTCCACTAAATCTTTTTATTTAATTACGAAAAAGCCCTTAAGACGATTTTAATTAATTATTTACTAATACCATTAAATTAATTACCCTCCGAACATTAGGACGCGATTATTAAAATTAATATTATTTTCAGGGTATCACATTCTACCCCCCTTAACGGAATTCGACCCCGAATTCTAATCGTCGTTCTACTCAAATAAAAACTGCACAGCTGAGATTAAACAACAACACAACACGTACTCGACGTGATCAACTCTGGATATTGCTCGCACATGCGAGACTCCAACTCCCAAGTCGCTTCTCTCTCTGGATCGACAAGGCCCACAAAGACCTTGACGATACCAACGCCTTGTGCCTCAAAGACTCATCTCGCCATTTTTGGTACACTCAACCGATGTAAGTCGAAGGTACGGTCTTACTTGGTGGTCAACGGCTCTAAGAAAACCTTGTAATCCTGATCTCTCAAACACTACCTTGACATCGGGTTATACAAAATGTTGGGTGCCCTAACGATACACTTTCTTCCAAAAATCTCCACAACTTCCAGAAACAAACTAATGTAACTTGGGCCAAACTTCGTTTTGGAACCAAACCACACAATCTGTACATAACACACTGAACTCCCGTCCTGCCTCCCAATCAACCACTTCACATTTGCAAGGAGTACTTCCTTTAACCAGAACGCACAACCAAACTAGTTTCAAACAAACTCTTTTATAAATAGAACCCAACTGAAACGAAGGATTCTCATCGCAACCACGCGCTACCAACTCCCCATCAAAATAGTCAAATCTAAAATCAAAGATTCATCACAAAACCTTTCCATTTTCCAAATAGGTCGTTTGCAAATAAACACCACGTAAGCCAAAAGAGAAAACATTCAATGCCAAAATCAATCCCTTTTCTTTCCCTAAATTAGAAAGAATCACATGCCAACGTAAAGCCAACTCAAATTGTAAATGACCTCTGTCATACACACGGCTCAAACAAGAATCAAGAGGGCATTTCACTACCCGAGGAATCATTTTCATCTTTTTTTTTTTCTCAATTTTTCTTTTAGGAATAAACTCTCTCTCAAATCATAGGATTTCAAATCATCACACTAACTCATTCCTCTTAACTGGTAATCTCAAAACGATGCTCAACCTGAGAGCAACAACCGCGCCCATTTAGAGAGACTCTACTAACCCATAAAAAGATACTATAGTCCCCTCCTCTACCAAAGAAACTATTTTTGACAATTGATTCCCAACACCTCAAATAAAATCTACACCCACAATCACATCACCTCAATCTTTTAAGGATAATCAACTTGAAATTCTCTACACACACACTGATTTAAAACCAAAGGATTCTATCAATGATCATCATACTATTTGGAATCCACTTTTGTTCTACTACTTCTACACATGATCATTGGGCAACCAAGGTTCTAGCATAAAACACATGCTCAATTTCAACAGCCAGGACTCCTAAAGTGACTTCTGGTATACTTGATAGAAATCCGCATATTCGCTGTCTAGAATTCCCACAATCCAAACAATATCCTCAATCATCAATATCAACCATCATCACTAATCAATTGACTGCCCAAAACGTTTTACTTCACTAATATTGGACCCTCAATAAACCACACCATTCAATTTCACCTTCATAACCTTGCAAAGTATACCATCACAATATCCCAACTATTCGATAATCCCAATACTCCACCATCATGAACAAATATTCTTGGATCACTATTCACTATAGGTTCTACTAATTGTAACAATATAATCAGTTTTGTCCCAACGACCATAATTCCTTTTAGATCCAATTCTCTATGAGATTTATATCATGAAATGAATTCATCCTCTAATGTTCCTCAATTAACTTGCAACCCAGGGTCTCACAACATCATATACTTGACCACTATTAACCAGTTCCCAATATACACTCTTTAAGGTTTTGTAAAACAAATCGACTATTCCTTCCTCAAAAGAAGAGACAAATAAAAAGATTTTTTTTTTTTTTTAAGACCAAATCACATTAATCACTTAAGAACCAATAAAGCTTTCCGACTCGTCACTTGCTCAAACCAATTTCATCTACCAAATAAATCATGAACTCCAAAAATTCATGAATTCAAAACTCCAAACTTTTCATTTAAACGATATTACGAAAGACGATCAAATTACTCTTTTTCTAAAAGAATCATCACCACACGAAGCCACAATCCCTCATGCATAGTCTTACTAACATTAAGAATAATACACTCTTAACATGATTTATTATCGACAACTCTTCCATTAATAAGCCCCAAAAGTTCACCAAATTGTTCCGTACTACTTTACCACCACATCTTCAAAATGAGATTATACCAGAACCATACAACCTCACTACAACAACTACTTTATATTAGAAGGAATCCACTACACAAATTAAAAGGTTTTATCAAAACCCTTTCATCACGGTATGCTATTGTCTGACTATTCCACAATTGTCTAGGTATAAGCCACCTATTAAATCACACCAGCTCAACTCTTAGTGATGCTCGACACCAAACTTTAACACTCCGCAATTGCACTCCAACCATTGTTGTTATCAACTAGCTTTCTTATGATGTCTAGCTGCTACCTATTTTCATTTGCGAATCACTTGAATATTTACCAACACATATTCAGTTGTTCCTCCTCCCATTTAGTTTTCAACAAAATCACCCTAAATCTTCAAAAGTCATAATCTTCTCTCGATCAAAAGTCTCAACAACACTATAATCAAATTCATCGTGTCAGTCTATAAAGAAGAACTATCCAGAACTCCTCCTGTAAATTCTAGATCCACTGGTATTCGATCCCTTCAACCTTTTTGTACACAATTCCAATAATTAATCATACTAAGGTATATGTAAAGCTATCAACCAAATATGATCACCAAGTGTCTACAAGAAAGATAACACCACAAATAATATCTATTAAGGCAATAACCTAGCATCTCCTCAAGTTTCCCTCACACACAATTAGATTAATCCATTGGTACCAAATCCAATAAATTCAACAAACTAATCAATTTTAATGTCCAAGCCGTTCATCAACGCTCCATACTTCTTAATAACTCTTATGACCCCAATTAGGTATGGACATACTCTTAGTCACTACTCAACTCGTAATTACTCTATGACAATAATTTGGGTTAAGACCAATCATGCATCACGCTATGATCCGACTGATACTCATACCTTATCAATGAACTTCTATGTTTACCACCTCTAGCTTAAACATAACAAGTCAACACAAAAGGATTTTAACTCTTTTCGTAAAAAAATAGGCATTAAACTTCAAAGACTAAATAATCCAAAAGAAATACATAAAGCCAAAGTTTTCACATGTTAAAGAACTTGCAATAGAAAACTTTCAAAGATCCGTAATACCAAGTGAATAAATAAGTCATATTTTCCAATAGGAAGGGCGGAACTCCCACTTAAAAGATCAATCTTGTTGTTAACCGATGTTCACACAAAGCAACAATAGATCAACAAATATGAGAACAAGTAATGGCTTTATGGAACCAAAGGAGACCAATGAAATATCACCCATTGTATTGTAAACACTATCTCAAGAAAAATTCATCAACCGCAACTATAACTGTAATTGCCCAAAATTCAAGCTCAAGGAAGAGAACAACTTTATAAAGAAACTCACACACAATACCTATAACTACTGTAATCAAAGTAGCTACCTCTCTATTCCCATACCACGAATGGTGGTGTAACTCGTAAAACCTGGGGCCACAACCACGATCTCAATCGCCTCAGAGGGGGCCCCACGTAACCACGCCATGCCCCGACCTCCACGATCGTGGCCACCACGACCACGCCATCTATCCTCGACATAGCTATCAATCACAATCAACATTATATAATGAGTTCAAAGCTCAAAATAAACTCATACATCAATAAACCACATAACGGAAGCGTAAAACTATATTCGTACCTCTCTCTAACCTACTGTGCACTAGTGTGTCAAGTTTTAGGTTAGTTAACCATTAGCAAATTTTAGTTGATTTACTAATCTAAAACAAATTTTAACAATTTTAGTTTGCCTAAGTTGTTAATCTATTCACCACGGACCTAAAGCCCGCTCTGATACCAAATGTAACACCCAAATTTCAACACCGAGCCAGAATGCCACTAAACTACCTTCCAATTAATAATTATTGACACACTTTATAAATATAGCAAGAAAACAATGATAATCAAATCCAAGGACCACAAAAGAGCAATGCATAATTATGGATCATGAGGTAATAAATAAGCAATGGAAATTATAACCAGGTAAATAATCCAAAGCAGCATCAACCAATGAATCCAAATTAAGAAAGCAAATAGTCTAGTCCAAATGATGTCCTAAACTTTATTCAATAACTAACATGTCCATGTGTAAACCAATATTGAGTGAATGATTATCATGGCGAATGATCATGTGATGTCCATGTGCTCTACTCGCTCTCAATTACGGCACCTCGAGGATCACCTAAAAACAACAATAGAGCAAGAGTGAGTCCACGACTCAGCAAACACATCGTATACAACGAACAATAATATATCAACAGCATTCAATAACTTCATTATCATCATATGCACTTCTATTAACATTCTCATTTATCAATCTCAAATACCAATGCAACTCTATTCTATATGTCCACATGCACTTCTTTCGCGTATACCGGTATAGCGTGAGTGAATGCTCGCGACAACATTCACTCTCAAGCCCGCTCCTCCTCAAGGATCGGGACCTCCTCCACTCCGTGGAGTTGTGATCAATCATGATCACCTTCTCTTATGCAAAGATGCTTATGAATGCAAACATGCAACTCCATCATAAACATCATATCCAACTTTTCATCATGCTCATCAACAAAGATATAAACATACCAATTCATTGTTTGCAATTAAACTAAATAAAAGCACAACAATAATGGTAATAGAAGATAAAGAAAACAAGTGATCGATCATTGATCGTGTCTACCATGCACTTGCCTTTACTAGCAGCGACGCACGATTTGATTAGAAGACGGCAACAAGCACGACGCCTCTCCTATATTAAATACACCAACTTCAATACAAATTACAGCAACAAGAATAGCAATCAAAATGCTTCGCTCCTACACGTCCCCAAATATACGATATTACGCCGGTATCGAAAAGTTACCCATTGCGGTCTTAGTACTAAAACGAACGTAACTTTTGACTCGAAAGTCCGATCACCACAAACCACCCCATTCTGGATTCATTATAAAATTCTCCACATTTTCTTAGATTGTGAAGACTTCTAATTAAATCATCTAACCCTCCGTATTTAGCCCGGAAAGTCGGTCTGTCCGCTTCGGAACAACGGTCTTCCAAATTTCATAACTTTAGTTTTACTCAACCAAAATGCGCGTTCTCAGATCCTACAGAACCATTGGACAATTATCTACAACTTTCATGTAGATCAAAAACTCTAATTATGCTATTTACTATTTTTTAATAACCGATCTACCAAAACAGCGCCGAAAGACGATAACCCTAAAAACAGCGGCCTGTCGAAAAACATATCTAGAAATCTACTTGTCCGATTGACATGATTCAATATGCTATAGAAAGATAACGAAATTATCTACAATTATCTAGGAGATGGTATTTTCAAAATTCGTCATTAAGGTACCCGAATAAATCGTTTAATGAACAGCATAATAAATAGATCTATTAATCGATCTCTGCTATTTAATCATGCAAATAAAATCTCTAATTGCTGCATGCACAAATACTCTATGGCCAAACTAATTAACCACTAATTAGCATTATCTAATTGATCTCCCATCAAAACCGAGTCAGTATGCATCACAAAGAATAAATCTAGAACCCAAAAGTACCTAATCAAATTGCCGGCCGAAACTTGTGTAGCCTGATCCCCACGCGATGACGGGCTTCACGGCAAGACAAAGGCCGGCCATGCTACAGTGCAAGTAAGGCAAAGAAGACATCACTTTGGCAAAGAAGAAAGAACCGACGCAAAGAACACACAACAACGGTAGAATTTTCTGTCAGAAAGAAAGCAAAGAAATTAACAAAGAATGCAATCGCTGTCGGCGGTAGCTCAAACATTAGGAAGCGAGGAAGCAGCCAGTAGCGACCAAGGCCGAAGAAGATCAAGAAGAAAGAAAAGCAAAGCAAGAATGGCTAGCAGATGGCAGCGCTCGGTGGCGATTAGCTTTCACGGTAGCGAGAAAAGCAGCGCACGGCCAGAAGAAGATCGGCTGCGGCGGCGGTGGAAAATTGCAGAGGCAAAGAAAAAAAAAGGCCGGCGGCTCGGTGGAACAAAAAGAGATTAGGGTTTTCTAAAAAACTTCAATCTGTTTATATAGCTCAGAAAAAATTCTGAAATAATTTATTTTTTCCACGAAATCTTTTTATTTAATTACGAAAAAGCCCTTAAGACGATTTTAATTAATTATTTACTAATACCATTAAATTAATTACCCTCCGAACATTAGGACGCGATTATTAAAATTAATATTATTTTCAGGGTATCACACTGACGAACCATCAGCTGATCCCCCGCGCCAATGCACGGACTTGCAACTCTATGGAAATTCGCCCAAACACACACTTGATTGGATCCTCGTGACCTGGCGAAGATCGTCGAACCCTCAATTCCAAGTGGAAAAGCAAGAATGACCCCTTGTTCTCAATGCCCAATTCCCTCTGTTTTGGCTATAAGCACTTGAAGAGAATCAAGCAAAAGCTTTGAAAATATATTAAACGTGGTGCGAGGTTACAATGGGGTCTACCCTCTATATATAGTGCTCCTACTCCTCCTCATGGCTGGCCAAGAGGCCCTACTCCTATTCTAATTCGGATTTGGAGTCCTACTCCAATTCGACACATTCAAAACAGAAAAGGAAACTCTGATTTTACAACCGTCACATTGATTTGATCATATCTTTTGATCCAGAAGGAATTTCGGAGTGAGGGAGGATCCGTTGGATCGGGCTTGAAGTTAGCTTTCCAACAAGCCCAAGAACACTCGAATCGGACTCCGTTTGTAAAAGTTATGGCCGTTTTAATCCGGACTGTCCTGCTGATTCCGAATCCGAATTTGAGGCTGATTCCGAATCCGAATTGAATTATGAGTTGATTCCGAATTTGAATTTGGTTGGGCTTGTGGAAGTTTCGAATTTGACTTGGATTCTTGGACTTCTCTTCCCTTGCTTGTCTCCCACGAGCTTCTCCTCCATTGTGATGACCTTTCTTCAAGAACAACCTCATATCCTTCATCTCCGTTCATTATTGAATCTTCCAATCTGAGCACAAGCAAAACACTAGTTTTAGGTAGTATGAAATTCTCAACTAATTTAAAAGTAAATTCAGTGAACAGATTCACCTGTTGGATAAGCTTCTCTTGTTTTTCAACTCTCTTAGTAAGCTCATGTTGTTATGAGGTATTTAATGAATTGAAAACATTATATGAAACAACGTAGCTAAGGATGTCCGCATCAAGTAGGGCCTCTTGGCCAGCCATGAGGAGGAGTAGGAGCACTATATATAGAGGGGTAGACCCCCATTGTAACCTCAGACCACGTTTAATATAATTTCAAAGCTTTTGCTTGATTCTCCTGTTGTGCTTAAAGCCAAAACAGAGGGAATTGGGCATTGAGAATAAGGGTCGTTCTTGCTTTTCGGCTGGAATTGAGGGTTCGATGATCTTCGCCAGGTCACGAGGATCCAATCAAGTGTGTGTTTGGGCGAATTTTCCATAGAGTTGCAAGTCCGTGCATTGGCGCGGGGGATCAGCTGGTGGTTCGTCAGGATACACAAGTTATCAAGAGGTCCTACGTCGAGAAGATCGGGCACCCCGCATCATCTAGAGTGCCCTCCCTCATGTCGGCGTGCTTTTGAATCGTTCCGAGCCGGTGTGAAACTTTCGAGAACGACGGGTACCGACAGCTCCATTTTGTGAATTTGTGGCACGGAAAGAAAACCCATACCAAACACCCATAATGGACTTCTAGAGTGCCCTCCCTCATGTCGGCGTGCTTTTGGAATCGTTCAGAGCCGGTGTGAAACTTTCGAGAACGACGGGTACCGACAGCTCCATTTTGTGAATTCGTGGCACGGAAAGAAAACTCATACCAAACACCCATAATGGACTTCTAGAGTGCCCTCCCTCACGTCGGCGTGCTTTTGGAATCGTTCCGAGCCGGTGTGAAACTTTCGAGAACGACGGTACCGACAGCTCCATTTTGTGAATTCGTGGCACGGAAAGAATTCCCATACCAAACACCCATAATGGACTTCTAGAGTGCCCTCCCTCATGTCGGCGTGCTTTTGGAATCGTTCCGAGCCGGTGTGAAACTTTCGAGAACGACGGGTACCGACAGCTCCATTTTGTGAATTCGTGGCACGGAAAGAAAACCCATACCAAACACCCATAATGGACTTCTAGAGTGCCCTCCTCATGTCGGCGTGCGTCTGGAATCGTTCCGAGCCGGTGTTAAACTTTCGAGAACGACGGGTACCGACAGCTCCATTTTGTGAAATCTAGGTACGGAAAGAAAACCCATACCAAACACCCATAATGGACTTCTAGAGTGCCCTCCCTCATGTCGTGAAGCGCCGGAATCGTTCCGAGCTGGTGTGAAACTTTCGAGTAAGCGATGTGCCGATGACTCTATTTTGTGAACTCGAGGCACGGAAGAAAACCCATACCAAACACCCATAATGGACTTATAGAGTGCCCTCCTCATGTCGTCGTGCGGCCTGGAATCGTTTGAGCGGTGTTAAACTTTCGAGAACGACGGGTACCGACAGCTCCATTTTGTGAAATCTAGGTACGGAAAGAAAACCCATACCAAACACCCATAATGGACTTCTAGAGTGCCCTCCCTCATGTCGGCGTGCGTCTGGAATCGTTCCGAGCCGGTGTGAAACTTTCCAGAACGACAGGTACCGACAGCTCTATTTTGTGAATTCGAGGCACGGAAAGAAAACCCATACCAAACACCCATAATGGACTTCTAGAGTGCCCTCCCTCATGTCGGCGTGCGTCTGGAATCGTTTTGAGCCGGTGTTAAACTTTCGAGAACGACGGGTACCGACAGCTCCATTTTGTGAATTCGTGGCACGGAAAGAAAACCCATACCAAACACCCATAATGGACTTCTAGAGTGCCCTCCCTCATGTCGACGTGCTTTTGGAATCGTTCCGAGCCGGTGTGAAACTTTCGAGAACGACGGGTACCGACAGCTCCATTTTGTGAATTCGTGGCACGGAAAGAAAACCCATACCAAACACCCATAATGGACTTCTAGAGTGCCCTCCTCACGTCGGCGTGCCGGAATCGTTCCGAGCCGGTGTTAAACTTTCCAAAACGACGGTACCGAAAGCTCCATTTGTGAATTCGTGGCACGGAAAGAAAACCCATACCAAACACCCATAATGGACTTCTAGATTGGCCTCCTCATGTCGGCGTCTGGAATCGTCCGAGCGGTGTTAAACTTTCGAGAACGACGGGTACCGACAGCTCCATTTTGTGAATTCGTGGGACGGAAAGAAAACCCATACCAAACAAACATAATAGACTTCTAGAGTGCCCTCCCTTATGTCGGCGTGCTTTTGGAATCGTTCCGAGCCGGTGTGAAACTTTCCAGAACGACGGTGCAAGCGACTTCATTTTGTGAATTCGTGCACGGAAGAAAATCCATACCAAACACCCATAATGGACTTCTAGAGTGCCCTCCCTCATGTCGGCGTGCTTTTTGAATCGTTCCGAGCCGGTGTGAAACTTTCGAGAACGACGTGCAAGCGACTCCATTTTGTGGTCGTGGCACGAAAGAAAACCCATACCAAACACCCATAATGGACTTCTAGAGTGCCCTCCTCATGTCGGCGTGCTTTTGGAATCGTTCCGAGCCGGTGTTAAACTTTCGAGAACGACGGTACCGTACCCCATTTTGTGAAATCTAGGCACGGAAAGAAAACCTATACCAAACACCCATAATGGACTTCTAGGTGCCCTCCTCATGTCGGCGTGCTTTTGGAATCGCTCGAGCGGTGTGAAACTTTCGAGAACGCAGTAGCAAGCGATACTCCATTTTGTGAATTCGTGGCACGGAAAGAAAACCCAAACCAAACACCCATAATGGACTTCTAGAGTGCCCTCCCTTATGTCGGCGTGCTTTTGGAATCGTCCGAGCGGTGTGAAACTTTCGAGAACGGCGGTTACCGACAACTCCATTTTGTGAATTCGTGGCACGGAAAGAAAACCCATACCAAACACCCATAATGGACTTCTAGAGTGCCCTCCCTCACGTCGGCGTGCTTTTGGAATCGTTCCGAGGCGGTGTGAAACTTTCGAGAACGACGGCAGTGCGAGCGGCTCCATTTGTGAATTCATGGCACGGAAAGAATTCCCATACCAAACACCCATAATGGACTTCTAGAGTGCCCTCCTCATGTCGGCGTGCTTTTGGAATCGTCCGAGCCGGTGTGAAACTTTCGAGAACGCCGGGTACCGACACTCCATTTTGTGAATTCGTGGCACGGAAAGAAAACCCATACCAAACACCCATAATAGACTTCTAGAGTGCCCTCCCTCATGTCGCGTGCATCTGGAATCGTTCAGAGCGGTGTTAAACTTTCGAGAACGAGTGCAAGCGACTCCATTTTGTGAAATCTAGGTGCGGAAGAAAACCCATACCAAACACCCATAATGGACTTCTAGAGTGCCCTCCCTCATGTCGGCGGCGTCTGGAATCGTTCAGAGCGGTGTGAAACTTTCGTAATGACAAAACCGCGACTCTATTTTGTGAATTCGAGGCACTAAAGAAAACCCATACCAAACACCCATAATGGACTTATAGAGTGCCCTCCCTCATGTCGGCGCAAGGCTGGAATCGTTTGAGCGGTGTTAAACTTTCGAGCAGCGGGTGCACCGACAGCTCTATTTTGTGAATTCGAGGCATGGAATGAAAACCCATACCAAACACCCATAATGGACTTCTAGAGTGCCCTCCTCATGTCGGCGGCGTGCGGAATCGTTTGAGCGGTGTTAAACTTACGAGAGCGAGTGCAACCGACTCCATTTTGTGAATTCGTGGCACGGAAGAAAACCCATACCAAACACCCATAATGGACTCCTAGAGTGCCCTCCCTCATGTCGGCGTGCTTTTGGAATCGTTAAGTCGGTGTGAAACTTTCGAGAACGGCGAAGTGCAAGCGACTCCATTTTGTGAATTCGTGGCACGGAAAGAAAACCCATACCAAACACCCATAATGGACTTCTAGAGTGCCCTCCTCATGTCGGCGTCGTGCCCGAATCGTTACGAGCGGTGTTAAACTTTCGAGAACGAGTGCAAGCGGCTCCATTTTGTGAAATCTAGGTTCGGAAAGAAAACCCATACCAAATACCCATAATGGACTTCTAGAGTGCCCTCCCTCATGTCGGCGTGCTTTTGGAATCGTTCCGAGCCGGTGTGAAACTTTCGAGAACGACGGTTACCAACAGCTCCATTTTGTGAATTCGTGGCACGGAAAGAAAACTCATACCAAACACCCATAATGGACTTCTAGAGTGCCCTCCCTCACGTCGGCGTGCTTTTGGAATCGTTCCGAGCCGGTGTGAAACTTTCGAGAACGACGGGTACCGACAGCTCCATTTTGTGAATTCGTGGCACGAAAAGAATTCCCATACCAAACACCCATAATGGACTTCTCGAGTGCCCTCCCTCATGTCGGCGTGCTTTTGGAATCTGATGTAAACGAGGTGTCCGATCTTTCGATGAGATTGATAACTATCGATTTTGGTGGCGGTGACTCTCACGATCCGACTACAACCGTACGACGACGCTTGCGCCTTAGCAATCGCTGAACCAACTCCGAAGTGTTATTGACCTCGCTGGAGGCGCGATCAACCTGAACACGAAGTTCAATCCCTGCGAGCAATCGAAGAACTAGCAAGAATAAGACATAGGCAATCTGATATTACGAATATGAAGGAAGCATAAATTGTATTGCGAATAGCAAAGATGGGATCCCGAAGCTGTCTTGACAGGTGGTCGTTCGACACAACTGAAGAACAGAGTTTGCACAATGGCTAAACCTAAACTCAACGAAATCCGAGTTCAAGCGAGGGAGACGGCGGCTCCTATATAGGGGAAACGACCAGGGGTGGCGGCCAGCGAGGTGGACGCACGCCCTAGGGTTACAAGGCCCGTGGGCCAAAGTAGAGGTGGCGAAGACACCTTCGACTCGGACTCTCATACGGACACGGACTCCTTTGATAATTTCGGCGGCTCGGACAGAATTTGATAATGAGGTTGGATCCGTTAAAGTAGACTTGATAAGCTTTCCACGAAGTCGAAACGCCAAACGGAGTCCGTATGAAGAAGTTACGCCAGTTTAAAGTTAGTCTTGTGCCGTAGTCCGAATCGACTCGAACGAGCCCAACTCGAACTCTTGCTTGTCTTGGACCCAAAGTGACGTGATGATCTCCATTATGCCTTCCATACATCTCCACGACTCCACATGCCTCTCCGTGGTCCTTTCCCATATTCCTTAGCACAATTAAATCACTTGCATTAGGTAGCGGTCTATTCTCAGTAGTATATAATCCTAGGAGCGAATTCACACGATAATTAAGTTGGCGAGCACGAGCTCGGGTAAGAGGTCCTTGTCTTGGTTGTGATTGAGTTGTGTGTGTAGGCACGGTTATATCCATGGTAGGGATGTCCTCATCATCCTCCCCTTCTTGCATTTGAGTCGTCCTCGACTCAAGCTCATCCTCTTCCCCCAAGTATGGCTTCAAATCTGCAATGTTAAATGTGGGACTAACCCCAAAATCTGCAGGCAGTTCAAGCTTGTATGCATTATTATTAATCTTTTCTAACACTTTGAAAGGACCATCACTCTAGGCATCGCTTTGACTTTCTCAATTGGGAACCTATCTTTTCTCAAGTGCAACCAAACAAGATCTCTGGTTTAAAAGTTATGTGTTTTCTCCCGACTACCAAAGAAGTTTATATTTAGCATTCATGCGCTCTATATTCTCCTTGGTTGTCTCGTGTATTTTTAAAATCATTCAAAGACGTTGTTTTGCATCAAAGTTCAATTTCTCGAAGGTGGGAGAAGCATTAAATCAATAGGAACACGAGGCACAAAACCATAAACAACTTCAAAGGGCACATCTTTGTAATAGAATGCAATGACCGATTATAAGAAAACTCAATATGAGGCAAGCATTCTTCCCACAGCTTTAAATTCTTTTCAACACACCCTAAGCATGGTTGACAAAGTTCTATTCACAACCTCGGTTTGTCCATCGGTTTGGGGATGACAAGTAGTAGAAAATAACGACTTAGTCCCCAATTTAGCCCATAAAGTTCTCCAAAATGGCTAAGGAATTTAGCATCACGATCCGAAACTATAGTATTAGGCACACCATGCAAGCGAATAACTTCACGAAAGAATAAATCAACAATATTGGTAGCGTCATCGCTCTTATGACAAGGTATAAAATGGGCCATCTTAGAAAATCTATCAACAACCACAAATATGCTATCCTTCCCTTCTTTGTCCTAGGCAATCCTAAAACAAAGTCCATCGAAATATCTTCCCACGGAATGCTAGGAGCAGGTAAAGGCATATATAAACCATGAGGATTAAGTCGTGACTTAGCTTTTTGACATGTAGTGCGGCGGGCAGCGTGGCGCTCGGCGTCCCGCCTCATCTTTGGCCAAAAGAAATGATCGACAAGTATGTCCTCTGTTTTCTTCACACCAAAATGTCCCATTAACCCACCTCCATGTGCTTCCTGTAACAACAGCAGACGGACGGAACTAGCAGGAATGCACAACTTGTTAGCTCTAAACACAAATCCATCATTAATGACAAATTTATTCCACATTTTTCCTTCTTCACAATTCAACAATATTTCTGCAAAATCAGCATCGTGCACATATTGCTCTTTAATAGTCTCTAATCCAAAAATTTTGAAGTCAAGTTGTGATAACATGGCATATCTCCTAGACAACGCATCAGCAATAACATTCTCCTTTCCTTCTTGTGTTTTATGACATAGGGAAAAGACTCAATAAATTCAACCCACTTTGCATGTCTACGGTTCAATTTACCTTGACTTCGAATATGCTTTAGAGATTCATGATCAGAATGTATAACAAATTCTTTGGGCCATAAATAATGTTGCCAAGTTTCTAAGGTTCGAAAGAGGGCATATAACTCTTTATCATAAGTAGAATAGTTCAAACTAGGCCCACTCAATTTCTCACTGAAGTATGCTATAGGTTTGCCTTCTTGTAACAACACACCACCTAAACCAATTCCGCTTGCATCACATTCTAGCTCAAAAGTCTTATTGAAATCAGGGAGTTGGAGTAGAGGTGCATGTGTTAACTTATCTTTCAATGTGGTGAAGGCATTCTCCTGTGCGGTGCCCCAAACAAATGGCACGCCCTTCTTGGTAAGCTCATTCAATGGTGCGGCGATAGTCTTTGAAATCCTTCACAAAGCGGCGGTAGAACCCAACCAAGTCCTAAAGCTCCGCTTTTGGTGTGGCCGTGTTAGAGTCGGCCAACTCAGATTGCTTCAACCTTGGCTTGATCAACTTCAATTCCACGTGGAGTAACAACATAGCCAAGAAAGCAACTCGATCGGTGCAAAGGTGCACTTCTCAAGGTTACCAAATAGGCGTGCATCACGTAAAACCTTAAAAACAGCACGTAAATGGTCGGATGTTCCTCTAATGATTTGCTATATATCAATATATCATCAAAATAAACCACCACAAATCTACCAATGAAAGCACGCAAAACCTCATTCATTAGTCTCATGAAAGTACTAGGAGCATTAGTTAAACCAAAAGGCATTACTAACCACTCATATAACCCGAACTTAGTTTTAAAAGCCGTTTTCCATTCATCGCCTAATTTCATGCGGATTTGATGATAACCACTACGCAAATCAACCTTGGAAAAGACAACAGAGCCACTCAATTCATCAAGCATATCATCTAACCTAGGAATAGGATGACGATACCTAATGGTGATATTATTAATCGCTCTACAATCCACACACATGCGCCATGATCCATCTTTCTTGGGTACCAAAATGACCGGAACAGCACAAGGGCTAAGAGATTCGCGCACATACCCTTTATCAAGCAACTCTTGAACTTGGTATTTGAATTTCTTTAGTTTCTTCTGGATTGGTCCTATATGGTGCTCGGTTGGGCAATGATGCACCGGGGATTAAATCAATTTGATGCTCAATCCCACGAAGCGGTGGCAGCCCCGGCGGGATGTCCTTTGGAAAGACATCTTTGTACTCCTGCAAAATGTTAGTGACAGCAGGTGGTGTAACACCCCAGCCCAACACTGAGCCTGGAATGCCACTAAACTACCTTCCTATTAATAATTATTGACACACTTTAAAAATACATCAAAGAAACAATGATAATCAAAACCATGGACCACAAAAGAGCAATGCATAATTATGGAACATGTAAGTAATAAATGAGTAACCAGGTAAATAATCCAAAGCAGCATCAACCAATGAATCCAAATTAATAAAGCAAATAATCTAGTCCAAATGATGTCCTAAACATTATTCAATAACTAACATGTCCAAGTGTAAACCAATATTGAATGAAAAGATTATCATGGCGAATGATCATGTGATGTCCATGTGCTCTACTCGCTCTCAGTTACGGCATCCTCGAAGATCACCTAAAGACAACAATAGAGCAAGGGTGAGTCCACGACTCAAAGAAATACATCCATAAACAACGAACAATAATATATCATCAGCATTCAATAACTTCATTATCATCACAGGTACTTCCATTGGTATTCTCATCAATAATCTCATGTATCAATGCAAATCTATTCTACATGTCCACATGCACTTCTTTCGCGTATACCGGTATAGCGTGAGTGAATGCTCGCGACAACATTCACTCTCAAGCCCGTTCCTCCAAAAGGATCGGGGACCTCCTCCACTCCCGTGGAGTTGTGATCAATCATGATCACCTTCTCTTATGCAAAGATGCTTATGAATGCAAACATGCAAACTCCATCATAAACATCATATCCAACTTTTCATCATGCTTGTCAACAAAGATATAAACATACCAATTCATTGTTTGCAATTAAACCAAATAAAAGCACAACAATAATGGTAATAGAAGATAAAGAAAGCGATGATCGATCATTGATCATTTGTCTACCATGCACTTGCCTTTACTAGTTGCGACGCACGATTTGATTAGAAGACGGCAACAAGCACGACGCTCTCCTATATTAAATACACCATCTCAATACAAATTACAGCAACAAGAATAACAATCAAAATACTTCGCCCTACCGTCCCCAAATATCACACGTTACGCGGTACCGACTAGTTACCTATAGCTGACCGGTTACTAAAAAGAGCGTAACTTTTGACTCGAAAGTCCGATCACAACAAACCACCCCATTCTGGATTCTTTATAAAATTATCCACATTTTCTTAGATTATGAAGACTTCTAATTAAATCATCTAACCCTCCGTATTTAGCCCGGAAAGTCGGTCTGTCCGCTTCGAACAGCAGTCTTAATAAATTCATAACTTTTGTTTTACTCAACCAAAATACGCGTTCTCAGATCCTACAGAACCATTGGACAATTATCTACAACTTTCATGTAGATCAAGAACTCTAATTAAGCTATTTACTATTTTTAGTTTACAGTCTACCAAAACAGCGCGAATAACGACAACCCTAAAAACAGCGGCCTTCCGAAAATCATAACTCAAATTATACTAGTCCGATTGACATGATAAAATATGCTATAGAAAGATATCGAAATTATCTACAATTAACTAGTAGATGAGATTTTCAAAATTTGCCATTAAGATACCCGAATAAATCGTACAACCGAGCAGCATAATAAACAAATCTATTAGTCGATACATTGACTAAAAACTATAGAACCTCTCTAATAGAAATCTATAAAACCCCACCAATTAATCTAGATCATAATCTCTAATTAATCTAGAATTTCACCATGCATACAAAACTAAAACTAGTTAACCACAAGAATATAGATCTTGACTTCTATCTCAAGACTAATCTCTCATAGAATGTTCAAGAACTCAAAAGCACCTAATCAAATTGCGGAAAGAAGCTTGTGCTGCTGATCGGCACGCGGTGGCGAGGCTTCACGGGTGCACGGCGGACACGCTGCGGCAATGCAATCGGTAGCGAGGCACAGATCACGCGGCGGCAAGAAGAGCTTCGCGCTCGCTTCGTCAAGCGCAGCGGCGTCAAAGAAAAAGGAATGACGCGATCCTTGGTCTTGTCTTGGCAGAAAAACAACTGCGGCAGAAGCGGGAGGCAGAGAAAGCAATCGGCGGCACAAGACAGCGGCGCAGAGTACAGACAAGAAGCGCACGGCGCACATGCGCTAGCAGGGCGGCAGAAAGCGCAACGATCGCAATGCACGAAAGAAGGCAATAAAGAAGCGCAAAGAAGAAAACGAGAAATCAAGCGGTACGCGGTTGGAAAAAAAGTGCGCGCAGCAGATTAGAAGAAATGGTGGCGGTGGCGGCTTGGAAAATAGGATTAGGGTTTCTAAAAAAGATCAAAGATCTATTTATATAGCTCATAAAAATTCCAAAAATAATCTATTTTCACAAATTCCTTTTATTTAATTACGCATAAGCCCTAAAGACGTTTTAATTAATTAATTATTGATACTATTTAACTAATTACTCTCACCCTTAAGGCGCGATTATTAATATTTATTTATTTTTTTTGAGTATTACATTCTACCCTCTTAACGAATTCGACCCGAATTCTACATCGCCGTTCTACTCAAAGAAAAGCGCATACCTGAAATTAAACAACAAAACAACACATGCCCGACGTGAACAACTCGGATATTGCTCGCGCATGCGAGACTCCAACTCCCAAGTCGCCACTCTCTCGGTGATCGCCCACAACACCTTGGCGTATACCAACGTCTTGTGCCTCAAAGACTCGCTCCGACCTCTCCGAATCGCGCACGGACGCGACTCAACCGTGAGGTCTTGCTCAATAGTCAGCGGCTCTAATGAAATCTTATGCTCGGATCTCTCAAAACTTTCTCAAAGATCGAGGCGTGAAACACATTATGAACTCCACGCATGGACTCGGGAGATCCAAGCGGTAAGCTAACTTCCCAATTCTTGCAATAATCGGGAGCGGTCCAACGTACCTCGGGCTAAGCTTCCCTTTGGTACCAAACCGAACAATACCTTTAGTGGAGACACTCTCAAGAGCACTGGTCACCCACCGCAAACTCCAAGTCACGCCTCCTCAAATCGGCATAACTTTTCTCGTCTACTCGAGCCGCTAATGATTACGCCTCACCATGGCCACACGCTCAACGGTCTTCAATCAATCCGGACCCAAAATTGCCTTCTCTCCAATCGCATCCCAACAAAGTGGCGATCCGCACTTCCGCCCATAGAGAACCTCAAATGGCGCGGCTCTAATCTTGGAATGGTAACTATTATTATAAGCAAACTCGCAAGTGGCAATCTGGTCCTCCCAACTACCCTTCCAAGATAGAACACAAGATCGCAACATGTCCTCCAAAGTCCGAATAGTCCGCTCTGTCGCCCATCATGCGTGGGTGAAGCGTTGTACTAAGGCGAGTTGTGTGCCCAATGCACTCTGCGGACTCTCCCGAACTTGGAGACAAACTTGCATCTCTGTCGTAAACGATGGTCTTTGGCACACCATGCGTCTTACTATTTCACGCACATAAATAGGAGCTAGATCACTCATTGAATTTGTCGTGCGAATAGGAATGAAGTCTTGTGAGACTTCTTGAATCGATCCACCACTACCCAAATCGCATCCTTCCTCGCGGTGAACGAGGTAGCGCCACCACAAAGTCCATAGAGATATCATCCCAAGGCCACTGGGTACCTCCAAAGGTTGCAACAACCTGCGGGACGCTTGTGCTCACTTTCACTTGCTGACAAACACCACAAGAAGCCACATAGTTAGCAATGTCCACCTTCATTCTTTTCCACCAAAAATTCTGTTTCAGATCTCGATACATCTTAGTCTCACCAGGATGAACAGTGTACGGAGTGCGATGTGCCTCCCTCAAGATATCATCTTTGACCTCCGCCTTTTGCGGTACGCAAAGACGGCCTTTAAACCTCAAAGTACCAAAATCATCCATACTAAAATCACTCTCTTTACCTTCATCCAGACGCTTCCTAACCTCCTGTAGTAACGGTCACTCTGTTGTGCTTCCCACTGCTCATGCCGAATAGCTGACTCAAGAATCAACTGTGTCTCAACATGTGATGTGCCCGCATAACAATAAGATATTCCCATGCGATCAAAATCAGCAATGAGGCAATCTAGAGTAGCGGGAGTCGCCTTGCGACTAAGAGCATCAGCAACTACATTGGCCTTGCCTGGATGATACTGAATAGTAAGATCATAATCCTTGATCAACTCCAACCACCTCCTTTGCCTCAAATTCAGATCCTTCTGAGTGAAGATATACTTGAGACTCTTGTGATCTGTGAAAATATCACAAGGCTCACCGTATAGATAATGCCTCCAAATCTTGAGAGCAAAAACAACCGCGACCAACTCCAAATCATGAGTGGGATAATTTCGCTCGTGCTTCTTTAAGCGCCTCGGCGCATAAGCAATCACCTTACCGTCTTGCATAAGCACACACCAAGACCCACTCGAGACGATCTGAAAAGGCGTGAATCGCTTCACGGCTCGGGAAGAGTGAGAATAGGAGAGGTCACCAACCTATCCTTCAAAATGCGTAAAGCTGCGCTCACACTCATCGGTCCTTTGGAATCTCACACCTTTACGAGTAAGTGAGACATCGGTTTGGCAATGATAGAGAAATCTGCACAAAACGCCGATAATATCCCACCAAACCCAAGAAACTCCTCACCTCCTTCACACTAGTCGGCCTCTTCCAATCCACCTTTGTGGAGACCTTGCTAGGATCAACAAGACAATGCCTTGAGGGTTAATCACATGACCCGTAAAACCCACTTCAAATCCGAACTCACACTTCTTCAACTTAGCATAGAACTTGTGCTCTCTCAAAGTATCTAAAACCGACCTCAAATGGCGCTCATGATCCTCATTGGTCTTGGAATAGATAAGAATATCATCAATGAACACCACCACGAAGTCATCTAGATACTCGTGCAACATGTTGTTCATGGTCTCCATAAAAATGGCAGTGCATTAGTCAATCCAAAGGACATAACTTTATACTCATAATGCCCATACCGTGGAGAAAGCGTCTTCTCAACATCTCGCCACGCACACGGATTTGATTATACCGATCGAGATCAATCTTGGAGAACACTTGAGCTCCATTCAACCGATCAAACAAGTCCTCAATGCGGGGCAATGGATATTTGTTCTTGATTGTGACCGCATTAAGCGCACGATAATCAATACACATCGCCAACTCCCATCCTTCTTCTCTGTGTGAATGTATCAGAGCTCCCCATGGCGATACACTACGCTGATCAAACCTTTAGCCAACAAATCATCCAAGCGCTTCTTCAACTCGTCACAAGCGGACGTGCTAATCGATATGGAGACATCGAGATGGGACGAGTACCCGGAACAAGATCAATGCGAAACTCCACGTCTCGCGCAGGTGGCAAACCCGGAAGATCAGCTGGGAACACATCGGGATAATCACTGACCACCGGAATCTCCTCAATCTGCGAAGCCACACTCGGTTTCGGCAAGAGCTAAAGAAGCCCGATTTTCGCACGCGACCGAGAATAGTCCACCAACATCGAAAGAGAGCGCGGGCGCACTCCTGAAAAGTCAAAGTCTCCCAGCACGAGGTGCGCACGCAGATCATTCTCGTAAACAGGATATCACGGCTCGATAAGAGTGCAACCAATCCATACCCAAGATAACGTCGAACGGCTCCATTTGAATAACTATCAAATTCGCCGTGAACTTCTCTCCATCAATAGCAACAGAACACCCAGGACAAACAGTAGAACTAGCAATAATACCCCCAGGAGAACTAACCAACACTGATTGAGAAATCCACTGCATACTCAAGTTCGCTCTTCTAGCAAACGCCGACGAGACAAACGAAAAGGTAGCCCCGAATCAAAAAGGACTAAAGCATCAAACGAATCCACAAGCAAAGTACTGTCACCACGTCGGGGCGACCGCGGACTCTGCGATGAGGCATGGCGTACACTCTGTGGCGCCATGGCGAAAGAAGACGACGGCGGGCGGCGAGCCCCGACAACTCTTTGTGGCGGTGCAGGTAAAGCCGGTCGTGCAACCTGATGCGGTGCCGAAGGTGGCGGCTGCCAGTAGTACCCTGCTGGAGGCGCCCAAGCTGAAGGAAATGGCATCGCTGGAGGAGCAGTCATCATCTGGAAAGATCCTCGGCAGGGATCGAAGAAGAAGAAGATGGCACAGCTCCCACTTGATCACGCTTAGCGGGTTACGCGACACACCGCTCCTTGTGACCCGGTCGGCCACACCGACGGCAATCACCCGTCCAAATGCACTCGGCAGCAGTGTCCATCACCGCACTTAAAGCAAAGCATGCCCCTTACAGGGACAGACGAAGAGCTGGAGTACGCAAAGGACGAGGCGCCAAGAAGTGAACGGCCTCGATCGCTAGACGAAAGATGCGGTCCTCCTTGAATTTCTTGGCGGTGTTGAGCATGACCCACTTCCCTCACTAGAGCTCCTCTTGGTCACCACGAAACAACCGATCCACCGAGGCTTGTCGCCTTTGTGAGCTGCATCTCCAACTCCATGCCCCTAGCTTGCTCCACAACAGAGCTGTAGTCACGGAGTGGAGTAGCTCCCAACACATGTCGGTACTCGGTGAGACCCGATGGAACCTCTTGGCTTTGAAGATCATCGTTAAGCTCTTGAAGGGACAAAGCGAACCAAGTTGTTGAACTCACCTCATACTCAAGAATAGACCTCTTCCCCGAGCAAAGATCGTCAAGGCAACCTCCATCTTCTCAACAAAAGAGTAGGGTAGAACTTCCCTTGAACCGATCAACAAAGTCCTCCCAAGTGACTGGCCCTTGAGTGGCGGTCCTCGAAGACAACACGCCCTCCCACCAAATATCCGCTTGTTGACGAAGAGCACGGATCTCTCCCACCAACTCTCTCAACAAAGCAGGGGTTTCATCTTGGACTCCAACCGGAGGCGGGTCAACAGCAACCCCCTCAGCTACTGACTCAACTGCTACAGGAGGTGGCTCCACGGAACCTCGCCCGCGACCACGACCTCCACGACCGCGGCCACCACGACCACGTCCTCTACCCCTCGGCATAGCTATCAACCACAATCAACAATACACAATGAGCTCAAAGCTCAAAATAAACTCATCCATCAATGAACAACATAACGGAAGCGTAAAACTATATTCGTACCTCTCTCTAACCTACTGTGCACTAGTGTGTCAAATTTTAGGTTAGTTAACCATTAGCAAATTTTAGTTGATTTACTAATACTAAAACAAATTTTAACAATTTTAGTTTGCCTAAGTTGTTAATCTATTCACCACGGACCTAAAGCCCGCTCTGATACCAACTGTAACACCCCAGCCCAACACTGAGCCTAGAATGCCACCACACTACACTTTAAACTAATAATTATCGACACACTATAAAATTACATCAAGGAAACAATGATAATCAAATCAATGGACCACAAACGAACATGTAATTATGGATCAAGCGACAATAAAATAAGCAATGGGAATTATAACCTGTAAATAATCCAAAGCAGTATCAACCAATGAATCCAAATTAATAAAGCAAATAGTCTAGTCCAAATGATATCCTAAACATTATTCAATAACTAACATGTCCAAGTGTAAACCAATATTGAATGAAAAGATTATCATGGCGAATGATCATGTGATGTCCATGTGCTCTACTCGCTCTCAGTTACGGCATCCTCGAAGATCACCTAAAGACAACAATAGAGCAAGGGTGAGTCCACGACTCAGCAAACACATCGATATACAACGAACAATAATAAATCATCAGCATTCAATAACTTCATTATCATCACAGGTACTTCCATTAGTATTCTCATCAATTAATTTCATGTATCAATGCAAATCTATTCTACATGTCCACATGCACTTCTTCGCAGATACGGTATAGCGTGAGTGAATGCTCGCGACAACATTCACTCTCAAGCCCGTTCCTCCAAAAGGATCGGGGACCTCCTCCACTCCCGTGGAGTTGTGATCAATCATGATCACCTTCTCTTATGCAAAGATGCTTATGAATGCAAACATGCAAACTCCATCATAAACATCATATCCAACTTTTCATCATGCTTGTCAACAAAGATATAAACATACCAATTCATTGTTTGCAATTAAACCAAATAAGAGCACAACAATAATGGTAATAGAAGATAAAGAAACAGTGATCGATCATTGATCGCTGTCTACCATGCACTTGCCTTTACTAGTTGCGACGCACGATTTGATTAGAAGACGGCAACAAGCACGACGCCTCTCCTATATTAAATACACCAACTTCAATACAAATTACAGCAACAAGAATAGCAATCAAAATGCTTCGCTCCTACACGTCCCCAAATATCACACGTTACGCCGGTACCGACTAGTTACCTATAGCTGACCGGTTACTAAAAAGAGCGTAACTTTTGACTCAAAAGTCCGATCACCACAAACCACCCCATTCTGGATTCTTTATAAAATTATCCACATTTTCTTAGATTACGAAGACTTCTAATTAAATCATCTAACCCTCCGTATTTAGCCCGGAAAGTCGGTCTGTCCGCTTCGGAACAGCAGACTTAATAAATTCATAACTTTTGTTTTACTCAACCAAAATACGCGTTCTCAGATCCTACAGAACCATTGGACAATTATCTACAACTTTCATGTAGATCAAAAACTCTAATTAAGCTATTTACTATTTTTAGTTTACAGTCTACCAAAACAGCGCGAATAACGACAACCCTAAAAACAGCGGCCTTCCGAAAATCATAACTCAAATTATACTAGTCCGATTGACATGATAAAATATGCTATAGAAAGATATCGAAATTATCTACAATTAACTAGTAGATGAGATTTTCAAAATTTGCCATTAAGATACCGAATAAATCGTACAACCGAGCAGCATAATAAACAAATCTATTAGTCGATACTTTGACTAAAAACTATAGAACCTCTCTAATAGAAAATTATAAAATACCCACCAATTAATCTAGATCATAATCTCTAATTAATCTAGAAATGCAGAGAGAATACAAAACTAAAATAGTTACCCACAAGAATATAGATCTTGACTTCTTCTCTCTAATCTCTCATATAATGTTCAAGCTCATAGAATAAACACGGAACTCAAAAGCACCTAATCAAAGCTCGGCTTGCGAAGCATGCGGCTGAGAAGACTCCGCAGTCGGCTATCTTGGCGGGTGCCGCGGATCACGCTGCAATGCAATCAGAGCGAGGCAGCTCGCAGTTCGCAGAGCGGCTTGAGCAAGCGCGCAAGAAAAAGGAAAAGGCGCAGCCAAGCATCGAACCGTTTCTTGTCTTGGCGAAGGTGCTCGGCAGACAGAAAGCAATCGGCGGCTCACAAGCGGCGCTCGGCCAAGAAGAAGCGTCATCAAGCGCTGCATATGCGCATGGCGGCGGCACAAGCGGCAGCAAAGCGGCAAACGCACACCGGCGGCGCAATGCAAGGACGGCAGAGAAAAAAGAAGAAAAGCGAAGTAAGCGAAAAGACGGCGGTGGTGGAAAGGAAGACGGCAACAAGAGGAGATTGGGAAAAATGGCTGGCGGTGGCGGCTTGGAAAATAGGATTAGGGTTTCTAAAAAAAAGATCAAAGATCTATTTATATAGCTCATATAAAATTCCGAAATAATCTATTTTCACAAATCCCTTTTATTTAATTACGCATAAGCCCTAAAGACGTTTTTAATTAATTATTTATTGATACTATTTAACTAATTACTCTCCGACCCTTAAGGCGCGATTATTAATATTTATTTATTTTTCGGAGTATTACATTCTACCCCCCTTAACGGAATTCGACCCCGAATTCTACATCGCCGTTCTACTCAAAGAAAAACTGCACAGCTGAAATTAAACAATAAAACAACACATGCAGACGTGAACAACTCCGGGTATTGCTCGCGCATGCGAGACTCCAACTCCCAAGTCGCCTCTCTCTCGGTGATCGTCCCACAACACCTTGACGTATACCAACGTCTTGTGCCTCAGCACTCGCTCCGACCTCTCCAGAATGCGCGCCGGACGCGACTCAACTGTGAGGTCTTGCTCAATAGTCAACGGCTCTAATGAAATCTTATGCTCTGGATCTCTCAAAAACTTTCTCAGCATCGAGACGTGAAACACATTATGAACTCCACGCATGGACTCGGGGAGATCAAGCGGTAAGCTAACTTCCCAATTCTTGCAATAATCGGGAACGGTCCAACGTACCTCGGGCTAAGCTTCCCTTTGGTACCAAACCGAACAATACCTTTAGTGGGGGACACTCTCAAGAGCACCTGGTCACCCACCGCAAACTCCAAGTCACGCCTCCTCAAATCAGCATAACTTTTACGTCTACTCGAGTGCTAATGATTACGCCTCACCATGGCCACACGCTCAACGGTCTTGAATCAATCAGGACCCAAAATTGCCTTCTCTCCAAGCGCATCCCAACAAAGCGGCGATCCGCACTTCCGCCCATAGAGAACCTCAAATGGCGCGGCTCTAATCTTGGAATGGTAACTATTATTATAAGCAAACTCGCAAGTGGCAATGGTCCTCCCAACTACCCTTCCAAGATAGAACACAAGATCGCAACATGTCCTCCAAAGTCTGAATAGTCCGCTCTGTCGCCCATCATGCATGGGTGAAACGCAGTACTAAGGCGGGTGTGTGCCCAATGCACTCTGCGGACTCTCCCGAACTTGGAGACAAACTTGGCATCCTGTCGTAAACAATGGTCTTTGGCACACCATGCGTCTTACTATTTCACGCACATAAATAGGAGCTAGATCACTCATTTGAATTTGTCGTGCGAATAGGAATGAAGTCTGTGCAGACTTCTTTGAATCGATCCACCACTACCCAAATCGCATCCTTTCCTCGCGGTGAGCGAGGTAGCGCCACCACAAAGTCCATAGAGATATCATCCCAAGGCCACTGGGTACCTCCAAAGGTTGCAACAACCTCGCGGGACGCTTGTGCTCACTTTCACTTGTCGACACACACCACAAGAAGCGACATAGTTAGCAATGTCCACCTTCATTCTTTTCCACCAAAAATTCTGTTTCAGATCTCGATACATCTTAGTCTCACCAGGATGAATAGTGTACGGAGTGCGATGTGCCTCCCTCAAGATATCATCCTTGACCTCCGCCTTTTGCGGCACGCAAAGACGACCTTTAAACCTCAAAGTACCAGAATCGTCCATACTAAAATCTCTCTCTTTACCTTCATCCAGACGCTTCCTAACCTCCTGTAGTAACCGGTCACTCTGTTGTGCTTCCCGCACTCTGTCTGGAATAGCTGACTCAAGAATCAACTGTGTCTCAACATGTGATGTGCCCGCATAACAATAAGATATTCCCATGCGATCAAAATCAGCAATGAGGCAATCTAGAGTAGCAGGAGTCGCCTTGCGACTAGGAGCATCAGCAACCACATTGGCCTTGCCTGGATGATACTGAATAGTAAGATCATAATCCTTGATCAACTCCAACCACCTCCTTTGCCTCAAATTCAGATCCTTCTGAGTGAAGATATACTTGAGACTCTTATGATCTGTGAAAATATCACAAGGCTCACCGTATAGATAATGCCTCCAAATCTTGAGAGCAAAAACAACCGCAGCCAACTCCAAATCATGAGTGGGATAATTCTGCTCGTGCTTCTTTAACTGTCTCGACGCATAAGCAATCACCTTACCGTCTTGCATAAGCACACAGCCAAGACCCACTCGAGACGCATCTGAAAAGACTGTGAATCGCTTCCCTGGCTCGGAAAGAGTGAGAATAGGAGAGGTCACCAACCTGTCCTTCAAGATCGTAAGCTGCGCTCACACTCATCGGTCCTTTGGAATCTCACACCTTTACGAGTAAGTGAGACATCGGTTTGGCAATGATAGAGAAATCCGCACAAAACGCCGATAATATCCAACCAAACCCAAGAAACTCCTCACCTTCTTCACACTAGTCGGCCTCTTCCAATCCACCACCGTGGATACCTTGCTAGGATCAACAAACAATGCCTTGAGGGTTAATCACATGACCCGAAAACCCACTTCAAATCCGAACTCACACTTCTTCAACTTAGCATAGAACTTGTGCTCTCTCAAAGTATCTAAAACCGACCTCAAATGGCGCTCATGATCCTCATTAGTCTTGGAATAGATAAGAATGTCATCAATGAACACCACCACGAAGTCATCTAGATACTCGTGCAACATGTTGTTCATGGTTTCCATAAAATGGCAGTGCATTAGTCAATCCAAAGGACATAACTTTATACTCATAATGCCCATACCGTGGAGAAAGCGGTCTTCTCAACATCTCGCTCACGCACACGGATTTGATTATACCCGATCGAGATCAATCTTGGAGAACACTTGAGCTCCATTCAACCGATCAAACAAGTCCTCAATGCGGGGCAATGGATATTTGTTCTTGATTGTGACTGCATTAAGCGCACGATAATCAATACACATACGCCAACTCCCATCCTTCTTCTCTCGTGAGCGAGCAGAGCTCCCCATGGCGATACACTACGCTGATCAAACCTTTAGCCAACAAATCATCCAACTGCTTCTTCAACTCGTCCTGAAACGGACGTGCTAATCGATATGGAGACATCGAGATGGGACGAGTACCCGGAACAAGATCAATGCGAAACTCCACGTCTCGCGCAGGTGGCAAACCCGGAAGATCAGCTGGGAACACATCGGGATAATCACTGACCACCGGAATCTCCTCAATCTGCGAAGCCACACTCGGTTTCTCAGCAAGAGCTAAAAGAAGCCCAGTTTTCACTGCACGCTGACCCAGGAATAGTCCAGCCAACATCGAAAGAGAGCGCGGAGGCGCACTCCCCTGAAAAGTCAACGTCTCCCGGGCGAGGTGCGCATGCAGCATTCTCTGTAAAGCAGGATATCACGGCTCGATAAGAGTGCAACCAATCCATACCCAAGATAACGTCGAACGGCTCCATTTGAATAACTATCAAATTCGCCGTGAACTTCTCTCCATCAATAGTAATAGAACACCCAGGACAAACAGTAGAACTCGCAATAATACCCCCAGGAGAACTAACCAACACTGATTGAGAAATCCACTGCATACTCAAGTTCGCTCTCCTAGCAAACGCCGACGAGACAAACGAAAAGGTAGCTCCGGAATCAAAAAGGACTAAAGCATCAAACGAATCCACAAGCAAAGTACTCCACCACGTCGGGGCGACCGCGGACTCTGCAGAGGCATGGCGTACACTCTGTGGCGCCATGGCGAAAGAAGACGATGCCGGGCGGCGAGAGCCCGACAATCTCTTTGTGGCGGTGCGAGTAAAGCGGTCGTGCAACCTCAGCGGTGCGAAGGTGGCGGTGCGCGAGAGTACCTACCGAGGCGCCCAAGTGAAGGAAATGGCATCATTGGAGGAGCGATCATCATCGGAAAGATCCTCGGCAGACCCATCGAAGAAGAAGAAGATGGCACAGCTCCCACTTGATCACGCTAAGCGGGTTACGCGACACACCCGCTCCTTGTGACCCGGTCGGCCACACTGACGGCAATCACCCGTCCAAATGCACTCAGCAGCGCGGTGTCCATCACCGCACTTAAAGCAAAGCATGCCCTGCCCTGGGACTGGACGAAGAGCTGGAGTACCTGCAAAAGGACGAGGCGCCGAAGAAGGGAACGGCCTCGATCGCTAGACACGAAAGATGCGGTCCTCCTTGAATTTCTTGAAAGCGTGTCGAATGCAGACCCACTTCCCTCACTAGAGCTCCTCTTCTGGTCACCACCAGAAACAACCAGTCCACCAGAGGCTTGCTGCCCCTTTGTGAGCTGCATCTCCAACTCCATGCCCCTGGCTTGCTCCACAACAGAGCTGTAGTCACGGAGTGGAGTAGCTCCCAACACATGTCGGTACTCAGAGTTGAGACCCCGACGGAACCTCTTGGCTTTCTGAAGATCATCGTTCGCTACTGAAGGGACAAAGCGAACCAAGTTGTTGAACTCAGCCTCATACTCAGCAATAGACCTCTTCCCCTGAGCAAAGGTCGTCAAGGCAACCTCCATCTTCTCAACAAAAGAGTAGGGGTAGAACTTCCCTTGAGCGATCAACAAAGTCCTCCCAAGTGATGGCCCTTGAGTGGCGGTCATCGAAGACAACACGACCTCCCACCAAATATCCGCTTGTTGACGAAGAGCACGGATCTCCCTCACCAACTCTCTCAACAAAGCAGGGGTTTCATCTTGGGACTCCAACCGAGGCGGGTCAACCGCAACACCCTCGACCATCGACTCAACTACTACATGGAGGTGGCTCCACGGAACCTCGCCGCGACCACGACCTCCACGATCGCGGCCACCACGACCACGTCCTCTACCCCTCGGCATAGCTATCAACCACAATCAACAATACACAATGAGCTCAAAGCTCAAAATAAACTCATCCATCAATGAACAACATAACGGAAGCGTAAAACTATATTCGTACCTCTCTCTAACCTACTGTGCACTAGTGTGTCAAATTTTAGGTTAGTTAACCATTAGCAAATTTTAGTTGATTTACTAATACTAAAACAAATTTTAACAATTTTAGTTTGCCTAAGTTGTTAATCTATTCACCACGGACCTAAAGCCCGCTCTGATACCAACTGTAACACCCCAGCCCAACACTGAGCCTAGAATGCCACCACACTACACTTTAAACTAATAATTATCGACACACTATAAAATTACATCAAGGAAACAATGATAATCAAATCAATGGACCACAAACGAACATGTAATTATGGATCAAGCGACAATAAAATAAGCAATGGGAATTATAACCAGGCAAATAATCCAAAGCAGCATCAACCAATGAATCCAAATTAATCAAGCAAATAGTCTAGTCCAAATGATATCCTAAACATTATTCAATAACTAACATGTCCAAGTGTAAACCAATATTGAATGAAAAGATTATCATGGCGAATGATCATGTGATGTCCATGTGCTCTACTCGCTCTCAGTTACGGCATCCTCGAAGATCACCTAAAGACAACAATAGAGCAAGGGTGAGTCCACGACTCAGCAAACACATCGATATACAACGAACAGTAATAAATCATCAGCATTCAATAACTTCATTATCATCACATGTACTTCCATTAGTATTCTCATCAATTAATTTCATGTATCAATGCAAATCTATTCTACATGTCCACATGCACTTCTTTCGCGTATACCGGTATAGCGTGAGTGAATGCTCGCGACAACATTCACTCTCAAGCCCGTTCCTCCAAAAGGATCGGGGACCTCCTCCACTCCCGTGGAGTTGTGATCAATCATGATCACCTTCTCTTATGCAAAGATGCTTATGAATGCAAACATGCAAACTCCATCATAAACATCATATCCAACTTTTCATCATGCTTGTCAACAAAGATATAAACATACCAATTCATTGTTTGCAATTAAACCAAATAAAAGCACAACAATAATGGTAATAGAAGATAAAGAAACAAATGATCGATCATTGATCATTGTCTACCATGCACTTGCCTTTACTAGTTGCGACGCACGATTTGATTAGAAGACGGCAACAAGCACGACGCCTCTCCTATATTAAATACACCAACTTCAATACAAATTACAGCAACAAGAATAGCAATCAAAATGCTTCGCTCCTACACGTCCCCAAATATCACACGTTACGCCGGTACCGACTAGTTACCTATAGCTGACCGGTTACTAAAAAGAGCGTAACTTTTGACTCAAAAGTCCGATCACAACAAACCACCCCATTCTGGATTCTTTATAAAATTATCCACATTTTCTTAGATTACGAAGACTTCTAATTAAATCATCTAACCCTCCGTATTTAGCCCGGAAAGTCGGTCTGTCCGCTTCGGAACAGCAGACTTAATAAATTCATAACTTTTGTTTTACTCAACCAAAATACGCGTTCTCAGGTCCTACAGAACCATTGGACAATTATCTACAACTTTCATGTAGATCAAAAACTCTAATTAAGCTATTTACTATTTTTAGTTTACAGTCTACCAAAACAGCGCCGAAAGGCGACAACCCTAAAAACAGCGGCCTTCCGAAAATCATAACTCAAATTATACTAGTCCGATTGACATGATAAAATATGTTATAGAAAGATATCGAAATTATCTACAATTAACTAGTAGATGAGATTTCCAAAATTTGCCATTAAGATACCCGAATAAATCGTACAACCGAGCAGCATAATAAACAAATCTATTAGTCGATACTTTGACTAAAAACTATAGAACCTCTCTAATAGAAAATTATAAAACCCCACCAATTAATCTAGATCATAATCTCTAATTAATCTAGAAAAACAGAGAGAATACAAAACTAAAATAGTTACCCACAAGAATATAGATCTTGACTTCTTCTCTCCTAATCTCTCATATAATGTTCAAGCTCTTCTATCAAAAGAAAAACACATGCATCTCAAGAACTGGTGCGGCTCAAAGCTAATCAAATGGCGTCGGCTTCATGCGGCTGACACGCTGGTCGAGCTATCTTGGTGCATCGGCGGCTGCACAGATCACGCTGCAACAAAGAGAGCTTGGCGGCTCGGTTCGCAAAGGCGAGCTTGATGCGCCGCACGCATGAAGAAAAAGAAATTTTCATCCGAAATCTTGTCCCGAAAAAAAAAAAAAACAAAAGCGATGAGCAGCAGAAGGTTTCAATCGGCGGCTCGAGAACGAGTCTTCACCACGGCAGCCGGCTCCAAAGAATAGCAGATCAAATAGCGCTGGCGGACATATGGTGGATCGAAGAAGAAAAACGCACGCGCGGCGCACAAAAAGGCGGCAGAGCGGCAAGAAGAAGAAGCGGCGCCGCGCGGTGGCGGCCGAAAGGAAGTGCGCCAAGCAGGATTGGAAGAAAATGTGGCGGTGGCGGCTTGGAAAATAGGATTAGGGTTTCTAAAAAAGATCAAAGATCTATTTATATAGCTCATATAAAATCGAAAATAATCTATTTTCACAAATTCCTTTTATTTAATTACACATAAGCCCTAAAGACGTTTTTAATTAATTATTTATTGATACTATTTAACTAATTACTCTCAGGCCCTTAAGCGCGATTATTAATATTTATTTATTTTTTTGAGTATTACATTCTACCCCTTAACGAATTCGACCCGAATTCTACATCGCCGTTCTACTCAAAGAAAAGCGCACAAATTGAAATTAAACAATAAAACAACACGCACCGACGTGAACAACTCGGATATTGCTCGCGCATGCGAGACTCCAACTCCCAAGTCGCCTCTCTCTCGGTCGATCGTCCCACAACACCTTGGCGTATACCAAGCGTCTTGTGCCTCAAAGACTCGCTCCGACCTCTCCAGAATGCGCGCCGGACGCGACTCAACTGTGAGGTCTTGCTCAATAGTCAGCGGCTCTAATGAAATCTTATGCTCTGGGTCTCTCAAAAACTTTCTCAGCATCGAGACGTGAAACACATTGTGAACTCCACGCATGGACTCAGGGAGATCCAAGCGGTAAGCTAACTTCCCAATTCTTGCAATAATCGGGAACGGTCCAACGTACCTCGGGCTAAGCTTCCCTTTGGTACCAAACCGAACAATACCTTTAGTGGGGGACACTCTCAAGAGCACCTGGTCACCCACCGCAAACTCCAAGTCACGCCTCCTCAAATCAGCATAACTTTTACGTCTACTCGAGCCGCTAATGATTTCGCCTCACCATGGCCACACGCTCAACGGTCTTCTGAATCCAGTCCGGACCCAAAATTGCCTTCTCTCCAACTGCATCCCAACAAAGCGGCGATCTGCACTTCCGCCCATAGAGAACCTCAAATGGCGCGGCTCTAATACTGGAATGGTAACTATTATTATAAGCAAACTCTGCAAGTGGCAACTGGTCCTCCCAACTACCCTTCCAAGATAGAACACAAGATCGCAACATGTCCTCCAAAGTCTGAATAGTCCGCTCTGACTGCCCATCTGTCTGTGGGTGAAACGCTGTACTAAGGCGGAGCTGTGTGCCCAATGCACTCTGCGGACTCTCCCAGAACTTGGAGACAAACTTCGCGTCCCTGTCAGAAACAATGGTCTTTGGCACACCATGCAGTCTTACTATTTCACGCACATAAATAGGAGCTAGATCACTCGCTGAATTTGTCGTGCGAATAGGAATGAAGTCTTGCAGACTTCTTTGAATCGATCCACCACTACCCAAACTGCATCCTTTCCTCGCGGTGAACGAGGTAGCGCCACCACAAAGTCCATAGAGATATCATCCCACGGCCACTGGGGTACCTCCAAAGGCTGCAACAACCCTGCAGGACGCTTGTGCTCAGCTTTCACTTGCTGACACACACCACAAGAAGCGACATAGTTAGCAATGTCCACCTTCATTCTTTTCCACCAAAAATTCTGTTTCAGATCTCGATACATCTTAGTCTCACCAGGATGAATAGTGTACGGAGTGCGATGTGCCTCCCTCAAGATATCATCCTTGACCTCCGCCTTTTGCGGCACGCAAAGACGACCTTTAAACCTCAAAGTACCAGAATCGTCCATACTAAAATCTCTCTCTTTACCTTCATCCAGACGCTTCCTAACCTCCTGTAGTAACCGGTCACTCTGTTGTGCTTCCCGCAGTGCGGAATAATGACTCAAGAATCAAGCGTGTCTCAACATGTGATGTGCCCGCATAACAATAAGATATTCCCATGCGATCAAAATCAGCAATGAGGCAATCTAGAGTAGCAGGAGTCGCCTTGCGACTAAGAGCATCAGCAACTACATTGGCCTTGCCTGGATGATACTGAATAGTAAGATCATAATCCTTGATCAACTCCAACCACCTCCTTTGCCTCAAATTCAGATCCTTCTGAGTGAAGATATACTTGAGACTCTTATGATCTGTGAAAATATCACAAGGCTCACCGTATAGATAATGCCTCCAAATCTTGAGAGCAAAAACAACCGCAGCCAACTCCAAATCATGAGTGGGATAATTCTGCTCGTGCTTCTTTAACTGTCTCGACGCATAAGCAATCACCTTACCGTCTTGCATAAGCACACAGCCAAGACCCACTCGAGACGCATCTGAAAAGACTGTGAATCGCTTCCCTGGCTCGGAAAGAGTGAGAATAGGAGAGGTCACCAACCTGTCCTTCAAGATGCAGAAACTGCGTTCACACTCATCGGTCCACTGGAATCTCACACCTTTCTGAGTAAGCTGAGACATCGGTTTGGCGATTATAGAGAAATCCTGCACAAAACGCCGATAATATCCAGCCAAACCCAAGAAACTCCTCACCTTCTTCACACTAGTCGGCCTCTTCCAATCCACCACTGTGGATACCTTGCTAGAATCAACAGCAATGCCTTGAGGGTTAATCACATGACCCAGAAAACCCACTTCTGAAATCCAGAACTCACACTTCTTCAACTTAGCATAGAACTTGTGCTCTCTCAAAGTATCTAAAACCAGCCTCAAATGACGCTCATGATCCTCATTAGTCTTGGAATAGATAAGAATGTCATCAATGAACACCACCACGAAGTCATCTAGATACTCGTGCAACATGTTGTTCATGGTTTCCATAAAAATGGCAGGTGCATTAGTCAATCCAAAGGACATAACTTTATACTCATAATGCCCATACCTGGTGGAGAAAGCAGTCTTCTCAACATCCTGCTCACGCACACGGATTTGATTATACCCTGACTGGAGATCAATCTTGGAGAACACTTGAGCTCCATTCAACCGATCAAACAAGTCCTCAATGCGGGGCAATGGATATTTGTTCTTGATTGTGACCGCATTAAGCGCACGATAATCAATACACATACGCCAACTCCCATCCTTCTTCTCTGTGAACAGAACAGGAGCTCCCCATGGCGATACACTACGCCTGATCAAACCTTTAGCCAACAAATCATCCAATGCTTCTTCAACTCGTCACCAAGCGGACGTGCTAATCGATATGGAGACATCGAGATGGGGCGAGTACCGGAACAAGATCAATGCGAAACTCCACGCCTCGCGCGGTGGCAAACCCGGAAGATCAGCTGGGAACACATCGGGATAATCACTGACCACCGGAATCTCCTCAATCTGCGAAGCCACACTCGGTTTCTCAGCAAGAGCTAAAAGAAGCCCAGTTTTCACTGCACGCTGACCCGGGAACAGTCCGACCAACATCGAAAGAGAGCGCGGAGGCGCACTCCCCTGAAAAGTCAACGTCTCCCTGCACGAGGTGCGCACGAGAGGCATTCTCTGAAGCAGGATATCACGGCTCGATAAGAGTGCAACCAATCCATACCCAAGATAACGTCGAGCGGCTCCATTTGAATAACTATCAAATTCGCCGTGAACTTCTCTCCATCAATAGTAATAGAACACCGGGACAAGCAAGAGAACTAGCAATAATACCCCGGAGAACTAACCAACACCGATTGAGAAATCCATTGCATACTCAAGTTCGCTCTTCTAGCAAACGCCGACGAGACAAGCGAAAAGGTAGCTCCGAATCAAAAGGACTAAAGCATCAAACGAATCCACAAGCAAAGTACATCACCACGTCGGGGCGACCCGCGGACTCTGCGATGAGGCATGGCGTACACTCTGTGGCGCCATGGCGAAGAAGACGATGCCGGGCGGCGAGCCCCGACAACTCTTTGTGGCGGTGCGGTAAAGCGGTCGTGCAACTGAAGCGGTGCGAAGGTGGCGGCCGCCGATAGTACCCTCACCGAGGCGCCCAAGTGAAGGAAATGGCATCATTGGAGGAGCGATCATCATCTGGAAAGATCCTCGGCAGACCCATCAAGAAGAAGATGGCACAGCTCCCACTTGATCACGCTTAGCGGGGTTACGCGACACACCGCTCCTTGTGACCCGGTCGGCCACTGCAGCGGCAATCACCCGTCCAAATGCACTCAGCAGCAGTGTCCATCACCGCACTTAAAGCAAAGCATGCCCCTTACAGGGGACGGGACGAAGAGTGGAGTACTGCAAAGGACGAGGCGCCAAGAAGGAACGGCCTCGATCGCTTAGACACGAAAAGCTGCGGTCCTCCTTGAATTTCTTGAAAGGTGTTGAGCAGACCCACTTCCTCACTAGAGCTCCTCTTACGGTCACCACGAAACAACCGATCCACAGAGGCTTCTTGCCTTTGTGAGCTGCATCTCCAACTCCATGCCCCTGGCTTGCTCCACAACAGAGCTGTAGTCACGGAGTGGAGTAGCTCCCAACACATGTCGGTACTCAGAATTGAGACCCCGACGGAACCTCTTGGCTTTCTGAAGATCATCGTTCGCTACTGAAGGGACAAAGCGAACCAAGTTGTTGAACTCAGCCTCATACTCAGCAATAGACCTCTTCCCCTGAGCAAAGGCCGTCAAGGCAACCTCCATCTTCTCTACAAAAGAGTAGGGGTAGAACTTCCCCTTGAACTGATCAACAAAGTCCTCCCAAGTGACTGGCCCTTGAGTGGCGGTCATCGAAGACAACACGCCCTCCCACCAAATATCCGCTTGTTGACGAAGAGCACGGATCTCCCTCACCAACTCTCTCAACAAAGCAGGGGTTTCATCCTGGACTCCAACCGGAGGCGGGTCAACCGCAACACCCTCAGCTACTGACTCCTCTGCTACAGGAGGTGGCTCCACGGAACCTCGCCCGCGACCACGACCTCCACGACCGCGGCCACCACGACCACGTCCTCTACCCCTCGGCATAGCTATCAACCACAATCAACAATACACAATGAGCTCAAAGCTCAAAATAAACTCATCCATCAATGAACAACATAAGCAGGCGTAAAACTATATTCGTACCTCTCTCTAACCTACTGTGCACTAGTGTGTCAAATTTTAGGTTAGTTAACCATTAGCAAATTTTAGTTGATTTACTAATACTAAAACAAATTTTAACAATTTTAGTTTGCCTAAGTTGTTAATCTATTCACCACGGACCTAAAGCCCGCTCTGATACCAACTGTAACACCCCAGCCCAACACTGAGCCTAGAATGCCACCACACTACACTTTAAACTAATAATTATCGACACACTATAAAATTACATCAAGGAAACAATGATAATCAAATCAATGGACCACAAACGAACATGTAATTATGGATCAAGCGACAATAAAATAAGCAATGGGAATTATAACCAGACAAATAATCCAAAGCAGCATCAACCAATGAATCCAAATTAATCAAGCAAATAGTCTAGTCCAAATGATATCCTAAGCATTATTCAATAACTAACATGTCCAAGTGTAAACCAATACTGAATGAAAAGATTATCATGGCGAATGATCATGTGATGTCCATGTGCTCTACTCGCTCTCAGTTACGGCATCCTCGAAGATCACCTAAAGACAACAATAGAGCAAGGGTGAGTCCACGACTCAGCAAACACATCGATATACAACGAACAGTAATAAATCATCAGCATTCAATAACTTCATTATCATCACAGGTACTTCCATTAGTATTCTCATCAATTAATTTCATGTATCAATGCAAATCTATTCTACATGTCCACATGCACTTCTTTCGCGTATACCGGTATAGCGTGAGTGAATGCTCGCGACAACATTCACTCTCAAGCCCGTTCCTCCAAAAGGATCGGGGACCTCCTCCACTCCCGTGGAGTTGTGATCAATCATGATCACCTTCTCTTATGCAAAGATGCTTATGAATGCAAACATGCAAACTCCATCATAAACATCATATCCAACTTTTCATCATGCTTGTCAACAAAGATATAAACATACCAATTCATTGTTTGCAATTAAACCAAATAAGAGCACAACAATAATGGTAATAGAAGATAAAGAAACAGTGATCGATCATTGATCGCTGTCTACCATGCACTTGCCTTTACTAGTTGCGGCCTTACGATTTGATTAGAAGACGGCAACAAGCACGACGCCTCCTATATTAAATACACCAACTTCAATACAAATTACAGCAACAAGAATAGCAATCAAAATGCTTCGCTCCTACACGTCCCCAAATATCACACGTTACGCCGGTACCGACTAGTTACCTATAGCTGACCGGTTACTAAAAAGAGCGTAACTTTTGACTCAAAAGTCCGATCACAACAAACCACCCCATTCTGGATTCTTTATAAAATTATCCACATTTTCTTAGATTACGAAGACTTCTAATTAAATCATCTAACCCTCCGTATTTAGCCCGGAAAGTCGGTCTGTCCGCTTCGGAACAGCAGACTTAATAAATTCATAACTTTTGTTTTACTCAACCAAAATACGCGTTCTCAGGTCCTACAGAACCATTGGACAATTATCTACAACTTTCATGTAGATCAAAAACTCTAATTAAGCTATTTACTATTTTTAGTTTACAGTCTACCAAAACAGCGCCGAAAGGCGACAACCCTAAAAACAGCGGCCTTCCGAAAATCATAACTCAAATTATACTAGTCCGATTGACATGATAAAATATGTTATAGAAAGATATCGAAATTATCTACAATTAACTAGTAGATGAGATTTCCAAAATTTGCCATTAAGATACCCGAATAAATCGTACAACCGAGCAGCATAATAAACAAATCTATTAGTCGATACTTTGACTAAAAACTATAGAACCTCTCTAATAGAAAATTATAAAACCCCACCAATTAATCTAGATCATAATCTCTAATTAATCTAGAAAAACAGAGAGAATACAAAACTAAAATAGTTACCCACAAGAATATAGATCTTGACTTCTTCTCTCCTAATCTCTCATATAATGTTCAAGCTCGGCAGAAAAACACAAAGGCAAGAAGCAACTGGGTGCAGCTCGGCTTGGCGTCGGCTTCGCAAGAAGACACGCAGTCGGCTATCTTGGCGGCAATGCACAGATCACGCGGCAACAAAGAGAGCTTGGTTTCGGCTCAGTTGCATGACGGCGGCTTGATGCAGAAGATGACTTGGCGGCGGCCAGCGCGCCGAGCCGGCGCAAAAAAACAAAACCAATGCAGAAGGTCTCAAGACAGAGAAAGCAATCGGCGGCACAAGACAGCGGCCTCAAGAAGCAGATCAAGCGTCGGCGGCAGCTTATAAGCGCATGCGCCAGGGGCAGAAGAAGAAACCATGCGGCGCGACAAAGAAGGCAATTGGCGAGCTGGCAAGCAAGCGTGAAGAAAACGAAGGCGGCGCGGCGGTATTTGGAAAGGAAGTCGAAAGGGCGCACATGATTAGGAAAAATGGCTGGCGGTGGCGGCTTGGAAAATAGGATTAGGGTTTCTAAAAAAAAGATCAAAGATCTATTTATATAGCTCATATAAAATTCCGAAATAATCTATTTTCACAAATCCCTTTTATTTAATTACGCATAAGCCCTAAAGACGTTTTTAATTAATTATTTATTGATACTATTTAACTAATTACTCTCCGACCCTTAAGGCGCGATTATTAATATTTATTTATTTTTCGGAGTATTACAGAAGCGTCCCTAAATTTGTTGCTCTTTCCGCTCAAGAGATGGCGAATTTCAAACGCAATATCTTTCTTTCGTGTCGGCTGTTATTTGCTATTCTCTTTTGAGGGATGTGTGCCTCCAATTATGAATTCAGCTTTCGTTTTCCAAGATCACCTTTATCAAAATATTTCTTTTGGTTTCCTGCTCGTCGTGATGAGCAACGTCTTTCTGTGTGAATAAACTTATCTTTGTTCGCCTCTTCCTTTTGAGAAAGGATCACAGTTTTGGGTTGCAAAGTGTTTGCAAAGGGTAAGTTTGGCAACTGTTTGGTGGTAGATGAGTAATCGTAGCGGTGATATTTTGCTACCAAGTTATTGGAGGAGTAGTAGAATATAGAATGGTTTTGATCTGTATCTCTTGGGGGGAAATTAATTCACATGGAATGTTTGGTTTCGAAGTAAGTCTGAAAAGTGTTACGACTGAGTAGAGCCTATGGTATAGTGAAACTTCAGAACTTCAGTTCATGATTGAATGGTCGGTGATTATCGAAGGTATGGAAACCTTGATTATTTCTATAGAGCAACGCAATTGGATAATGATGCGAGATTAGGTGGGAAATTTCTAAGTATGCAAATGAGTGAGTATGTTAGAATTGGAGAAAATGTTGGAGAGTCAATCTGTTGATTTCCCTATATGTTATAATTGAAATTTGTGGTAGAGATCTTGGAGGTTAAATCAGGGTTTGCATTGTTATGTTAGACCTTTGGTCACTCAATGAGTGTGTATAGAGAAAGTGGAATAATTGAGTCTCCTAGAACAAAGGTGAAACCAGTAAAATATGCCTTTCATGGCATAGTTCCTGGCTCTACCGCCAAACCGATAGGACAAGTGTCTTTACCGGTTACGTTCGGAAGTCCTGATAATTTCCGAACAGAAAGGATTTCATTTGATGTGGTTGATTTTGAAACCGCGTACAATGGAATTCTTGATCGTCCGGCATTAGCAAAATTCTTGATAGCCACGCACTACGGGTATCAAAGTTTGAAAATGCCAAGACCAAAAGGTGTGATCATGGTTCGTGGAGATCGCAAAATGGCATACGCATGTGATCGAAGGTCTTTAGAACTGGTCGATGAGCTGCCGACCAGAAATTCTGACTCATCATCTGTGCAGGTCAAGCACTCCAGACCCAAGATAACACCCAAACCGTCCGACCAGACCAAAGAGGTTCCACTCGACGAAGGCGCTCCTTCAAGAAACGCCATGTCAGGCAATGATGGTGGATCCTTTCCAAAGGTACTGATCGGAGCAGGACTCGATCCTAAATAGGAAGAGTCGCTCGTCTCCTTCCTCCGAGCAAACCAGGATGTATTCGCATGGCAAGCGTCCGGCATGCCCGAGTCCCTGTGGAGGTGATCGAGACAAGGCTAGCGCTCGACCGACAAAAATCCGGTCAAGCAGAAGCTCAGACGTTTCGCACCCGACCGGAAGGACGCCATCCAGTCTGAAATTGACAAGCTCTTAAAGGCTGGATTCATTCGTGAAGTACATCACCCTCAATGGCTCGCTAATCCTGTAATGGTTAGGAAGAGTAATGGGAAATGGAGGATGTGTATAGACTTCACAGATCTTAATAAAGCTTGTCCGAAGGATGATTTTCCCCTTCCTCGCATTGATCAACTTGTAGACTCTACCTCAAAATGCGAGTTATTAAGTTTTTTAGATGCCTACTCAGGGTACCACCAGATTAGTATGAGTAAAGAAGATGAAGATAAAACTTCCTTCATCACTCCATTTGGCACTTACTGTTATGTAAAGATGCCCTTTGGTCTCAAAAACGCTGGTACAACTTTTCAAAGATTAATGCAGAAAACCTTCAGCCCACAAATAGGTCGAAATTTGGAAGCCTACGTTGATGACTTGGTAGTGAAAAGTGTCAACTCCGGCGACCATATGCTTGACCTTAAAGAGACTTTCAATAACTTGAGAAGACATAACCTCAAGTTGTATCCGGAGAAATGTGTGTTCGGGGTTTCCGCTGGAAAATTGCTTGGTTTCCTAGTTTCGGCTAGAGGTATTGAAGCAAACCCGGCGAAGATATCGGCCATCCATCAGATGCGCCCCCCGACCACGAAGAAGGAAGTCCAGAAGATAACCGGTTGTATGGCAGCGCTAAGTCGTTTCATAGCCAGGTTAGGGGAAAAAGGACTACCTTTTTTCAAACTCTTTCGGAAACATGGAAGTTTCGAGTGGACGACAGAAGCGAATGATGCCTTTGAAAAGCTCAAAGAGTACCTTACGAGCACCCCGGTCTTAGTTTCTCCAAGACCAGGGGAAACACTGTTGATTTACGTGGCTGCAACACCACAAGCTATCATAGATGTCTTGGTAAAGAACGTGAGAACGTTCAACGACCAGTATATTACGTAAGCGAAGTCTTGCATGGGCCAAAGGAAAGATACCCATAGGTACAAAAGTTGCTTTATAGTCTCCTTATGGCTTCAAGGAAACTAAGGCATTACTTTCAGGCCCACAAAGTGGTCGTGCCTCTCGGATATCCCTTAGGTCAAGTCCTTGAAATAGGGAATCGTCAGACGAATAGCAAAATGGGCGGTGGAGCTAGGACGTTCGACCTCCATTTCATCTCACGAGCGATCATAAAATCTCATGCGATAGCGAGAATTCATTGCCGAATGGACAAACCGGAATCTAAGCAAGAACCCGTCACGAGCACCACGACGAGTGGACAATGTACTTTGACGGTTCCTTAATGCTTAAAGGATCGGGGGCTGGAGTCGTTTTGATATCCCCTACTGGCGAACACATCAAGTATGCCGTCGGTTTAACTTTCCGCTACAAACAATATGGCGAGTACGAAGGTTTCTTGGCGGGACTTGAGCGACTCGTTCGCTCGGGATTCGCAAATTGCTAGTGAAAGGCGATTCTCGGCTAGTAGCGAATCAAGTAGGGAAAGAGTATCAATGCTCGAGTACCAAGATGTCTTCCTATCTGGAAATACGGAAATTCGAAAAGCACTTCTTGGTTTCGGATCAACATATTCCTAGAAAGGAGAACTTTCTAGCGGATCGCTTGGCACGGATGGCCTCTACTAGGTCAACCGTCTCGGGGAGTTTTTCTCGAGCAACTCGATTCACCCTCGGTGAGTCGAGCATTCCGAGAACATCGATAGTTTACATCAGTCAATCCTATTGACTCGATAACTTATATGCTCCACAGATCGGTGACGATCAAGGTAGAGAGCTGGATGACATCGATCTACAATTATCTTGACATGACCTAATTCACGAAGATGTGTGAGGTCGATCATTATAGCACGAAGGCCAAATCATACACTCTAATCGAATGTACCTTGTATAAGCGAGGATCTCATGGAGTGTTGATGAGATGCATATCTCAATCGGTGGCATTAGGTTGCTAACCGAAATTCATGAAGGAGTCTGCATGGAGCACATCATTCCTCTGTAACCATGGTCGGTAAAGCCTTGAGCAAGGATACTCTCGCCAAGCGCCCTTCATGATGCAAAAGAGCTCGTGACGGAAGCGTACAATGTCGGTTTCATAGCCGACAAGTACATCGGTGGCACAAGCTTTGCAAACAATCCCTCTTTCTTGGCCTTTTGCAACCTGGGGACTAGACATTCTGGGACCATTCCCAAGAGCACCCGGGGGCTTCGAATTCCTGTTCGTCATGATTGACACGTTTACAAAATGGATTGAAGCCGAGCTAGTTATAAAAGTTACAGCTGAAGCCGCTAAGAGGTTCGTAACAAAAAACGTGATTACACGATTTGGTGTACCCAGTCGTATCATCACGGACAATGGTACCCAGTTCTCAAGCAGTAATTTCCAGGAGTTCTGCGAAGAACTAGGAACCAAGATCCATTTCGCCGGTGGCTCATCCACGAGCAATGGAGCGGTCGGCGTGCCAATGGTATCCTATCGAGGGGATAAAATGCAGAGTATTCGACCAGTTGATAAAACGGTCAGGGGCTTGGGTTCAAGAACTTCCTTCTATTTTATGGGCTGTCTGGACCACGACTAGTCGTGCGACCGGTGAAACACCTTTCTTTTTAGTTTATGGGGCCGAAGCTATGCTTCCTCCAGAATTAAAAATTGGCTCTGCCATAGCGATTGTTTTAACTTAAGCAATCGGGAAGAACATCGACTCGGCGATATCAATTTCCTTGAAGAGCAGCGAAACCAAGCTTTGATATCGTTCGGCAATCTACCAACAAGCCATGCGAAGGTACTACAATCGTAAGGTGCAACCTCGCAACCTAGTCAGAGGTGATCGGTTCTCGAGAAAAATTGAGCCAAGCGGTATGCAATAAACTTTCCCTAAATGGGAAGATCCTTACTCGTGGTCGGTTACAGGCCGGGCTCGAGACGATTAGCCATGTCGACGCCGTGGTTTTGTCAAATTCATGGAACATTGACCAATTGCGTAAGTTCTTTGTTTAATTTATTCTTTTCATTTCATTTCATTTCGTTTAATTCCTTTAAATTTGATAATTAAATTTAGAGTAGCGAGTGATGTTATTTATATGACGTTGCCCAATCCTGGTCGACTGCGGTTCATATGCTTAGGATTATAAAGTGTGTAATTTATGTTTCAAAATTCTGTTCTACTCTTGTTTGGCTACTGGTCGGGGCACGGAAAACCTCCTAGTCGAAGTCTCTCCTTTTTCGCACGTGGTTCCGCCCACTGGAAGGAGCTTCCTAGTGACGGTCTATTTCCTACGATCCTCGGAAAACCTCCTAGTCGAAGTCTCTCCTTTTTCGCACGTGGTTCCGCCCACTGGAAGGAGCTTCCTAGCGACGGTCTATTTCCTACGATCCTCGCTGCCAGTCGGACTAAGAGCATGAGCACGTTTTGCGAAATATATTTTATACCTTTATTTCCTAGCTAGGTTCATTCCGACCAGTATTGAGCATCGCATAGAAATAAAACCACTTTCCTGCTTATAACATATGTTTTTTTATGTTTTTTCCTCTTATCAAGGAGAATTCTTTATTTTTCCGACCATATGTTGTCTTAGTAAAGTACCTCGATCATTAAAAACAGATTTACAACTAGTCGAAACCTACACGGTTCCGACCATAAAGGTTTCCTAGTATTACCACGATCAGTTTTTATCGATCAGTACATACTTACAAGTAATGGTTGAGATTTGAATTTATATTCTTGGCCTCAAGCAGTACTATTATATAGTAAAGATCTTCTACTATATAACAGTCGGGGGCTAGGAAAGACATAAATTCACAAATCGACCAGATAAATAAAAGAATTTTTTCCATTTTGATAAGAGAAAGGTAAGTCTTTACATTGTTTTCTCCTGCCTACATTTATAAACTACTAGAGAATGCCTAAGTTAACTACTGCTAGAGGGAGATCCGATTTCCATCTCTTCTGCGACCTTTTCGCCTAGAGGTTTCATCTCTGCGAGGATCTGATTTGCCTCTGCGGGTAAGCAATTGAAATCCTCTTCGATGGCTTGAAGGTTAGTTGATGGGTAGGAAGCTTTCAGTTTTGCCAAAGCAAGACTGACTCCACAAGCAATAGACTCATTAACGGAATGGGCATAATTCTCCCTAGTAGTCTTGAGCAAAATCTTGAGCTCTTCCAACAAAGAGCCTAGGTAGTTGATCTTCTCCATTGGGTCGCTCAAGGAGGGCAAGCTTGATCCCGCGCCCAATCAAAAAGCATTTTGTTTAGCGTGGTGATCTTCTCGTCGGTGAGCACGAGCTTCCCCTTGTCTTGCTCAAATTCGAGCTTTTTCGCTCTGGTCAATGCTTGTTTTTGTTCTGCATAGACAAAGCAAGTATTAAGTAAAAAGATTGGAAGATATATTGAGTCATGACTACGACCAGTTACCTTCCTCTCTCTTTTTGGAATCATCCAAAAGCTTTTTATTGCTGGTCGTCAAGACTTCGATCGACCAGTTCTTAGCCTGAAGTTCTTCTTCAAGCTTTATTCTTCTGGCCTTTTCAGCCAAAGCATCTTCTTTTATTTTCTCTAAATCTATCAAAAGTTTGATAAGGGAGAATAAATAAAAGGAAAGTCTTAAAAAGAAAAAAAGAAGAGGAATTATTACTCTCTATTTCAGAGTGCTTTTCTTCTAATATCCTGACTCGCTCGGTTAGTCCTCCGACCATAGCGAGGTTTTCGATCATATGCTGCACAAGTAGCATTTCTTCCATAAACTTTTTTGTAAACTTCTAGAAAGGTTATGGAGAAGATTGAAGACACTTACCCGAATTACGGCATTATTGTAATCGGTAAAAATTTTATCGGGCTCACTTTGCGTTAAGCGATCAGATATTCTCTCCCAATAACTCTCAAGCTCCTTGCTCACGGTAAGTCGAGGAAAGAAAGGGAACTTGTTATACTGGGAGGAAGTACCTTCAGGAACCTGTGGAAGTTCTGCAGGAGTTTCTACCTCTACTGATGGCATATCTACCATCAAATGATCTAGCTCAGGTTCTGGTACCGAAGTTGGCTCGGGGGCTTTCCCGACCATTTCTTCCTCTGGGTTATTTCCCTGAGGAAAGTCTTGGTCGGAATTACCCTCGACCACTTTGTCTACTGGGTTCGACTGGTTGGAAGCGACCGGAACTCCAGCAGATCTGGACAAGGATAGCAAAAAGGGGTTTAAATTCATCAAGGATTACGAAGTATGTTTTCATATAATTCTTTATTTATTTAAACATACCTGGTTGTATTTTTGTTTTAACCTTGTAGCTTGCAGGCTTAAAGTCCGTTATGCTTGCTTTTCTTTTCTTTTCAACGGTTTTACGGTCAGAAGCTGGTAGGTATGCAGTTGCAACCTCTACACTCCCAAGAAGAATTCGGAACCAATGTTCTCAACTACTTGGTCGAGAGCAAAGTCCCTAATTCCTGGATCGGAAAGTGTAGTCTCACTAGTCTCACGAGCAATTGTCTCATGGACAACTATACGAGACTCGATGATTGCCACCGGATTAATAAACAAAATTAATCGATGAAGAATATACTTCATCTTCTGAAGTTATTTCTTTCGATTACTTACCTCGGTGTGACCATTGTCTTCGTGATCGCAAGGCTAGTCGAGATAATCAATAGGCTCACACGTTTAGTAGCCTCATTGATCATGAGTCAAACCAACTACACATAAAGAGGATTAGGCGATCGAAAATAACGGAAAGGTGAAAATAAGTTAATACACTTACCCTAAGTCTTTCAGCCCTCTCTTCAACACTAGCAAGTGCTAGGATTTGAGGAAAGCTAGCCTTGTCATCAGGTTCGCCAGCACAGATCATTTTGATCCTATTTCTGACGTCCTCAGAAGACAAGACTACGAATGCAAACGAGAAATCTTAGTTTTGCGAAAATAATCAACTCGCAAGATAATCTGGTCGGGATTCTTTGAAAAACTACCTGGATTAGAATCCTTGGTGGCGTCATCACCGCCGATGAACCAGATCATCGAGCGTGCCCTGGTCTTCAAGGGACTAATCCTCCGAATGGAAAAGTCCCATACGACATGCCAGGAGGTTAAACCCCTGACACTCAGGAGATGGATGGCCTCCACCCATCTCCCAACTTTTCCTCCTTCTTGAGGAAGGAGCAACGCGAGTTCTCGACCGCCTTCTTACCGTATGTATGGTAGTCTTCTCGCGTAATCTTCATGTAGAACCGACTTTTCTTCCATGACGACCAAGAGGACTTGAGTACATACGAATGTACTCGTCGACCTTGCCGTCATGAAGCCTTATGGTACATTCCCGAAGTCTTTGTCGTTTTCTTCGTATTCGCCATCCGGTAGTAATACTTGAAGAGTTCCATCGTCGGTGGAATCCCCAAGTATGCTTCGCAGAGGTAGACAAAAATGCTCAGGTTTGCAATGGCGTTGGGAGCCAGGTTGATCAACTCAACCTCATAGAACTCCAGCACTTGGGAGAGAAAAGAATGTGCTAGAAGCTTGTAACATCCCAAAAATTTGGCATGTTTTAAAGTTTTAAAAGAAAAATAACCATTTGAATTTTTCTACTAAAGTTAAAGCTTAATTAGAAATTTCAGAGAAACAAAACAATTTAACATGATTAATTCCAACATGAACTATTATCAAAATTATTTTATTTAGATTCTATGGGCTTATATACATTTTTTAGAATTTTATAGAATTTTTCTGAGTTCATTTGCTATTTTCTAATTGCCATTTGGATTTTTCTGTATTTTATAAAAAGAAAAACATATTCTTTTCCCTAAAAGCGATGTGGTCGAAGCCCATCAACATTCGAGACCACTCGCTTCGTCGGCCGCTTCCTCCCCAAGACTTGCATCGCGCTCGCCGCTTTCCCCCTCCCGCTGCCCGTGTGGGCCAGCTGCCTTTCGCCCTTCCTCTCTGCCGGTGGACCCGCCATCGCCACGCCACCGTCGTCTTGAGGAGAACTCAGTCCGAGCTGCTCCCAGGCTGAAGCGCCTTGCCGTATCTCCGCGGACTCCTCCTCCCCGCTATAAAAGCCCCGAGACCCTCGGTTTTCCTCGCCCTCCTCCTCTCCGGGACCCCAGTGGCGCTGGCTCCTTCGCCCTCAGCGCCGGCATTGTCGGAAGATTTGCCGACGGTCGCCGCTTCCTTCACCGCCGTAATCCGCCGCCTCGGTCGCTCCTCATTGCGCCACCGACGCCATCAAGTGCGCAATAGCGAAACTTCACCCCGCCCCCCGCCCGCTCGGGTGCTCCTCGCCGTTGCCGCCTCGTCCGACAACGACCTCTCGACACCGCCGCCGCCATTGTCACCGCCACCGGTGAGCCGTCGCCACCGACCTCATGCCACCTCCAGCAGACTCATTGTCTCCCTAGGATCCCTTTTCGCTTTGCCGGCCTTTGCCTCGCCGTGGATTCGCCGTCGCCGCCGCCGGCGAAGCCTTCGGCCGAAGCTCCCCTCTGTTCTGCCCTTGCCAGCCTGGCGTCTGCGTGGAAGCCAGCCAAGCTGCCACCTCCTCGATCTGTGTGGCGGCAGCCACATCAACGCCGCGTGTCACCACGTGGGTGCATTGCTCCTCCCAAGCTTTTCCTTCGGTGGACTTGGTCCACTGTGAACCAGTACCAGGTCATGCCGAGTCAGCCGCCACCTCAGCCTTTTTTTGCCTCATTTGTCACCATGTGGCGATCTGATCGGTAACACGCATTAGTTCCCTTTTTCCTTTGAAAAATAAATCAGAAATTAAATTAAAATCCAAATTAGGGTTTTGATTTATTTTCAATCTTTGAAAGCCCATATCTTTTGCATCCGAACTCCGATTGAGCCCATTCAAATTTGTAAATTCATCTAAATTCGAGCTCTATTTATTTATGATTTTTTATTTAATTTTTGGAGTTGATTTTATCTCTGGTTGTTATTTATTTGTTCTATTTGCTTATTTTGCGAGTATACGTTGCTACTTGGGAAGTTTTGAACAAGGAGAAGTACACCAAGATCAAGATCAATCCTGGATTTATTCAAGGCAAGCCGTAGTCCTTTGATCATATTGATCCTATGATTTCAAAAGTATATTGTTTTATACAATTGCATGCTATCTTTATATCAAGCTGTTTTGGGTTTAGTTATTACCTGTTGTCATTATGCCTCCATTGAACATTTGAATGCCATGAATCCTTTGTCACCCTAGCTTGGATAATTTTAGTTGGACATATTTGTATCACCAACATGGGTATCGTATTAGTGCTTAGTCAAGCCTAGTCTCGATGGGTTCATCATCACATGTGTCATAATGATTAATCTTGACTTAACGATATATGGAATTGTGGTGGTTAGCCACTGTTGTTAAAACTTGTGTACCATGACGGGGATGTCATTGGTTTCTTCTAAACAAAATGGTTTTCACTCGGTAGTGGATGGTGGATTGAGGTGTGGATTTAACACGTTGTGGGTTTGTGGAAAGATCGCTGAGTAACTTGTCAAGGACTTAATCTTGTGCGCCATTGGTGAGCCTTAAGCATACAACCACATGTCCTGTATGGCGGGACTGGCTGATTAATTAGCAATATCTTATTTAGTTCTGTCTTGGAAGAGTGAGTTCTGAGTGCGTACTACTCACTATGGCGCTAGAGGGGGCCCTGTGCAGTCGGATGGAGACATTCGGTGTTGAAACCTTAGCGAGGCGGGCTGGGTTAGAAGGAGCTTTGTAAAGGCTTTGTCACGTGCTCTAGCACCTTACCTAAGGTAGTGGCGATGGTATCGACGGATGCCAAACCAACTAGGAAGTCGTGTCTTGTGGGTCAAGTTGTACAACCTCTGCGAGTGTGTAAAACTATTGAATAGCCGTGTCCGCGGTTATGGGCGTGCTCGGGAATTTCACACGGAGATAGAGTTTCTTCTAAAAATAAGTCGAGTGTGAATGGGAAGTTCACTTGATGAATATAATGTTTGTTCGGTGAATGGGTAATTCACTTGGTGGTTTGTGTCGATGGGTGAATGGGAGTTCACTTATCATTGGTTTGGTTGAGAAGTGAATGGTTAGTTCCTTTGGTTGTTTCAAAGAAATTGTTTAAGTATTTATTATTCTTTTCAATTACGCATTTCAATCTATTTATTGTATTTGTCATAAATCTTTGCTTTACGCAAAAGAACCATCTGACTAGCCTTTGGTAAGCCTTGCATGAATACTATTTGCATACATTTCCCTACGACTTTCTTGAGTGCTTTATGTACTCACGGCTCATGCCTTTGTTGATCGGTTGAAGAATATCAAGTTGCAGGAGTTCTTTCGAAGGAAGACTATGAAGGTTTTGCGGATTAGGATCGTTCTCCACTCGATTACTGTGGGCATGTTGATTAGCCTTTCAAGTTTCTCGTTCATTGCAAGAGTTTATTTGTTTCTTTAGCCTGCGTATCAAGTTAAGTAAACATTGACCATAAGGTCGATTATTATTATTTGTTATTTTGAGATCTTTCTAGTTAAATCGAATAAATGGATGGTATTTCATCCTTTGTTTCTGTGTGAGCTAGCTCTTGATCTGGGACTAGTTGAGAATACGAGGGTTCTGAGATGTATTTTGGGTCCCGACAGGAGGTGGTATCGAGCCATATCATTGTAGAACGCAACCTTAGTTAGCATGGTCGTTTTAGTCTAAGCTTCAAAACTTATTTTCTAAATCAAATCAACTGAATTTGACTTAAGTTGTTCCTTTCTGATCTATTCTATTCTGATCTCATCTCCGTCTATTCTATTATTGCCACATTCTATTTCTCCTCATCTTGTGCTAGAGATCTTGTCTCTTGTCTTATCAGAATTGTATTTGGTGATCTTAATTTGACAGTCTTATCCTGTTAATTTCTCTAGTTGGTGCAAGTGTATCGTGATCAAAGAGGCGATTGGCCTGGAGTTCTTCATTGCTTGTTACAAAGTTTGGGAACAAGTAGAGGTGCAACTTACTTCACCAAGAAAAAGAAAGTGAGGGGACACATAACTGGATTCGAGACGAGGGTATATTTCATTGTGAGGATTGGAAGCCACATCCGTCATCACAGCATGAAGTGCTACGATAAGCTTGAGGACATGTCAACAGTCATAGTTGCCCACAAAGCCGTTCGAAGGATTTGCAGATTGCATCGGATCAGTTTGTCCAAATTGGTTCGAAAGTATGTGATGCAAATAGCGTCAGTACCAGCCGTTCCTAAACCAGAAGAAGAATTGGAAGAAGTCCCTGCTCCACCACTGGCTCCATTACCGACACCTACTCCACCCAGCCCTGAAGACAGACGTCGAATCACCGGCAATCGTCAGGAGTATCTCCACCACTTCGTGCCAACTGTTCGTCCAGAGTCTCCTACAACAGTTCGCAACTCGTGGGTGTTCTACAGCGATTCAGAACCAGAAGTTGAAGAGTCTTCGCTCTCTAGTCCAGAGTTGGAGTCGTCCTATTAGTGTTTTATAGCGTTTGTAGATCGTTGTTGCAATAGGTCTTTATTTGGGTTGTGTGCAAGTGAGAGCTGCAGTTCTGCTGTCAAGCATTATGTTGCAGTCGCACTAAGCTTTTAATTTGAAGAGTTTATTGGTTCTTTCATAGCCTTTCAGCTATGCTTTCCTGTCTCTTATCTTGGGTTTAACCTGTTTCCCCTACTTAAGTTATTCCATCTACCATATCTTGTCTATCTTATCTAATATGCTATTCCCTCTCGTCTACATTGCTTTTCTATCTTACCTAACAAACCTGTGGAGAGGCATCGCAGATGGTTGACACTCGCAACACATCGAGCCGTACTCAGTCAGATGGTGCCCATACCAACGTCAACACTAGCGACCGATCACCGATCCGGGAACTACGAGAACCCGACATGGCACAACTACTAGCGCTCAAACTCAATTCATGAGCGCAATGATGCAAAACATGAACAGTATAATGACTCAGCAAAGTCAGACCGCTGCTGCAATAGTCAGCTTGTTGAATCAGAATAATCAGAACAATCAAGCAGCCCCTGCTACACCGTTAGCTCATCATCATTCCAAGTTAGCAGAATTTATGAGGACTCGTCCGCCTACATTTTCTCATTCATCAGAACCTTTGGACGCAGAAGATTGGCTTCGCTCTGTTGAGAAAAAGCTCGCCATTGCCCAATGCAATAATCATGAGAAAGTTCTTTATGCCTCACATCAATTGGAAAATGCGGTAGCGAGAATGGTGGGAAAACTACACATGACTCATGAGAATTCACAAGCCATTACTTGGGAGAATTTTCAATGGCGTTTCGTCAGCGCATGTTCGGATGGTATAGTGGAAATGAAGAAGAATGAATTTCGGGAACTCTGAAGAAGGAAATATGTCTTTGGGTGAATATCTCAACAAGTTCACTCAACTTTCTCGCTATGCTCCAGAAGATGTTGCGATAGATAATGCACGTCAGAAGCGATTCAAGCGTGGACTCAACCCCAGTTTGAAGGTACAAGTTATCGGGAATGACTATGTTGATTTTCAGCACATGGTGGATAAAGCCGTACTTGTAGAAGATTCTCGTCGTGAGTTGGACGAATCTCGCAAAAGAAAAATGATACAACATGGAGCACATCAGTCGACTACAAAGAGTCGGGACCGATTCCATGACCCTTTCGTGCTAACAATTCATCTGGGATTCGAACCCACCTTGATGTCGCATGCGAGAAACTCGTGAATTTCAATTTCAATAACAGTAACAATCAAAGGACCAACAATCCTGCAGCAGGAGTTACTTGTTTCAATTGCAATGAGACAGGTCATTATGCCAACAAGTGCCCGCAGAAGCAAGGACTCACACCAATTCCTTTCAATCTGGGACCTACACGGCCGAACTTACATGCGGGAGTGGGAAGAGGAGTGTTTCAGACTCAAATCAAGCTACCAGACCCATGGCAATAGCAAGAGGAAGGCGAATCGTGTCACTGCGGAAGAAGTGCGGACCCGATTCTGAGCGTCGTTTACGGTAAGTCTTTAAGTTAGACCTGCGTCGGAACCTATTCTCTAGTCAGCCCAAATCTCGGGGACGAGATTCCTTTAAGGGGGGAGGTTTGTAACATCCCAAAAATTTGGCATGTTTTAAAGTTTTAAAAGAAAAATAACCATTTGAATTTTTCTACTAAAGTTAAAGCTTAATTAGAAATTTCAGATAAACAAAACAATTTAACATGATTAATTCCAACATGAACTATTATCAAAATTATTTTATTTAGATTCTATGGGCTTATATATATTTTATAGAATTTTATAGAATTTTTCTGAGTTCATTTGCTATTTTCTAATTGCCATTTGGATTTTTTAGTATTTTATAAAAAGAAAAACATATTCTTTTTCCCGGAACGATGTGAAGCCCATCAACATTCAGGACGGACCCGCCCCGTCGGCCCGCTTCCTCCGCCTTGCATCGCGCCGCCGCTTTCCCTCCTGCCCAGTTGGCCGCAGACGCGCTCGCTTCTTCCCTCTCTGCCGGTGGACCCGCCATCGCCACGTCACCGTCGTCTTGAGGAGAACTCGAGTCATTAGCCTCAGGCTTCGGCCCGCCAGTATCTCCGCGGACTCCTCCTCCCTCGCTATAAAAAGCCCCGAGACCCTCGGTTTTCCTCGCCCTCCTCCTCTCCGGGACCCCAGTAGCGCCGCTCCTTCGCCCTCAGCGGCATTGTCGGAAGATTTGCCGACGATCGCCGCTTCCTTCACCGCCGTAATCCGCGCCTCGATCGCTCCTCGGTGCGCCACCGACGCCATCAAGTGCGCATATAGCGAAACTTCACCGCCGCTCGTCGCCCGCTCGCGGGGTGCTCCTCGCCGTTGCCGCCTCGTCCAACAACGACCTCTCGACACCGCCGCCGCCATTGTCGCCGCCCCGGTGAGCCGTCGCCACCGACCTCGCGCCACCTCCACAGACTCATTGTCTCCCTAGGATCCTTTTGCTTCTTTGTTGGCTTTGCCTCGCCGCAGATTCGCCGTCGCGCTTGCGTGAAGCCTTCGGCCAAGCTCCCCTCATTACGCCCTTGCCAGCCTGGCGTCTGCGTGGAAGCCAGCCAAGCTGCCACCTCCTCTGATCTGCTGGCGCGGCAGCCCCGTCAACGCCCGTGTGTCGCCACGTGGCAGGCCGCTGCTCCCTCCCAAGCTTTTCCTTCGGTGGACTTGGTCCACTGTGAACCAGTACCAGGTCATGCCGAGTCAGCCGCCACCTCGACCTTTTGCCTCATTTATCGACCATGTGGCGATCTGATCGGTAACTACGCATTAGTTCCCTTTTTCCTTTGAAAAATAAATCAGAAATTAAATTAAAATCCAAATTAGGGTTTTGATTTATTTTCAATCTTTGAAAGCCCATATCTTTTGCATCCGAACTCCGATTGAGCCCATTCAAATTTGTAAATTCATCTAAATTCGAGCTCTATTTATTTATGATTTTTATTTAATTTTTGGAGTTGATTTTATCTCTGGTTGTTATTTATTTGTTCTATTTGCTTATTTTGCGAGTAGACGTTGCTACTTCGGGAAGTTTTGAACAAGGAGAAGTACACCAAGATCAAGATCAATCCCAGGATTTATTCCAAGGCAAGCCGTAGTCCTTTGATCATATTGATCCTATGATTTCAAAAGTATATTGTTTTATACAATTGCATGCTATCTTTATATCAACTGTTTTGGGTTTAGTTATTACCTGTTGTCATTATGCCTCCATTGAACATTTGAATGCCATGAATCCTTTGTCACCTAGCTTGGATAATTTTAGTTGGACATATTTGTATCACCAACATGGGTATCGTATTAGTGCTTAGTCAAGCCTAGTCTCGATGGGTTCATCATCACATGTGTCATAATGATTAATCTTGACTTAACGATATATGGAATTGTGGTGGTTAGCCACTGTTGTTAAAACTTGTGTACCATGACGGGGATGTCATTGGTTTCTTCTAAACAAAATGGTTTTCACTCGGTAGTGGATGGTGGATTGAGGTGTGGATTTAACACGTTGTGGGTTTGTGGAAAGATCGCTGAGTAACTTGTCGAGGACTTAATCTTGTGCGCCATTGAGTGAGCCTTAACAGTACAACCACATGTCTGTATGGGCGGGACAGGTGATTAATTAGCAATATCTTATTTACAGTTACTGTCTTGGAAGAGTGAGTTACGAGTGCGTACTCACTATGGCGCAAGAGGGGGCCTGTGCAGTCGGATGGAGACATTCGGTGTTGAAACCTTAGCGGCGAGGCGGGTTAGAAGGAGCTTTGTAAAGGCTTTGTCACGTGCTCTAGCACCTTACCTAAGGTAGTGGCGGTGGTATCGACGGATGCCAAACCAACTAGGGAAGTCGTGTCTTGTGGGTCAAGTGTACAACCTCTGCAGAGTGTGTAAAACTATTGAATAGCCGTGTCGCGGTTATGGGCGTGCTCGGAATTTCACACGGAGATAGAGTTTCTTCTAAAATAAGTCGGAGTGTGAATGGGAAGTTCACTTGATGAATATAATGTTTGTTCGGTGAATGGGTAATTCACTTGGTGGTTTGTGTCGATGGGTGAATGGGAGTTCACTTGTCATTGGTTTGGTTGAGAAGTGAATGGTTAGTTCCTTTGGTTGTTTCAAAGAAATTGTTTAAGTATTTATTATTCTTTTCAATTCGCATTTCAATCTATTTATTGTATTTGTCATAAATCTTTTTTTACGCAAAAGAACCATCACTAGCCTTTGGTAAGCCTTGCATGAATACTATTTGCATACATTTCCTACTGACTTCTTGAGTGCTTTATGTACTCACGGCTCATGCCTTTGTTGATCAATTGAAGAATATCAAAGTCGCACGGGAGTTCTTTGGAAGGAAGACTATGAAGGTTTTGCGGATTAGGATCGTTCTCCACTCGATTGCTGTGGGCATGTTGATTAGCCTTTCAAGTTTCTCGTTCATTGCAAGAGTTTATTTGTTTCTTTAGCCTGCGTGGCAAGTTAAGTAAACATTGACCATAAGGTCCGATTATTATTATTTGTTATTTTGAGATCTTTCTAGTTAAATCGAATAAATGGATGGTATTTCATCACTGTTTCCTGTGTGAGCTAGCTACTGATCTGGGACTAGTTCAGAATACACAGAGGGTTTCTGAGATGTATTTTCGGGTCCGACAAAGCTTGAGTCCGCACTCAACATACGCGAGGAACACCAGGATTTCTCCCTCCTCGCCGCTTGGGCAGTGCTCTCAAAAGCCGATCTCAAGAGATCAAACTCTGTCGGGCGACAACCCAACCCTCTCCAAACTCTCCAATTTTCTCTCACTCAGATCGGAGATCGACCAGTTTGAGATGAGGTCCGACATGATGTTTTTCTTTTTTGGATGAAGAACTCAAGGAAGATTTTCTTGGAGATAGAGGCGTAAATGTTTAAAACACTCAGCCGAGGTCGTTTTATAGGCGCTTCATCAGAATAGCCCCTACGAGAAGTCAGCGGCAATAACTTTTCGCTTTGGCGGACGAAAGGCTTTACCTTTTTCCAAAGCGGTTTCTCAACTTTAAAAATGAATACAGATCGCCTCGAGTCCCACGGCATTTAATGAGAGGTGCGTCCGATATGATTGCATCGGAGAAGCGTGTCATACGATCAACATTCATTTAAAAGTTCGGGGCTAGTGTTGAGGATTAAAATATTCATATATTATCTTAATATATGATAAAGACTATCGTCTTTGTGGTCGTAACTTCTAAGACCACCGACCTAACCGATCGTAGGTACTACGAAGTTATATAATAAATACCAGTCGGACAAAGTTCCAAACCTAGTCCACGACGGTAAGTGCTCGTAAAGCTATGAGCAAAGCGTGCAGGTGAGCCCGGCCCGCCACTCACTATGTGATGAATGAACCACGTGTTTCATATTCGCATAATACAACACTATCCGGTTGATGGTGTAGCGTTTCTTAAAACCATTAACCGCGAGCAGTTGACATCTTCACCAGCGCCTCTGCGGTTGGTGGGCAAATCAAACTCGCCTCTTCCCAGGCAGACGCGTCGCTCCCCAACGGATGTCTCTTCATGGGATAACTGCCACCGCTTCATCAAGTACTTAAGGAGGACCATAGAAGGCCGGAAGGAGGGCACATGGAGACGAAGACACGAGACAACACATCACAACACAGCCGATTAGAAGACATTGAGAGGTCAAGATAGACATCAGCAACAGTCCTATAGAAGCACATCAAGCGAGATATAGCAAAGTGTTGTGTTTTTAGATACTCTCAGTGTTTGTAATCGTGAGTTCATAGCAATAAAGAGCAAGTCAGATCCACTCCCAGGAGATACGCACATTTTTCCTCTTTTCATTTATATATTCATAAGATCGACGATTTGATCGTCGACAAAGCAGGAAAGACTTTGGGCTCAAACTAGCCTCGATGGTGCCTTCCCCATATGGGAAAGCTTAATTTTTTTAAAAAAAAATAGATAGTTTGGTAGGATTTTGAGGGAAAACTCCACGGGTACAAGGGAATTTTGAAAATAATTTTTGAGACTTGAAAGTTTCAAATTTAACAAAAAAAAATACTCAATTTTGAGGACGATACACGGTCTCGAGATATTTGCATGCCAATTTAATTTGTAAGGGGGCAAAGTATTAGATATAGGGTGCAAATTGAAAAGGTAGGTGTTTATAGATTTTCCCAATAGATAATCTTTTTTAGCTGAAGGTCCCAATAGATAAATACAATACCATAAAACGAAAAGAAACAAACACATTGATGGGCCTATCTCGTATTAGGCCAGGCCCAAAGCTTCCATCTCCATTCCATCAAAACGACGGCACCCACTGCCACAAAAAACCATTAACCCTCTCCTTGCCCCGGCGACTCCTACTCCGCCGCCTCGCACCTCCGCCTCCTCGACGCCATAGCCAGGTACGCACGATGCACCAAACCCTCCCTTTGATTTACTCCATTCCCTCCCGCCTCGAGGGTTCCCTCGCGTTGGTTTCGACTTTCTTTCTTTGGAACGGCGTCTCGCAGGATTCTTCAAGAAGAGACGAAGAGAGAGGCTTGAGCGTGATGGGGTTGAGGGAGAAGAAGCGGAGCCAGAGGCGCGTGCTCGCGCGGCGCACAGCTGCTCCCCGCGCCGGGAAGGGGAAGGGCTTCTTGGTGCGTGCTTCCCTTCGAATCAAATCGAAGCCAACCAAAAAACAAAAAAACCCAAATCTTTTGGCGGTGATCGCTGATGTTGTGTTGTGATTGATGCAGCCGTTGGAAGGAGGGCCGGGGAAGAGGATCCGGGAGGAGAAGCCCGAGGAGCCGGAGAACACGGCCACCGTCCTGTACATCGGGCACATCCCCCACGGCTTCTACGAGGACCAGATGCAAGGTCTGTCTGTCTCTGTGTGATGATGCATCGATGGAGTTTAGAGAAATGTAGGGGATGCAAGGGGTCTGGTGCTAATGCCCTCTTTGTTGCTGCTGTTGTTGTTCTTGTAGGTTTCTTTCAGCAGTTTGGGGCTGTTAAGAGGCTCAGGATTGCTCGGAACCACAAGGTGTCCTATATTGCGTTACATGGTTTGCGTGTGTGTTTTTTTTTGTAAGCCTCTAACTTGTTGTTTGGTGATATACTGATATGTTTAGTCAGGAAAGTCCAAGCATTATGGATTCATTGAGTTTGAGAACCCTGAGGTAAGAGCTGGCTTTGGGATACCTTTGGGCTCTAATGTATGTTTGCCGGTTGCTTACATTTGTGGGCTTGTGCTTGACTGCCTGGTGTCTCAGGTGGCGAAGATTGTGGCCGATGAGATGAATAACTACCTGTTGTTTGAGCACACTTTGCAAATTGCACTCGTTCCACCAGAGAAAGTTCATCCAAAATTGTAATCACTGCAACCATGCTTTTTATTGAATTGAAGTACTTGGTTCTGTTTGTTTTCACCTTTTTGAGAAGAATGGAAAAGTAGCCTACTAGCCTTCACATGTTGTGTAGGACTGAATGATATTTACCACTATATGAGGTCAATTTTATATCTAGTCATGCAAATGCTGTCTACTATGTGCTTCTCTTTTATGAAATATTCTGTTTATAGTCATATGCTTTCCCTAGAGGCTATAGACACTGCTTTGGTGATGAGCCAGGTTTCTTGTTTTCACTGTATTGCATAGCTGTTTGTATGTCATGTCATTCGTTGCAAATAGAAATAAAATAATGATGCAGGTGCATTAGGCTAAGGTAGAAGGGTGTTAATAATTGCTATTTGCTTTGATAAAAATATAAGGGTGTTAACAGAAATGCATATGAATATATGATTGGATATGAAAGGTTAGTTTTAGCTTAACTAATAAGCACATATGCACAGTGAAATAAGAGTCATTTGTGAATGTCAAGGCAAATCCATAACCAAGAGTTGGTTATGCTTGTGATGATAAGAACCGACAATAATGGAGATTTTGTAAGAGTACTATGAACATGCTTTATGCTTTGTAAATATGCCGTTACATAGATAAACGCACTAATTAACCATGGGTGGTAATTCTTGTCAGAACTTGCCAAGGTACTTATGTTTGATTTTCTTTGTGTATTTGGGACCATGTCTTACTCTTACAAAAATATACCAAAACTTGAGCAAAAAACTATATGTTCAGGACAAGTTCAATGACCTAACCAAATTTGCACGGTTAGGAACATTATTCCTGCATCCTTGTTCTTGTATGTGCTTACTCAACATGTAGCTTGCAATAATCCATAGAGCACAATAATTTTGTTTCTTTGTACTTTTGTGTTGATGTAGCTGTGCATATTGGCTTTTTCTTTCCTTTTGATTAAAAATGAGAGCAAAATTCTTATCATCTACAATGTCCACATCTTTTATCACTTTTATATAGATGGAAAGGGGTGCGACGGGGATTTATACCAATTGATCGGGCAGCAATTGAACGGAAGAGGCACAACAAGGTAATGCATTGCTAACTACAATTTTGACAGGAAATGTGACTCTGTGAACTAATTAGCTGTGTTGCTACCAGGATAAAACAGTACAAGAGCACAAAAGGATGGTTGAAGGAATTGTCAAACGGGATGAGAAGCGTCGTAAAAGAATCAAGGCTGCTGGTATTGATTACGAGTGTCCATCCCTTGTAAGTAACACTTTACTTTTTGCTGCCCATTGATTTAATAACTTTCTCTTGCTTCATCGGATCTGAAATAGGTTCACACTACAGATTTCTGTTTGATGTATCAATCCAATACACTTGTGTGACTGAATGGTTTGTGTAGATTATTAATAATTATATCACTGTTGGTTTTTTATTTTATTACCTTTGCTCACTTGAACACAGTAATTTAAGTCAGAACACCCTTGATGGCAGTCATGCCAATTATAGTCACAGGCTTGTTTTGCTTCAGGATTAGTAATCATATTTTTAGCTGCACTTAAAACTGTTTTTGAGTTTTATGCCAAATACAGATATATATTTTGGGTACTTGAGTTTTGCCTTGGTCTTTGAGATACCCTGTAATGGGATAAACATTAAACAGTTCATATTTGACCGGGACTATCTTGGAAAACACAATTTGATGTGGACAATAATATTGTTTGCTGTATTCACTCCACTGAATGGACAAAGGTGAAAGAAAAAAGATTAATGTTTTACCTTTAAAGGCAGAATGATGTAATTTGTCATGACACTGTTATTTGGTTGTGGAATGGTCAGGTGGGATGGCAATCCATCATCGATCTCTATCCCTGATACGATAAAGTTCAACATTAACACAAAAGATTGGCTCTGGATGATTATACTGTGATAGCAATTTTTCATCTGTGTTCATGAGTTTGTTGACATACTTCATTATTGGACCGGGAAGTACTATTCTTGGTATATTAAATTCTTCACAGATTGGTCACCATTGGTACTGTTATCTTTGGAGAGAAGTCAAATGCTACTTCTGGATTTATGCAAAAGGCAGTATTTAAACTTTCAAAATGCAATGCACTACCTTCTGCATTCTAGCTACTCATTTTAGCTGAACTATGCCATTTTTTGCTCCCATGTCATGTGAGGCCATTTACAATCTTTCCCTGGCTGCTAATATTTTCTTTGGTATACAGATCGGGAACGTTAAACCTTCAGCTAAGAAGATCAAATTTGATGAGGATTAGCTATGTGAGGCAGATGTATCTGATCCAGTGGGAGTATTGGGGCGGTTGAGTTAAATGACTGGTTTATTTTAGCAAGGAAGAGATGGCAACATCGTACTTCGGTTTTGTTTCGTGTGTTTAATCAGTGTCGTATGAGTTATGGAACCCAAATGTTACATGGAAGCATGAAAATGCAATGAAATTTTTTTAACTATATTAGCTTGTACCATCTTCCCTAAACCAGTCGCTGGCTGCGTTGACCATACTAATGAACTCGAACAACTTCAGGTGAGATTGTAGCTCATCCAGGGACTGATGCATATAAACCATACTTGTTAATACCAGCAAGTATTCCGGTTCGTCTATTAGAACGGAATGGAACATTTCCCTACCGACCCCTTCCATTGTCTGGTGCCGTTTTGAGATACAATTGTTTCGAAATTAAAGGTACAATTATGTACATTGTAGGTTCCTATATTAGTACTTTCTCTGACGTTTTGGAAATTTAGATTGAAAATATAAAAATAATACATATAGATTGTCTTGAAAGTACATTTGTAATATATATATATATATATATATATATATATATATAGGAATGCATCCTGTGCTAATGAGTAATTGAGTGCTAAGGTGCTAATAACAATCTTGATCGTGGATCTGGATTGAATAGCTAAGATTAATGCGGGCTCCCACCTCTAAACCATTTAATCACCTTGCATGCTCCCACTTCCAATGCGACTTCATAAATGCACCTGCATTAAACACCTTGTATGTTTCCACCTCCAATGCCTTGCATTAAACACCCTATATAATCCAACGGTCAAGATTGACATTAGCACCTTAGCACTCAATTACCCATTAGCACTAGATATGTTATATATATACAAATACGCATGGAAATGAATCATAATACTAAAAAGTGTATCTACTAGGAATAATGCAAGTTGCGTGGTTTGGAGATGTGTTTTTAGGTTAAATGGCACTGTTTGCGTCATTAACGAAACTGGTTGTTCACGGGTCATATTGCCAAAAATGGTACAACGAACATACCGGTAGCCGGCACGTGTCCAAAACGTGCATTTGGCGTCTGGATTCATTCTCCACTGCACATTTGGAGCCCGGACAAGCTCGTCCCGCCATGTGGCCGCCATCGCTTTATTGCTGCACGAACATGCCTTGTTTGCACGCTGGTTGCCCTGATGCGCCTCAGCCATGCACGTGGCGCACGGACAGCCCCTCCGCCACACTCCCCTCACCCGGACGCTCCTCTGCCGCTCTCTCGTAGCCCGAACGTGCTTGGACCGCACACGTGGCCCTGGATGCCAACCTCGTCGCCGGACGCTTACGTGGCGCGCCTCGCCCCCACGCTGGATCGCTCCTCCCACGCACAGCTTGCCGTCACGTTGCTAATGCCCCTCCTGCGCTCGGACTCGCTGCAGCTCCCTCTGTTCACCCATCTTGTCACGCCATCACCTTTTTTGCATGCAAACCGCGCACGAGAGGGAATCCGATTCCTCCCATTGCTTCGCGGTTAGCCGTGATTTGTGCATTGGGCATATATAAATTCTGAGTCTACGAGAGACTTGGCTCACTCTCATCCTCGCTCGCTCTCTCATTCGCATCCTCGCTCAATTTTGTTTCCGAAGACGATTAAGGATTGTTTAGAGCAGTCATTAGCGGTCATATTAGCAGGTAATTTTTTTCTCGTATGTATTTTCTTTATTAACTGTGTAGTTAGTTAATTAGTGTTAGTTAATTAGGCATAATTAATTTAGTTATTATCATTTATTCGTAATTTATTTTGTGTTAGTTAATTAGTTGTAGTTAAATTAATCTTACACCATTATTCGTGGCACAGCTAAGTAATTATGAATTAATTAGTCATAATTAGTTAGTGTTAGTTAATTCATAAGTTGTAATTAATTAGTCACCATTAATAAGTCTTAGTTAATCGGTTGTACTTAATTAGTCATAGTTAATAAGTCGTGATTAGTTTAGTAGAATTATTAAGTCGTAATTATTTATTTGTAATGTCTTTTTTGTAATTAATTGGTCGTAATTAATTTAGTGGTATTTAATTCATTGTAATTAATTGAGTCCTAAATAATCTAGTTGTCATTATTAAGTCAAAATTCTTTATATGTAATTCATTTGTGATAATTAATTAGTCCTAATTAATTTAGTGGTATTAATTATTTGTATTAATTTAGCTACAATTAATTTAGTCATAGTTATTTTATCACAATTAATTAAGTCTTAATTAATTAGTCGTACTTAATTAGTCGTAATAAATTTAGTCGTGGTTAATTAATCCATATTAATTTTTTGTGTTTGTATTTCGGCCTTGTTTGGTACAGTTCCTACTCCTAGCTTCTCATTTGGATATCGTGGAGTTGTGCCAAACACCTAGATTCTCAAAACAACTAGATTCTGCTTCTCGCTAGGAGCAGCCTTCCCGTGGATTCTTGTGGGGAGCTAACCTTGAACAAGGAAAAATATCCCTTGAAGTTGGATGAAATTACCTGCAAATGCTACTGAATTACCCCAAATCTCATTCCACCGCTCACCCCCAGCCCTTGACTGTACCCGTTCATTTTCTCGTCACCTCCTCAAGTCATCTCTCTCTCGAGACGCGGGCGATCAAGCATCTGCACCCCTGCGCGCTACCGCAAGCCCCGGAGTGTGCCGCCGCAAGCCCCTAGAGGCCGTCGTTCCCCATCTTCTTCGCCGCCACTGTTCGTTTAAAGGTTAACTCGTCATCCGGACGCCCACCTTGCCCTCCCTACGCCACCCTTTGCATCCCTCCTCTTCGTCGACTGCCCTAGGTTCTTTTGATATTTTTTTGTGGTAGATTTTCAATCAGATTTCTGTTTACTAGGTTACGAGCTACGACTAACGATTAGAGGCGAAAATCGATTTGCAAACTAATTGCTTTAACAAATTTTGAAATTAGATACCTAGATTATGAAACATGCATGATGTTTATTGTTTGTGAAAGGCAGAATGTTGTAGGTATTAATATAATCAGGTTTTTAGCGTACGCAGATTGCAGAACTAGCTCACAGACTCAAGTTCAAGGTTTTGCAGCATACCATATCACCTATAAGTGAGAGGATCCTTGTTGTTTCAGTTATTACATTGATGATTGTGTGCACTCAAGGAGGTTCAATTTAGCAATAACCATTCGTTTTGTTATCAAATATTTGTATACTTTTGTACTGTGAAGCCACTCCTTACATACTGTGAATCTTATTTGGTTTGGAAGGTGGAAGTTCTGAAGGATGATTGGATGGAGGTTCTGAACACAAAATTGAAGAGAAGAATCAAGATGGCTATGGTTTTTCAGGCTGCAGTGGTTCTAGCTTTCATGCTAGCTTAATGCAGCAATAGTGGTGTATATATTGGTAGTAACTTCAATTTTGTTTGGTTCATTTTAACATTAGTAATGTTGATGAGGACATCGACACCAACTCCATCAACTCCAACGAGGGCCAAGTCACCTCCATCACGCCCAAGGGACCAATGACAAGAGCGCGAGCGCAACAACTTAACATTGAGGTGAAGTCGCTCTTACTTGAGTCTCGCTTTGATATCTCTGAGAGCTGGATGCTACCTCATACTCCATATGTATGTTTAATCAGCTTCGCGGGAGAAGATGGCAAGAGGAATGATGACCGGGAGACAAAGGACTGCCTGCTTTTCCAGACCGGTCAGACCGGCCTCCCACGCCGGTCGGCCGTAGCCACCACGGCCAATCAGCCGTGGCGCTGGCCGAACCAAACTTCCCCAACTCGACCCCCACTATAAAAGGGGCCCCTTCACCCAACAGCAAAAGGGACGAAAAACAGAAAGAAGACTTGAGCTTTGCTCTTGCCTAGGGTTAGATCCCCTAGGTTGGGAGTTCCCCCATCTTGTCCTTGTATTTCCTATGGATTGTAAGGAGCATCGTGCGACGGATGTATGGACACGATCGTTCAATTAGAGAGATTGTTGATTGAGTTCTTTGTTGGAGGCTATCTCATTGGAGTGTGTTGCCAAGATTTGCTTCTCAATAGGCTTTCTCTATTTATCCCCCTCGATCCTACGACGTGAAGACCCGGTAATTCGTATCATCTTGGTATCAGAGCTCTTGGTTGCCACGGTAGGATCGATCTATCACTTTTCTTGTTTCTAGGGTTCATGCGTTCTTCCCCAAATCTGACAACCCTAGCTCCGATTCGAGTTTGATTGTAGAGTTTTGCTAATTTGGATCCAATAGATACTTTGCTTATGTGCTGATCTACTTCCCCTGTGATTTTTGTGCCATTTGGACCGAGGAATCGTTCGGAATCGAAGAAATTCGTCATTTCGGCCGACTGGATCTGGGCTCTGTTCGTGAAATCGGTCTGACCGGCCGAACCAACGGTTCGAACCGGTGGCCAGACCGGTCCGACCGTTGGACACACCCGGTCGGACCGCCCGTGGAGAAACGAGCGACAACTCTCCGGAAGCGCAGCGTTTCAACCTCGACTTTGAGCCTTGTAAGCCTTTATCGAACCTTTGCGAATACCTTTGCTCCTAGTCAGACTAGTTCATCCATGATTGCTTGGCTTTGCATGTGTAAAATAATCGGTGCACCTAGATCCATTCATAGAGCGTGAATCCGTCGGAAATTCATATGATTTGAGTTGGGCAACAAAGAAATACCTTCCCCTCCAAAACAGGAACAGAAAAAGAAAAGTCAAGAGAGTTGTCCCAACGAGGCATCAAAAAAAAGAGAAAGAAAGAAAAGGGGGAAGGGGAAAGCCAACTCAAATACCTTTCCGGGCACGCTCCCTACATGTTGGTGCATTCTTATTGACATATGCAATCTATAGCCATACAACTTTGCAATCGAACTAGCGTCTTCCCTTACTAGTGCAACACGAGCTAATTCTACCTTCACTTCCATCCTTTGCTTTAGCTCATTACCTTTGGTTGCATTCTAGTACCATCATCTTTGGGAGTGTGTGAGTTCATTTGACTTGGGATCGGCACCTAGGCTATTGCAATCTAGTTTGGATTCCTTTTAGCATTCCTTTTAGCATTAGAATGAACGTAGGAGATGAATGGAAGACCGCTTTCAAAACCAAATTTGGCTTGTATGAGTGGCTTGTTATGCCTTTTGGTTTGTCCAATGCTCCTAGCACCTTTATGCGTCTCATGAATCATGTCATGTGTGCTTACATTGGGAAATTTGTGGTTGTTTATTTTGATGATATTCTCGTGTATAGCAAATCCTTGGATGAGCATGTTGAGCATGTTAGGCTTGTTCTAGAGGTGCTTAGAATTGAGAAACTGTTTGCTAATCTTGAGAAATGCACTTTTTCAACCAATAAATTGATTTTCCTTGGATTTGTTGTCTCCTCTAAGGGAATTGAAGTTGATGAAGCTAAAATTGAAGCAATTAAAAATTGGCCAACCCCTTTGAATGTTAGTCAAATTCGTAGCTTCCATGGCTTGGCTAGTTTTTATCGTCGGTTTGTGAAAGATTTTAGCACCATTGCCGCCCCTCTGAATGAACTCACAAAAAAAGGTGTTAACTTTGTTTGGGGTAAGTCTCAAGAAAGGTCTTTTCAAGAGTTAAAGTTAAGGTTAACCGAAGCTCCTTTGCTTGTTTTACCGGACTTCACCCAAACTTTTGAAGTGGAATGTGATGCTAGTGGGTTGGGCATTGGGGGTGTTTTGATGCAAAATGGGCGACCCGTAGCGTACTTTAGCGAAAAATTACATGGCGCCCAACTTAATTACCCTGTGTATGATAAAGAATTATATGCTTTGGTTAGGGTGCTAGAAGTTTGGCAACACTACTTTTGGCCCAAAGAATTTGTCATCCACTCCGATCATGAATCTTTAAAATATCTTAAGGGCCAATCAAAATTAAATCGTCATCATGCTAGATGGGTCGAATTCATAGAAACTTTCCCTTATGTTGTGAAGTATAAGAAAGGGGAGGAGAATGTGGTAGCCGACGCTCTTTCTAGAAAACATATCATCTTTGGTGCAACTAGAGGCCAAGGTACTTGGCTTAGAAAGTTTGAAATCTTTGTATGCGAATGATCCCGCTTTCTATGCCTTTTCGCAATCTTTGTGATGGGAAGGGTTGGGAAAAGTACCACATGCACAACGGTTTCCTCTTTTATACTAACAAGCTTTGTATTCCCGAGTCGTCATTCGTTTGTTCCTTGTGCAGAGTCTCATTTGGCGGCTTAATGGGACACTTTGGAAGGAAAAGACCTACACCATGCTCTCCGATCACTACTATTGGCCTAAAATGCGCACGAGGCGTTCAGAGGTATGTTCAACGGTGCATCACGTGTCACAAGGCAAAGTCCAAGCTCAATCCCCACGGTTTGTATACCCGCTTCCCATTCCCGGTGCTCCTTGGGAGGACATTAGCATGGACTTTGTATTGGGCTTACCTAGAACGAAGACGGGTAAGGATTGAGTTTTGTGATTGTTGATAGATTCTCCAAAATGGCTCATTTTATTGCTTGTCATAAATGCGACGATGCTTCCCATGTAGCTAACCTTGTTTTTCAGGAGATTATGCGCCCCATGGAATGCCTAGGACGATCGTCTCCGACCGCGATGTCAAATTCATGAGCTATTTTGGAAGACTTTGTGGGCAAAACTTGGCACCAAGTCGCTTTTCTCCACCACCGCCACCCGCAGACCGACGGCCAAACCGAGGTTGTGAATCGCACATTATCAAGTCTTTTAAGGACCATGATCAAGAAGAGCCTCAAAGAGTGGGAAGAATGTCTACCTCACGTGGAGTTCGCCTACAACCGCGCCGCTCACTCCACCACCAACATGTGCCCTTCAAGTGGTGTATGGCTTCAAACCATTTACACCACTTGATCTTCTTCCACTACCGCTACAAGAACGAGTCAACATGGAAGCCTCCAAGCGAGCCGACTTCGTGAAGAAAATTCACCTCAAAACCCGGAGGAAATTGAAAAGAAAACCGCCTCTATGCATGGAAGGCCAATATGCACAAGAAGCAAATGCTATTTGAGCCCGCGACTTGGTATGGATTCACCTTCGCAAAGACCGCTTCCCCACCGAGCTCCTCCAAGTTGAAGCCACGCGGCGACGGACCTTTCAAAGTGCTCAAGAAGATCAATGACAACGATATGAGATTGACCTTCCAAGCGACAAGTGCGCGGTGAGCTCTACCTTTAATGTGGCGGACTTATCACCATTCTTGAGCAGAACACATCGAGTCGAGGACGACTCCTTTCCAAGAAGGGGGATGATGAGGACATCGACACCAACTCCATCAACTCCAACGAGGGCCAAGTCACCTCCATCACGCCCAAGGGACCAATGACAAGAGCGCGAGCGCAACAACTTAACATTGAGGTGAAGTCGCTCTTACTTGAGTCTCGCTTTGATATCTCTGAGAGCTGGATGCTACCTCATGCTCCATATGTATGTTTAATCAGCTTCGCGGGAGAAGATGGCAAGAGGAATGATGACCGGGAGACAAAGGACTGCCTGCTGTTCCAGACCGGTCAGACCGGCCTCCCACGCCGGTCAGACCGGCCGACGCCTAGGCCGAACCAAACTTCCCCAACTCGACCCCCACTATAAAAGGGGCCCCTCCACCCAACAGCAAAGGGGACGAAAAACAGAAAGAAGACTTGAGCTTTGCTCTTGCCTAGGGTTAGATCCCCTAGGTTGGGAGTTTCCCCATCTTGTCCTTGTATTTCCTATGGATTGTAAGGAGCATCGTGCGACGGATGTATGGACACGGTCGTTCAATTAGAGAGATTGTTGATTGAGTTCTTTGTTGGAGGCTATCTCATTGGAGTGTGTTGCCAAGATTTGCTTCTCAATAGGCTTTCTCTATTTATCCCCCTCGATCCTACGACGTGAAGACCCGGTAATCCGTATCAAATGTATATACTGGTAATTACTCTAGTTGAATCGATCAGAAGTGATGTTAATTATCAAGAGATGAGTTTTTATGTAGCAAGAAATGAGATGGTTGTAACATTGATCCCATGTTCTTGATGCTAACTTGATGGTTGTAACATTGAGCAACTCATGGACCAGGAAGTTTGATCCGGATCAAGTCAGATATTGCTCCTTTTGTGTAATTTATCTAGTGGTGTAATTTTTCTAGGCGTTGAGAATGTGTTCTCTGTTCCAATGTTTATGTTTACTATTTATGCGCTTTCATGGTGGATTGAAAATGTTTGGCCGAGTGGATAACCGAGTTCACAATCACGATGAATTACAATATGGACATTTATCGAGCTTATGTCCAAAATTTTAAATACTTTTGGCCAAAAATATTTTTAAAAAGAAATAATATCCAAAATAACAACATACAAAGGAACCACATAAATAAGCTAGTAATATGTACAAAACAATATACATGTGCCAAAACCATGGGTACTATAGACATTTTGCATAAAATCATCTCATTCTTGAATCCAGAGCCAACCTAACAACCAAACACTTTTGTCTGACAGCTCTAGATTATCTGAGGAGTGGATTCTTGCAGAATCAGGAGCAGAATATGAAAAATAAGAATCTAGAGATGTATCAAACAGGGCCTAAGTTGTAGTTATTAAAATCTAATAATGCATCATCATTATTAATTTTATTTACTAAGAAACTAGAGCTGTATCAAACAGGGCCTAAGTTGAGAATGTGTTCTCTATTCCAATGCTTATGTTTACTATTTATGCACTTTCATGGTGGATTGAAAATGTTTGGTCGAGTGGATAACCGAGTTCACAGTCACGATGAATTACAATACAGACATTTGCCGAGCTTATGTCCAAAATTTTAAATACTTTTGGCCAAAAATATTTTACAAAAGAAATAATGTCCAAAATAACAACATACAAAGGAACAAATAACAACATACAAAGGAACCGCATAAATAAGCTAGTAATATGTACAAAACAATATACATGTGCCAAAACCATGGGTAGTATAGACATTTTGCATACAATCATCTCATTCTTGAATCCAGAGCCAATCTAACAGCCAAACACTTTCATCTGGCAGCTCTAGATTCTCTGAGGAGTGGATTCTTGGAGAATCAGGAGCATAATATGAAAAATACGAATATGGAACTGTACCAAACGTGGCCTAAGTTGTAGTTATTAAAATCTAATAATGCATCGTCATTATTAATTTATTTACTAATAATCCGTGCCTTTTATCTTTTGCAAGCCATGCTTTTACTGGAACTATTGGAACCCTTCTACGACGAGCATCACCGGTGCAAGTTATGGATCACTAGGGACGCGAATGGGCCTCCACCCCTCGTGCTTCGGTCCGAGAAGCATTACTGGCAACTAGACGCTTGCTACGTCCCAATACTTCGGGACACAGGCTGTTGCCCTTTGCGAGGATACTCTCGGTCAGACGCTACATCACATTGGATGACAGCCTGATATCGGCACTTGTCGACAGGTGGAAACACGAGATGAACATCTTCCACTTTCGACGGGGAGAGATGACGGTCACTCTCCAGGATATATCATTCTTGACCGGTCTCCCGATCAGGGGTGAGCCACTTGTTCTAGGCCGTCCGCCGGCAGATTTGAAGGCCTGGTTGGGGCATCGGTTTGGTATACCTGTCCTGGGCAGCGCCCGTGGTGTCCCTCGGACATGGTTGAGGAATTTCATCAATGCCCAGCAGATGCACCTGACGAGGTTGTTAGGACACACCTCGTCGCTTACCTTCTTCATTTCCTCGGTTCGGCCCTATTTCCCACCACACAGGGCGATTTAATGTACCCCAACTTTGTCTGCATCACTGAAATTTTTCATTGGTTTCTTTTGTTTTTCTTTCGAGATTAAATTATCTAGTTTTATTCTTCTCCGGTCAGTTTTAGCCGGATTTTATTTACCCACGATGGGTTTCATCGGTTCGACTCACATGGACGACGATGATGACGCATACGTCGGAAATCGACACCGGGTTGAGAAGGGTTCAAATAAATCATCTCTGATTTTCTTCCGACGGACATCACCGCTACCAAGGCGTATGTTCTACACATCAATGGAGATCATAGACAATCTACTTTACATTTTCGTGCTTGTCGGCAATCAAGACAATGTTGATCTACACTGTAGGAGCCTCGCCTCTCCTACAGTTTCAATCAAAAAAATCAAGACACCGTTGCAAGATACAGAGTCGATGACGAGGAAGATAAAGAAATCCAGCACGTTCATTGACTCAAGGACTTATGTGAAATGTTGTTCATCTGCAATCTTCAATGTAAAAGTTGGGTATTTATGTATTTTACTCATTGAGTTATTAACATAAATCAGAGAATTTTTCTAAAAAGAAAGGGTCATCTTCATACAATAAGAAGCTACGTTTTTTACAAACTACAAATGGTGCCTACCTGTAATGTCAGGTGTAAAAATGAGGCATCCTTAATACTCAGGATATTGGAGACATACAGATAGATATACCACAATTAGAAGAAATGATTTTCTCTTGTGCAAATTTGTAGCATATACTATGGAATTCTAGCGTTTCAGACCCAAGGTTGTAAAGTGAGTCTACGAATGGTGCGTACGAGACCAATTTCCACAAATTTCATAACACTCGCATGCCGTGGAGCCCTTGAATTCTCCAGTTATTTGCAGAGCCTCGAACTGCCTGGAAGTGAAGAAAATCTGCAGCTAGAGCGGCCAAGATGTGCATACATGATGGTGTCATGAGCGTCTCGTTTAAGCATGAAGGCAGGAAATCAATTGTAGAAGCTCACATAATTTAGCAAAAATCGCATGTGCTGTGTAGCTTCAATACCTTTCCTATTTCTTTCAATTCTATGAGTGAATAAAGCATCCTAAGTGACATCCTTTAAAAAGAAGAGACAATATTGCAGTCACGAGATGTCTCCAGAATAACTTGTCCATATGTGCCAAACACACATACCCATCCATGGTATAGAGCTACTCCATCCATGGTATAGAGCTACTTGTATGCGATTATTCGTCGTGCTGTGAACGGCAGTTCACTCTATGTTTTGTGGTTTTATTAGTATTTATCCATATTTTTATTACACATTTGTGTATACACACATTTAGAGAGAGTTCACTCTATATTTTGTGGTTTTATTAGTATTTATCCATATTTTTTTATCCACATATATTGGGGATCTCTACTTTGAAACGTATCCTTTGAATATATAAAACTTGTGTAGTTCATATATACTCGTATCGCTTTATATTTAATTAGTTGCAATTGTGTTTATAAGACTAATGTGTGTGCCAAGTTATTTTAAAGGCTTAGTCCTGGATTATGGAAAACAATATGGAAATAGCAATGCAAAGATAACAGAGAGATCATGACTAGTAGCTTGATAACATGTTCTTATGCAATCTAGAATCATGCATGCATTTAGATTTTGTTTTGAAAACCAACTGTATTTTTCTCAGAATAATCAGTAGTACCTATGTTTTGTTGGCTGTACCACCACACTGCGGTATGACTGAGATAGTGGTACGGTACTACTACAACTCGGTCATACCTAAAATTCATTGGCGGTACGTTTTTTTACAAAATGACATATTTTTATCTCGGTTGCTCACCTGGTGAACAACAGTTCCGGAGTTTTCTTGGCGGAACTACCACATCGCGGTATGATCGCATATTGAGCGGAACTACCATAGCTCGGATATTCTGAAATATAGACAGCGGTACGTTATCTCCAGAGAGGGCCGTTTTGGACATCTAAGGGAAGCGGTAGTACCGCCTTATATGAACGGAACTACCGGAGAGCGGAACTGCCGGAGAGCGGAACTGCCGCATGATCAACGGCGGTAGTACCACACCTTTCTACAATAGCTTGTTTAGAAGCATTTAATGCATGTATATCTTGGTAATTAATGTTAATCATTGTGGGAGTAATATTTTTCATAAATTGAATGAATATGTTATGTTTCAGGGTGATGAAGACTTTAGATTGCATCATGAGTTGATCGTCATCAAGTCAAAATTCAAGAAGAGGATGCATCATGTGTTGATGCATATTAAGATCTCGAAGAGGAGATGACAATGAGTTGATCATCAAGTCAAGAGAAGACTCATTATGTGTTGATGGAGGTCAAGTAAAGGATGCATCATGGGTTGATGCATATCAAGACGATGATCTGGACTTGAAGTGAAGATGTGTGTCATCAAGCTTCAAGAAGATGTTCAAGGTAAAGGTATGACTAGTTAGGGCTAAGAATATGTTCCTAGTCTTTTACCGGTCTTGGTGTTTGTTTGGAAGACTGGATTGCTAGTATATGTTTGTCGTACTATTAAGAGGGGTCTTGTCTAGTAGCTTGAGTCTCATCATGTGTTGATGGCTCAATCTCGCTTGCTCTAGCTCACTGTGGTATGATGCTATTTATTTACAAATGTGCTTTGCAAATAGTCGATGCTTATGCATTTAATCTTTGTAGCATGTGATTATACTTTGCAAAATTTTTTTACAAATGGTTGAAATCCATGTACCTACTCCTTGTGGCATGATCTAAGTTTAAAAATGTGTTTTGAAATTGTTGGGATTCATGCATTTTCCCTTAGCATGGTCTAAGATTGTTTGTTGCTATTTTTTGGACTTAGACCATGGTAGTGACTCTTTGAAGTTGTGCTTTTGATTTGATAAAATGTGTTTGAGATCAATCCAATAGTAGGCTGCGTAGCCCTCTGAATAAGCTTTCCAAAGAGCCTAAGAGCACTCAATTCTGACATCGGGATCAAAAGTTATGATCTTTTTACAAAGTGTCGTATGTGCTGAAATTAGACTACGGTAGTACCGCCAGAGAAGAGAGGTACTACCGCAGAACGGTAGTACCGCCCGTTGTACTGCGGCACTACCGCACAAAAAACTTTAATGCACCCGTACGATCGATGAACAGTAGAAAACGGTAGTACCGGAGTTTGTACAGCGGTACTACCGTAAATCCTAATTTTTTTGGAGTTTCTGCTCCCAACGGTTAATTTTTGTGTGTAGACTATAAATACCCCACCTTAACCAATTGAGAGATAATCTTTGACGTCCTATTTCACTCATTTGAACTAGTGTGGGCGTCTCCTCTCAATTATTTTTTACTCCATACTTTTAGTCTTTGCGTTGTTCGCTGTAGCTGGCTAAACAAGATGTGTTAAGGCTCGATGTGGGTACATTGTTCATTCCAAGCATTCTGAACAACTTGCGAGAATCATGGCATTTTGATCCAGAAGCTCTCGAATCTGAAAGCTCGAGGCGAGGGTATGAATGCTAGTTTTGGTATGCATGTAACAGGTGGTATTATCCAATCTAACTCGAATAACTTTCATAAAATTCTTAGCTTTTCTCCATCAGCTAGCGTCGTCACCTCAACGTGGGCTTCGTCTCAGCCTGGCCTTATTTGCCGGAGCTCCACGAATGAAGTAATGTAATGAAATGCGACCACTCTTTCCACGAGTTTTGAACTAATGGGCTAATGGCTGCACTGCTGCCCTGGTCCTGTTTTTCTTTTTTTTTTCTTTTCAAGGTCCAATTTGAATAGTAAATTTTGTTATCATTTGTTCGAAAAGGTTACAAAAGTGTAATATTAAGAAAGTTTGTTAATAACAGATTTACCCGTATTATTTTCATATATCCAAACTATGTATTCTAGATGGACATAAAAAACTATAAACTATATATTCTTTTAGGGCCTATTTAGGCACATTCTGACCAAATGGGCGGCACACGGCACAAGCCTATTTAGGCATGTTTCGATCGGCCCGCTAACTAGACGGATCATGTTGTGTTGGCTCGTGGGATCGACCGTCGATCCAGATACAACATGCTGAGCTTACATGTGGTGTGACAGGAAAAGAAAATCAATACACTGTGATTCAAGCACGGAGACAAAAATTCATCACTGGTTCAATACTAATTTGCTTATTTAAAATTTCTCCTGCCACAGCTGGGTATCATACTAGTTGCACTACAAATGTCCCCGCGCGCCCACTGATTATAGATTTGAATCGCATGCTTTAGGTACTTGTTGTCGTTGGGTTTAAGTTCGTCTTATAGCCTATAAGTTATAGGTACACGTAGCTATTGTTGTGATCCTGTCATCTCTTAAACTTCTAAATCTTAGGAGATAAATAGATAATACGAGTAGATGCACCGGCCAACTTATCGGTTCTTCAGTTAAAAAGAAAAAGCTTCTTTTGAGTGTTAGTAGGTGTTATTAGTATGTCAATGAAAAGTTCCTCGAAGAAAAAAAGAACGTCAGTGAAAGGAAATATAGTTGAGTTACACTTGTATTTTGACTGCTAGTTGTTCCTATATATGGCCGGATAGACCCTTCTTTCGTCTTAATGCAAAAGATGCGCGAATCTCCCGCGTGTTCTTGAGAAGGAAAATTTAGACACCTTAACTAGCTCGTGCATACTTTTGTAGCCGGTAAACGTATCATCAAATCTGAAAGAAATTCGGCAATGGTAATTTTTGCATGGCATTTCTGTAAGGAACAAGTTTGGGTGGCTTTAGCCTTTGGAAAACGACTTTTGAGCTGTCGACCTACATTATTACGTTTAATACTCCCCTTCCCCGCTAATGTCGCTATCCCTTTATTCGACCTCACCCTAAAATTGCAAGGAAAATCTCTGGCTCCTTTGGGAATTAGATTCTTTTGAAACGGGCATATATACTTATGTTATCTTTAAAGGTGATATGTTTAATATACACTCTCTAATAGTTATACTTTATAATTTTTTTTAAAACGGATCCATGTGCTATCTAGAATAGATTAACATGCACAACAGTGTTAAAAAAAAAGACGATATGTATTCTTTTTTCTCTCCCTCTTTTTCAATTTAAATGACGTGATATAACTAAAACACAACACTAACACTATTACTAACGTCGCTATTCCTTTATTCGACCTGGACATAACTAAGATACGACACTGTTAAAATACACTAACGTCGCTATTCCTTTGTCCTTTGTTCGACCTCATCCTTCGTGCCTTAATTGCAAGGAAAATCCACCACTCTAGACCACATGTTATTTTTATTTTTATTTAGTAGCTCCTCCCGCTGCTCACGCGCTCTCTCTCCCATCCCCCACTCCATCCCCGCTCGCCGCTCTCTGCCCCACTGCCGCCGGCCGCTGCTCTCTCCGCCACCGCCGTCCTCTCCCCCACCGCCGCCTCCCCCGTCCTCTCCCTCCCCGCCGCTCTCCCCCCCGCAGACGTTGGCTGCCGCCTCTCCCCTACTGCCGCGATATTCTCCGAGCTCGCCACCGCCGAAGCATCTGGATCCGGCCAGATCCTGCCCTCCGGCGCCCGGATCCAGACCGCCGGCGCCGTTTTGGCGGCCTGATCTTCCTCGCTGCGGTTGGCGGGCCGGGAGATCGACCTCATCGCGGTCGGTGTCGTCGCCGGGCGTGGAGCTTGTCGTCGTCCCGTTCTCAGCCAGCACGAGCGTCTTCACTCCAGCGGGCCCCACAAACCGCGTGGGGAGCGGGCTACATCAGCGCTTTTGCTCGTCGGTCTGGTCTTGGTTCGCGTGTAGCGCTCGTCGCGTGAGGAAACGACGGCTTCCCTTCTCTCGCCTCCACCTACGACTTTGAGCTAACCGACGGCTGACAAGGCACCATTCGAGCTTTCCACAGCACCAGACATTCGCAAACCTCCCGACATACAAGAAGCGCCCGAGTGAAGACGCCGAGATCTGAACCGGGTCATATCCAGAGAAGATGGTTGGAGTGACGGCGAGCGCTTTGATGGGGGTGATGAGCCCCATGCTCGGCAAGCTCTCCACCCTACTCGAGACGGAGTATGGCAAGCTCAAAGGTGTGCGGCGGCAGATCGCCTTTCTACGAGATGAGCTGAGCAGCATGAACACCGCCCTGGAGATGGTGTCAGAGTCGGACGAGGCAAGCCCGCATGCAAAGGAGTGGATCTCGCAGTTGAGGGAGCTGTCCTACGACGTCGAGGATTGCATCGAAATCTTCATGCACCACCTAGGCCATGATGACACCTGCCATAGGCTCATCGACAAGATCACAAGCCAACTCGGCACTCTGAAAGCACGCCATGATATTGGTGATCGTATCAATGAGCTGAAGAAACGTGCGCTAGAGATCAACGATCGGCGCAGGAGGTACGAGCTCAATAATCCATCCGCCACCAGTTCCAAGACTCTAGAAATCGACCCTAGGTTGCCGGCACTCTTTGAGGATGCGGATAGGCTTGTGGGCATTGATGATCAAAGGGACAAGCTTGTCAAGTGGCTCGTCGATGGAATTGATTTGAACCTACAACGCATGGTAGTCGCGATCGTTGGATTTGGTGGCTTAGGCAAGACGACACTCGCCAATCAGGTCTTCCAGAAAATTAAAAGCCAATTTGATTGCACGGCTTTTGTTTCCGTGTCCCGGAGACCTGATGTGAACAACATTCTAACTGATGTCCTGTGGCAAGTTCTGGAGAGAAGAAACCCAATATCAGATGATCAGAAAAAAAATATCGAGAGGATCCGGGAAGATCTCAATATGAAAACATTAGGAAATCACAATCTTATCAGAGTAATTAAAGAATACCTGCAAAATAACAGGTATGCAAAAGCATGACATCCTACATTGAGTTTTTTTTGTATAGTTACATATAGGCTGGCAAAGATCTCATGGTGTTTGGTGCAAAGAATGGAAATAAAATTGGAGTAGCCATATTGTGTTCCAAACTAGCTTCAAACAATCGTGATTGATTAGAGGATATTGATTTTACATTACGTTAATAAAATGTACAACATACACTTTAGTCAAGTTGCCTTTCAGTTACACTTGTTTGTTTGGTCCTTAAATTGTTTGAATACAAAGCAGTATAATGTACATTTTTAGATCATAAGAGGGCCATGACCCCTACCAGGCAACCAGCCTCTTCCTTTGCCGATGCATGCACGTATATGTCGTGTGACGTGAAATTTTATGGGATGAAGTAATATATATGGTAGAATGGGGTGAATAGAAGAGAAAATTCATTCAAGTTGCAAGGTCAATAAAAGGCGTTGTGCTTATGCACATTACTTATCCTAAAGTTCTAGTTTGCAAATATGACAGTAAAGGCTAGAACTATGACTTGTATTATATAGCTTAGTTGGTGGGAGGTATGGGTATACGTATACCCAGGTTCAAGTCCTCTTCCGCTTGAATTTTGAAAATACCGAGTACCTTTTAGGGTTTTTTTTTCCCTTATGACTTGCATTATGTATTGTCCAACGCTTTGTTTGCTAAGCAAATTGGCTTCTCACATGTGTTTGGTGAATGGTATATATATGTTGTGTATGCGTATGTGTGTTCGAAGAGGCTTTGGTTGTTACACGAGTTCTGCCGTATATGCACAAATGTGATTGCTCGAGTCCATTGTTCATTTATAATCCATGGAGATCAAGTTTGTTTTTCTTTGTCGGATGATTCCTTTAACGTTTCTCTAGCTTGGAACCTTACTAATATAATAGACTTTTTTTTGTTCTGCTTGCGAAACAGGTACTTTGTCGTAATTGATGATATATGGAGTAAAGATGCATGGGACATCATCCAATGTGCTTTTCCACAAAATAAAAATGGAAGTAGAATGGTGGCGACTACACGTAATCAAGTTGTTGCTAAATCTTGCTGCCTTCCGCATGAAGACTATGTTTATCATATGAAACCCCTGGGAAGTGACGACTCAAAAAGACTATTCCTAAAAAGGATCTTTGATTATGAAGATGATTGCCCTCTTGAATTGAAAGAAGTTACTGATGACATACTAAAGAAGTGTGATGGCTTGCCACTAGCTATAGTTAATATAGCTAGCCTATTAGCAACCAAACCAAACACAAAGAAGGAGTGGGAGAGAGTGCGGAATTCCCTTTGCTCTGCACTTGAACAAGATCATGAGCTGGAAGTAGTCCAAAGGATATTGTTTCTTAGTTATTATGATCTACCTCACTATTTGAAGATCTGTTTATTGGATTTAAGCCTGTTCCCAGAGGATTGCGTGATTGGTTGTGAGCGTTTGATATGGAGATGGATGGCTGAAGGATTTATAGTTGAACAGCGAGGACAATGCTTGACGGATACAGGAGAAAACTACATCAGTGAGCTCATCAATAGAAACATGATCCAACCAGTGGATGTTGACTACAGTGGTATACCAAGAGCTTGCCGAGTTCATGATATCATGCTAGATCTTCTTATATCATTATCAGCTAAAGAAAATTTTGTCACCATACTGGTTGGTGAGAAGTTAACACGTCCAGCTAACAAGATCCGACGCCTCTCCCTTCAAGGCAAGTGTGAAAAACAGAGTATTTCGCCCGGAACCAATAGGTTGTCTCATGCCCGGTCACTTACAGTCTTCAGTGATGTTAAGAAGATGCCCCCTCTCTTGGACCTTCAAGTTTTACGAGTATTAGATCTACAGGATTGTCCTAATATGGAGGGTGGTGACATCAGGTATATTGGGTGTTTAATCCACCTGAGGTATCTAAGTCTCCGAAACTGCAGCATTGGCACGATCCCAAGAGGAATTGGGAAGCTGCACCGTTTGCAGACACTCGACCTCGGAGGGACCAAAATAAGAGAATTGCCAGCAACTGTTGCTCAACTACGTCAATTGCTACGCCTCGTTCTTCCCATGGGTGTGAAATTGCCAAATGGGATTGGTAACATGGAGTCTCTTGCGGAGCTATCATGGTTTGATGTCTGCAAAAACTCCCCAAGCGTCGTGCTAGAGCTAGGGAATCTAACCAAACTGAAGTTGCTTGACATTGTATGGCATCCTGGTGGTGCAACTATTGATGATGGAAGCTGCAAGAAATCTTTGATCAAGTCTCTCTATACGCTAGGCGAACACAACATTCGATCTCTGCGTATTTATATTCAGAGTGGTTCTGTAGATTTTTTGGCTGATTCATGGTGCGGCCCCCCTACTCGTTATCTGCAGACATTTGCGATGCCTACCGGCGACTACTTGACTAGGCTTCCAAGGTGGATATCCTCCCTCTCCGAACTCACCTGCTTAGATATTAATATAGAACAAGTGGGAGTGGGAGATCTGGAGGTGCTTAAAGACTTGCCTGCATTGCTCTCTCTCGAACTTTACATGAATGAATCTCCGCAAGAAACACTCGCCATAGGCAGCAGTGGATTTCAGCGTCTAAAGGAGTTCGGATTTGTATGCTCGGATCGACCGGGCTTCATGTACTTGAGAAACAAAATCCACGAACTGAGCCTGATGTTTGAAGCAGGAGCAACGCCAAAGCTAGAGCGGCTTACTTTTCAATTCATCGCACGTGATACGCTATCTGCGTATGGTGTTGGTTTTGATTTCGGCATCTGCCACCTTACCTCCCTCAGGCATCTCGAAGTCTACATTAGTTGCAGGGGTGCAAGGGCTTGGGAGGTGGAGGCTGCCGAGGCCAACATCAGAAATGCAGCAGCTCTCCTTCCCTGCCGTCCCATACCTGAAATCTATAAACATTATGAAGAAGAGATGGTAAAGGATGAGGTACAGAAGGAAGAGACTGACGGCGCTGATGAGAAGCACGCTGCAGAACAACCAGACGGTACCAGTTACCAGATAGAAGAAGGTTCTTGGCAAGAGTTGCAGTCAACTCCAACAAGGTAGCATCTAACTAAAGTATTACGCTCGAAAAAAAAAACTAAAGTATTACGAGCATTTCTTCCTTCTAAATCGTGCTAGTTTCCAAGACATGCTTGCTAATATTTTCTTCTCTTTTTATTGTGCCTTTTGGTTTTGGGTCGCAGCTGAAGAAGGATGACGTCCTTGTCAGGAACGTTGGCTGAACGCTGCAGCCTGCTCCAATCCTAAAGCTGCCTGTTATTTTAATCAGTTTATCAAAATTTTAGCATTGGAATTTAAAAAAAAAACAGCTTTGGAGCAATCATTATGCACAGTAGCAAAAATATGTTTTGTCCATAATCGTGTATCATCTTATTGAGTGAAGATTAGTCCATTCTGTCGTCCAATCATTGATCGCTCCGAATGCTAACGCAAAAGGTTACTTTTCCAATGAAAAGATTCAATCTTCATCGACTAATAAATAATAATGTTTCTAAATTCACGCTTTTACATATCTACGAGCGTGTGTATTCATGACATCATTTTCCATGCGTACCTATTGCCAATTTTCTTTCACAATGGAAGTTTTGAAACTGAATGCTGAACTATGCCAAAACTGTTCTGTCTGTATTATTAATATATAGTTATGACATCGAAGTGATCATGCCTTCATGTTCATTCTAGTGGAACTTAGTTAAGAGTATCCTTGTGACAGATGGTTAGCAATAGCAATAACAAGAGTAAAATGCATGGCGGGTCACTCAACTTCAGGGAGTGTGTCATCCAGGTTATTCAAAATACACATTACTAATGTGACTTAAGCGGATCATGATGTGACTGATGTGACTTAAGTGGGTTATCAGTCCATCATAATTGTCCACAAGCATATTTTGTACGTATAGCATACTATGTAGATGAACTTCACGTGGGTTAGTAGGCGAACTTCACGTGGGTATAATTGTCCACAAGTATGTTTTGTACGTATGACATGCTACGTAGCCGAACTTCATGTGGCTTAGTAGGCGAACTTCACGTGGGTTACTAAAATCAACACAAAACCCATATTTTATTTTATTTTCCATTTAGCCTTACCAATGTGCCTTCGAGAGAATCCGGTCAAACTAGACCAAATCCACTCAAGCCAGTCTAACTAGACCAAATCCACTCAAGCCAGTCTCTGAACCTAGTCATCTTCCTCAATCCTTACGTGACTGAACCTTGGAGGAGGTGACAGTGTGACGGCAGCGAAGTGAGGAGACGAAGTTAGGCAACAGCAGGATGATGAGGTGGCGACAGAGGCGGAGTGAGGAGGCGGTGGCAACGGAGTATGTCGTTGTTCTTGCGGTCGTCGTCGTCGCCAACAGCTACTCAAGATTTCTAAGATGGGTGTTTGAAGTTGACAAAATATAGTTCAATATTAAAAGTCAAGTTCCGCAATAGCAAAAAAAAACAAAGTACATATTGTTCTTATTATAAACATCTTAGTGACATTACAAAATAACTAAGAAAAACTACTATTTGACGATTCTTCATGCCTGTGACATATATGAAGTGGTGTAACTCAAATGCATATTTTACTCAGGAATTATGAAGTGACTAGATTAACTAAGAAAAACTATTATTTGACGATTCTTTGTGCCTAGGACGCATATGAAGTGGTGGAACTCAAATGCATATATTGATCAGAAATTATGAAGTGGCTAGATTTAAAGTTGGTGCCAAAATCATGATCCATGAAATAACAAAATCTATGTGGACAATCTCTAGCTAAAAAAAACATTCAAGGAACTTAAGGCATTGTTTGAGGACTTTGGAATATCAATGCTTCATCAACATAAAACAACACTAAAAATTTCCTCATATATACAAACTAAGGTAGCAAACAGAAGGGAATGGTGTATTGGTTTGCTTAGATACACTGTTACAGTCAATGGTGTTGTTCTTCACACAACAGGGCAATGCAATTTCAAATATACAGACTTGTTTATAATTTCTTTTAAGGCTCTTCAGTCTACATTTCACATTTAAAAAAAATACAATCAACTATTTTGATTTCAAATTTTACAAATCAACAAAAAAAAAGGGGATTTGGGATCAGTGTTCCCAAATCCCCTAGTCGCCCGTCTAGACCGCGTAGGAGCTAAACGCAGCCCTCACCTAGACCGTCTAGTCGATTTATCCCGCCTAGGCGGCAATTAAGCGCCGGTTTGCCGTCCGACTAGCACCCAGCGTTTAGGGAAACACTGTTTGGGATCGAGATGAACCTATGGTCTCCTCCCAATGCCTGCTATTGCTACTTGCTGCTGGGAACAAGATCAATTGGTGTGTCGCAGCCACGCCCCGCCCCACACTGCACAGTCGCCCAGCCCACCATGGCCGCCCGCGCCGCCCTGCTCGTGTGAAGCACCCTGCCCTATTCATTGATGCCATGCTGCCATGTTTGCGGCCGTCCCCGCGTCGTGCACAGCATCACCCAGAGCTAGCTTGCCCTCGCCGGCTCGACCCTCGCCAGTTCGCCGCCTCGCCTCTTCCTTGCGCTGGCGTCGTCCGTGGCTCTGTACTCGTGTCGTGTGTGTAGGAGAGAGACTAAGAGACGAAAAAAATACGCCTGACGAGCGACATCCGTCCGAATCCGTTTCGATTACATCCCTACTTGAGAGCCCTAATTTTTTCCCCACCTGTTTATATTTTACACCCTTTTTTCTGGGCACAAAGAAATACAGTTGTAATTAATTTCCGTTGTAAAGACGTATGATATTCTGTTTGGCATCAAATCGCAAAAACTCAGCTCTGAACGCATCAAATCGGCATGCACATATCACAGATGCTATTGATTGCAGGAAATAAATCGACAATCGGCTTAGAGAAGCAATTTATGAAACATCAATCTGATCTCTTACTCGTTGATAGCACAGAAGTCGAATCCTCAATCCCAAAGTCTCCATTACCACAGGCGTGAACAGATCAAATCAAAGGAGAGCAGCTACAACACAAGCAATGGAATAGAGCCCCAAATCCAACCCAAGTCTGTCGAAAACACGCGAATCACGACCAGGGAGAGAGATTACCTCTGCTCTAGAGAAGAAGCAGCGAGAGGCCGGCATGAGAAACATCAGTTGGAGCTAACTGGAGGGAGGCGACGCGAGGCAAGACGCTGGGGATCTCGCCACCGGCGCCTAGGGCCCTAGGGTCCCCTCGGCCGATAGATCTCGCCACCATTATTTTCATACGGGCTGGTATTTTACACCGGGCTGAAAAAAAAATACGGGCTGGTATTTTACACCGGTTTCGGGTCAAAAACTGGGCTTCCAAGCAGGCCCTAAACAGGAAATCAGCTCCAATCAAGAATCCAAAGGGGACCCAAGAATTCTTGGTACACGCTCATTCCAAGTCTCAATTCTCCTTTCGATCGAACCTAAACTAACGTCAAGTACAAGTTATTAGGCGCCGAATAAAAAAATGTGTATTTCCTTCACGCTTATATAGGATTTACCCAAAAACATAAAAGCTCACTATTTGAGTCCAAAAGGGAAGTCGTCCAAAAGGGAAGTGACAGGCTCGAGCTAATGACTTCTGCCACACGATGATACTCTACCGCTTAGTTATATCCCTTCCAAAGGAATACTAAGATAAAAGGGGCGAGAAACTCAAAACACTCTTCCTCCGGTCTTGCCAATGATGACAAAAAGAAAACAACCTAAGCTCCGGCCGAGGTCAGCGAGCTTTTGCCGGCCGCATGGGTGTGATTAGGGGTAAAAACGGATTGGATACGGACGGGTAATGGCTCTGTCATATTTGTTTTCATATTTTTTTTCTTGGATACGGATACGGATACGGATACGAAAAATCCGATCCGAGACAATCCGAATCCGGTTCCGTTCGAATCGGTGAGAAACTATTCGATCCGTTTTCATCCCTAGGTGTGATACAAAGAAACATTTCGCCCTCCGGCTCAAGGCAGGTTTGGCCCAGCTAGCCCAACGAAATGTCCGGGAGCTCAAATGGACAAAAGAAAAAGACATTGAGAAAAAGACCATGGAGCCCGATGCTAAACAAAACTCGAAGCCAATCAGCTCTGTTTTGTTCTCCTGCCGAGCTCATAACAGTATAAATTCGGCCCAATTATTGATCTCTACCGGCCGGCGAGCCTCGGCAATCTTTTTCCTGTTTGATAGCCTGTTATGATCCTTCACTGCTAGACACAAATATCACTTATATTTGGGTAACCTTGGTACAATTAAAGTGGAAATTAGAGGGAATCAGAGGAGAATATTACGAGGATTGGGGGAAGAAAGGAGATACAGGAGAGAAGAACAGGAGACCGGAAGGGGATAGACTCAAGTCTCCAATTCTGTTCGATCCCTTCTTAGCTTCTCTCTTTTAAGCCAGCACGTTTGTCTCGGTGATTTTGTTTGCCTCGTTTCCCAATCAGAAAACGCTGCCTTGGTGGAGCAATTTGTCCTGGACCTGTACACGGTCGGATACTACTACTACTACTACTACTGGCAGTACAGTAGAGATACAGATGCTGACGATGCAGTAGTACCAGTACACAGAAAGTCGTAGTAGTACTACTAGTGCGTTAGGAGTAAATGCAGAGAGTGTCGGTGTTTGGTTTTGTTTGGCTCGGGACGCATGAGAAAGCAAAAGCGCGTGGCTGCTCCCGGCCGAAACCACAAGACGACGCTGCCTCTTTGCATTCCGATGCGCGCCTGTGACCCAACAATAACAGCGCCTGCGCCTTGTCCCTTTGCATGGGAGCTCTAGCCGGTTGGATAACGAGAGTAGATACCCATTTTACCGAGCTTTTATTTTTTAAATTTGTATAGTTTAATTTAATTTAATATTATTTATAGTTTATAAGTATTTTTTAGAACCAAGCTAACGAACCAAGTTCAGTCAGAGCGAAATCCAATTTCATTCGAAATCGACTCGTATCAGTGTTTAACTAATAAGCGGGTGTAATTGGAGAAATTTTGGACCGAACCAACGGGGCCCACTAACGAGCTTTTTCCTACTCCTAGCTCTATCCCACAAGACCCACTGTCACTACGGGTGAAAATGGACCGAATACCAATGGAACAGTGTCATACCATATTTCTATTCATATTTGTATTTTTTAAACGAATATGAATAGGCTCGAGTACAAAAAATGAATCAAATGTGGTAACGAATATGAGTGTGATATCAAATTCTTATTGAATTCATTCGAATTCGAATACCCAAAAAATATGATAAAGGTTCACACAAGAAGTTCAAATTCTAAACATCCACGAATAGAGTTCCAGTATATGAAGTTACATATCAAATTCCCACAAACAACATGGTAACAAAAAAAAAATAGTGGACTAGACGACAGGGGAAATAAAACCGACGGATCTAGATATTATTTTTTTTGTATTCACATTTGTATTTGATCATATTTTTTATACTACATTTGTGTCCGTATCTGACAAAAAAAATCCTATACCACCCCGGATTCGTATTTGTTTTATAATACGGATACTATTTCTTTACCACATTTGCTACCGTACCAATACCGAATAAAATAGACTATCCGATTCGCGTGGCATGCAATGCAAGCGTCACGTAGTTTTCACGCATTAACAATGGACTAATTACTGATTTTGTCCGTGATACGAAGACACGGATGTGAAAGGAGATTACGCTGCCATTGATGCATGGATGGTGTGTTTGGTTTCGACTTTCGCGTGATACGACACTTGTCGCGAGCACTCTGCCGATGTAGTGGAGTAGGTAAGTACGCAGCCTGAACGCTAATGGCGTTCGCCCAAATCTGCGGTCCCGGCGAGTTCTCACCGGCGCGAACGGTGGCTGTCAAACGTCGGTGAACAGGTGGTACGACGGTTGACTTGACAAGAGCGGTTGCAACTTGAAGCAAACAACATTCCGTCGTCGAACACTTTGGCTTTACAAACCATATCTAGTGCACCCAGCGTCGGCCTCGACTGAAGCTAAATTTAATTAATCTGGTCCGCGTACGAGGCAAGTTACAGATTAATAAAATTCTAGCTATCCTAAGGCTGATTGATTAAAGACGGACTAAGGAAGAGCAGAGAGCAAGCTATTTCAGGGCTGCTCGCCTGTTTTGCACGAATCGGAGTAACAAACGCCGTTGGACGTGTGTCGTCGCTGCAAATGCGCCGCGCGCACCATCGCTTCGAGGGGACCGAAAACCGTATGCGGTAGGTGCGCCATGCCATGCATGCCATGGAAAGGCAACCATGGGCCAACCCATTTATATCCTTTGCGTCGTCAGCGAGTTGAGTCACGGGTCACAAGTCCGAGTTTTGGGTTTGAATAGCACCGTTTGAACGCGAAATAGCAGATATAATTCTATATCAAAACATAAAGCAGTAGTACGAACTCGGCGGTAGAAGACCTTCGACACATGTGAGAGTCTATGCTACGGGTGCACGGACCCCCTCGTCTCCTCTCTAGGAGAGGAGAGTTCCGACACGTGTCCTCATCCACTCTCCAGGAGAGGGGACATTAACACGTGCCCACACGTATCCCTCGTTCGCGCTCCGAGAGAGGGGATTTCTATGGTCTCCACGCTTGGCGATGAGACTTCCCTTATACTAATTAATGTTGGAATTAAATGGGCTAGGCTCATATTATAATATTTAATTTAATTCCTGGTAAATCTCAAAAGTCCATATGCTTGTGCTAAATTGTTTAGTCCCATATGGACAATTGAAGGGGAGTTGCACCTGTTTATAAGGTGGAACGTGATACCTCTTCTTGTGGAATTAGAGAGAGCCAAGAGACAACACACACGCGCTCGCTCGCCGTGCGTGTGCGTGTGCGTTGCACGCAGGCGTGTCAGGTGCGGGCGCGATTTTCTTTATCTATTCGAAAATCGAAACGCTCTGACATTGATGGCGACTGTTGGTCTCTTTATTTTTTGCCATTAAAAGAATAACGTTCTGGTCCTTAATGGTAACTGTTCACCTTTAACTTCGTAATCGTTGTCTTTGATTTCGCAATCGTTGGCTTTTAGTTTCGCGCATCGTAATCGTTGGCCTTTGGTTTCGCAATGTTGGCCTTTGGACTCCGAGTTTTGGCTATAAAAGGAACAGTGCAGTTCTGCTTCTTTTGGAGGTTTTCCACAATACAGTTCCACAATCTCTTTGTTGTTGTCTCTGGCAATCTCCATCCCGGCGAGACGCGTGTACGGTCGCACCGGGAGAGTAGGCCTCCGGAACCCTCATCCTCGAAGGCTTGCACGAGCTAGGACGAATAAGATTTTTGGGGAGCGTTCGCGCGACTGCTCGCTGCTACGTCTACATCATCAACGCTCTGCTACGTTCTACATCAACTGCATGCTACTACACTCTACATCAACCGTACTACTACTACCACTACGTCATGACGAACGACGCAATCATCAAGAACACCGCTGCATCTTCCTCTGAATCTGGGTATGCCTATATCTTTCTTGTTACTTATTTTGCTTTAATGTTTATTGTTGTCTTGAACACTGAGATAGAATTGCTAGCTTCTGTTCTTATAGAATTTGAATCTGGCATTCCTATAGTGTTCTTTGTGATCTACTTTATGCATATGTTTCATCTATTATATTTCTGGATTAAAGTAATCCGAAAAATACTTATATATTCAACAATTAATCACGGTTAAATTGCTTATGACTAAAAAATTAGGACTAACTAATTATAACTAACTAGCGACAACTAATTAATTATAAATAATTAGTTATGACTAATTAACCACGACTAAATTGATTAGAAATAATTAATTATAACTAAATTAATTTTGACTAATTAATTATAACTAAATATTTATAGCCGATTAATTACAACTAATTAATTCCACGGGTTAATTAATTAATCTCCACTATATGTAATTATTTAATCATAATTAATTAACTCTCATCGTGTAATTATTTAGTCGTATAATTAACCCCACCGTGTAATTAATTACATGATTTAATTATTTAATCCTCGTTCGCGTCACGGTGGGACTTCCCTCGTACTGCTAGTTAAAAAACTAATTCCACAGATTTAATTAATCCTTGGTTTAATTACGACTAGCAAGGATTAATTAAACCCATGTAATTAATTAATTAACTAGTAGTACAAGGGGAGTCTCCACCATGGCGCGAACGTGGATTAATTAACCCGTGGTGCGTATACGGATTAATTAATTAAACTCATGTAATTAATTACACAGTGGTGGTTAATTTCACGACTAAGTAATTACACGTGATGGTTAATTAATTATGACTAAATAATTACATGGTATGTGTTAATTAATTAATCATAATTAATTAGTTGTAATTAAGTGGAAATAACTATTTAGTTGTAATTAATTAGTCTAAATTAATTTAGTCAAAATTAAATTAGTCCTAATCAAATTAGTCATGGTTAATTAGCAATAATTAATTTAATTATACTAATTATTCATATTTAATGGGTCATAGTTAGTAACATCGTTATTATTTAGTTAGAATTAATTAGTCATAATTAGTTAGTCTTATTTAATCATAATTACTTAGTACTACTAGGGGAGTTCCCTATGGACGAGGGAAATCCCCTCTCTCAGGAACGCGAACGAGGGAAGTCCCCTCTCCAAGAGAGGGGATGAGGACGTGTCGGAAGTTCTCTCCCCAGGAGAGGGGATGAGGGGGTCTGTGCACCTGTGGCGTGGCTTGTCGGTGAGTAGATGGTACCATTTTTTAGTTTTGATCTCCGGAGGGGACTAGATTTGCTATTTTCATATGCAAACGGTGTCATTTAAACTAAAAACTCTCTCTAAGTTGGTAATTTAGGCTAAGATGGTTATAACATTAATCAATGTTGTTGCTGCTCTGTTGTTGTTGTTTGATGATTACTTTACCACAACTGTCAGTAGCATACTTATCAATACCATTCTGGAGGCCATGCCGGTTTGGCTCTTAGAATGATACAATCTGGTACTGATTCATGTTGGTGTACTATTTTTGAAGTTATATATATATATATATATATATATATATATATATATATATATATATATATAATTGTATGTACACTAAATTTTATTTTTTAATATTACTTTAAATACGTAGTAGTATGATTGAATATATAATATACTTCAGTAAATTCAGTAGACAATATTATCAAGATTGGTATGACAAATATTGAGATACCGGTTTAGATGTTAAAATAGTACATATAAACCATGCCAACCGGTACCGTGGCAGCGGTAAAATTTGCTTAGTAGCGCCACTAGCAATTGGGGCGACCGCATGCAGGTGCAGCAAATGCGACCCACCCAACCAAATCTGGCGAGGTACAACTAGGAGTAATGTCCAGCGACAGCCAGGCATGGATGCTGACATGCTTTCGAGCCTCCATCTGCTGTCAATGTCAACAATTTTGTTCGGCGCTGCCTGTCTTTCGTCAACACGTTGGGTTTTAGTTCAGTCACCATTTTGTAGTAGCAGGGTCAGTACCACGCTCTTATCCATTTGATCAGTTCGATGACAATTTCCTTCTTCCTGGTTTCTCACCGACAAACTGCTTCTTCCTTCTTCTTCGTTTTTTGTTAACGCATTTTTGCAAGAGGGGATCCTTGTATATGCAGTTGATGTGATTCGTGACTGCTGTAAATTCATTGATTATATATATATATATATATTTTACCCTAGTTACGATTACTATTCCCTCCTGTACAGAGTAGTACAAGTACACGCTTGCAAACAGAAGCCACCAACCAACCCTCTTGGGCCCGCCATTGCTCACTGTATCCCACTCAGAGGTGCTTGGTAAAATCTGCCGGTACATGACATCCCTGAATTATTGCTGCAAGCAGCTGAGCTGGTGCCGAAGCCTCAGCGCGCACTGTGGAATTCCTCCGTGTTTCCGAAGCAGAAAACATTGTTTTTGGCTCATACGTTTTTATGCCTAATAACAAAAATAACCCCTAAAGAATAAAAAGGTAAAAATAATATCCATACTACATAAAAACGATATTGCAGTACACCTACCGCTGATCTAGAGTCCGACAGCTAGCCCAGTCAACGGAAGGTTGGCAAGCCGGCGCGGTAGGAGCGTGTGTAGCACGACGTGCCGCGGACTAGGTGCATGATAGGTCGTCTCCTGTGTATTTTTGCACAGTTAAAATGCTATTTTTGTCATTTTATTTGTAGATATCTTTGCTACTTCGCTTCAAAAAAGAAGAAGTTGACAAAATAAGCCAAAACCCCATGGATCGAAGTCTAAGGAAGTGCCAAAACCAACAGCATATCACAATCCAAAAAAGAAGGCGGCGAGATTAACTGAAGAATGCAGACATGGATATGTGATACTACACCATCTGAATTATGTATTTCGACAAAAGCATCAATCGCCAGTTTGGAACACGCTATACATGTAGTTAGGCTTTTGTGCACCAGCCAGTTATACAGAGCATTAGAGCAACATGCAGATGAGGGCATGACAACCAGCAATTCCCAAGGATCTCATGAAAACTTTGCGAAAGCAGCGAGAGCCTTTTCCAGCCGAGGGGAACCGATCCTCTTCACTATACTTGCCCCCAAACAGCTCACCAAATTCTTACAATCATCAATCCCATCACGCATCGTCCTTTCTGTATTATTCCAGAATTCCTTGCAAAACCCTCCCAAAAATAATCCACGCAAAATAGAACATTTTAAAATCCTAGGTTGGCACATTGCCACGGGGAGATTTTCCCACCGGGCACCATTTCTCTCGGTTATAATGTGAATATATAATAATTGAACCCTTATTTTGCCCCCATTACGACATTACCCCTCTGTACTCAAGCCAGTTAAAAATGAGAGAGGAAAACATAATAATGAAAAAGAAAAAGAAAAAGAAAAAGAGCGGTTTTCTCCTCTTGTTTCCCTTTATCTTGGGTTTTTTTTGCTCGTTCCTAAATTAGCCATGCCCTTCGGTTTCCACCGTATTGTGAACTTTCCACGTAAGCCCCTGACGTTTCCGTCCCTCAGCTCTTCTTCCACTCCTCCGCGGCGCCGTCGCTGCCGGCGAGGTAGGCTTTCTTCCTCCTCTCGGCGCGCGCGCACGCGCAGACGATGACGAAGCACGCGGCGTACACGGCGTACACGCGCCAGTTCGCGCGCGGGGCCTCGCCGGCTGCGGCGCGGTGGAACACGGCGGCGTAGTAGTGCAGGCCGACGGCCAGGCCCACCACCATCTGCGCCAGGCCCAGCGCCTTGGTGGCCTCCCCGCCGCCGTCCTCCTCCGGAGAGGCGGCCCCCGAGAAGACGGCGACGAGGTCCATCATCTGGAGCACGAGGTAGCCCATGAAGCCGAGCGACTGCGCGGCCTGCGTCCAGGCGTAGGCCGCCGGCGAGGCGGCGTGGAAGAAGCGGAGCGGCTCGAGACCCGTGGCGGCGGCGGCGAGCGCGAGCGTGGCGAAGTAGATGGCGAGGTACGCCTGCGCGAGCAGCAGCGCGCGGTGGAGGAGCGGCAGGTACGGGCCCATGCGCCGTACCAGCGCCGTGAGCATGAACAGCGGCAGCAGCAGCAGCGCCACCGACGCCGCGGACGCGGCCACCGCCGCCCACCGGCCGCCCAGGATCGGCCGTACGCCATCGGCGATTCCCGCGTTGGCAGCGGACAGGTACGCCTTGGACGTGTACGACAGCCGCGCCAGGTCCGGCATGAGCGTCTCCTGCAGCCGCGCCGGCAGCCCCCGGAACTCGGAGATGAAGTCCTCCGTCCCCGCCGCCTCCTCCGCGAACACCACATCCTCCTCCACCCCCGCCGCCCCATCGCTGACGGTCGCATTCACCTTGGTACTCTCTTTCCCCTCGGTGGCGACCACCTGAGCCTTCTTGCTCGTTTTGGCCGGCTTGGCACCAGCATCCACGGTCGAATTGGACGGTTTCTTGGCCTTGGCGACGGCGGCCTCAGATTTCGCCGGCTTCACCGCCTTGGCAGCGCTCGTCTTCGGAACCTTCGCAGGCTTGGCTGAATCGGTACCCTTCGTCTTCCCGGCGGCCGCCTTGTCCAGCTTCGGGAGCTTGGCCTTGGCAATGGCCGCATCCGCCGCAGCTTTGGTCGTGGTCTTCTTAGTGGTTTTGGTGGTTGATGACCTGATTTCTTGGCCTTCACAACCTTGGTCTGGTTCTTGCCGTCGGAGGCGAGCTTCTTCTTGATCTTGCCCGCCGCCGCCGCCGCCGCCGCGGCCTTGGCCGGCTTGACCGGCCCCTCCTCCCCGTCGTCGGCGGCGGACGCCAGGAGCGCCTTGCGGCCGCCGGAGGCCTTGGCCTTGGGCTTTGCCGCCGACGCAGCCGACGAGCAGAGCGCAATGTGGGAGCAGAGAAGGGCGAGGAGGAGCAGCAGCAGCAGCGCGGGCCTCGGCGACCATGGCGCCATCTTTGGCAGGCGCAGAAGATCTGGGCGGGGTTTTGGGGATACAGCAAGGAGCGCTACGGTGGTAGATCCGGGAAGAGTGAGGAAGGGTTAAGGTATTTTGGCCTTTTATATATAGAAATTCGGGGTGGGAAAAAGCGGCGAGGAGGAGCAGTCTCACAACCCGTGGGATTGCTTGTGCGACTGGGAACTGGGAAGCGAACCTCACCACCACGGCACCACCACCGCGGCTGGGATGGGGTTTTGACGCGGGAGGAAGGAGAGGAGGTAGGGGTGGACCTGGGGTGACGTTGTCAGTGTGGGGTTTGGAACGGTCGGTACAAGGTCACATGGCGCGTCGGAGACGAACGTCAAACGGCCAAACTCTTAACGCTCTACCCGCGCTAGCATCTTCTGCATTTAGGAGTGTTTTTATTTTTTTGGCTGTGCACTAATTGGGCAGCGATAATTTTGGGTCCATCGGCGGCCGGAAGATTTAGTCGGTAATCATGTTTAGCTTGTTAAGTCCGAGATTTCTCCTCTTTTGTTCATCACTTTTTAGGCATTTTTTGCTACTTAATTATCCGAGACTTTTGTCGGACCTGGATTTTGTAACTCCAAATCCTCATGAAATCATCGCTATTCCCTGATCAAGAATTCAAGACTCCACGCGCATATTTTGAATCAAACCATACATGGCGCAAATTTTATTTCATTCATTAATTTACACATCGAGTTTACATGACCGCCGCCAATTTTTACAATAAGGGCCGGTAGGCCAAATGGATACATTACAAAAGATAGCGGAAGCAACAACTAAGCAAAAGGTGAGGGCACATCTTACCGCAGCAGTGATCGGGAACCGTGTACGCCGATATTATCCAAAACTTCGATAATATAGGAGGCACACAAGAACCAACGGTCACTAGACTGGGTGAGACTAGAACAACTAAGGACTAAACTACGCTCAACATTTCCGGGTCTTCGACTTCGGATCCTCGATGCAATTGCCACCCAGGTTCCTGCTTCGAGGGTTTGGGAAAGAGCGAGGATGAGCACAACTACGTGCTCATGAGCCCACACACACAGATGCAATAATATACATGCAAGGTGTAACAAGGATGGCTCGGGTTCTTTTATTTCGTAAAGCAACATTTGTAAATACAGATATTAGAAAGTCCTATCACTTAGCATTTGGACCAAATTGCATTTTTAAAGAGATTAATTGTGCAATAATTGATTACAAGCAGAGGTTCCTCCATCTAAACTCGTCTCATGCTTCTTTTCAACTGGTCATACCCACCTATTACCAACACCTGTAAGAATACCCAGAAAACCAATCAAGGGCTAGGTGAGCCCCGCACATTTTTCATCCCACCCACAAAAGTTTTTGAAATAGAACTATATCTTGCAAGTTCTTTTGCCCGCCATTGACCGTGGGCACTACTGCTCAATGCTTTTATTCTCTCAGAGATTGTACATCTTTACCCACAAGAGATAATCAGCTTGATATGTACACACGTTTCCGTAGACATGTGAATCAAGGGGAGATTACCACAAGGCCTTTACAAGGTATCCCTCGATATTTGCTGCACCCGCTAAGGTTTCACCTGAGCGGGGTGTCGTTCCCGTGGGACCCGACAACCACTACGCCCAGACCCCCTCTTGCGCCATGCAACTTACGCCTAGGGTCCCGCAGTTACATTCCCAATACGTAGCCTCTTGGGCTCACGGTGATTGGGAGCCCTCCAATGGTGCAAACTGCACGGTGGACACCAATTAGTTAGCCAGGTCGACACCATTATAGACTTGTGGCTGTACTGTTTTACAATAAGAGGTCATCACAGGATTAAGTCCTTAAGATTATCTGGGCGGTTCTTACCACATACCCTCCACAAAAATATCCTGGGCTACATTAGCACCCAACCATTTACCCTCCAGCTTACCATCCGCCCAGATGGTTATTAGCAAATTTTAGAGTTTTGGAGGAGTATAAAACAAATTATCCAACCATTCCAACTATTCTCCCAATGACCGCCCAAAACCAATGATGATGATAAAGGATGATGATTTGGGGTAGATAATACCCTGCATTTAAACAAGTCTAGCATGGCGTTTAAGTACGACCTATAACTAGTAAGTTACCAGATATTTACTAGGGTGACAAGGGTATTGGGAGTTCAACTTTCAAGGGAATGGCATAATAATTTATTAATCAACAAGTAGGCATTTAACTACCTTAGAGAATTTGACATACATTTGCATAAAAATTAAAGCATGCAATTTGATACTTTAACAGAATATAATTTGCATAAAATGTGGGATCAATATGATCAAAGTGTTGACTCGCCTGGGCTATTTTACCGTGGCCTTGATCTTACTCAAAACCTGATTAGACAGAGGTTCGAAGTCTTGATCGGCGTCTTTGCTTGAATCTTGGATCTGCTTGAGTCGTCGATTCTTCTGGACTTCGATTTCTAATTACGCAATAATGATTTGAAAAACCAAATAAATCCAAAGAATTCAAGAGACCAAATAAAACACAAGAGCCTCAGAAAGATTGCGGAGGACGGTTTGAGAGAATGGTTTGAGCGACACTGGAATGTTTGACAGAGTCAAACGTCCAGTTGGGCGAAAAGGAGGATTGACAGGGAATTTCTGCCATGAGGGAGGATACAAAGAGGGTATGGTCAAAGTAGCTTTGCCGGAATGCTCTACTGCGGATTCGGAAGACTGCAAGACTATCAATACAGGCGACAAGGCCACAAAGCAACTCGACTACCGGTTCTATACCAATCTAGAATACTCGATCAACACCAAATCAAATGGCAATTCAATCCAAATCTCAGCTACCAGATAATACTCATTGATTCAAAAGCTAGCTACTCAACTTACCACTACATCCTATTACCAAAACCAGACACAAATTCTATTGCCAAACCACAAATCATTTCCAAACAATACGAATGGATAAGGCAATCAAATCAACGCTTCCAGTTTTCACTAAATATCATGACTCCAACAATCATTGATCCACTGACGAATACTATCCAACAGCTAACAATTGATTAACAAATCCAATAGACAATACTGCGCTGAAGATTAAAATTATCCTTAATAGTCAAGATCAGAATCAACAATTCAATTTACTGCCAAAACACTTATACTGAGGCTCAGTAATCACAGACAATTAATCAATAATCAACTTACTATCAACAAAACATTCTATTAATCCAAGGCGACATTCCTAAATCGTTGGATCGGTTGAAACCTTATTTCTATCGCAACGATCTGGGGAAGCAATTACAATTCGAAAATTGACAATCGAAAACATATGAATAACGATTAATCGCAATATCTACAACAACTCAAATGACGGCTAGCGACTAATGACATAATACACCAAATACCAAGCCAGATCAGAACAAAGCCTACTACTGAATAATACTCAAAGCGACAATTACTAATGATCACCAACAAAACTCTGGACTGAATTACATACAAACAATAATCACAAAAGTTTACTGTCATCAAAATAACATATGAGCAAAAGACATTAACCACTACTGCTGACCAATTCGATATGGAATCAATAATCAACACAAGTATCAATACCAAATTTCTAAATTACTAAACAGGGTTTCAAAACACTAAACACAAGGATTACAATGACAAGCTTCCACCGCGGACTCAACACAATTTCAATTGTCGAAAATCACTTACATACTAAACTACCAATGATATATATTGCTTTCCAAAAACAAACACAATGATTCAAATATCCACTTATACATCACAGGTTTTGAATCGTCAGATCTCATCATTTTAGCTGATATCTCACACCGACGGTCTTCATTTGCCAGAGCAATACACAATCAAAAGCAGGACACAAGGGGATCAATTGCCAGCTACAAGGATTAATGATACTGAAGTTCGTTGCTGCACAACACTTACTGCCACCACACCTGGGGCCTTCGGCCATGGAGAGAGCAAGGCAGGGAGGGAAACAGGGAGCCAGGGGAAGCTTTGGGTGATGGCTGCCGATGGCGAGTGGCGGCCGTGTGTGCACTGGGAGCCACCAAAATGGGATGCTTGCCAAGGAACAGAGGAGATGGGGGGGAATGTGGGCCGGTTTGACGACAGCCTCCGGTGGTGAGGGGAGGCCAGAGGGGCAACTCAGGACGAGATGCTGGCCAAGAAGGTGGAGCTAGGGCCGGAGCGGTGATAAGGAGGAGTTGGCGGCGGTGGGAGCTGAGGGTTTGGCGTCCACGGCATTCGGAGGGAGGGGAGCACCAACACAAGTATTGGAGAGGGGAGGGAGAGCTTACCGAGCCAATGGCGAAGGCGGAGGAGCTCGGGTGGTGGTTGGCGGAGCAGAGGGCGGCGCGGGGAAGAGAGCACAGCGACGGTGGTCCCGAGGAGGCGGGCGCCGCAGCTGCCGCCTGGGAGGCTCTGGCGTCGCCAGTGGCGCCCAGCACGGCGACCGGGCCCGGCCCGAGGCGGTGATGGGGCGTGCCAAGGCGTGGGCTTTGACGGAGGAAGAAGCGGCAAGGGGCTCTCGTTTGGAGTACTTACCGTGGAGGAGAAGCAAGGCGGGAGGAGGTGGAGGGCACCTGGGCTATTTATAGCCGAAGGAGGGATGACGGAGGCGGCATGGGCGACCATGGCGGCAGTTGGCGAGGGCGACGAGGCGGCGAGCAAGCGGTGGAAGTGACTCGGCATGGGGGCGACGGATCGGGGCCGCGGACACGGAGGTATGGGCGGCGACGTCTTTGGGCCCGTGGAGGCGACGCGAGGCGGGGCGCGCAGGCATGGCGGAGAGGAGCCAGTGGTGTGGATGACGTCCGCGGCATGGGAGGAGGGGCGGCTCAGCCGGGCCGGCCGAGCGGGAAGAAGGCGAGGCCGGGCCGAGCGGAGGAGAAGCTGGCGGATCGGGCGCGGCCGAGGAGGAGGCGGAAGGAGCGAGAGTCGGGCGAATGGGAAGACGAAGGATCGGCGAGCGAAATGAGGGACGGGGAGAAGGAGGAGGCGCGGTGATTCAATGAGGAGAAGAGAGAGATAGGGGAGGCGAGATGACGCGCACGGAAGCGACGCGAGAGAAGAGACGATAAGGGGAGAGAGAGAGGGAGGAATGGGCGAGCGGCGAAAGAGAGAAAGAGAGAAGGCGAGCGGCTGGGCTGAGAAAAGGAACAGCGTCGCGGCTGGACCGGGCCGGTTTGGGCGGAAGGAAGCAGGCCATGGGCTGAATAAAACAAAAGGAGTGGCCCAAAATAAGGGCAAGATTTGAGAGGGGTCAAGAATCCGAAAATTAAATTCAAGTTGAATTTTGAATTTGGAATTTCGAGGAGGGGTTTGAAACACAAACCCGAGCTTAAAGAGAGCTCGAGAATTTTGGGAATTTAAGCGGCGAACGAAAATCAAAGAAACTCAAAATTGAAATAAATCGGCGATATTGTTAACTGAAAAACGGGGTGTTACAACTTTCTATCTAAATTATAGTGTACGATGTTACTGTTTTTGATTATCGGATACCGACCCGAACTTGATAGTTTCAGTGTACCGGTTTTGTTTTAAATTTTCTGGAAGGATCTAAATAGCTAAAAAAATTTGTGCTCCGAAAGAATTGCATATTAGACTTTTATACCTCTTTTTTTTTTTAGTAAAATTATGCAAAGTTGGATGTAGACAGAGAATATGCAATCGTATCGTTTTGGTGTCCAAGGATTGGAGTACGGTGGTGGGCTGAGAAATTCCAAAAGTGACAACATTGGATTATCACTACAAAAACAGATGGCCGGATAAAAGACGTATCAATTGCATTGTAACTATTTTGTAGAGGATTTTGCATTACAAGTTCACCATATAGTACGGGAACATTTGACAGTCGTTGGAATTGCATACTTGCATGACTGTAATCATGTGAACTCAATGTTGTACCCTCGAGCAATTGCGATGCATGTTCAAAAAGAATGAAATGGTACTGCTCAACTTTCTTGTCACAGCTTGTACCATCACGGAGACCGCTTTTCTAAAGTTCATTTCCCCTCATCAAATGTACAAATATTAAACTCGATCTGTAGCGTCGTTTGCTTATAATAAAACTCCCCTTAGGGACCATGAGCTTACCCAAAAAAAATGTTGCACCCTCGCAAAAAAAAGAAGACTGTTTATTTAACATATATAGCATTATTAAAAAAGGACTGTTTATTTAACATATATAGCATTATTAAAAAAAAACTCAGTGTAGTACTAGGATCAACAAGAACACTAGTTTACCCAAAGTGCTGTACTCGCATCACATGAACAAGTCATTTTTTTCAACGTCTGCTTGTACAGGTTTATAAAGTCGAAGAACATTGGGCGAACGGCATTGTTTTGCAGGTAACCTTTCTTCAGCTCGCTACCTGTCCCGCTCGTGGAAAATAGCTGCACCATATCTTTTTGTGGATCACTTGGATTGAGGATGCAGATGCAGATTGGTTTCCACTCATTTGCGCTAGTTGAGTTTGCCGTATGATAAACAGTGTATCGCACTACAATGATCTGAAATGATGGGATTTTGACAACAGCTTTAGCTTCTACCACCAAATCCTTCATTTCTCTCCATGCAGACTTGAGGAAGAACTGCTTTCTGTTTCCAATGTTGCAAAATTGAGGATCCACAGCAAATAGGCGAACTAATATACAAACTATGATGCTGATGAGAGAAACGGCATGAAATGCAATGCGCCAACCGGCAATACCCATGAATGTGGTCGATGCTAGCATGATGGAGAACAACCCTCCAATTAGAGATTCCACAAGTTGCCAGTGAGTTGAAGCCAGCCAAATTCTGAGCCACGTGTATTGTCATCGGTGTAGTCTGCCACCAGAGATTGAATAACAGGGGTGACAAGTGCTATCCCAATACCGTTCATTCCCCTTGCTACAGCTACCTACTCACAAATTGATTTATCATTGTTAGTAAGAGGAGGTCATGCCAACTCTTACTCGACTATTATTTGAACAAAATTAGTGTCATAAAAAAGAATTTCTAAAATTAGGATGTACTATGATGGGTGTTTTAATAATATTATAATTTTCAGGCATGTGTTGTCGATGCATTTTTCTAGGGTCTAACAAAATGACCAAAATAACACTGTTTTCATGCATGGTTAATCAGTACAACAACAACCTATAGAGACGCTTTCTACCGTGACAGAAATTCCAGAAGGTTTCAGTTTGAACTCATCAAATCTGGAAAGTCTCAGAAGTTCTGCTCTGGAGGGGAACTTGACAATGATAAGAGTTTTGTCTGGACCTTTTAATATGGTGCTTAATTTCCCTAGAATAATCGAAATATACCTTTTCAATAGAAAACTAGTGGCTCTTGGCATGGGAGTTCAGGCACCTTGTGCAGTAACAAGTGCATTATTCTAGCTAGGGTTTCAGAGTTCAGGCTTCAGATATATATAACCTAGTGCAGTAACAAGTGCTTTTCTGCTTTTGATGTTACTACAACCAAAGGAGAGGCAAAAGTAATTAGGCTTTTGAATTCTGATCACTATATCCATGTCTGAGATGTTTACATCACTAATCTTTAATTTCTCTGATAGAATATGTTTGACATTCCTAATACAAGTTTACAAGTAGAACACAATCCAGTGTGTCCTTAGTTGGTGTACTGTGCTGCTAAGTGATGATGTTGCTGTCCTTGTTTTTGACCTGTACTCCACGTAGCATTGATTCCCATTGCTAGAAGCTATGACATGTATTTAGTAATAGAGGGAGTAGGCGTTATTTGGTTTCATGCTCTAAAAAAATCACCTCATCTCAAATGAGTATTGATGGTTCTTGCTTCACAATAATCAAATGAGATTCAGATCATAGTAACGAATTATTGAACAGATGATGTTTTGTTGCTTCACAATAAAAAAAGCTTATTCTGATTTTCAGGTTTTAGTTTGGACAAAGAGAAGGTTTTGGCTGAAGATAGATCGACAACCTCTTAATTATATTATGAAATGCAAGGCTAAGTATGGACTTAAAATCAGTAATTAGTTCTTCCGATCATTAATCTGGATGCCTGGACCTAGTTCTTTGTGCTATGTCTCTTTTATTTCAAACATTCTTGACTGAATCTTGATTAAGGTTCCTGTCCATTTCACATTGCATTGAATGCATCAACACTGTAATTCATCACATTGAATTGCATTCATCCAAGTGAGAACATCAACAACATGAACAGCTAGTGTACGTCAACCGGGAACTGGTTAATGTTTCTGAAAAAAATGCTAGGATCCCCAAACCGGGAATTGGCTAGTGTACGTCGGCCAAGAGATCGTGGGATACTTCCCAAAGGAGATCACCATCAACATGAACAGCAGCACGGAGGTTCAGATGTGAGGGATCATGTACGCGGCGCCCGGTAGGCGTGCCTTCAGAAATGAAAGCTGCGAGCGCGGTGATCAGGCCAGGCTTCCTCAGGTGTTCGAGTCGAGCGGCCGACAACGATGTCGTCTCGCTACAGGCAGAACCATCCATACCCATGCCCGTCGTGTAGCGATGCCGAGGTACGATCCCCTCTTCTGCAAAAAGGAGGAGGAAAAAAAATATATCAGAATTCAAGTGTTATAATTCTCAACAATGTGTGCTCTTGTGATTTGCAAGAAGGAATGTTTACCGCGATTCTCTCCACACATCAGTATATGCGTCATGTTGCAGGTCAGGCAGGTGAGAATGAGGCGGAGCCATTGCTCGATGCACCGGCCGTGGAAGCAGTGTCGGTTGGAATTGGGTGTATACGTGTAAAGGCTTATTCATTTTTAAAATTATAAAGTATGCAAAATTTTAGATTAGTGTGGTCGAAAGTATAAACCAGTGTAGTTGAAGCCTTAAACCAGTGCGGTCGAAGATATAAACCAGTGTGGTCGTAATAATGTGGTCGAAGGCATAGACCAGTGTGATCGAAAGTATAGACCGGTGTAGTTGAAGCCTTAAACTAGTGTGGTCGAAGATATAGACCAGTGTGGTCGTAATAATGTGGTCAAAGGCATAGACCAGTGTGGTCGAAGTCTTAGACTAGTGTGGTCGCAATAATGGGGTCGAAGGCATAGACAAATGCAATCAAAACCTTAAACCACTGTGGTCGAAGGCATAGACTAGTGTGGTCGAAATAATATGGTCGAAGGCATAGACCAGTGTGATTGAAAAATAATGATCGGATCCTTAGACCAGCGTGGTTGTAATACATTGGTCGAAGCTGTAGACCAGTGTACAATTAGGATCAATAAACACTGCTTAATGAGCATTAATTGGTTTTGAATTAGCAGTTACCAGTGGTTTAAGTATGCAGTTACTAGAGAATAATTATCTCAACCTTAAAATGATCTGGAGAAGTCCAAACCAAAAGGTCGATTCATTCCAATTTTTCTATCTCTTTCTCTGATTAACTGTGCTGAGGTATTGAGTTGTCGAATCAAGCTGTCCCTTCTCCTCGGCGTGCACCGGGAAGGAGGGTGAGCGGATACCTCCGAACCATTGTCGCAAAGTTCTCCTACACGGGGCGGCAATAAGGTTTCTAGGCAGTGCATCTGTGTGACCACTCTCTCAGATCGCATCTACGACTACCGCTTCATCGCGACATCTACGACTGCATGCGATCGAGTCCGCACCACCGCGATCGCATCCTACGACTACTCGCTTCACTACGACATCTACGATCTGCACTGCATCGAGTTTGCATTGTTTTGTGTTCTTCATCAAACTTGACTGTAAGTTAGTTGTACGAGTTTTTCTGCTATAATAATATTATTGAGTATGTTTAGAAGTGCAATGAATTGTCTGCTATTGATATCACTTTATATATCTCTAGTTATTTGTGATCTTTGCCTCCTACTAAAATCTGGAATTAAATTGTTGCCCACTTTTCTAACAATCTAGAAACCTTAATGTGGATATTTTTGTGATTCAGTAATGGCTGGTGCTTCTAATGCTATGAAACCTGAGAGGCTTTCTAGTCAGAACTTTCGTAAATGGCAGACAAGAGTTATGTTTTGGCTCATGTCTTTGGGGCTGTGGTGGGTGATCCGACCACAGTATCCATTTACGATTGAACATACCATGAAGTTCGACACAGATAACAACACCGCCCTTGGATGCATACTGACTATACTAGTCGACCAACTCTATGATGTGTACATAGACTTCAAGTCCGTCACAGAGTTGTGGGATGCACTCGAACACAAACATGCCGAAGCTGAGGCTGGTCGTTGGCTCTATATGTGCGAGCAATTCTTCGACTACGGCATGGAAGATGCTAATTCGATAGTTGCACAGGCTCATGAGTTACAGTTACTGGTGGGAGAGATTGCACATCTGGGTTGTGTTTTGCCTCCTAAGTTTGTAGCTGCGGGTATTGTTGCCAAACTTCCCGCTCCATGGCAGGATTTTGCCACAGGCTTAAAGAACAAGAGGGAAGATATATCTATTGAGGATCTCATTGTTGCCCTTGATTTGAAAAAAATGCAGGAGCAAAAGATGCACCAAGCACTTCCAGTCAAAACAATCAGATCAATACAAAAGTCATAGAGAAGAGATATGGTAAAAATAACAAAGATTTTAAACCAAACAAGACAACTAGCTTCAAGAAGAAAACCGAGAAGATAGATATAAGGAACATCACCTGCTTTGTGTGTGGAAAAAACAATCATATGGCGAAAGACTGTCATTTCCGCAAGAGCAAGGATGATGTACAGCCAAAGGAAAAAGTCATCAACATGATCATAGGCGAGATCTCAACAGGAGGGTATGGTAATTCACCTGTTATATTTTTAGCATGTCAATCCACTGATTGGTGGGTTGACACTGGAGCTAATGTTCATGCATGTTCTGATATTTTTTTGTTTTCTTCTTATCAGGCAGCCGAGGCTTCCTCTGTCCTAATGGGGAATGGGTCACATGCTTCTGTTCTTGGTGTTAGCACGGTGGATCCGAGGCTTACTTGAGGGAAGATTGTCCACTTGAAGAACGTACAACATATGCCAACAATAAACAAGAACCTCGTTAGTGGTTATCTCCTATGCAAGGATGGCTATAAGCTAGTATTTGAGTCAAATAAAATTATAATGTCTAAGTTTGGTAACTTTGTTGGTAAAAGCTATGAGAGCGACGGCTTGTTCCGCATAAGTACTCTAGAGTATTGTCACAGTCTGAATGTTGCAACTGGTTTGAATAAATGTGAGGCCAATATATGACATTCTCATTTTTGTCATATTGGTTTTAATAGTATTGCTCGAATGTCCAGATTAGATTTAATTCCAAAATGTGAAATTGTTAAAGGATCAAATTGTCAAACTTGTGTACAAACAAAACAATCTCAAAAACCCTTTAAGGGGTTACAGGTTGGAAAAGAACTTGGCACCTTTAGATCTAGTCCATTCTGACTTGTGTGAGATGAATGGATTGTTGACCAAAGGAGGCAAAAGATATCTTCTAACTATTATTGATGATGCATCTTGATATTGTTATGTGTATTTATTGAAAACAAAAGACGAAGCTTTAAATTATTTTAAAATTTATAAGACTGAGGTTGAGAACCAATTAGAAAAGAAAATTAAAAGACTAAGGTCTGATCATGGAGGAGAGTATATCTCTCATGAATTCTCCCAATCAAACGGGGTGGCTGAGAAGAAAAACCGAACATTAACAGACTTAGTGAATGCCATATTGGAGAGTGCTGATATGACTAAGATGTGGTGGGGGAAAGACCTAGGAGAGGCAGATGTTATTCTGAATATTAAATTGATCAAAATTGAGGATGGGATCATGTAGGACCGTAAAGGCGACTAGGGGGGGGGTTGAATAGGCGCTTTCAAAACTTTCTCGCCTAAATCAAATACAACACGAACTTTACTCCTTTAGCTATGAAAGCTAAGAAGATCAGTAAGCGCACAGTGAAAGCCTTGTGTTGGATTTGATAAACCCCTCAACCACACGACACAAATGGAGAAAAGAACTCACTGCTCAATCGGTATCGCGGTCCGACCGGCTACCACGGCGGTTTGACCGACGGTCAACCAATGATCGGACCAAGAACTAGTCGGGCGGTCGGACCGGTGGACAGCGGTTCGACCCGGCAGTACTAGCGGTCTGAAAACACGGGCGGTCGGACCGCCGTTGCAACACCGGTCTGACCGGTTCAGTCCAGTACTGAAAAATCGAGCCCAAATCCAAAACGAAATTTGATCCAACTTTTGATTCAACCAATGAAACTTGACCAAATTTCGAGCACACCTCCCTAATGATATTAGAAACCTATTTCTAGCGACGATCCGTCAGATCCACTTCGCAGAATCGATCTCTCGAGATTTTACCAAAGAAGTGCACAAACCCTAGAAATATGAAAATCTTGATTCAAGACTTGCTTGTGGGGGTTGATGATCTAGATGACTCTAGGAGTATTCCCACACATCAAAGCAAGATAAAGTAGGCCAAGAGACCAAGCATAAACCTTTGAATCAAGGAAGCACCAAAATCATCCAAAAGAGAGAAGAACACAAAGGGAACAAATGACCTTTCAATTAAGCATCACAAGATTGTTTGATCACACTAGATGCTTACAAAGCCTCTCCATATAGGAGGACAAGAGCTCACACCAGGAGCACACTCACAATCTCTCCAAACCCTAGTTCTCCTCTCCTCTCCTCCAAACCCTAGAAAAAGGAAGAAGGGGCCAAATGAATGCTTGGGGGAGTTTTCCATCTCCCCCCTTTCTATTTATGCTAGAGAGCTAGGGTTTCACTTTTGGGACCACTTACACATGGGACCCACACACATAACTATTGAAGCAATCGCCTGCTTCACCACGTGTAGGTTGATTCAGCGGTTCTCATCACGTCGCCAAGCCTCTCTTGTCCGAATCACATCGGAACCTCCCAGAGACTCGCACCGATATCCACACCGTCTGATCCAACCAGCTGCACCGAACCACCCGTTTGATCCATCTTGCCCATCCTGCACCATGCTTGAGTCACACGACCACCCAGATCCATGATCGCTCGACCTCGCCTCCAAGCGTAGTCCCGATCCACTCACCGCTGACGCCGTTGACTCGCAAGCCACCGCACAAAGAATAGACAAATAAACCGCTTCCGGAACAAGTTCTTCACAACTTGACCCACGTTAGCTCCGCAATGCAATATACAACAATAAAGCATTGAACACCATACATAAAACACATTCAAATCAACTCAATGCAAACTTGGCTAACCTCCAGTCATCGCCGGCCCGACCGCCCCACAAGGCCGGTCCGACTGTTTCGGCCAGTTCGGACCGCTCCCACAACGGCGGTCGGACCGGTCAAAAGACTTAGCTAAATTTCCAATTTGAAAATCCAAACCTTCGAATTTTCAACTCAATAGAACTTTGACTGGAGCTCCAAAATGATGGGACCACATCCAGAGACTCCTCACTTGCCTACACAACTTATTTTTGGCTCACTCCAAAACCAATTTTAATATGGCGGTCGGACCGCCACCATGGCCGTCGGATTCCTCCACGCGCGGTCCGACCACCGACACAACCGGCCGACCGCTCGTGGTCCGACAAATTTTGAAGCAAACCCGAAAACGCGAGATTTTGCAAACCAACAACGCCATTGCCAATTGACTCATCATCCTGAGATCGTGCACATATCCTCACGATATCCACAATCTCCCCCTTGATGAACACATTGGCAATTATCAAGAAAATGTGGTTTTTCAAATGAAAAGTAAAAACTTCATTTTAGATAAAGGCACAACTTGGTCCATAAGCATGAAAAAGCCTAGGAACCGACCAAGCTGGCTTCAGAATAGTATAAGCAAGTGAGATAAGGCAATGAAAGCACAAGAGGATTCAAATTCCAGAAAGTAGCCAAAAATCTCACTTAGGTCCATATGAAAGACAAAATGACTATTTGACCTATGATCATCGAGAGTCTTCTTCAATTGCAATTAAAATCAGAAACAGGCAATAAAACCCAGAGACTCAACTCACTATGATCACAAATTTTCAAAAGGCTCATTTTTTTATATGTATATGTGTTCTTTTATGTAGGAAACCAACCACTCCAAATCTTTCTCCCCCTTTGACAATGAATTCATCAAGATGCATGGGAAAAGAAAGAGCATGAAGGAATGACTTTATTTTTGAACTTTAGTAAAAGGAGCCATGACCATTTACCAAGTAAACAGTACAAGTATTATACCAAGCCATATAAAGAATAGAAGCTATATTCAATCATGGCAGAACATGTACTGCAAAGCTAAAACCAAGATAGCAGTAATCTAAGATTAAAAGAATTAAAACCATGAAGGGTTGCTCAATATCATAGTTTCACTAACAGCAACAAAAAATGAGTCAAGCCATGTCTATAAGTAAAAAGAGTCTCAAAACAAGAACTGAGGCATTTTGAGCATTGAGAGTACACTTTTGAAACAAAACTCAAGCACTTAGCCTTTTTGAGCATTTTCCTAAAAAGGATTTTTTTTTCAGCTGTGCTAGATCTCAAGCCTTACCGCGACCATCTCAAGCGATAAGCTTAAAAGAATGATCTAGGTCATCCAAAACTCCCCCTGAGTTCATGCCTAGTGCAATGGCAAGCCGTCTCATGAGAAAGGATTGGTGAGATCAGTTTTTTCGCACAGAAAATCTCATTTTTCATTTGCTTGACTTAATAAGATAAAAAGCTCATTTTTCATCTCAGAATAAGTTCAAGACTCAATTCAACCTGTAAGACATGGCGAGAATCATAAGAGGATCACTAGAGCAAAACTAGTCACAAGATCCAACAAGGCATGATTTGATTCAAATTGCTCACAGATATAAAGCTAGCAAGGCAAAAGCTAAGCAAAACAAGAAAGACCATAAAAGAGGTCTAGCAGACTGACACTTGATATGACAAGGTATAGAATATGAAATCAAGTCATACAAGGATAAAGATCAAAGCTCCACAACAAGGCATGATTTGATTCAAATTGCTCACAGATATAAAGCTAGCAAGGCAAAAGCTAAGCAAAACAAGAAAGGCCATAAAAGAGGTCTAGCAGACTGACACTTGATATGACAAGGTATAGAATATGAAATCAAGTCATACAAGGATAAAGATCAAAGCTCCACAACTTTTATCCTACAATGCAAGACAAATGAATTGAAACATGCATTATGATACAATGAATGCAAAAAGAACAACTTCCCCCTCAAAACAGCCCAATAGGACTAATAACCCCTAACTCTCCCCGCAAAGCAGCAAAACGAGAAGAATCAAGAGCTTTAGTGAAAATATCTGCAAACTGTTGTTCTGACTCTACAAAGTGGAGCACAACATCACCTTTCTCAACATGATCTCTCAGAAAATGAAATCGAATATCAATGTGTTTAGTCCTGGAATGTTGCATCTGGTTTTTGGCAATATTAATTGCGTAGTGTTGTCACGTAAAAGAGGAACACTTCCCAAAGATAACCCATAGTCCCGCAGCATGGATAAAATCCAGAGAACTCCGAGAGCAACCATCAAGCGGCAACTACATACTCGGCCACCAGATCAGGCAATGTAAGACTGCTTTCTAGAAGACCAAGAAACAAGAGATGTGCCCAAGAAATGACAAGTGCCGTAGTACTCTTCCTATCCACTCTACACCCGCAAAGTCAAGATCGTAAAATGCTCGAATTGAGAGAGTAGAAGAAGAAGAATACAGAGTCCAAAGTCAAGCGTATCTTGAAGGTACCGAATATGCGATGTATCGCTTGACGATGAGAAGCACGAGGGGAAGCTCGAAGCGAGCGCATGACATACGACGAATTGTATGTCGGCCTCGACGTAAGATAGAGGAGGGAGCCAATCATATCGCGATATTCTTCCGTCCACTGACTCTCCATCCTCATCGTGGTCCAAAGACGGTGGTTGTAGCAATGGGAGTAGACATTGGCCTCTCGCTTCCCATATTGAAGCGCCAAGAAGGTCCTTTGTATACTTACTCGATGAACGAAGGTGCCTTCTTTCGCTTGCTTGATTTGTAGGCCAAGGAAGAATGTCACTCTCCCATCATGCTCATCTCAAACTCACCGCTCATCGAATCAAAACTGACACCAAAGCATGAGAAGAACCACCAAAATAATATCATCCACATAAATCAACCAACAAGAAATCACCGCCATGCCCGAGAGTGAACAAGGTTTTATCAACCATTCCCATTTTGAAATCATTTTCAAGCAAGAAACTCTTAAGCTGTCATACCAAGCTCTAGGAGCTTGTTTCAATCCATACAGGCTTTAGAGAGTTTAAAAACATGGTTTGGGAATTTTGATTTTCAAAACCAGAGGTTGCTTGACAAAGACCTCTTCTTCTATGAAGCCATTCAAGAAAGCACTTTTAACATCCATTTGAAAAAGCTTGAAACCCTTGGATGTTGCAAATGCTAAAAGAATGCGAATGGCCTCCAATCTAGCTATGAGCAAAGGTCTCTTCAAAGTCTAAGCCTCTACCAGGAAAAACCTTGAGCTACAAGTCTAGCCTTATTAAGTAACAACCAATCCATCCTCACTTTGCTTATTTTTAAAAACCCATTTTGTTCCAATAACATGAGAATCGAAGGTCGCTCAACTAAAGTCCGACTTTGTTTCTTTCAAAATTCTCAAGCTCTTCATGCATGGCATTGACCCAAGAGGCATCGATAAAGCATGGGTGATATCTCGGGTTCAAAAGAAGCGACAAAAGGTAATGTGCATGAGAATCAGAGAATAAACTCGAGCGAGTGACTCGCTCTTGAAGATCCCCAATCATCCGCTCAGTGGATGTTGTCACGAATGCGAAGAGGTGCTCTGGTGCGTATGGCCTCTACCCCATGAGTTGTGGAGGTAGGAACAGAGCCACTCGGATCGTCGGTGGGGATAGGAGGAGGTCGCCACCAAATCAAGTAGTAGTAGCAGCTCTCCACCCCTCTCGAGGTAGTCGGAGGATGGTTTGGCTCTTCATCCTCGAGTCATCATCGATTTAAGATGCTTCCTTGAATTTCAGAACTGTGTACCAAGCATCGGTCTAGTACTGTGACTAGCCTCATCAAAAGTGACTTCAAGTCTCAACAATTTTGTTAGTATCAACATTAAAAATACGATAGCCACGAGAATGAGCAGGATATCCAAGAAATATGCCATCAAAACATCTAGACTCAAATTTATCAAGGTTGCCATGTTTAAGAATGAAGCACTTGCAACCAAAAATCTTGAAATGAGAGACTTTGGGAGAATGACCAAATCTAAGTTCATAAGAGGTCTTCCCAACCACGATCTCAAGAAAACCCTATTGGAGATATAACAAGTGAGAGATCGCCTCATTCAAAATCTCCTAGAGTAGAATGCTCATCTAGCATGGTCCGAGCCATCTCTACAAGGGTTCTGTTCTTCCTTTCTACCACACCATTCTGCTGGGGAACTCTAGGAGAAGAAAACTGATGCTCAATTCCCTTATCAGTGCAGAAGGTAGAAAAAGAAGAATTCTTGAATTCTGTCCCATTGTCACTCCTAATGGCTCTCAAAGCTCCAGGTATATCAACAACAATTCTAAGGACCAAATCTCTAAAGAATCCAAATGCTTCGCCCTTAGAAGCAAGAAAATAAACCCATGAATACCGGAGTAATCATCCACAACCACCAAAGACATACCATTTCCCACCACCGATCAACTCTAGAAGGACCAATCAGATCTAAGTGAAGAAGCATGTCCCGTCCATCACCATTACCAAAGTAAGAGGTGGGTGGGAAGCGACACCATCTTACCATGTCTCTAATGACCTTCAGTCTAGGCAAACCTCTAATCAAGTCCTTGCAACTGACTCTAGACAAATGATCAAAACCTATATGCCCAAGTCTACGATGCCACAAAACAAGGTCATGAGAATCGAGGCTACAAGACACCTAGGACCGAAATCAAGAGATATCAAATTAGCACAAAAATCTTCTCAAACTGAGATCTCAAAACAAGCTCACCCGAGGAATCTAGAACACTACACTCTCCACTTTTAAACCTCACTTCTAGACCTCATCAAGCAAATGAGAAACAGATAGAAGATTATACCTCACTTACTTACCAAAGCGACGCCTTTAAGCATGAACTTGTCGTTGACGCGCACAAGGTGCCCTTTGCGCCACGGTCCCGTAGAAGCATCCCCAAAGGTAATCAATTCGCTGTCGGATGCACGGTGAGGAGGAGAACCATCTAGAATCTCCGGTCATATGTCGAGAACACCCGGAGTCAACAAGCCATATGTCCTCCTTCCTCGCACGACGGACCTAAAAGGCACAATCAGAAAACATCCGTGCCTCAGTACTGGGGTTAGTGATAAATGATCGAGGAATCCAAAGATCGAGAAGCACGATGTCGGGAGCAGCAGAGAAAAAAGTAAACATGATCAGAATAAAATCATAAGGATGCACATGAGAACCACCTAGACCTCTCCAAACGATCTACCAAAAGATCGATACTCCCTTGTCTAGGTGCTACCCTGTCTCTCCTCACGATGTCCTAATCCAACATGCCGCCTAGACCCACCAAAAGAGTCTACAAAGTTCTCTACAAATCTAGGCCTATATGTGTTGCGATAAACAGTCGCCTAGCTCTAGAGACTACAAATGGAGAAGGAACTCCTCTAATGGATTTCAGACGCCATCCTCTCTTTTCTCTCAAGTTTTGCTCTCCGAAGCGTAACTCAACAAGATGGCCTTCCTTCTTGCAGAAGGTGCAATGGTATCGACCTTTATGAGGTCTCAGCATGAATGAGTGAAAGCACCTTTCTTGCCGTAAAGAGTTTGAGCAAAACCACGGATTTGAAAACAACCCTGATGACTTAGGAGGTTCTAGCTCAAATGCACCATTCTTCACAACTCTAGCAATCCTAGGTGGGTTTTTCTTGGAATGCTCTAGGGATTGAAACCTAGACCACTATTTTTCACGCCACTTTGGATTGATCAAGAATCATGTTGAGTTTCTTTTTCCCACTTGAAAACTTCTCAAGAGTCACCTTGAGGTAATCATTCTCTTTCATTAAACCTCACATCTAGTGCACTTGCTAGACTTGATTACCTCATTGCGCTTACTCTTAAGAAGGGCCACTTCCACTTTGAAGGCCTCACAAGACACACAATAGGATTCCTTAATCCTATTCAATCGCTTCCTTAAACTTGACTCTAAATGCCTCTTGAATCGATTAATCATGGTTTCAACTTCAAAGATTCAAAGCACAAGAGTTAGAATCAATAACTTTCTTAGAAGCAAGAAAAGACATGGATCTTTCAATTTTAGCCTTTTCTTCAAGAGTCTTGTTTAAGGCTTCAATCTCAATTGTAAGCTTGGGACAATTTTCACAAGATGCAACTCTAGAGTAAATCAAGATTTTGCCATCTCTTGCATCTTAATCCTATTATTCTTACAATGAGAGCATGTGTGACTAGCATCAAACTTTTGCAATTCTTTTAACGAGTTATCCAGTTTTAATTCTAGCAAAGCACAATTTGAGCAAGTTAAAGGAATAGCTTCCATGGCAGTCACATCAAGTGAAATGACATATAAGCAAGCAGAACTAGACTTAAGAGATTCTAGTTCATCGAGAGCATCTTTTAGTTGATTAGTAACAGAGGAATGAGCAGATTTCAAGCTTATCAAATCTTTAAGCAAGCTAGTGCAGAATCACAAATATCATCCGGATTAAATAGATTTAAGCCTAACAACTTCTAGGTTCAAATTATCAATCATAATGTCCTGCTTCTTAATCATTTTTACTTGCTTATGCAATTTCGCTCAAAGAAGCACCAAAGCCCTTTTCATGTCAAGACTAGAAGGGCATACCTCATCATCGATCACTAAAGGGATCCTCATCGTTGGAGGAGTCACCGCCGTGGTCGTTTGGCCATGAAACACATGCCCGTGAAGTCATATGCCTTCTTCTTGCCACTAGAGTCACTCGCCGTCCTCCGCTTCCGAGTCCACATCGCTCATATTTACATTCTCTAGAGCGGCAAGGACCCTACCGACAAACTTGCGATAGTTTGTCTTCTTGGGTTTAGCATCCTCTCCGGGATGTCTTCGTGTCTCCTTCTCCTCCTTGCCCTTTAGCTTGGGGCACTGGAGCGAATGTGGTTTGGCTCACCACATTCAAGCACGTGATAGGTCCACTTCTCCTCCTATTCCTCACCTTGTTGTACGCCTGTGAATTTGGTGGATAGGAGGCTAAGTCATCCTCTGCAATTTCTCAAGTTGCTCATCGCTAAAGAATGTAAAGCGATAATGAAAACCGATGAGCTACAATCAAGAGAATCAAGAACAACCCTTGGATTTGTCGACCACTAATGCCATCGACTGTTTTGGGAGACGCGAGATAAAGTCAATCTCATGCGCTTCAACCTCGAGTAAAGCTTATCCATGGTAAGCTCACTCATGTGTTGTTGTCATTGATGGAAGTGATCTTCATTCCCGCACCTTCACATCAAGAGCACCTAAGTCGGGCGGCATTTTCGCATTCGTAAAATACCAAGTCAACAAAGCGGAGATCATGAAGAATCTTAGAAAATCTTCCCACACTCATCCAAAGACTCACTAGGCCTTTGCTCGATCTTTGAGTATACTTTCTTGAGTCGGTTCTGCCTCACTTCCTTGATCGCAGCGGGACCCTTCGTGATAGTCACAAAGAGTCCGCCAGATCTCATGAGCAGACCGCAAGTGAGCAACACGCCAAACTCGGATCGACTAAGGCCTTGGATCAAATAATTCGAGCCTTGCTGCTGGCCTCCACATCCGAGTGATCATATCGCCATCTACCGGCACGACATAAGGGTTTTTCACCTTAAGCCAAATAGCGTGCCCTTGAGCCTCGATATATGCTTGCATACGTGCCTTCCAATATGCAAAGTCAACTCCATCAAAAATGTGTGGCTTGGTTGAGTACTTGTCACGCCATGGCTCCAAAGACCGTTAAGATCTATGAGAAGAGCTAACCGCCTCGATACCACTTGTAGGACCGTAAAGGCGACTAGGGGTGAATAGGCGCTTTCAAAACTTTCTCGCCTAAATCAAATACAACACGAACTTTACTCCTTTAGCTATGAAAGCTAAGAAGATCAAGAAGCAGACAAGGAAGCCTTGTGTTGGATTTGATAAACCCTCAACCACACGACACAAATGGAGAAAAGAACTCACTGCTCAATCGGTATCGCGGTCCGACCGGCTACCACGGCGGTCGGACCGACGGTCAACCAATGGTCGGACCAAGAACTAGTCGGCGGTCGGACCGGTGGACACGGTTCGACCCTAAGAAGCATTAGCGGTTCGAACACGGGCGGTCGGATCATTGCTGTAACACCGGTCCGACCGGTTCACCCAAGATCAAAAAATCGAGCTCAAATCCAAAACGAAATTTGATCCAACTTTTGATTCAACCAATGAAACTTGACCAAATTTCGAGCACACCTCCCTAATGATATTAGAGACCTATTTCTAGCGACGATCCGTCGATCCACTTCAGAATCGATCTCTCGAGATTTTACCAAAGAAGTGCACAAACCCTAGAAATATGAAAATCTTGATTCAAGACTTGCTTGTGGGGTTGATGATCTAGATGACTCTAGGAGTATTCCCACACATCAAAGCAAGATAAAGTAGGCCAAGAGACCAAGCATAAACCTTTGAATCAAGGAAGCACCAAAATCATCCAAAAGAGAGAAGAACACAAAGGAACAAATGACCTTTCAATTAAGCATCACAAGATTGTTTGATCACACTAGATGCTTACAAAGCCTCTCCACAAGGAGGACAAGAGCTCACACCAGAGCACACTCACAATCTCTCCAAACCCTAGTTCTCCTCTCCTCTCCTCCAAACCCTAGAAAAGGAAGAAGGGGCCAATGAATGCTTGGGGAGTTTTCCATCTCCCCTTTCTATTTATACTAGAGAGCTAGGGTTTCACTTTTGGGACCACTTACACATGGGACCCACACACATAACTATTGAAGCAATCGCCTGCTTCACCACGTGTAGGTTGATCAGCGGTTCTCATCACGTCGCCAAGCCTCTCTTGTCCGAATCACATCGGAACCTCCCAGAGACTCGCACCGATATCCACACCGCCTGATCCAACCAAATGCACCAACCACCCGCTCGATCCATCTTGCCCATCTCGCACCATGCTTGAGTCACACGACCACCCCAGATCCATGATCGCTCGACCTCGGCTCTCCAAGCGTAGTCCCGATCCACTCACCGTTGACGTCGTTGACCTGCAAGCCACCTACACAGCAATAGACAAATAAACCGTTTCTGGGAACAAGTTCTTCACAACTTGACCCACGTTAGCTCCTCAATGCAATATACAACAATAAAGCATTGAACACCATACATAAAACACATTCAAATCAACTCAATGCAAACTTGGCTAACCTCCAAGTCAATGCCGGTCCGATCACCACAGGCCGGTCCGATCTTCCACAAGGCCGGTCCGACTGCTAGTTCGGCGGTCGGACCGCTTCCCACAACAAGCGGTCGGACCGGCCAAAAGACTTAGCTAAATTCCACTTTGAAAATCCAAACCTTCCGAATTTTCAACTCAATAGAACTTTTGACTGGAGCTCCAAAATGATGGGACCACATCCAGAGACTCCTCACTTGCCTACACAACCTATTTTTGGCTCGGCCCAAAACCAATTTTTAATATGAGCGGTCGGACCGCCACCATGGCCGGTCGGATTTCCTCCACGGGCGGTCCGACCGCCGACACAACCGGCCGACCACTGTGGTCCGACAAATTTTGAAGCAAACCCGAAAACGCGAGATTTTGCAAACCAACAACGCCATTGCCAATTGACTCATCATCCTGAGATCGTGCACATATCCTCACGATATCCACAGATCACTTTGAACCAATTCCATTATGCTGAGAAAATCTTGAGCCGTTTCAGTTTTGAGAACTGCAAGGTTTCCCTAGCTCCTCATGATTCTAGTGTTAAGCTTCGAAACAATAAGGGATTAAGAAAATATCAAGTGAGATATTTACAAGTTATTGGGTCCCTTATGTATCTTTGTGCTGCCGCAAGACCAGACATATCATTTGCTGTAAGCAAATTAAGTCGGTTTACTTCTAACCCAGGAGATGATCGCTGGGAGGCACTTGAGAGAGTGTTGCGCTACTTGAGAGGCACAACCTCATATGGAATTCACTATATTGGGTATCCATCTGTATTAGAAGGATATAGTGATTCAAATTAGATCTTTGATGCAGATGAGATCAAAGCTACAAGTGGGTATGTGTTTACCCTTGCAGGTGTTGCAGTTTCATGGAGGTTGTGTAAACAGACCATATTGACGAGATCAACTATAGAAGTAGAATTTGTAGCACTAGACACAGCTACTGTTGAGGCTGAATGGCTTAGAGAGTTTTTGTTAGACTTATCATTGGTTGAGAAAACAATATCGGCAATCATAACGTACTGTGATAATAAAACTGCGTTGATTAATGTTAGAAGTACTAGGGATAACATGAAGTCCTCGAGACATGTGAAGCGTAGGCTTAAATCTCTTAGAAAATTAAGGAACTTCGGATTGATTACTGTGAATTATATTCACACTGAGAATAATTTGGCAGACCCTTTCACAAAAGGGCTAGCACGGAAGGCGATTTCTGTTGCTCCAATAGACATAAGAATGAGGCCCATTGGAGTTACAACTTAACAATAATTCATACCTTTTTTTATCGGAGATCTCGTGACTTAGGCAATGGGAAAAACAAGTTGATGTTTGAACAAGAGAGTATATATAATGACATGTGTACTCGTGTCCTAATAGCCAAAGTACTCTCAACTGTATGGAAGGATGACTAAAAGCCTTAATGTATTCTAGTGTCCAATGAGGGGGAAAGGTATTAGCCTACAAGATACCTAAAATGAATACACCTATTTGAGCTTAACTGTGAGGTCACAGTCCACGAGAATAGAACATTTTCTAGAAAGCTCATGAGCAGATAAAGGAGCACGAATAATGCTTCATTTAGGCAAGGTTCTTTGACAACCTAGTATCAGTTGAGATTTTAAGTGAAATATAATAATGAAAGACTGTGAATTCAAGGTAAAGTCTATTCATCAGTTGTGAGAAGATGAATTTTGCTATTCTAGGTGCTAATTCAACTTGTACGAGAGTTACACTGAAATACTGATATATCAACAACTCTTCAACATAATAATCTTTATCATTTTTTTGCTACTTGCCTTGGAATTGGTAGGGGATTGTTGAAATTGGGTCCATATGTGTAAAGGTCCATTAATTCCTAAAATTTAAAAGCATGCAAAGTCTTAGACCAGTGTGGTCGAAGGCATAGACCAGTGTGAACGTAAAAATGTGGTCGAAGGCATAGACCAGTGTGGTCGAAAGCATAGATCAGTGTGGTCGAAGCCTTAGTTGTGGTCGAGGTCTTAGACTAGTGTGGTCGAAGACATAGACCAGTATAGTCATAATAATATGGTCGAAGGCATAGACAAGTGTGATCAAAACCTTAGACTAGTGTGGTCAAAGGCATAAACTAGTGTGGTCGAAACTATAGACCAGTGTGGTCGAAGGCATAGACCAATGTGGTCAAAAAATAGTGATCGGATCCTTAGACTAGTGTGGTCGTAATACACTGGTAGAAACTGTAGACTTGTGTATAATCAGGATCAATAAACACTGCTTAATGCCCATTAATTAGTTTTGAATTATCAGTTACTAGTGGTTTAAGTATGCAGGTACTATAGAGTAATTTTCTCGACCTTAAAATGATTTGGAGACGACCAAATCAAAAGATCGATTCATTCCAATTTTTCTATCTTTCTCTGATTAACTGTGTTGAGGTATCGAGTTTTCGAACTAAGCAGTCCCTTCTCCTCGGCGTACACCGGGAAGGAGGGTGAGCGGATATCTCCGAACCATTATCGCAGAGTTCTTCTACACAGGGCGGCAATAAGGTTTCTGGGTAGCGCATCTGCGCGACGGTGTTGTGAATCTAAACCATCTGGTGAAGCTCTATAGGTTAGATAAGGTAGCAAACACAAGATAAGTTAAGAACTAATCGATGGGGTAGGTTAAACCCAACAAACACAGCTTCAAGAGATCAACTAAAATACTTGTATTAATAGGGGTCTTAGCATGGCTGCAACAAACACCTAAGGGCCTTTGCAGCTCGTACTGCACACAAGAAAATAAACGCAAACCTAACACACAAACTACGGCCTAAAGGGCAACACTCCTAACCTTAAACTGGCTAAGTCTAAAAACTCAAGCGAACTACTCGATGAGGTAGCCTCCGCAGCCACGACGGTGCTCCCGCCGGCTGTACACCTGTAACTACGCTGGTATCCTTACGAACTGATCTTGGTGCCCTGGGACTAGTGAAGTAGGAACAAGCGTCCCTAGTGCTGGCACAACTGGATCCTCTGGCTCTGCTAGTTTCGGTAACATCCCAAAATTCAGAGCTTTAAAAATCTTTTAAATATTGGTAGCAAGAGAATTGACCATTTGGATTATTTGAATATTAATTTAAAAAGCTTAAATTGGACTTTTAGAACAAATTGATTTAAGGTGCTTAATCCCAATATCAACAATTGTCAAAATTATTTTATTTAGATTCTATATGCTTGGTTATATTTTATAGAATTTTCTGGAATTTTTCCAAAGTCAATTGCTATTTTCTAATTGCTATTTGCATTTTCTCGATTTATTTAAAAGAAAACCTATTTTAAATCTCTCGAACAGTCTCGGGTCAAGCCCAACACTATTCCAGCCCGCCACTCCTAGCCGTTGGATTAGCATCGCCGGCTGCCGCCGCTCACGAAGTTCGCCTTCGCTTTGCCTCGCCGATCTTCGCCGCTGTCCTTTCGGCCGATCCCGCCGCCGCCGCCGCGCCGCGCTCTCTCGCTGTGTGGGACCGCCACCGAGTCGTCGCCTCGCGCTCTCTTCTTCTTCCTCGCGCTCAAGGCTCGCCCGCCATTGCTGGAGCTTCAAGTTTATCCGACAAAACCGATTCAGTTGCTTATTCTTCGCGCCGACCCCGCCAAATCGTATCTCTGTTTATTTCTTATCCGTTCCAAACCAAATCAAACCCCGAATCGGTTTCAATCTCCAAAAATCTTGGAATTCAAAAACCCGGCTGTTTCGGATCCGAATTGGGGTTTCAAATCTCGCGCCTCCGAGCCTATAAGTACTCCCTTAGCTCCGCCCGGGCCTCCGCAACCCTAAACCGCCACTCTCGTCGCCCCGATCGCCCTAGCGCCGCCGCATTGCAAGCTTTAGGGTTTTCGACCGAGCTTCTTCTCCGGTGGATTGCGCCGCCGTCGTTGCCGCCTTTGCTCCACCGATCGCACTGCAGGATCAAGAAGTCTCAGCTACCTCGCGCGCACTCCTCGCCGCCGAGCATCACCGAGCGCCCGTCCGACAAAACCAAGGTTTCTCCGCCGCTTCTCCTCGCCACGGCCATCTCCGCAACCCCACCTGCTCAAACCAAAGGCTCATGTGTGTGCATTAACCCTCTACACATTGGTACCACTCACCGCCGGCGAAGAGCCGCTGTCGCGTGCTGCCATTGGTTCCCGAAGCGCCGCCTCGCCAGAGCTAGCTGCTGGCCGCCATCGCAACCGCCAAGGCGGCCTTTTGTGCTGCAGTGTCGCCTCGTGTCGCCGTGTCGGGCGCCAAGACACGCCAAGACGTGGCTCACCCACCGCCGATCTCCGTGGCTCTGTGGATTTGGTCCAGCGTGGTCGAGCCACCGACAGATGGGCCCACTGCTCGCTTTCTTTTAAATTTAATTCTTTTCCGAAATTTCTACCGACGCAAGCATTGCGCAATAATTCGATTTTCCTTTATAAAATAATTCGGAAATTCAATAAAATCCAAATTAGGGTTTAATTGATTTTCCAATCTTCCAAAGCCCATATCTTTTGCATCCGAAGTCCAATTGAGCCCATTCAAATTTGTAAATTCATATAAAATTAAGATCTATTTAATGGTGAATTTTATTTAATTTTTGGAGTTTGTTTTGCCTCTGTTATTTATTTGTTTTATTTCTTTTGTCTCGCTTCATGAGTAGACGTCGATACTTGGGAATTTTGCGTAAGAAGGAGCACCTCAAGACCAAGACCAATATCTAGATCTATTCCAAGGCAAGTTATACCTTTGATCATTTTGAACCCAGTTTTCAAAATACTTTGTTTCAATGTATTGCATTCTATTTCAAGTATTTATTTAAATGCTTTTAGGTGTAGTTATTAATTCAAATTGTTATGCCACCTTGTCTATTATATGCCGTGATCTTTTGTCACCCTAGGTTGATTAATTATTAGTTGGTATTATTGTAGCACCAACGTGGGTTGGTTAGATACGATTAGACTGCTTAGCCATGCCACGAGTCATCATTTCATGTGAGAGTTGCAATTATAAACTTGACTAAGTGATTATTGAACTGTGTGGAGAAACTGTGTGTGCTGTGTGCTGTGTGCTATTACTCGTTGATGGCATGTGTTGCACTTAATCAACAGGGTGGGAAAAGATTTAGACTGAGGCAAGTGGTGGATTCTGTGTGAATGGTGGAGCTGTGTGCTTATTAAACTTTGTGATTTGGGTTAAACTCGAAGTCTTGCCTTGGTCAATTAAGGACTTAACTTTGTGCGCCATTGAACTGGCCTTACTGCACGACCACATGCCTAGTATGAGTCGGGCCGACTTAGTAAGTTATGGAGTCTTGACATTGACAACTCAGTTGTATTTAAGCTATGTGATGGGTGGAGGTGTGATATGTCACATCGCGGGATGTTCGCCACGATCCTCGCCCAATGGTGTGTGTCGTTCCAAGGGTCGTGTGTACAAATTGACGGACAGAAAGCACACCAGAGTGTCATTGTTTGAGATGAAGTCTCCGAAAGGTTTTGTTGTGATCAACTCGATCCGGTTGGTTTCATCGTGTGGGTAAAGTGTACAACCTCTCGCAGAGTGTTTAAATCAATCTATTCAATAGCCGCGTCCCTGCTATGGACATGCTCGAATTTCACACGAGGGGTAGATTTTCATAAAACAAATGGGAAGGGTCACCGTGTGAGATAACTTGTTCATTTGTGTGAAAGAACTTGATTAGACTGTGTGTCCTTTGTGAAATCAATTGTTAACTTATTATTGTCTATTTGTTTTGAATTATGCTTTCAATCTATTATTTGTATTCAATTGCAAATGTTGCATTTCGCAAAATAACCACGAAGCCATTTCTTTAGAATAAGCCATCATGTATAAATGCATTTCGTGGTATGACTTGCAGTACGGTGTGTACTCACTCTTGCTAAAACAAATCAATGTATGGAGGAGTCGTCACCGCTTTTGAAGAAGAGTTCTACGAAGGTTGAACGTTACGGTCTTGATCCCACGGTTGTTCGTGGTAAATTGATGGGAGCCACCGAGTTTATTTCGCTTCACGCAGCTTTATTTCTTTATTGTCACCTTGCATGGCTTAATAAATGTAAACTCGACCGTAAGGTCCCAACAGCTTATTTGTTATTTAAATGTACTGCTTATTCTTATATTCGTTGTATGGATGTGATATTACATCAATGTTGACACTGTGTGCACTAGCGTGATCCTGGACTAGTGCAGAATACACAGAGGGTCCAGATTTGCATATTTGGGTCCCGACAGTTTCTCAGCTTCTTCCGGGTCTTAGTCTTCAGGGTCTTCTTCTTCATGACCTTCCTCTTGTTCTTCTAGCACTTCCTCATGCTCATGCTGGCCGTAGAGAGTTTCTTATAATGTGGCGATCCTCTCTTCTGCCATCTGCAGGGTCTTGTAGACGCACTCCAACTCTGCGGCAGCTAGCTCCAAAGACTCCTCCTGGGCGCAGCGAACTGAGCAAGGTGTACTACGATGGAATTGTTCTCTCCATCTATAGATGGGTAACGTACAGGAAGGTCCACTGCGGAGGCATGGGGATGGTAGCACAAAACTATATCCTTAAGCTCTCGAACGTAGATGCTGAAGATCCTCAAGATAGCAAGGCGCGATTATTCTTGAACTCCTTCGGTCCAAACGATCCTTCAGACTAATATGTTCAGAGGGCGACTGACTTTGGTGTCCTTCCGAGTATAGAAGGTGAAACGACAGATCACTCCACGGTTTCAACCATTCACCACCCAGTTGGTGCCTCGGTACATTGGTCGATCAAAACATCCGAGTACTTGCAAAAGCTTCAATAGTTCTGCAGCAAGTACTCCATTGCGCTCACCATAATTCTGAAGACGTGGCATCTGTCAAGACAGACAAGGGTAAGAATCAATTTAAAATAGTGGGCAGAGAAGATTCAGCAATAGTTGAGTCAAGAGAGACATATGAGAAGTTAAGCGGTTCAATTAATCTTGCAAGTTAATTTTTGCTTTAGAAAATAGTTTAGACATTCTAAAACGGATGATCTAACTAAGGTCAAGACTTACAGTCAGTATGGCTCTGATACCACCTCTGTTGGGACCCAAAAATACAATTCTAGGCCCTCTATATATTCTACACTAGTCCAAGATCACGCTAGTGCACACAGTGTCAACATAGATGAATATCGATCCACACAAGATGAAATAATAGAATAAACAAGTAATTTGAATAATAAATAAGGGTTTTGACCTTGTGGTCGAGTTTACATTTGTTAAGCCTCATATGCTGGCAATAAATAAATAAGCAGCGGAACAAATAATATTCTACTGAATCCTATCAATTCACCATAGGCAACCAACTAGGATCGTGACCTAGCGGTCAGCACCTTCATAGAACTCCTCCTCGAAGACAGATGAAGATTCCTCCACTTCTGTTAATTGTTTGTAGCAAGTATGAGTACACAACCGTACTCACAAGTCATACCACAGAATGCAATTTTATAAATGATGAGTTATTTCAAAGGAATGACTTATGTGATTATTTTACATAAAGCAACATTTACAATTGAATAAAAATAGTAGATTGAAAAACATATTTAAAACAAATAGACAATAATAGTTTGACAGTTGTTTTCACAAAGACACAAAGTCTAATCAATTTATTTCACATAGACATTTGACTTATATCACACATCTCCCTCCCTAAATGTTTTTATTAAAATCCAACCCTCGTGTGAAATCCCCGAGCATGTCCATGACCGCAGATGCGGCTATTCGAATAGATTGTCTAACACTCTGCAGAGATTGTACACTTTACCCAAATGATACAATCACTATAGCTACCACTAATCATAACAAATCCTTTTAGAAACTTCATATCAAGCATACAACGCTTGGCACGACACACACCGTTGTACAGGTAAGCGGCGAACCGTCGCATGATGTGAATCGCCACTGAGACTGAAACACACCTCCACCCATCATTGAGATTTTAACCTACAACCTGAGATGTCAATGTCAAGACTCCGTAACTTACTAAGTTAGGCCCATCCCATCAGGCATGTGGTTGTACAGAAGGCCCAGTTCAATGACGCACAAAGTTAAATCCTTAATTGATCAAGGTAAGACTTCCAAATTCTAATTATGCTAGAAAGATTATCATTCCCGTCCACAAAGCTCCACCATATCACGTAGCATCTACCACTTGCCTTAGTACAAATTATTTCCCACCTTGTTGGTTAAGTACAACACATGTTATCACAAAGTAATAACACATAACACACATTTTTACACAAAGTTCTATAGTCACTTAGTCAAATTTATAATTACAACTCGAATGATATGTATGACTCGTAGCATGGCTAAGCAATACTATTCGTCTAACCATCTCACGTTGGTGCTATCATAATACTAATTAATAACAAACCAACCTAGGGTGACAAAAGATCATGGCAATACAATAGGCAAGGTAGGTACAATCAAATGGGTGATTAGATAAACCCAAGCATTTAAATAAATACTTATAGTAGAATGCAGTACATTGAATCAAAGTAGTTTTGAAAACTGGGTTCAACATGATCAAAGATATAACTTGCCTTGAAATAAATCCAGGCACTGGTTTTGGTCTTGGTGAACTTTTTTTTCAAAATTCCCCGAAGTATCAGTGTCTACTCGTAAACGAAATAAGTAAATAAATTAAATAAAAAATAGAGAGGAAAACTAACTCCAAAAATTAAATAAAAATTTAAGAAAGATAGAGCTCGAATTTAGATGAATTTATGAATTTGAATGGGCTCAAACGGAGTTCAGATGAAGAAGATATGGCTTTTGGAAGTTCTAAATCTAAAAAAAATACTCAAAAAGGAATTCGAGTACTGTTCACCAAGCACTGTACATCGAGTACTTTACACCAAGCACTGTACACCGAGCTCTGTACAACGCTTTTGACTGCGCTTACTCGAAAGGTGTTTCGACTGCATGGTCGGAAGGTTTCGATGTATGGTTGTAGGAGACTACCGTTACCTGGTCGTGGAAGGTTACGACTACCTGGTCGTAGAGAGATTATGACTATCTGGTCGTAGAAGGCTACAACTACCTGGCTTGGAAAGGTCCTACGGTTCACGGTTTCACGGAACAGAGATTTGGCTTGTGGACCCCACATGACATAGACACGAAGTATGGTGGACTGGGTTTACAACAGATCAGATCTAGTTTAGAGTTGCGGGGTGCTGACGCGGCTGATCGAGCAGACACATGGATGGTTCGAGCAGATGTGACGGGTGAGGCGGCAGACACGTGCGCCTACGAGTATATGTGCCACGACACATGTGCCCACGAGTATACGTGGCAGGACACAGTGGCACGACACAACGACGAGACTCGGGTTAAACCGGCAATGACGAATGGCGGCGCTTCTCCTGTGGCGGATGCGCGCACTAGGTAGAACAAGCTATTGCTCATATACCGGTACTGGTATTGGCACAGAAGGTCGTCAGAGTTGGCCGAAATTGGTGACGAAGCGGCAGAGTAGATGCGGCTGCTGTTAGCGACAAACACTGGTGACGTCTCGTGGTCATGAAGGGGTGCTGGAGATAGCTCTGGTGAAGGCGAAGACAACGGCGTGGTCAACGATGACGCAATCTGAAGCATTGAGCGGCGGCAGCGGAAATCCTAAAACTTCCAATGCGACGACGCCAAAGCTCAAGGGGTGCGACAGCTTGGGTTTTCGGATCAGGACAAGAAGGCAAACCCAGGGGTCCTATTTGAATTGAGTCTGAAACGAACACGATGCAATCTCGGGGATAGGGAGAGATACGTGATACGATTTTAACTGAAACGGGTGCGGGAGAGATAGAGATACGATTCTACGTGTTTTCTAGATAGGGTTTAGCTGGAGATATCTCATGGTCGTACGCGACATTGAGCTCTAACAATGGCGAACGCGGGCGAAGGCCACGACTCCGCGAGGAAGAGCTATGACCACTTGACAGGCGGAGCCCACCAGACAGAGGGACAATGGAGCGACGCACGGTGCACGAGCGGCCTAGCGCGGGAGAATAGGTCGGGAAGGAATGGGCTTCGGCCCAACACTGATATGAGATTTTAAATAGATTTTCCTTTTTAGAAATTACAGAAAAGGCAAATAGAAAATAACAAATAGCAAATGAACTCGAAAAATTTCTAGAAAATATATCCAAGCATATAGAACCCAAATAAAATAGTTTTGTTGAGGTTGTCATTAATTATATTAAATTATTTTGATATTGAAAGTCCATGTTAAACTTTATTAAAATTCAAATAAAATCTAAATGTTGAATTTTCCAACTACTAACTATTTAAAAGATTTTTAAAGATCAGAAAATTAAGATGTTACAAAACACCAACTAACACGACATCAAAACCCTACCATCTCTCACACACGCATGAAACACACCGCAGCCAAGGGAAGGACAACACCCCCCACCTAACTCATTGAAGCTTCGAACTTGTTATCAAGTTAGACATGCAAAGGATCACCATCAAACAATGCTTGAGAGAGAAGAATAGAAGCAATAGAACGAAGAATCACAACCATAGCATGCACTCCACACTAACAAGACGACCATCTAGCAGGTTCAGAATGCAGTGGGTGAGGGAAACGACCCCTCCTCTCGACGACGGCGGTGGATAGTGGACAGGAGAAGTCAGCAACTCCGACTCCTCTCCTCCTTCCACGGGGATGCCGACTGTGGCCTGCCTCAAGGTCCGGACAAGCTGCTACACATGGGGCATCCACAACGGTCGCCCTGCACAATTGGATAATGACCCAACAACGAGCGCCCAACTCTTTCAACCTCTTCAACGTATGGACTGCGACGCTAGGACCTTCTCCATGAGTAGGCATGTGAGGGCGACAGTGGACGGCGGCAGATCCGGAGAGGAAAAAGGATGGCAGGAAGGCTTCGGCGCCAGTGGCAAGGTGGACTCTCAGGCGACAACGAGCGTTGGCATATCCAGCAAGGAAGAGGATGGTGATGGTCGCAGGAGGCCGGTGATGGATGGAGGGGCCGACGACATCTGGAAAGGCCGAAGAGAGAGGCTGACGGTTAGGTTGAAGAAGGCTATGGGCGATGACGAGAGGCCGACGACTTCCGGAGAACCCAAATTCAAGCACAAGCCAATCCTCATAGGAATCCAATGCGATGGGGAAGCCGTATTCGCCGACGGTGGCCTCACCTCGAGGCCGGATTTTGTGTCTCAACGTTCGACAGATCTCGCAATGTCATCGTCGCCTTGAGATGTCGCGGCCGAGCAAGAATTAAAAGCCGGTGGCAACGCGTGCTCGCTTGTCGATCCGATGGCGCTATGCGGGATAGCGAACTCTCGCCAACTGGAGCGCAGAAGACGCCGTGACTACTCCACAAGTGTGTGCCACACCGTCATGCCTCACGAGAGGCTCGGGAGGCCAAGATGCATTGTACAATGGTGTAAGAGTTGTTTAGGTAGTTCAGCAGCCCACCCCGCGGCAGTTTCAACTTAAGGTTTTGATTATGACCGGTGGGGCTACACCGAAACTCCCGCCTAATCTTGCAATTATGGCTGTGTAATCCTTCTTCTGTTTCTTGCAACCATCCTCAAACTCATCTCAATAGTTTCTCCTCCTTCCTCGATATTTCCCACGTCAACAATACCATGCATCACCGACACTATTGCCACTTTACCAGTGAGTTCTCTCCTTTGGCCATGATCATATCCCCCCCGGTCATCCCCTCGTTCTGAATAAGTTTCCCTCCCGAGCGCATGGGCTTGCGCTTCTTCTGAGAGGTACAACGACAGATTGGATGGAGACCGGAAAAAGGTTTCTTGGTTGTCTCCAAAACCCACCAGGGAGTATTCTTCCTACTCACCTCCTTCACCGGGGAATTGACCTCATTACACCCTTCAACGGATGCGATGAGGTTCTATGATGTGGGTCACTTTTTGCCGAAGAGTTGTTGTTCCCCGAATCTGCTACAGCTGCCTAGCCAAAGCTCCGAGCTCGCTTCTTTTTTTTTTCCTCAGGGGCTCGAATCTACTTATCATAAGTGAGAAAGCCATTTGCATCCTGGTTAGCCGGCGTCGGACACTCAAGATCAGAGTGCCCCATTAGACCACATGAGAAGCAAAAGTAAGGCAGCTTCTCATGTTGGAGATCATTTGAATCCTCTGTCCCTTTTCTTTTCGATCTGATTCTCACCCAGCGACGTAGTGGCTTATCAATTGGAATCGCAACACAAGCATGAAGGTAGGGACCCTCCACCTCACCATACTCATCTACATCCATCTTATCAACATCTCCCACCAAGCTAGCAATTCTCCTCCCTTTCTTCTCATTCATCCAGCCTAGTGGAAGGCTCAACACTCTCACTCAAATCAGTATAGTATCAAATCGAAGATCTGTTGGACATAGGTCAGTATTATAATCCTGCAACAGGACCGTGTGCTTTCCTACCATTCATGGAGTACCTGTTGGGCTACGAGTAGACTACGCTAGCTGACAATGCAAAAAACTACCACGTAAACAAGGATGTTATACAAACAAGAGATCACATATAGTTACCATCAGACGTATAGTGCAGCGGAAGAAGAGTTGGAGCAGCCTGGTCCAACGAAGAGCACGTCGATATAGTGGTCGTGGTCGATCGTTCAGCGTAGTTGATCATCCTCGTAGTCGATCGTCCAACGGTCAATCGTCCAACATAGTCGATCGTCCGTCCTCGTAGTCGATCGCCCTCGTACAACAACTGCTCGCTTTCCTTGGAAAGTCGCGGATCGTCATCGAGCGCAACAGCAACCGCAATAGCGCATCTACAGTATTCACACGTGCAGGGTAGGAATGTCGTACGCTGGTGTGCTAACACCAAGTCGCATGGGAAGACTCTCTAAAGAAGATGGCAGCTAGGGTTTGGAGCAACTCACATCAACTCGTGTCGTATGTATTCTTTGTTACAACTGTCTCCATATTGGTTTGTTCCTACTCATTAAGTATATAACCCTGTAGGTTCATATGTAGTTCAGTTGTGACTCAGAAACCTTTTCTGACTACGAGTCGTTAGTAGTACCTAGCAGGACACACTACTACAGAAAAGAACATCACAGACGGTTCGTCAGTATCGGCCATCACGCATTTATTTTTGAACCGTGCGAAATTTTATGTCCGAGATAACAGACGGTTATCACGCACGGTTGAAAAACCTTTGTGATAGTATTATCACGCACGGTTCCAACCACGAACCGCTCAGGATTCAGAGTATCGCGCAGCGGTTCGTGGTTGGAACCGCTCGTGATATCGAATAATCACGCATTTGTTTGTAGTTGGAACCGCCTCGTGATTATGATTATCACGCGCGGTTGCCCACCCACGAACCGCCTCGTAATATTACGTAATCACGCATTCGTGGTTGTAACTGTCAGTGATAATGCATAATCATAGACGGTTCCAACCACGAACCGCTCAGGATTATAGTATCACGCAGCGGTTCGTGGTTGGAACCGCCTCGTGATCCTAATTAATTTTATCCTATTTTCAGCTAGCCTCGTGAATTGCTAGCCATGCATCGAAAACTAGCAAGCGTAAACATGTCACGTATAATTGTTGACAACTCAAAGTGAACATTTAACTCAAAATCAATTACAAAAAGTTTCAAGTATATATTGTCGCTAGAGTTACAAATTGAATTACAACTACCAAAGTGAATTACAATATTGAATCAATTGTTTCGAGGTCGCTCATCGGTGTCGACGGCGTGAAACTCTCGGTGGTGTTAACTATGTTCCGCTTTGATGAAGCCACGAGCCCCTCGAATGTGCATGACCCGTCCATCTCGAGTGCATTTAACTCTATGTTCAAGCCCCGTCGCTAGCAGTGAGTAAAGTAGTAAGCATATATATTTAAATTTATAATTAGGAGATAATTATTACGAGATTGACAAACCACGGGATCGTCAGTCTAGAAGTAATCAATAGTCGCATATGATGGCATACGAGAATGCGATAGGTGATCTCGTTTTTTTGGTGGCACCGCAAAATAGAATTACATATATATGTACAAATACCGAGACGCAATATTACGGTAAGTATAATATATATGATTATTGTGTTGTAGCGCTGCATCGAAATCGCATCCTGTGATTCAGATTGTGGCGCTGTTCCTTTGTATAAACCTCCTCGGCAACATAGCCGATGAACGCCTCTACATGATTCAAAAAGTTATCCTTGTCCATTTCAAACGAAGGAAGACTACAATAGAGTTATGTGCGAAGGAAATGAACATACCGCCGAGTATTCCTTTAAGAATGGTGAAGTCGTGATTTTTGTTGAGTAGAGAATCAATGTACAATACCATGTTCCTCTTTGGCACAAGAATCAGAAGAATCAAGTGGAACCTACTCGTGTATGTCGCTATAGTCATAAACCTATGTTGAAACATAATTTGTATAGCAAATATTGAAACACTTACTGTTGTAGGGCACCATTATGTAGTCCCCGCCGCCCGCAGCAAGCAATCCTATTTTTTGTAATTCTCGACGAGGACGCGCGCCTTGGTTGATTGTTTGCTCAGAGACCACGTGTGGGTCGAGGCAACCCACCGGTTCTTTGATTCGACGGGCACGTTTCATAATGTATCTACGCATAAGCAATGAGTTATGATATTTATCGGTATCACGTGAGTGTAGAAATTGATTGCACACACTTACAAATGTCCAAAGATCATAGAAGTGAGGCGCCGAGGGCGCTTAGGTTGTATAGGTCAAATAAGTCTTCAAGCCCACGGACGAAGTGGCTGTGCTCGTGGAGAAATTGTTCCTCCCGTGATCCGGCGGTGATTCCAAAGATGACCCCTTCTCTCGGTCTTGCGCAAGTACCAATCATGCAAAGCTTGACAAGCTACCCCGAGCTCTTTATTTCTGCCACGGAGACCAACGGACTTCCGAGTGAGTATTTCACGGGTTTGGGAGGTGCCTTAATGTTCTTCGATTTCAATTTCTCCTTAACGAGGCGGCTGAGGGACGTCTTCCCGTGAGACGCCTCAGGGACCGATATGGTGACACACTTTTCTTGTCCCTTCGCCGCCTTCTCGACGGAAGCGATGTGGCGGCCTTCAAGCTTTGGCTGAGGCGACTCATCGAGGGTCCTATTGGAGAGGTGGTCTCTCGATATCGCGCCACGGAAGGGTCCAGTGCGATGTCCTTCTTGGGCCACTGGATAAAAGTGTGCGTGGCATCCCCTAGTGTTATGATTTCTTCGTTCGGGGGAATCTCCAGCGGGATGGCCATAAAATTGTCATAGACCATGTCCACCGCACTCGGCGTAACCTCAAGGCCACCGGGCACCGTGTCGACCGCTCTTCTTGGTATGGATACACTATACCCCACCCAGCCTCAATAGGAATCGACCCTACTATCCTCACTTGGAGCTTGCAGGGCGTCGGCTCCTACAAAAGGGTACACAATTAGCTAAGGCGTCCTATAGGTCTATCTTTGGAGTATTCCAGAGATGTACATTACCTTGATGCCGTCGATCAGTAATTGCACGTCGTCATCTCCAGAATTATGTGTGGACGCGACGCTACTCTGATGTCGAGCAGGACTTGCTCCCAAATTAACAGGGGCGGCTTGCGCCTGCATGAGTTGATTTACTTGGTTCTGCAAGTTTGTTATTTGTTCTTAAAATTTTGCAATAATCATATGTTCCAACCGAGCGTCGTGCTGGTCCTTAGATCTCTTCCTACTCCTATACGTGTCGGAGTTGTGTGGGAATCCATCCCTCCAAGGTACATAAACCCCAACGCAAAATGATCTACGACTAGGTCCTATTTGGTCTTGACCAGTTTGTAACTCCTTACGACCAGCTCATATTTGGTTTTGACTAGTTCGTAACTCCTTACGACCAGATTTTGATCACTTAGAGATCATGTTCGACCAGCTCGTATCTCCATACGACTAGTCCGTATCTGATCGAACTGAGCGACCAGCTTGTGTATTAGCACTTTGCCTCACGATATCTGGTTGAACTCAAGGTGAGATATAATGTCATCCACGGACTGTTCAATACTTTCTCGTCCGAGTGTTAGATAACTTCATGTGGTTGAACTCTTCGACCACTAGTGGCATGGCCATGCACTTTCTTTATCCCACCACATCGAGGGTCCCAAAGACATCTCTCCTGTTATGTTAGGAGGGGCAAATCTCATATCCAACCAGTTACATTCCTCCGTATGTTTCTTAGCATACTCGAAAGCTACCTTTATGACTACCTAGTTACGGAGTAGCCTTTGGCAACCTATGTAGGAAACCATGCTGATCTCAGGTCTAAGGATTATATACCATCATTGCTTGAGACTGACTGATGACACATGAAATCATAACAATCTCAGTAGTGTCTCAAGGTGGGTCAATCCAATACCATGTTCTCTAACATGTGTTCACATTATTGATTCGATATCCCTATATCCATGACCGGTAAAACATGGTCATCAGTCAATACATGTGTTGGTCGATAGGATCACTAGTGTTCCGACCAAGGATACATTTAGAATGACATCATATAAGTTAAAAGAGCTTTACCAACAAGTCACATACTTGTCAATATTTATAACAGATGATTCATTCAAGGAACAAAATAACACTTATTCAATAACTCATAAATATAGATGTGATACAATAGTCTCTATGATAGCCTCTAGGGCATATCACCAACAGTACCTACCATGTAGGGTACGATCTTTGTCCGCATTGTTTCCGAAATCTGCCACAAACAGTTCTCCCAAACCAATCGTGCTCGCAAACCCCTAGGGTTTCCCCATGCCGGTCTTATCACCACCAAGATCATTTGGATATGGAGCACTGACAGCGGCATAGTGTTCCCTGTGACCAACCTAGGGTTTGGGCAACCAGCCGAAAATCGACTGATTTTTTTGTAAAATCAGTTCTATCGGGGTACCCCAATTAATTTCAAAACTAGGTAAAAAAAAAACCAACCCAATTCGAAATTTTCCTTGCCCAAAATAGCCCATTTGGCCCCTATTCTGTTTTCCCTAGGTCACAGCCACTGATTCTATCCTCCCCATCCGTGGGGGCTCAATTTAGTTCCCCATCGTCCTCTGTCTTCCACTCTTCCTCCTCCGAACCCGACTCTGATCCTCTCCATTCTCTATCTCTTCCTCCTCTGCTCTGATTCATAGGTTGTCAGGGCAATCACTGAGGCAGGGAGGGCAGCGGAGGCGCGGTGGCAGGGAACTCTTGAGTAGCATGACTTTCTTCAATTGAGCATCAAAGTTTAAAGCTATGTGTACATAAAGTACTAAAGCAAGTCACAAGGAAAAATATGCAAATAATATTCCTATAAGTCTTGATCAAAGGAATAGTCATATGGTTCTTTTGCAGAAAGCAAGTATTGATAATAAATGCAGTAAGTAGATTGCAACACGTAATTTAAAAGACAATAAATTAATAGAGTTAACAATTTCTTTGAAACAACCAGTGAATCTCCCCATTCACCTCCCAACCAAACCACTAAGTGAATATCCCATCCACCAAGCGAACATCACATTCACCAAGTGAACCTCCCATTCACCTTCCAACCATTTTTTTATAAAACTCCACCCCTCGTGTGAAATCCCCGGGCGCTGTCCATAACTAGGGTCACGACTATTTAAATAGTTTTAACTCTATAAAGGTTATACAACTTTACCCACAAGAGATAAATCAACTTATAATATCCATTCACACACTTTCGTAGGTACACAACTAAGTGATTATCACAAGACCTTTATAAAGCTCCTTCTTAACCCAGTTCTGCCCACAAAGGTTTCAACACTAAATATCATCATGACAAGATAGGTCCCCTCTCTGGCGCCAATGTGGGTATACGTCCATCCTGTATATCACACCACCAACAACAGAACTACATTTAGACATTGCTAATTAGTTAGCCCGGTCCATCCCATACTGGACATGCGGTTGTACGATATGACACAATTCAATGCCATATAAGATTAAGTCCTTGACAATTCACGAGGCTACCTCATCCAAAAAGTGTTAACCACACCCCCTTTTATTGCACGATCACTCACCTGAGTATAAAACCATTTTGTTCAACTAGGACCAATGGCATCCTCTACCATGGCACAAACATTTTAACAACAGTGTCTACCCGCCAGATTCTATATATCATTAAGTCAAATTAATATTATTGAATATATGACATGAGTTCATCATAACTAAGCACAACTAAGCATCTCTACGATAACCCATGTTGTTGATACCAATATGCCCAACTAATAATAATAATCATATGGTGACAAAGGATTCATGCTATTCAAATAATCAATGGTGGCATAATGACAAATAGGTGATTAACTACTTCCAAAAGCAGTGGATACAGAAACATCATGCAATTTGAATATAAAACAAGATACTTTTGAAAACATAGGTTCAATATGATCAATGGATGATGAACTACCTTGGCTTTGCTCAGTTACCACACTTTGGTCTTCAAAACTTGCTCCCGCTCCTTGAAACAGATTGTCTAAACAAGAGAGAAAACAAACTAAACACAAATAAATCCAAAAGAAAAACAAATAAAATCCAAAAACAAAACCAACTCTAAGATAAAGAGCTCGATTTTAGACGAATTTAGGAAATTGAATAGACTGAATCGGAGTTCGAACGAAGGAGAATGACTCTCGAAAGATTTACAGGAAAAGGAAAAACAGAGGGAGAAAATAATATTTCAGAAATATTCCTTCAGCTGAAAAAGAAAAAGGAAAGGAAAAAGGAAAGGACCTGACAAGTGGAGCCCACTCGTAAGTGAGACAGAGAGACAAAGGAAGTGGATGACATGTGGGACCAAGGTGGACGAGAGAGGATGATATGTGGGACCCACATGGATGAGAGAAAGAGAGAGCGAGCATAGAGAGCAAAACAGAGGAGGTGGCGCTGGCACACGGCTACGGCGGTGGACACCGGCGACGGGCAAGATGGAACCCAGAAGCTTGGTGGTCTTTTGGGCGGTGGTGGCGCGATGAGGAATGCAATGAGGCAGCTGTGGTGGAAAGGAAACAGAAGCGAAAACCAGCTCGGCGATGACACTAGGAACACGCTGGGTGGCCTGGGGAGATTGGAGGAGCACGGAGGAGACGAAACAACGATGATCGGAGGCGGAGACGAAGAACGGTGGCGACGACGCGCTACGAGGACGGAGAGACGATGAAGAGGCCGGGGATCGGAAGAGGAAGACTAGGGACGCAGGGTGACACACACGGGGTAACAAGAGAACACACCGGAGAGGAGATCGGCGATGGGCGAAGCGGCCGAAGACGAGGAAGACGAGGCTAATGGCAGTCTGGCGAGCTCCCGGGGACGATGAGGTGAGCACTAGCTAGAGCGCGGCAAGGTGGACTCAACGGCAACAACGGCATGGACGGAGACCATCCAACGGCGATGGCATCGGCGATGGAGATAATTGAGATAAGTCAGAGGGGACGAAATCTCCGACATCACATCCGGCAAACTTCGCTTCAACGCAAGTTCAAGGAGCTAAGTAGCACAACCTCACAAATTTAGGGGGTTGATGTAACGTCCTAAAATCTGGCTTTTAAAAAATCTTTTGAGTAGTTTAGGTCCAAGGAAAATTTCACTAATTTTATTTGAATTAATAAACCTTAAACGAGACTTTCTAAAATTAAAACAATATAATATGATTATAATAAACTTCAATTAAATCAAAACCAGTGTTATTTTGTTTCCTTGTGTTCCAAGGATTTTTTTTAGTATTTTCTTGGAATTTATTTACTATTTATTTGACCTCATTTGAATTTCCAGCTTTTATTAATTCTAAAATTAATATCCTTTTTCTAGTTTCTTCGTGGGATGAATTTGGCTCGGTCCACTCAACTCTCTCTCCCCTCCAGCACGTTCTCTGCTCTAGCCCAGCTCCACCTTGGCCCATTCCGCCGCCGCCAGCCCACCCCGCGCTGCCAAATCCTAGTGCGCCCTGATCCCGCTTGAGAGCCACCGTCGCCTGAAGCGCATGCGCGCTCAGTACGTGTCCAGCACGGACTCACGCTGCCACTGTTTTGGCGTCCACGTAAAACGTGCCTCCCAATGCTATATAAAAGCACCGCCCCGTGTGCTTTTGTTCCGACCCGACCCGCCACCCTCGTGCCCTAGCTCACCACCGCCCGAGACGCCGCCAAGCGTCGTCGCCGAGCGTCTTCTTCGCTGAGCGCGGTGCCATGCCTTTGTCGTCATGTCTCCATCATCTAAGCTCCTCAAGCCAGCGCATCCACATCATCTTGATCGCCCCATCCTCCTATCCGCGATGCCACAACCATATTGAGCTCTAGTGCGTCCTAGCTCTGTGTCGTAGCAAAAATGAGCTATACAGTAAAAGAAGGAGGGGACCCCGGACAAGCTTAGAAGGGCCCCGGGGATCCTCAGAAGAAGGGACTAGCCAGTGACAAGAACGAGATGACTGTTTATTATTCCGGAAGATTCAGGCTATTTTTTCTCTCCCTCTACAAGAGGGTGGTGACCCCCTATTTATAGTCCTCCATGAGAGGGTTTTTACATTACCATTCTAACCCTATGACAGTACTATGTGCATAGGGGCTGCAGGGACATTCCCCCCTACGCCTATGCTTTGGTCCACAGTGGGCGCTCCTGGGCCTGGTCTATCCTGCTAATGCATCCGGTCTAGCCGCGCTAGTAGGGTCTTCGGGTCCACTCCGGAGGTGACTTGGAGGGTCTGCCGCCCCAGCCTTGGGCTCGTGGACCTCCAAGGGGCGACTGGGCCACCCTGAGGTGACCCGAGGGTATGTCGCCCGAGCCTCGCGGGGAGCTGGACCCTCGGGGCGGTGGAGCTGGTCCACCCCGGAGGTTACCCGAGGGCTCACGCCCCAGCCTCGTGGGGCTCTGTGGACCCTGGGGGCAGGGGGCTTCGGGTCCACCCGAAGGTGTCCTCGAGAGCCTGCTGCTTCGGACCTCGCGGGGCTCCGGGGACCCTTCGGGGGGGCTTCGGGTCCACCTCGAAGGTGTCTCAGAGAGCTTGCTGCTCCGGGTCTCGCGGGGCTCCAGGGACCCTCCGGGGGGGGGGCTTCGGGTCCACTCCGAAGGTGTCCCAAGGTTCTTCGCCTAGGGTCCGCCCCCGGGTTTTGTCGATTGCTTCGCTTGGGCGTTAGGGCCAGTGGGGCCACCCCTATGACACTTCGGCACCATCATTGTCTTCATTGCCTCCGACCGTGCTCGAGCACACGAAAACATCTCCGTCGGGTTCCTCGTCACCTCAGTGAGTTCCCCATGATTCTTCCCACGTCACCATGTGCCTCGCGATCTGATCTACAATCCTTGACTTTCAATTTCGTGTTTCGTCCGTTGAGCGCCGAGTTCCCTCCTTCTCTTTCAACTCCGACCGCCGCCCGTTCACTGGCCGATTGCGCTGTCTCCGGCGAGCTCCCACCCTCATGGATAGCACCATGGTGATCGACGCTCGACGTTCTATGCCATGCTTACCTTTCCATCCTCGGGGCATCGCCGCAACATTATCGCCGTCGATGGCCGAGTGTGCGCCGCCGCTCTTTTGCTCGCCGCCGACGCTTGATACCATCCCTCATCGCCGCACCTGTGTCACCACTTGTGCCTTGTTACCCTTGTCCTGTTTTGCCACTCTGTTGCCTCCGCCGTGAGCCCTAGAGCCAACGAGCTCTCAGTGCCACCGCCCCTCTCTGCCATGTTGCCCACGCCACATCATCGCTCCCGTCACCTGCCACCTCGCTGCAACGTCACTGCCCGTCATCGCCGCCTCAGTCCCCGTGCACATCTGGCATGCTTGTCATCGCCTACGTGTCAGCCACTAACCCAAACAGTAAAACCGAAACCGGGTGGACATGGTTCACGTGAACCAAGTCACTTACCTATGGACCCACCTTGTCAGGCATTGTTTTGTGAACTAGGTTCGCCGCGAACCCGAGCCCAACTCTGTTGACTTGGTCCATGGACCAATGGCCCACTTGTCATTCTATTTAACCTTTTCTGGAATTCTTTTAATTCTAGAAATTCATAAATCTAGTGGGTCCCTCCTCCGCGAACCCGAGCCCAACTCTGTTGACTTGGTCCATGGACCAATGGACCACTTGTCATTCCATTTAACCTTTTCTGGAATTCTTTTAATTCTAGAAATTCATAAATCTAGTGGGTCCCTCCTATCATACACTTAGACATTTTCTAGAATTTCCAAAATAAAATAATTGAAGAATATTTTGTGGGTCCCACTTATTAGTTTCTCTCTCCCTTTTTCCTTTTTTCAACATTTTTCTTTTCGATCAAACTTCCGAGAGCACGTTCTTCCTCATGCTAACTCCGATTGAATCCATTCAAGTTTTTAAATTCATATAAATTCAATATCTACCTTCTAGTACCATTAAATTTCAATTTGGTGTTTATTTTATTTTGTTTGTTTTGTGCTTTGTTTCTCGTTAGACGTTGAGGTCTCGGAATCATCCGAAGGAGCTAAAGGTCAAGGAAGTAGACGATTGAAGATAAAATAAGAACATCATTGCCATAGCAAGGCAAGTTGTACATTTAACCATGTTGAACCCAGTTTTCGAAAATTACTTTGATTCAATTATTGCATTCCACTTTAAGTATTTATTTAAATGCTTTGGGATTAGTTATTCATCCAATTTGTTTATATCCACCTTTCCTATTGTAATATCATGATATTTTATCACCCTAGCTTGGTTAATTATTAGTTGGTAATATCATAGCACCAACGTGGGTTGGTTAGATATGAATAGTCTGCTTATCCATACCACAAGTCATTGATATCATTTGAGTTGCATAAATGAACTTGACTAATTGATTATGGAACTTAGTGTAAAATTGTGTGCCGTATGTCATTACCCATTGATGACATGTGTTGCACTTAAACAACAGGGTGGGAAAAGATTTAGACTGAGGCTAGTGGATGAAACTGTGTGATTTGATATAACTATGTGAATTGGTGGAATTGTGTAATTGGGAAAAATATGGGTGTGATAGTTGTAGTAATTGACAGTCTCGTATTGGTCAATTAAAGACTTAATCTTGTGCGCCATTGAACTGGACCTTATCGTACAACCACATGCCTGTTGAGACATGTCTAACTTAGTAAGTTATGGAATCATGGCATTGACTACTCAGGCATGTAGGATAGACTGTGTGCCAGCTTAGAGGTGTGTACCGCTGTGGTAGGGTCACATCTATGGACGGTTCACCGCTTCTAGGTCCAACAGTGTGTGTTGTATCAAGCGCTATGGTAGAGTTGATACGATGGTAAAACACATAGGGAGGGTCAATTGTCGAGATGAAGTTTCAGAAATGGTTTATTATGACTGCGACATAGGAGACATGATGAGTTAATTGAATCTTGTGGGTAAAGTGTACAACCTCTGCAGAGTGTTAAACAATCTATTTGAATAGTCGTATCCGCGGTCATGGACATGCTCGGGGATTTCACACGAGGGGTAGATTTTCATAAAACAATTGGGAAGGGTCAACTGTGTGAGATAACTTATGCATCTGTGTGAAAGAAATTGATTAGGCTTAGTGTCTTTCTGAAAACAATTGTTAAAATTGTCATTGTTTTATTTGTTTTGAATTATGCTTTTAATCTATTATCTGTATTCAATTGCAAATACTGCTTTATTGCAAAATAGCCACAAAAGCCATTTCCTTTGAAATAAGCTATCATGTATAATTGTATTATGTGGTACAACTTGTTGAGTACTTGAAGTACTCATTCTTGCTGCAATCATTAAGATAAAGTGGAAGAATAGTCGCCTGCTTTCGAGGAGGATCTTTACAAGGATGGTGATAATTAGATCGCGCTACTCCAATCGATTGCCTATGGGCATATGGATAGGCTTTACTGAAGTTATTCATTTACCTTTTGCTGTAGCTTAATTGAGCTATTCACCTTCTAAGGTATTAATTTTAAACTTTGACGTTAAGGTCGTTACTCTGATAATTCTTGTTATTTGTCTATTTACTAGTCATTTTTGCATATAGAATGATATTTTATCGATGTTACCACTGTGTGTACCAGTGTGATCCTGGACTAGTGTAGTATGCATAGAGGTTTAGATTTGCATATTTGTCCAAATTGCTATAGTGTCAGATCGACATAGATAGTCAGTTTGCACGATGTTCTAGATGAGTTAGCGTTAGACCGACAATTCCGGTTTACCTTGTGTTAGCGACAGTGTGTGTATGAAGCCTTGGATACTCGTTTAAATTGCAGTTTTGTGTATCGCCCTGAACCAGAAGACAGATTGAAAAAGAATTAATGAGTTATGCCTTAACTCATAGTACCAAGTCGAGCAAGTGTTGTGTGTAGAGTTCCCCCTACCACACCAGATGTCAGCCAGTTCATAGTTGTCACCATTTGAAGTTCGCAGTGGTTGATATTATAAGTCATTGCTCAGTTAGGAGCAGATCAGATGACAAAGTATGTGGACTTTGCATTAATTATGAAGCAGAAGGCCAAGTGTCTTCAATCCTAAAGGGATTGCAAGCAGCTTAGTTGAAGCATAAAAGGTACGCAGATTATGCAAATTACCACCCTCGCAGTTATTTCTATCTTTATGATACATGTTGAAGTTCTGTGTTAAGAACTTTATGACAGAGATTTGTTAGTCAGTTCAGTTCGAAAGCCCAGAAGAAAAGTTACTTTGCCAACCTGAGTTACCAGTCAGCAGCAGGATTGCCTCAACTCCAGAAATGTCTATGAGCACCAATCAAGCAATCACCGTAATAGCAATCAAGTTGCAAGAGGCCCTTGCTAGCCAACCACCAATTTGTCCAGTTCTCGTTGAAGCGAGAAGTTTAGCAAGATGCAAGATGTTTGTTCTGTAAGTGTTCAGAAGGGTAGTTACGTCAAAGTCAAAGCAATTTCAAAGCAAGAAGAGAACCCGAATGCTGAGTTTCTTAACCTATTCCTCAGCCAGCCTGAATCTCAGGGTCGAGATTCCTTTAAGGGGGGAGATTTTTAATGTCCCAAAATTTTGCTTTCCAAAAATCTTTTGAGATTTTTAGGTCCCTAGAAAATTTCACTAATTTTATTTGAATTAATAAAGCTTAAAGAAGACTTTCTGAAATTAAAGCAATTTAGTATGATTAAAGTAAACTTCAATTAAATCAAAACTAATGTTATTTGGTTTCATTGTATTCCAAGGAATTTTCTGGTATTTTCTGAATTTATTTGCTATTTATTTGGCCTTATTTGAATTTCTAGCTTTTATTAATTCCGAAATCAATTTCCTTTTTCCAGTTTCTTCGTGGGCCGAATTTGCTCGGCCCACTCAACTCTCTCCCCCTCCAGCCCGTTCCCCTCTCCGGCCCAGCTCCACCTTGGCCCATTCCGCAGCCACGAGCCCACCCTGCACCGCCAAACCCTAGCGCGCCCTGGGCCCGCTTGCCAGCCACCACCGCCTTAAGCGCGTGCGCATTCTGTGCATGTACAGCATGGACTCACACCGCCTTCGTCTTGGCATCTGCATAGAGCATACTTCCCGAGGCCATATAAAACCGTCGTTCCATGCGCCTTTGTTCCGCCCCGACATACCACCCTCGTGCCCTATCTCACCACCGCCCGAGACATCGCCAAGCGCCGCCGCCGAGCGTCTTCTTCTCCGAGCCCGGCATTGCGCCTTCATCGCCGTGTCTTCGTTATCCAAACTCCTCGAGCCGACGCGTCTGCGTCATCTTGATCGCCCCATCCTCCTATTTGCAGTGCCGCCACCATATTGAGCTCTAGTGACTCCTAGCTCCGGCGCCATCGTCGTCTTCATCGCCTCTGGCCAGGCCTGTGCACCCGAAAACAACTCCATCGTGTTCTTTGTTGCCTTGGTGAGTTCCCCATGATTCTACCCACGTCAACATGTGCATCACATTCCGATCTACAATCCTTGATGTTCAATTTCGTGTTTCGTCCATTGAGCGCCGAGTTCGCCGGCCGATTATGTCGTCTCCGGCGAGCTCCCGCCCACATGGACATTGTTGGACCGAAACAACGACTAGAGGGGGGTGGTGAATAGGAGGACAATCTCTTTTTCACCTCGATCAGATTCAACTGGCTTTTCACTCCAATAGCTTTGAGAGCTATGAAGATCAAAGTACAAGCATAGCGGAAGACTTGTATTGAATCCAATCGAAACCCCGAAGCAAAACAACCAAAATCATCAAAAACTCAAATCCCACAGAGTTGGGCGATCTGACCTATTAACATGGGCAGTCTGACCGGTCCATGGGCGTTCTGACCTCTCACAGGGGGCGGTCTGACCTCTAGCACGATGAACAGTAAAATCAACCTGAAAAACAAAATCACAAATAGGTATAACTTTTGATCTATAACTCCAAACTCCACGAAATTTGAAACTCTCCTTCTCTAGGATGTCAGGAACCTATTCCAATCAAAGATCGTGAAGATCTTTGCCCGAGTTCCGAACTTTTTCCATTTGACTGAAGGTTGCTTCAAAAACGAGTCAAAACGAAAACATGATCCAAAAACTTGCTCGTGGGTTATAGATGATCAAGATGATCCTACATGGGTTCCCACATGTCACAGAAAGCAAGATTAATGCCAGAAACCAAAAGAAACGACGTAGATCAAAGAAAGCCTCAAAATCATAAAATGGAGAACAAGAACATAAAGAGACTCATCATTAGGGAATCTTGCTTGGATTGATTTGAGATAGATGTTGGTTTACAGCCACTCCATCATCGATGATGAAAACTCAACACTTGAACACACAATCAATCCAATCTCTAGAAACCTAACCTCTCCCCTATTCTCGCTAAGCACCAAAACTAGGGTTTCAACAATGAAAACAAGAGGGTCAAGGGAGGAACAACCAGCACCCTCTCCTATTTATAGTGGAGGCTAGCTTCTAGAAGGTATTCCGTAATGGGCACTCGTTAATCCCACACACAAACGGGTTTCACTCACGCACGCATTTCAAAGCACCATCTTCATCTTCTCTTGACTTAAACCACTTCTCCTTGCGCCGTCTTGCGCTGCGGTTTAGCCAAAAACAATCAAGGCGGTATCTTGGTGAAATTACCAAAATACCCCTTCTTGATCATTCTCCAAAGACCGAGTCCAATCTTCATGAAGCAATCACATGCTTCGCCACGTGCAAGTTGATCGCCGGCTTTTCATGTCGGCAAGTCTCTCCCATCTGGCTCCCACCGAAACCACCATGACACTTGCACCGACCCCCGCGTCGCTTGATGCAACCCGTCGCACCGTACTTCCCGTTCGGTCATCCTTGTCCATTTTGCGCCATGCTTGAAACCATCGACTTCACCTAACATCCTCAATCGTTCTGAACCTCAGCTCTCCAAGCTTAGTCCCGATCATCCTTGCCGTTGACCATCGTTGACCTCCAAGCCACCTGCACAACAATAGACCAAGAAATCGATTCTGGGAATAAGTTCTTCGCAACTTGACCCACGTTAATCAAAACATGCATCATGCAACACATATGCAATAAAAACCAAGAACTTGACCTAACCAACAAACATCTCCGCCGAGATGACGATGAACAAGTGAAAACCGGTCAAACCGCCACTTAAGAGCTGGTCTGACCGCCCTCTGGCCGGCGGTCAGACCGCCCCCCTGGCCGGTTAGACCGCCCAGAAGGGACATAGCATATTTTCAACCCTTGAAATCCCAAACCTCTCTGAAAATTTTAAACGAATAGATCTTTTGACTGGAAGCTCTAAAAATTATGAGACCAAGTGTAGGAGAATCCCCTCTCTTGCCTACACCCTCTATTTTTGGCCTAGCTCCAAAATTCAACTTTTATAATGGCCGGTCAGACCGCCTTCCATGGCCGGTCTGACCACCAGCTTCTAAGTCCAAGGCCTGGCCGGTCTGACCGCCAGAGGTGGCCGGTCAGACCGCCACCTCAGCCGGTCTGTCCGCCAGTAACCAGACAGCACAATAACTTTGCCAAAAATGCATTATTCGACAAACCTTCAACGCCATTGCCAATTGTAACATCATCCTAAGATCATGAGCATATCTCCATGATATCCACAGACACCACCATGGTGATCATCGCTCGACGTTCTATGCCATGCTCACCTTTCCATCCTCGGGACATTGCCACAACATCATCGCTGTCAATGGCTGAGCGTGCATCACTACTCCTTTTGCTCACCGCCAGCGATTGACGCCGTCCCTCGCCGCCGCACCCGTGTCACCACTTGTGCCTCATCGCCCTCATCTCGTTTTGCCACTCGGTTGCCTCCGCTGTGAACACTAGAGCCGACGAGCTCCGAGTGCCATAGTTCCTGTGTGCCATATCTCCCGCGCCACGTCATCACTCGCATCACTTTCCATGACGTTGTCCATCCTCTCCACCTGAGTGCTCGTGCACATGTGGTATGCTTGTCATCGCCTACGTGTCAGCCACTAACTCAAACCCTAAAACCGAGACTGTGTGGACATGGTTCACGTGAATCAAGTCACTTACCTATGGACCCACCTTGTCAGGCATTGTTTTGTGAACCAGGTTTGCCGTGAAACCGAGCCCAACTCTGTGGGCTTGGTCCATGGACCAATGACCCACTTGTCATTCCCTTTATCCTTTTCTGGAATTCTTTTAATTTTAGAAATTCATAATCCAGTGAGCCCCACCTATCATACACTTAGCCATTTTCTAGAATTTCCGAAATAAAATAATTGAGGAATATTCTGTGGGTCCCACTTATGAGTTTCTCACTCCCTTCTTCCATTTTCAGATTTTCCTTTCCGATCGAACTTCCGAGAGCTTGTTCTTCCTCATACGAACTTTGATTGAACCCATTCAAGTTTTTAAATTCATATAAATTCAATAGCCACCTTCCAGTACCATTACATTTCAATTTGGAGTTCATTTGATTTGTCTTTTTGAATATTGTTTGTTTTGCACTTTCTTTCTTGTTAGACGTTGAAGTCCCGGAATCGTCTGAAGGAACTGAATGTCAAGAAATAGAAGATTGAAGATAAAATAAGAACATCAATGCTATAGCAAGGCAAGTTATACATTTTACCATGTTGAACCTAGTTTTCCAAAATTACTTTGATTGAATTATTGCATTCTACTTTAAGTATTTATTTAAATACTTTGGGATTAGTTATTCATCCAATTTGTTTATATCCACCTTGCCTATTGTAATATCATGATATTTTGTCACCGTAGCTTGGTTAATTATTAGTTGGTAATATCATAGCACCAATGTGGGTTGGTTAGATATGAATAGTCTGTTTATCCATGCCACAAGTCATTGATATTATTTGAGTTGCATAAATGAACTTGACTAAGTGATTATGGAACTTAGTGTAAAACTACATGCTGTGTGTCCTTACCCATTGATGGCATGTGTTGCACTTAACCAACAGGGTGGGAAAAGATTTAGAATGAGGCGAGTGAATGGAACTGTGTGAATTGGTAGAGATGTGTGATTGGGAAAAATATGGTGTGATAGTTGTAATAATTGACAGTCTCGCCTTGGTCAATGGAGGACTTAATCTTGTGCGCCATTAAACTGGGCCTTATCATACAACCACTTGCCTGATGGGACATGTCTAACTTAGTATGTTATGGAATCTTGGCATGGACTACTCAGGCTTGTAGGATAGACCATGTGCTAGGGTGGAGGTATGTATCGCTGCGGTAGGGTCACATCGATGGACGGTTCGCCGCTTCCAGGTCCAATGGTGTGTGTCTATCAAGCGCTGTGGTAGGGTTCATACGACGGTAAAACACATCGGGAGGGTCAATTGTTGAGATGAAGTTTTAGAAATATTTTGTAATGATTGCTCAATCGCATACTTTCGTATGGTGAGTCATGGCAGACATGATGAGTTAATTGTATCTTGTGAGTAAAGTGTACAACCCTTGCAAAGTGTTAAACAACATAATCGAATAGCCGCATCCGCGGTCATGGAGATGCTCGGAGATTTCACACGAGGGGTAGATTTTCATAAAATAATTGGGAAGGGTCAGCTGTGTGAGATAACTTATGCAACTTTGTGAAAAAAATTGATTAAACCTAGTGTCTTTGTGAATACAATTGTTAAAATTATTATTGTTTTATTTGTTTTGAATTATGATTTCAATCTATGATCTGTATTCAATTGCAAATACTACTTTATTGCAAAATAGCCACAGAAGTCATTTCCTTTGGAATAAGCTATCATATATAATTGTATTATGTGGTACAACTTGTTGAGTACTTGGAGTATTCATTCTTGATGTAATCATTTAGATAATGTGGAGGAATCGTCGTCTGCTTTCGAGGAGGAGCTTTACAAGGATGGTGATCGTTAGGTCGCGCTACCCTAGTCGATTGCATGCGGGCATATGGATGGGCTTCACTGAAGTTATTCTCTTACATTCCGGTGCAGCTTAATTGAGCTATTCACCTTCTGAGGTATTTATTGTAAGCTTTGACCTTAAGTTCATTACTCTGATAATTCTTGTTATTTGCCTATTTACTAGTCGTTTTTGCATATGTAATGGTATTTCATCGATGTTGCTACTGTGTGAACTAGCATGATCCTGGACTAGTGCAGTATACACAAAGGGTTCAGATTTGTATATTTGGGTCCCGACAGCTGAGAAAGTAAAATACAAGTTCAGGGAGCTGAGTGCCACAACCTCACAAGTTCAAGAGGCTGAGAAAGTAAAATGCAAGTTCATGGAGTTAAATAACACAACCTCACAAGTTCAAAGACCTTTAGTGCAATTTTCTATTGTATTTTTAAAGGCTTCAAAAGAACTCCAAATTTGGGATGTGACAAGTTGTGAATTTGTGATTAACAAACAATTAGAAATACTGGTATCGGTGGCAAAGCACGTTTCATTCATTGATGTTTCCATTGATCATTTTAAGCACATTTCTATATTATCACGCACTTCTCGACAGCAAATAAGGATGTCAGGTCAGTTTATCTCAGAGCAGGTTCATGTCAGGTGACACAACCTCATACAACTCACACAAGAACACTGCAAATATACTTCCAGATGATTGGTAGAACCTGAAGAACACAAGTAATGGAGGTGATTGACAAATAGCTCAACTGACACAGCTTTGTTCATTCAGTCAACGACTCAAGGTAATCATCACATTACAGCAATCATTCTACATTACAACCTGCACTACACATGAGTGATACAATTCTCAACTAATACAACTGATTCGAAGGATCTAACCACTTTTCTTGTCCACAAACTTGGTACTACAGACTTCAGAAATGAAAGCTCGAGCGGCCGACGACAATGTCGTCCCTGCTACTGGCAGAAGAATCAATCCCCATGCTTGCCGTGTAGCGATGCCAAGGTGCGCTCACCTCGCCTGCAAAAAGGAGGGGAAAAAAAATTTAGAATTCAAGTGTTATAATTCTGAACAATGTGTGCTCTTGATTGGCAAGAATTAAAGTTTACCGTAATTCTCTCCGCACACCCTAATACGCGTCTTGTTGCAGATGGGGGCAGGCAAGATTGACTCTCAACCATCGCTGGATGCACTGGCCGTGGAAGCAGCGTCTGCACTACAGCATTTGCGGCGCCTCTGCTCCCAGCGCGCCGTAGGCGACACGGCACATCCCGCATACGTCGTCCGTGACGGTGACGGTGACAGAGTGCTCTGCTTTTGGCGCATGAGCCCGGGTTTTGTCACCTTGCGCTCCGGCACCGGCACCGGCACCGGCGCCGGTTTCTTGGATGCGTAGAGCAGCCATCTCCTCTGGGTCTTGTCGGCGCACGGGACTCCTAGGGTCGCGCCGCCCTATTCTTCCTCCAGCAGACACAGCAAACCACCAGAGCGGCAAGCACCGCTGTGACGATGACGGCGCTGACAGTGTAGACGATCACATTGTGGCTGGCCTTGCCATCGACCGTCTGATGGAAACTGGAAGCTTCACTCATCGGCAAGAACAAGAAAGTGGCAAGAGAAAGAATAGGCTAACAAGAATGCACAGAAGGAGTAGGGAGAATGCCGCTACAGCACCAAGCACTGTAATCAAGGGAGTGTGGTGAAGGTGTCAACGGGCTACCTTGGGGGAAGACCCGACACCGTCGGAGTAGCAGCAGCACCACTTCCCTCCTTTTAGCTCGAAGGGTACACTGTATGTTGATCCTTATTTTCCTGGCAGCTGGCACTTTGGTTCCATTTCCTGGAGAATTGGACAACAGTACTGTTTTTGTTTGAGATAATTGAGGAAAGGTATGGGATCAAGAAACATAATTCAGGAAAGGTATGGGATCAAGAATCATAAGCAAGCAAAGAAACATAATTCAGGAAAGGTATGGGATCAAGAAACATAAGCATACCTTGTCAAGGTCAGGGTGTGTAAGCGGGACATGGTCATTGCAGGCCACACAATTGCTAACGATGGAAAACCTTTTCCTAGATACGCTTAACAACCACTTGATTAGGTAAGCAGTTCCTCAGATGTTGAAGCTACAAAACAATTCAAACGCACAGGTAGCACATAAGTACGACAAATTCATTATGAACTTTGTATCCCATAATACAAAATATATCAAAATGTCACACTTAAAATGATGTTCTTGGTTGCAAGAGGTTCTTCCGTGTCACAGAAACAGTAAATGTGTACTTTGTGTAATGAAGGGGTTGTGTTTGGAAAACGGGAGCGCGGCATACACTTTCCACACATAGCCCTACAGGGGAGATGCAATTACGTAGGATTATGAAATATTGTGGGCCGGGGGTGCGGGGGGCGAAGGCCCCTGCCGTACGAACTATGAGTACACGTTCCTTTAGATGAAATCAATAAATTACAATGATTAAGTGTTGCCATGTAGGAGGATAAAGTATCATAAATGTGATGTCATTACATAAGTTACGATGATATTCAAATATAACATAATTGAGTAGGTATTCGATTCACATTCGTTACAACATTCGATTCGTATTCATATTACAACTATGAGTCTGAGTCGAACAGTAATCGATGTATAAATATATAATGCTGTCCTGTCATAACCCTAATCAGAATGAACGAGGCGGTGACAAGTCCACCGGACTCGGAGGAGACAAAGTCACCAGCATCGCATCCGATAAACTTCGATTCAACGCAAGTTTAAGGAGCTAAGTAGCACAACCTTGCAACTTCTGGGGTGCTGAGAAAGTAAAATGCAAGTTCAGGGAGTAAGTGGCACAACCTTACAAGTTTAGGGGGCTGAGAAAATAAAATACAAGTTCATAGAGGTAAGTAGTACAACCTCGCAAGTTCAGAGACCTTCAGTGTAGTTTTCTCTTTTATTTTTAAAGGCTTCAAAAGAACTCTAAATTTGGGATGTCACAAGTTGTGAATATGTGATTAACAAACAATTAGAAATACTGATATCTGCTGCAAAACACGTTTCATTCATTGATGTTTCTATTGATCATTTTTAAGCACATTTCTACGTTATCACGCACTTCTCGACAGCAAATAAGAATGACAGGTCAGTTTATCTCAGAGCAGGTTCATGTCAGGTGACACAACCTGAGACAACTCACACAAGAACACTGCAAATATACTTCTAGATGATTGGCAGAACCTGAAGAACACATATAATGGAGGTGATTGACAAATAGCTGAAGTGACACTGCTTTGTTCATTCAGTCAACGACTCAAGGTAATCATCACATTACAGTAATCATTTACATTACAACCTGCACTACACATGAGTGATACAATTCTCACCTAATACAACTGATTTGAAGGGTCTAACTACATTTCTTGTCCACAGACTTGGTACTAAAGACTTCAGAGATGAAAGCTCCAGCGGCCGACGACGATGTCGTCCCTGCTACTGGCAGAACAATCAATCCCCATGCTCGTCGTGTAGCGATGCTGAGGTGCTCTCACCTCGCCTGCAAAAAGGTGGGGGCAAAAATCAGAATTCAAGTGTTATAATTCTCAACAATATGTGCTCTTGATTATCAAGATGAAATGTTTACTGCAATTCTCTCCGCACATCATAATATGCATCTTGTTGCAGGTGGGGTAGGCGAGATTGACTCGCGACTATCGCTGGATGCGCCGGCTGTGGAAGCAGTGTCTGCACTCCAGCATTTGCGGCGCCTCCGCTCTGAGTGCGCCGTAGGCGGCGCGGCACATCCCGCAGACGTCGTTCGCGACGCTGACAGAGTGCTCTGCTTCTGGCGCACGAGCCCGGGTCTCATCACCTTGCGCTCCAGTGCTGACGCTGGCACCGGTTACTTGGATGCGTAGAGCGGCCATCTCCTCCGGGTCTTGCTGGCGCACGCGACTCTTGGTGTCGTGCCGCCGTCTTCTTCCTCCAGCAGACACAGCAAACCACCAGAGCGGTAAGCACCGCTACAACGACAATGGCGCTGATGATGTAGACGATCACGTCATGGCTGTCCTTGCCATCGACTATCCGGTGGAAGCCGACTGCGTCATTTATCGACAAGAGCAAGGAAGTGGCAAGAATAAGGCCCTGTTTGGTACGGCTCTGCTCCAATTTTTTACAGCTCCAACTCCAGCTTCACTCTTGGATCCACTCCTATGAGAAGTTGGAGTAGTTTACGGAGGTGTTTGGTTAGAAAGTTAACTCCAGCTCCAGGAATGAGAAAGATCTTTGTTAAAAAACTATACTACCCTTGTTTTATTGGATGGGCGAGGGGGGTTTTATTGGATGACATTTGGTGGGTAATTTTATCTTAATTTTAGGGTATTTTAGAATGGATGATCGCTCCATGCGAGCACCTTCTCGCAGCTCTGAAAAAATACACTACAGCCTGCTCCAGATTCTCAAACTCCAAATTCAATTTTTTTGATAGAGCTGGACCGTTTGGCATGGCTCCACCTACTCCAACTAAGAAGCTGGGAGTTGGAGCCATACCAAACAGGCCCTAAGAATAGGCTAGAAAGAATGCACAGGAGTAGCTAGAATACTAAAATACCCCTGTAGTTGCTACTAATTCACACGCACAATGCCATCGAGCAAAACTTCCGACCCAATGTCCAGACCCAATTCCCCACCCATTCGCCTCCATCCACTTGCAAACCCTAGGGCAGGGACTCGAAAATTGAGTATGGTTCATTATGGCTAGTTCATCAATATGGTCCTTTGCGTTCCATCCAGATTATCTACATGAATGTTATGTATAATTTGTAAATTTTCAGAGATTGGGAATTATGTGATGTTTATCCCTTGTAGAATTCATCTAAACTTCTTGTGTATGAATTTTCAGAGATGATATTTGTTACAAAGTTACAATAACAATTTTGTAAGGAAAGATCTGTAATTGTGTTGTGGATAGCGAATCAGTGTATCCCTTTAAAGAAATCCCTTGAAAATTTATCGATTTATAATGATTTACTCTGAATTCTGATTGCTCTCTTCAACTCTTGGTCTTGGGATATTGGTTCGATCCTTTTATTGTTTTAGAGAAAGGACTCATGACACCGGGAACTAGGGACGGGCATTCGGTTTATTTGGCTTAATCGGTTTGGCTTATTCAGTAAAAAATATTTACCAAAATGATTCAGTTTGGGTTTTTGGTAATTCAGTTTTCCGAAATACACAACACTCAACACTTCAACAGTTGTAACTGGAAGTCTGGAATCAGCAGACAGCGAAGCAATACAACAGAAAGTGCATAGCATGAATGCATAATCAGAAATATTCATAGCACAGTACGCCAGTACCAAACTATCAATAGATGCTCAAAGTATCATATTCTTAAATTCAAAAAGTTAAACTTGAAACAAACATGACCAGAAACAAACATGACCATTGACCACTCCAGTTGACCACATAGTTTGATAAATGATAACTTGTCACTTGATCAACATAGCCACACAGGAAATAGGACAGATGACGTCAATAATTCAAGATTCAGGAGTGGACACAGACTTCACATCACATGTCGCCGTCCTCACATCCTTGTCGTGCTTGCCCCTCACCCTAGGCATCAGGGGCGGAGCTAGGCCTCGGCCCTCCTGGGCAATGGCCCGAGGTCCAGCGAAAAATATCAGGTAAAATAGCAAAAGTTCAGCTAAAAATAGAAGGTGCAAAAACAAAGTCCAAGGATCGACTGCCCCGGCCGAGGCCTGGGCTAGCGCTAGATCCGCCGCTGCTGGGCACAGATGTGCAGTGGCCGGTGATGACCTAGCCCTCACGGCAGCCTGGTGAGGTGGCAGCTCGAGTCTCGCGCGATTGGCATCGGGCGGCAAGAAAGCGGCTTGGCACAGAGGAGAGGCAGTGCGATGATGGTGCGACCGTGCGAGTTAGAGGATTAGGGTGGCTGGCGACTTTCAGGAGACGGCTAGGGTTGGGAGAATGGGAGTTGCCGAGTTGGGAAGGGGAATCCTGAAGGGATACGGGTAGGCTACGCTAGCTGACAATTAAAAAATTCTACAATGTAAACCATGACGCCAGGCAAGCAAGAGATCACAGATCGTTACCACCTGACAAGTAATGCAGCAGAAGAAGAGTTGGAGCAGCCTGGTTCAATCAAGAGCGTGTCGATGTAGTGGTCGTAGTCGATCGTCCGACGTAGTTGCTCGTTCAACGTAGTCGATCGCCCATCATAGTCGTTGCCGATCATCTCCTCCAGCAACCGATTACTTTCCTTGCAATGTCGCGGGTCATCCTCAAGCGCAACAGCAACCACAGTAGCACGTCTACGATATCCACACGTCCAGGGCAGGAACACCGTACGCCGGTGTGCTAGCACCAAGTTGCACGGGAAGTCTCTTTCAAGAAGATGGCGGCTAAGGTTTGGAGCAACTCATGTCAACTCTTGTCGTGTGTCTCCTTTGTTACCTATTTCTATTCTCAACAGCCTCAAGCATCCCCTTAAATAGTGCCTATAACGGATCCTATTCGAACACATTTGACGAATCATATTCAGATCGCGGCTTGTTCCAACCCGGCTAATGTGTAACCTTATAGGTTTATGCATAGTCGGTTGTGACTCAGAAACTCCTTTCCGATCACGAGTAGTCAGCGGAACCTAGAAGGACATAACGATTCCCAGATAAACACGAATTATATCAGACAAACCTTAATGCAATATGATCTACGACCAGGTCCTATTTTGTCTCGACCAGTTCGCAAATCCTTACGACCAGGTTTTGACAAGCCTACGACCATCTCATATTTGGTCTCGACCAGTTTGTAACTCTTTACGACCAGGTTTCGACCACTTAGTGATCATGTTCAACCAGCCTACGACTAGCTCATATCTCTATATGACTAGTCTGTATTTGATCGAACTGAACAACCAGCTCGTATATTCTCCTTTTGCCTCATGATATCTAGTTGAACTCCAAGTGAGATGTTGTGTCATTCATGGACTGTTCAATACTTTCTCGATCAAGTGTCAGATAACTTCATGTGATCGAACTCTTCCGACCACATCGAGGGGCCCAGAGACATCTCTCCTATTATGTTAGAAGGGGTAAATCTCATATCCGACTAGTCACATTCCTCCACATATTTCATAGCATACTCGAAAGCTACCTTTATGACTACTCGGTTACGGAGTAACCTTTGGCAACCCCAAAGTGTACTCTTACACATGTAGCAAACCATGCTGATATCAGGTCTAAGGATTATACATCATCATTGCTTGAGACCAACTGATGACACATGAAATCATAACAATCTCAGCAGTATCTCAAGGTGGATCAATCCAACACCATGTTCTCTAACATGTGTTCATATTATTGATTCGATATCCATATATCTATGACCAGTGAAACATGATCATCAATCAATACATGTGCTGGTTGATAGAGTCACTAGTGTTCCGACCAGTGACTTTCGACTAGGGATACATTTAGAACGACATCATCATAAGTTAAAAGAGCTTCACCAACAAGTCACATACTCATTAATCTTTATGACCAATGATTCATTCAAGGAATATAATAACATTTATTCAATAGCTCATAAACATAGATGTGATATAATCATCTCTATGATTCCCTCTAAGGCATATCACCAACAAATCCTTGAGGTGGCCACTGGCCAGGTACTACGCAGGTGGGCCTTGGGCCTTGGCCCGCCTAATGGCTTGAGCGAGAACGGGTGAGCGCCTAAGCGACAGGGTGTCGGGGTTGCTACTGTTAGTCGGTCTTCGGTCTATTCGGTTTCTAGAGATTGAAAATTGAACCTAACACCGAATAGCATGAAAATAAAAACCAAACCTAACACTGAAAATCGAATAAACTGACAATTTTGGCAATTTGGTTTTGGTAAAAAAAAAATGCCCACCCCTACCGAGAACCTGTGGTCCGAGCTTTTCTAAAATTATCAGAAGAGTTTGCAAGTGTGACACCTACTAGTTTTTTTTGCTTGGCTAGTTCTTCCTTGAAATGATCACTAGGTGCTCTAAATGTATCAGAATGTGGAGAAAAAAGAAAAACATGGCTGAAAAAGTATTGTGTCACCCTCCTTGTTGCCTATAGCCCTATCCGAAAGAGAAATTTTATGGTACATTCTACTAGTAGTATATGGTGATAGTATAAGTCAAATATGACTACTGGTTTGTTAAGGATATAATAATCTTTTCTTTGTATTTATAATTTTTTGTGAGAGTATTATAAATTTTTTCAACTGAAGTTGAAAATATTACTCTTGTAGCATATGATCCCTACATAGGTAATTACAATTATACCCCATCAGGATTCAACTACTCATACTACTAGGTGTAGTATAACTAAATCCTAACTGATCCGAATCATTGGATCAAAGAGAATTGACAGCTCGTATTAAATTGAGTGTACCGTAAAAGAGATCATACAAAAACCATGGATGGAAAAACAAATCTCACGATGTGGAGAAAAAACAAAAAAAGTAACTTTTAAACAATAAGCAATACCTAAAACAAATACAAATCATGAAACCTAAGGTAGTGTAGTCTTTTTATGTAGATCTTTCTCCTTTATAAAGTTGGAGCCAACTTTTTTTTTAAAAAAAAAGCCTTATATTACTCTAACTTCTCAGCAGAGTGAATCTAATAATAAATTTGGGGTTAAAACTAATAAAACTTAGAGCATAGGGCAGCCTACACACACCACCACCACACGCACACACAACGCGACCACTTCCGAGTATAATGCGCAAGTCAAAGCACTACGCCAACGAGCCTCCTAATTGCAGATTAATAAGAGAGAACAACGCGTCAACGCCCAACAGAAGCAGTGATAGGAAGAAAGCAAATCAAGCAAAAGCTTTCATCCTCTGCTAAACGTCTTCTTGAATCATGCCAAGAACTTGCTGGATATTTTGGTATTTGTGCTAAAAAAATTATTCCATGTTGTTCTTTCCCAATCGAACACCTTCCATTGGTCTCTTTTGGATTTCCTTTCGGAGGCTCCCCCTAACCTCTACGAGTTTCATCTGCTGAACCGACAATTGCGTAGCTAGATTTGGGAAATTTAGCCAACTAGCTAACGAACACCAGAGGGCATATCCAGTACGTCCGAACGTTTCAAAAAAAAAAGTAACTAGTGCACACAATATAATATTATTGATAACAAGTTTGAATCACGAAACAACATTAATAAACAACTAAGTACCGACCTTACGTCAACTTATTACAAAAGAGGTCATAAGACGTTGAGTCTTACCGCAGCGGAAACAACAAAATTTAAACTCCGGGTGATGGCCCATCAAATTGCCCACCGGTATTCGACTGGGGAGCGCAACCTAGTACTCCGGGTGTCCTTCATCAAAGTCACATGCGAAGTAGTCGTAGTCCTCTTCCGTGTCATTGAAGGCTTCTGATATTTAATTATGAGTGTAGCATATGAGTACATAAAGTACCCCGCGAGTCTTGGGAAAGATGCATATGCATAGCTTTAACAAATGAGCCTTAATGGTTCTTTTACACAAAGCAATATTTTAAGTTTCAACAGTTTTTCATAAAGCACATTTGACAAAAAAATAGTTTCGATAAATAAATAAATTGTATCACTAGTGAAAGTTTTAGCTACCAACCACTAGTATCAATGCTCTTAGTCGCAAAGGTTCAAAGGCCAAAATATCTACCTAAGAGTCCAACTTCTCCTAGGTTTCCAAAATTCACTCTTTTGAAATCAAAAACCAAAATCTACCATGTGAAAACGCACCTTGCCCGCCTTTGACCGTGGGCACGACTATTCGAATAGTTTTACACTCTGTAGAGGTTGTACAGCTTGACCCACACGAGATAATCTGCTTATAATGTCCGTTTAACACATTTTCGGGGTGTGCAACTAAGTGATCGTCACAAGGTTTTTTGATGCGGACATCCTTAGCTATGTTGTTCTATATAGTATTTTCAATTCATCAAGTACCTCAGAACAACATGAGCTTACTAAAAGAGTTAAAAAATAAGAGAAGCTGGTGGGTGAAGCCTGTGCAAAGAAGCTTATCCAACATGTGAATTTGTTCCCTGAATTTCTTTTTAAATTAGTTGAGAATATTTTACTACCTAATAGCGGGTCATCGCTTGTTGTCAGGTTTCAAGGAGAAGGTTTATTGGAAGATAAAGAACACGATGCTTCTCAGGTTCACGATGATCTTTGCAGAAAATCGGAAGGATCTAGCATACACAATATATATATTTAGAAAGCTTATCAAGTCTACTTTCCAATGGATCAAACGGCATGTGATTTGGAGCTTTCTATAACAAGTTATGACTATTCGAGTACATGTTGCACATTCAGACCGACCAACGCGCGAGAGTTGACAAAGTTGATGATTATGTGGCTTGTACAACATCTTGGGGGGGGTATCAAGCTATGCCATGACTTTCCAAATGTTCACAAGAGTCTCTTTCTCAAGTTTTAGATGAATTCAAGTCATTTCAATTAACGAAATTGAAGATATGAAGGTTTGGACTCAATTCGGATTCGGAATCAGCATCAAATTCGGATTCGGAATTAGTAGGACAGTCCTGGGTAAAACGGTCATAACTTTCACAAACGGAGTCTGATTTGGCTGTTCTTGTGCTTGTTGAAAAGATAACTTCAAGGCCGATCCAATGGATCCTATCTCAGTCCAAAATTCATCATGTATCAAAAGATATTCCCAAAACAATGTGATGGTTGTAAAATCAGGGTTTCCTTTTTTTGTTTTAGATTGTGTCCGAATTGGAGTAGGACTCCTAAATCCGAAATAGAGTAGGTGTAGGGCCTCTTGGCCAGCCATGAGGTGGAGAAGGGCACTATATATTGAGGGTTAGACCCCCGTTGTAACCTCAGACCACGATTAAAGATTTTGATTGCTTTTTGCATTAACGCTTGATTCTTTCAAGAAGTTTGGTGAAGGCCAACGACTTGAAGGGGAATAGGGCATTTTCTTCCAAAGACCGTTCTATCTTTCCATTGGGAACTGAGGGATTGGTAAAACTCCACTTGGTGGTCGGGTGGAGTACACATGAGATTAGGCGAATTAAAGAGTTGCAAGTTCATATATTGGCATCGGGTGAGCAACTACGATTTGTAAAGTCAAGCATGCTAGTTATCTTTGATCCTACGTCGAGAAGATCGAGCAACCCGTATTTCGATAAATAAATTAATTGTATCACTAGTGAAGGTTTTAGATACCAACCACTAGTATCAATGCTCTTAGTCACAAAGGTTCAAAGGCCAGAATATCCACCCAAGAGTCCAACTTCTCCTGGATTTCCAAAATTCACTCTTTTGAAATCAAAAACCAAAATCTACCATGTGAAAACACACCTTGCCCCCTTGACTGTGGGCATGACTATTCGAATAGTTTTACACTCTGCAGAGGTTGTATAGCTTAACCCATACGAGATAATCAGCTTATAATGTCTGTTTAACATGTTTCCGGGGTGTGCGACCAAGTGATCATCACAAGGCTTTTACAATACCATGCTCTAACACCAACCCGCCCGATGAGCTTAACCCTAAGCCCCGACAGACATGGAGGTTCCTTACCACACCGCACATCCCAAGAAGAAACACCTATCAACTGCAGCTTGTAGGCGTAATGCTAGAACATGGTAAATTAGTTGGCTAGGTCCTTCCCATTTAGGGCATGTGGTTGTACGGTATTGCTCAGTTTAAATAGTCACAAGCGTCGGTCCTTAATATGACTTGGGCGGAACTTAACACAATACAAGTTCTTATGCTTTAGCTACACCCACATGAACTTACCACCCGCCCAAGTCTAAACAAATTTTCACTATTTTATTATTTTGAAAACCAACGGCAATACCTATTGTCATATATTTCTCAAACTGATTTGCATAAATGGTAATAATAATTCCCACCCATATGATAAACAGGACCAAAAATCACGTCTAAGCAATTTTACTGTATCAAACTATTCTACAAAATTGTATTCAATAATGCAGAATTTCTACGCTAGGGTTACAAAGGTACATGATAACCAATATCAAGGATGACATTAACAAGTTTTAGGTTTTTAACTAGCAACCTACAGTTTAAACTTATCATTTAAATAAAATAGCAATGCATAACTTTAAAACTAAAAACAAAATTTACAAATCATAGATTCAAAGTGGTCAAAGTAGACTTGCCTTCGTAATAGGTTGAGGTTGCCGCGTCCGGTTGGTCCAAACTGGTGTCGGCGACGTCGGATTCTATAAACGTGAAATGATACACACTACTACAGAAAAGCTCATCGCAGATGGTTCGTAACAGTCATCACAGACGGTTTTTGAACCGTCTTAAATTTTATGTCTCGTGATAATAAAGGTTATCACGCACGGTTGAAAACCGCCTATGATAACTCTTATCACGCATTCGCCCAACCACGAACCGCCTATGATTCGTAATATCACGATGGTTCGTGGTTGGAACCGCTCGTGATTCGTAAGTCAGATCACGAGCGGTTCTAACCACGAACCGCCCGTGATATTACAAAATCACGCAGCGATTCGTGGTTGGAACCGCTCAGGATATCAGAGTATCACGCATTTCGTTCGTGATTAGAACCGCTCGTGATAAGTATTTAGTCCTAATTGATTTTTATCGTATTTTCAGCTAGCCTCAGGAATTGCTAGTCATGCCCTCTGAAAACTAGCAAGCAGAAACATGTCACAGATAATTGTTGACAACTCAAAGTGACCATTTAACTCAAAATCAATTACAAAAGAATGTTTCAAGTATACATTGTTGCTAGAGTTACAAATTGAATTACAACCAGTCAAAGTGAATTACAATATTGAATCAATTGTTTCGAGGTCGCTCATCGGTGTCGACGCGTGAAACTCTCCGTGGTGTTAACTATGTCCGCCTTTGATGAAGCCACAGAGCTCCCCTCGAATGTGCATGACCTGGTCCATCGCGAGTGCATTTAACTCTATGTTCAAGCCCTGTCGCTAGCAGGAGTAAAGTAGTAAGCATATATTAAAATTTACAATTAGGAGATAATTTGTAGGACCGGAAAGGCGACTAGGGGGGGTGAATAGGCGCTTTCTCAACTTTCTCGCCTAAATCAAATTCAACACGAACTTTACTCCTTTAGCTATGAAAGCTAAGAAGATCAGGAGGTGCACAATGAAGTCTTGTGTCAATTCGATAACCCCGACAACCACACGACACAAAAGTGGAGACTTAAACTCAAAGGGCGATTCGCACAAAGCGCCTCGACCGCAAACTAATCAAGGTCGGACCGGTGGATGGTTCGACCCTAGAAGACAACTGTCTCGAAAATACGGGCGGTCGGACCGCCGCTGAAACATTGTGTCCGACCGGTTCACCAAGATCGAAAAATGAAGCCCAAATCCAAAACGAAATTTTATCCAACTTTTGATTCAACCAATGAAACTTGACCAAATTTCGAGCACACCTCCCTAATGATATTAGAGACCTATTTCTAGCGACGATCCTTCAGATCCACTTCGCAGAATCGATCTCTCAAGAATTTAACAAAGAAGTGCACAAACCCTAGAAATATGAAAATCTTTGATTCAAGACTTGCTTGTGGGGGTTGATGGTCTAAATGATTCTAGGAGTACTCCCACACATCAAAGCAAGACAAAGTGGGTCAATAGACCAAGTTTAACCACATGAATCAAGGAAGCACCAAATCCATGCAAATGAGAGAAGAACACAAAAGAGAGACAAATGAACTCTCAAGCAAGCATCACAAGATTGATTGATCTCACAAGATGCTTACAAAGCCACTCCCTCAAGGAGGACAAGAGCTCACCAAGGAGCAATCACAATCTCTCCCTCTCTTCCTCTCCAAACCCTAACCCTAGAAAAAGGAAGGGGAAAACCAAATGGAAGCTTCAAGAGGGTTTTACATCTCCCCCTTCTATTTATAGGAGAGGACTAGGGTTTCACTTTTGGGACCCATTCACACATGGGACCCACACACAACATCTGTTGAAGCAATCGCCTGCTTCACCACGTGTAGGTTGATCAGCGGTTCTCATCACGTCGCCAAGCCTCTCTTGTCCGAATCCCATCGGAACCTCCCAGAGACTTGCACCGATATCCGCACCGCCTGATCCAACCAGCTGCACCGAACTACCCGTTCGATCCATCTTGCCCATTCTGCACCATGCTCGAGTCACACGACTCACCCAGATCCATGATCGCTCGACCTCGCTCTCCAAGCGTAGTCCCGATCCACTCACCGCTGACGCCGCTGACTCGCAAGCCACCGCACAAAGAATAGACAAATAAACCGTTTCCGGAACAAGTTCTTCACAACTTGACCCACATTAGTTCCACAATGCAATATACATCAATAAAGCATTGATAACCAAACATAAAACACAATCAAAACACATCAATGCAAACTTGGCTAACCTCCAAGTTATTACGGCCCGACCGCCCCACAAGGCCGGCCCGACCGATTTCAGTTCGGCCGGACCGCCCCACAACTACGGTCGACCGGTCAAAAAGACTTAGCTAAAATTCCAGCTTTGAAAATCCAAACCTTTCGAATTTTCAACTCAATAGAACTTTTGATCGAGCTCCAAAATGATGCAACCACATCTAGAGACTCCTCACCGCCTCGCACAACCTATTTTTGGCTTAGCTCCAAAGCCACTTTTCAAAGACACCGGTCGGACCGCCACCATGGCCGGCCGGACCTTCCATCAAGGTCTCGATCGCCCACAACGCCGTTAGACCGCCTGTGGTCTGACAGCCTGAAGCAAACCCCGAAAACGCGAGATTTTGTAAACCAACAAAGCCATTGCCAATTGACTCATCATCCTGAGATCGTGCACATATCCTCATGATATCCACATAATTATTACGAGATTGACAAACCTTGGGATCGTGCGTCCTAGAAGCAATCAACTACCTAGAAGCAATCAATAGTTGCATATGATGGCATACGTAGAATGCGCATAGGTGATCTCGTTTTTGCTAGCGGCACTGCAAAAATAGAGTTACATATATATGTACAGTCAGTTCGAGACGCAATGTTACGGAGTATGATATATGATTATTGTGTTGTAGCACGCATCAAAATCGCATCCTATGGATCGCAGGACGCTGCGTTCCTTGTATAAACCTCCTAAGAACATAGCCGATGAACGCCCTACATGATTCAAAAAAGTTATCCTCGTCCATTTCAAACGAAGGAAGACTACAATAGAGTTATGTGCGGAGGAAATGAACATACCTATCGAGTATTCCTTTAAGAAGAGTGAAGTCATGATTTTTGTTGAGTAGAGAATCAAGGTACAATACCATGTTCCTCTTTGGCACAAGAATCAGAAGAATCTAGTGGAACCTCCTCATGTATGTCGCTATAGTCATAAACCTATGTTGAAACGTAATTTGTATAGCAAATATTGAAGCACTTACTTCTGGTTGTAGGGAACCATTATGTAGTCATTCTCGATGTAGGATGCGTCTTGGTTGATTGTTTGCTCAGAGACCACGTGTGGGTCGAGGAAACCCACCGGTTCTTTGATTCGGCAGGCACATTTCATAATGTATATGTACATAAGAAATGAGTTATGATATTTATCGGTATCACGTGAGTGTAGAAATTGATTGTACACACTTACAAAGGTCCAAAGATCGTAGAAGTGAAGCGCCGAGGCGCTTAGGTTGTATAGGTCAAATAAGTCTTTGAAGCCCACGACGGCGGTGGTCGCTTGTGGAGAAAATGCTCCTCCCGTGATCCGACGGTGATTCCAAGATGACCCCTTCTCTCGGTCTTGCGCAAGTACCAATCATGCAAAGCTTGACAAGCTACTCCCGAGCTCTTTATTTCTGCACGGAGACCAACGGACTTCCGAGTGAGTATTTCACGGGTTTGGGAGGTGCCTTAATTGTTTCTTCATCTTGCGGTATGGGTAAATCTCGGGAAGGAACCCACGGTGACGATATACACGCTTTATGTGAGTTGTTCACCATACACTCTCGGCACCATCTAAGCAAAGGACAAAGCTTTGGCTCCTTTTGTATCGAACCCGACAAAGTTACCAAGGGCGTGAAAATCATTGATGGTGCGTAATAACATGGCGCGTAAAGTGAAGTTCTCTCGCTTGTATGCATCCCATACTTGTACCCTTCGTTGTAAAGTGTCACAAGATCTTCCAAAGAATGGTGCCAGTACACATCAATATCGCTCCTGTGTTGCTTCGCCCTTAGATAAGTAGTGACATCAAAATGTATTTCCGCTCATACACGTACCAAGGAGGAAGGTTGTACATACATAGATTCACGGGCAAGGTGCTATGTCGGCAGCTCATGTTACCGAAAGGATTCATTCCGTCCGTACTCAACCCTAACCTTATATTCCTGCTCCGACCGAACTCTTCAAGTCTGATCAAGTTTCTCCACTAGGCGTAATCAGCAGGTGTCTAAGCTTCCCATCTTTCTTACGCTCCCGAGTGCCAACGCATTAATCTTGCCTCCTTTCGGTTCGCAAATAAACGCTTCAAACGTGGGATCACAGGCAGATACCACAACATCTTAGCAGGAGGTCCTTACTTCGCCTTAGCAGTATTCTTACGCTTGTATCGGGATGCTTTGCACACGGACATGCATGCATGTCTCGCATACTCTTTACTGTAGAGGATACAATCGTTCGGACATGCATGAATTCTTTCTACTTCCATTCCCAATGGACAAAGAACCTTCTTAGCTTGGTAGGTCGTGGCTGGGCAACACGCTTCTCCTAAGGATGTCACCACGAGACCTAACAACGCCAGAAACTTTGTCTGACCAACCATTGCTTGCCTTTAATTTCAGCAGCTCAAGCACGGTTGACAACCTTGTGTATTCCGGCTGCGATCGTGGAACAAAGGTTTCCGAGTCCTCCATTAAGCCCTCGAATTTACAAAACTCTCTCACCGTAGTTCCCTTCGTGATCGCAGTAGCATCCGATCCAGATTGTCATCATGCGACCTATCCTCATCAAAAGCACATTCCATACCCTCGCATATCGTTGACTTCTCGGCAATGTCGCCATTATCGACTTCCCAGATAATCGCTTCTTCACCGCGGATCGCCCAACATGTATATCCTTTTTGAAACCCCTTCAGATTAAGTGAGCTTCGATCCGCTACTGGTTGTTAAATATTTTCATATTACCACAATCAATGCATGGACAAGACATAAATTTTATCCCTTCTTCAACATATCCCGCTTCGTGGCTCTTCTAAAAGCAAACACGCCATTAATATACTCTTCACTCACACGGTTCTCAATGTACATCTAGTTTGGTCTATCTACACGATACGCACGTAACAAATTAATTAATGTTAAATTATATATTAATAAACCGCAAGTACCCTTCATAATGACCAAACATATTAGTGATTAGTCTATAGCAAATATAAAGGGTTACGATCGTTACACATTAGTGATTAGTCTAGAGTAAAATAAAGGGTTACGATCGCTACCCTTCTCTCCAAGGTGGCGAATGTGGGAGGAGGCGCAGAGGTACCGCAATGGGGAGGAGGCAGGGGTAACACCAAAACTGGGAGGAGGCAAGAAGCAGTAGGTCGGGCGGCGCCTCAAATGGAATGGAAGGGGGCCTGTCGGGAGCATCTACTTATAATGCTTGTATATCACAGACGGTTCTTTAAAAGAACTGTCTGTGATAGGCATGTATCACGATTTGTTTTGTAAAGAACCGCTCGTGATAATAATATCACAGATTTATTTTTATACGAACCATCGTGATACTTCACGACGGTTCAGATAAAGAATCGTCTATGATAACACTTAGAATCACAGACGGTTTTTATACGAACCATCGTGATACTTCACGACGGTTCGTATAAAGAACCGCTCGTGATTCTAAGTGTTATCATAGACGGTTTATATGAACCGCCTGTGAAGTATCACGACGGTTCAGATAAAGAATCGTCTGTGAAGTATCACGATTTGCTCAGAGAATAACCGCCTCGTGATACTTATTTATCACGCATTTGCTAACTAACTGTTTTTATCACTGCATTTGCCTTTTGAACCGCTCGTGATGGGGTATCTAGTATAGCATGTTTTGTAGTAGTGACAAATAAATACTATAAAATCAAATAAAATTCAAAAATTACAAAATAAATACTGAAAGAAAGAAAGAGAGTGAATTTAGGAAAAAGAATCGATGGATTTGGAGTTTGTATGAGGGAGGACGAATATCCGGGAGATTGATAACACATGAAATGATAGCAAATTCAGAAATTGCAATGTACAACAATCCGAAAATAATAAAAAAAAAAATAGAATAAAGAACTCTCTTGTGTATGATGTGTGGACTCCAGGAAAGAATTGAGAACTTAAAATCTGTGTGGTTGTCGAGATTCGAACCCAAGACCTATGGCAACTGAAGAACAAGCTTGCCTCATCTAGGCTACTGAGCCAACATGATCATGTGACAAATACATTAAGCCAAAATATTATAAGCAAGGGAACCAAGAAGCTTCAACCCACAAGCAAACGAACGGAGCAGAAGATGGAGCTTCGGCCATGGTAGAGCAGAAGATGGAGCTCTAGCCATGGCAGTGGTGCCAGCACAGGAGGCGGCGAACTTGCCGGCCAAGCATGAAAATGGGACCTTGGGGATATTGCCTACCACGAGTTGGCGGCGGCTCGGCCGAAGATGAACCACGGTGGCGGCAGCAGTTCATGGTGCGGTGACGCGCATGGCTTGTTCGGTGGAGGCGGTGGTCCAGCAGCGTGGTAAAGCGGTAGGAAAGGGAAGGGAGTGAGCATGGGCATGGCCTTAGCCCAAGGAGTGCAAAGGGGGTCTAAGAGTTGCTAAGTATCAATTTATAGCTTCAACCAACAAACGAATCGATGGGAACGCGAAGAACTACGGACGACAGTTTCGGTTTTGAGGTTAATGATGAAGGAAACGGCAAATTGACTTATGAGCCGCGGTTTCAAGGGCTTTGAATGCACCGAGGTAATGGCGTAGTGATTACGGGTCGCAATGCTTCAAACGGTTTTGAATTTGATGAACCGAGCAAGGAGAACAGGGAAGAAATATAGACACTAGAGCACTTCCATTATTTACAGACCGGAAACAACACGCATGAAGCAGAGGTTGAAGATGATGACTAGGAGAGAGAAAGAAAAAAAATCATAAAATCCATAAATAAAATAAATTTAGAAAAATCCAAGAAAAATCCACAGAAATCCTTGAAACCTGAATAGATTTAATAAAATAATTTTGAATTTAATTGAAGTTTATTTTAGTCCTTTAAAATATTTTTCATTTTTCTGAAATTTCAAATTAAGATTTAAATTAATTCAATAGATTGGAAATGGTCCATTTTATTTTTAAGGCTTCAAAAAGCCTCTGAAAATTAGCAAGAACTCCAATTTAAAACCCAAATATTTGAATTAATTATTTTGAGATAAATTTTGTAAAAGACCATAATTTGGGATGTTACACTAAGGTTCCACAGCATGCATCCTTTTAGTTTTCTGGACTAAAGTGAATCAAGAACCAAAGTCGGTACTAGTATATATCGTCGTATGTGGTAATATATACATAGGACTGGTCACTATGGCAGACCATCATTAGTAAGGCGACCTGCGTTTAAGTACAACAACTTGAAGAGAATTACACCACTCATATAAAAGATCTCAATAAATTTTAGATGCGTCTCATGAGTACATTTCATCAGATGGTAAATGATAAACAAAAGTTCCGATCAGGCAGAGTGGCTCCATAGTTGGAGAACCTGAAAGCGATGGGCAAATGCAAAACCTGTAAGTCAGGTTGGCTTGGTCTTGTCAATCTTTCTTTGGCTGCTACTCTCTTGTGGATATTAGCCTCTGATTTAAGGAACTATCAGCGAATTCTTCATCTTGCTGGGTACCAATTGGGCTCGATTCACTATCAATGGCTTCTTGACAGTGCCGGTCATCGGATGCCATGAGAAGGGCCCTTTGCGCTCGCTGTCTGTCTCGGGGGTAAGTGCAGTACAGGAAGGAGTAGGACAAGCAACAAATGGCCATGGGCACAGCGATCTCGGTGTAAACTGCCTTCGCCAATGCAGCTGCATTCTCTCTGTCCGTCTCGACGCTCGTGCCAGAAGAGACCGGGTTATAGCCAAACACGCGCTCCGCTAAAACACCGACAATGGGAGGAGCAAACGAAGCGAACACTGCTTCGAAGCATTTGTCCAGTGCGTAAACTGTTGTTCTCGCCTTCTCCGGCACAATCTCCGCGAAAATGGGGCTGCATAAAAGACATCGAACAATGAGCAATACAATATAAGATGTAGAACCATTGCACGAACAAATGTGAAACATTTGCAGTGTCTAGGATGAGGATTATACTTGTTGGTGGACGAGGCATTCCAGGAGATGGCGAAGCCCATGACGAAGAACGCCACGGCGTGCGCAACACCGGTCGACGGGTCATTAGGCAACGCAAGCAGCAGGATGGCACCGAGCGGAAGCGCCGATGCCGAGCTTATCTGCGCCAGCGCAATCCTTCCAGCGTTCGGGAACCGCCTCGAGACAGGGTCCCCTATCAGGCCCCCGAAGAGAGCGCCAAGAGCGGTGGCGAACAGGTACAGCCCCGTGATGACGCTGGTCTCCCAGTGTGTGAATCCCACGAGCTCCAGCCACATGACGGAGAAGTTGAGCGCCGACCAGGGTATCGATCCGGCGATCCCCTGCGCGACGATGATCTGGAACGTGGGCACCCCAATGACGCCCCTGGCGTCCCGGAGCAGCTCCTTCGCCTCCTCCGCCGCCGACGCCGCGGTCTTGGACTTGGCGCGCGGGTCGGCGGCGAAGAACCACATGAGGACGCCCAGTAGGACGCTGATGAGAGCCACGACGTGGAAAGCGATCCGCCAGCCGGCGACGCCGAGGAAGGTGACGGGCGCGAGAAGCACGCCGAAGGAGCCACCCAGGATGGAGCCCAGGTTGATGGTCATCTGCAGCCACCCAAACGCGGAGCCCCGGGTGTGGTCGTCGGTGTAGTCGGCGACGAGCGAGCTGATCGCCGGGACGACCAACGCGAGCCCGATGCCGTTCAGCCCCCGCGAGATCGCCATCTGCACACGGGCGCAACAGTTTGTGCTCGGTTTGATTCAGTTCGCTCCTTTCAGTGTCTCTCCAATGGCCAGTGGGCCCATGACGTCAGTGAGAAAAACACTATGCGGGAACCACTAACCAGGAATTCTCAAAAAAGTTTTTCACTCCGGTTTTCTTGCGAAATGAAATTGAAATGGAATATTCGGATAACCGCTACATTCGGGGGGCGCCTACAACTCGTTATTTGCTACTCTTTACCCTAACGCCTTAATTATTTGCCATTTTTTTCTCTAGTTTTTGAACTAAATTCATTCAATTCGAGTCTTTCGAGTCTATTTGAGCGACGATAAAATATGGCAAATAATGTATTGAAGTCAATCATCCCTAAGTTTGGTGGCAGACCGGCAGCCTGGTAGGTGCGTGTAAAACAGAAAGAAAAACCTGGAGCGGGTCCCACCATGTCGGTGAGAGGAGGAGGAGGAGGAGGAGGAGGAGAGGAATGTGGGGAGGAGGTGACCTGGAGGAAGGTGCCGGAGAGGGCGACAAGGAGCGTGGCGGCGGCCCAGAGGAAGGCGCCGACGGCGATGACGCGGGCGCGGTCGTTGCGCGCGCAGGCGTAGGCGGCGAGCGGGTAGCAAGCGGCCTGGACGAGCGCTCGGCAGAGGGTGAGGGACCCCAGCGCGGTCGGGGACGCGCCAAGCTCCGCGCCCACCTCCCGGTACACCGCCGGGAGCAGCACCTCGTCCGCCTTCTCCAGCACCGACGCCAGGTTCACCAGCACCAGCGTCCACTGCCGCCGCCGCATCCTCTCCGCCTCCCTCATCTGTCCGCCTCGCCCACTCCCCTACGGTGCCAAGATTTGCATACGGGGGTGCTCTCGCTTAGAATATTCCTCCACTTTCTTGTTGGGGGATTTGCTTGCCTAATAGGGGAACAGGCGTGTCGTTCTGGACTTGAATTCTAAAGTGGGGGAAATTGACCTGAGCTGGAGCTGACACAAAAATAATCCGCCGCGAGCGGGGCTGCACCTGCACTGCACCTGCACCTGCACGCATGGGTATTCAATTCAAGGCTCTTGGATCTTGGTTTGCTGGTCGTTGCATCGCTGGAGCTTATCTTGTTTCTAAGCGAATGTGTGATCAATCCAGCCATCCAGGCTTCTCAATCGCCTTGTGCTGTTGAACAACTCTGTCCGTGTAATCCAATACGGAACAAAAGATTTAATGGACAATTGCCAGAATGTCATATCTCTGTGTCGCTTACGCAGAATATCATTAAATTTGATACAATAGTTTTTTTTACCATAACTTTCATTCCCACTTCATTAATTTGCCTGTTTAGAATATTTTATTTATATTCCAGGTTTAATCACCCTGGCCCACATGCGAAAGGTCTCTTTTGCCCCTCCGATCGGTTCAGCAGTCCCAGACCTGACTGGTTCTAGCCTTCACCCCCGCTGCGCTTCTTAGTCCCGTCCATTTCTTCTCTCTCGGTCGACCACACCCTCAGTCCCTCCTCTCTCTCAGCGCGACCACCCTCTTCGGCGGCCACGAGATTTCCCAAGCCTAGCTGCGATATCTGAGGGGAGGTACTATGGCAGCCGCTCTACCCGTAGTTGTGCGCCGTTGCTGGGGCACGGGAATAGCGGTTTTCCCCTCATCGACTGTCCTACTTGCGGAGTCGAGAAGGTGGTGGAGCTCACCTCAAAGACGAAGAACAACCCGAGAAAGATTTTCTTTAAGTGCCCGAGGAATCAATCCGGAGTAAGTCGTTGTCTCTTTTTCTTTATTTGTTGCATTTGGCCATGATTTGTATTGGATTGCGCAAGGCTAGGGTTGTATAGTTGGGCGAATTTGGAGAAATTAGAGAGAGATTGGTACTGATTAGGGGTGCATTGTGGCTAGGGTTTTCTTGTAATGCGATTTGTAAGGATAAATTTTGACTGATTATGTATGCACTGTGGCTAGGGTTTGACAGTTGCACCGTGGCTAGGGTTTTAAGGTTTTAATTTTTTAATTTTTTGGAGAAATTAGGGACAAATTGGTAGGGATTGGTACTGATTAGGGCTGAATCGTGGCTAAATTGTATTGATTACATACTTAGCAGGTTTCGAATGGTTGCAATTTTTTCATGCGGATCGACAAATACTAGCAGTACCTGGTGGACATGGGGCTTCTTCATGAGGACACTACATGCCTTGAGGATGCCATTCCAGAGCTGCTCGAAGTTACATCCGACTTCAAGGAAGGTTACGACTCTATGAAGGGTGAGTTGGACACTCTGAAGGCCAGCGGTGTCAGGTTCAAGCAAGATATGGATGCGTTGAAGGCTTTTGCTTGCAACAGGGATGCGAAGCTGAGCAATCTCACGAAGATAGCAGAGATGCAGATGGTTGTGAATGCAGTACTTGGTTTATTCCTTTTCCTGGCAATGTGCATTGTGTTTGCCAAGTAGGCTCCCTATGCCCTATGTAATGGATGTTAGTTTGTTTTTGCCTAGGTCTAATGAATGCTTATGCAATAGTAATGTATGATGATGGATGCTTATGCTTATACAATGCAGACTTATGGGTGGTAAATGGATGGTTTTGTATTCTGTCTGCTTATTCTCTGCTTATGTGCTAACTGGATGTATGGTCGTTTTCGACTACGTGGTCGTAGAACTTTTTGACTACGTGATCGAAGAAGTTTTCGACTGTGTGGTCGTAGAACTTTCGAGTACATGATCGAAGAAGTTTTCGATTACGTGGTCGTAGAACTTTCGACTACGTGGTCGTAGAACTTTCATCTATCAACTGGTACTGAATATTTCCATAATGTAGAGAAACCAAAATCCAGAATATTGGTACAGAAATAATACATAAGCATTGAACATCCAGAATCCATAATTCAAAATACATAAGCACTTCCAACATCCATAATCCATAATTCAGAATACATAAGCACTTCTAACATCTAGAATCCAACATCCAGAATCCAGAATACATAAGCACTTCCAACATCCAAAATCCATAATTCAGAATACATAAGCACTTCCAACATCTAGAATCCAACATACATAGGCCAGAATCCTGAAGGACTTCCAGCATCTCTTAGGTCTTCTGTTTCTTCTTTTTGGGGGTCATCTTCTTGATGTGTTTTGCCGAGATGCCTTACCTCCCAAAGCCGCTGCTGTTCGAAGAAGATGACCTAGTCAGAATTGCATATGGATACTAAAGTGGAACAAACCAAAAAACATTGAATTTAATATACATGTACATTTTCTTTGTCCCACTCAGTGGGCATGCAACCTGCCTATGCCCCAGCTCCCTATATCTCTTGCACCTGTTCAGGCTTCCCAATTGGACCGGTTGCTTTCCCTTACCCCCTTTTCCAAGCAACTTTTCATCCTCAATTTCCTAGGTCTTCTAGAAGATCTTTTGGCTAATGGAGGAAGCAGCTGAAATGAAATGCCCACCTTTGGCCATTGGGACTTGTCTGATAGTGGTTCAATATCCTCTTCATAATCAGCTCTGAACCTTTGTAGTGAGTAGTACTCATGTACATAATCCTCTATATTGACATTCCTCAAAGATGTTAGGAATGCTAGTGCATGCTGACATGGCTTACCTGTGTACTGCCACTGAAGGCAAGTGCACTCATGAGTTGATGCCTTGACAACATGCTTAGGGTGTTGTTGTTAGTGTCCCTCACCTGAGCACTCCAATTGGAAGATGCTTGAACCTTCAGGTGGACTAATCCCCTTGACTTGATCATCAATTGTTGTAAGACAGCTGGTAGGATCCTCCCCTGCAGCTTTTCCCCAATTCTTCTCCTCTTCTCAAACAACACTATAACCATCTCCCTTAACTTGTCTACAAGTTCGTTTAAAGGCATATCCTTTACATCTCTCACCCAACTATTGAAGCACTCTAAAAGGTTATTGTTAATATAATCACACTTGATGTCTGGTTTGAAAGCACATCTGGTCCATATTAATTTGTGATACCTTTGAACATAGTCAGCCACCTTAGGGCATGCTGTCAAAATTTTGTTCATGTGGTAGTAAAAAACATCTTGCTTATATGCCCTAGCTGCAGGCCACATATGTCTAAAGCAGTTACCATTGAATTTCTTCATAAAATTTTGCATGAGGTGCCTAAAACATTCTCTTTGCTCAGCTTGAGGAAAAACCTCCTTCACTGCATTTTCTAGACCCTTGCAAGCATCTGTGCACACAGCCAGGTTAGGAAGATCACCTATTACCCTCTGCAGCTGTCTTATGAACTATGTCTAATTATCCTCACTTTCTCCATCAATGAACCCAAATGCTACTAGGAACATCCAGTTATGGCCGTCTAAAGCTGTACATGATGCTAAATGCCCATTCCACTTTCCATTAAGAGCAGTTGAGTCTATACTAATGTATGGTCTACATCCTATCAAAAAACCCTCAATGCAGGGTCTAAATGCAATAAAGAATCTGTGGAAGTACACATTATCTTTCACTCTATGGATATCGTGGGGATATGTGCGTGATCTTAGGATGATGAGTCAATTGGCAATGGCATTGTTGGTTTGCAAAATCTCACGTTTTCGGGTTTGCTTAAATGCTGTCAGGTCACTGGCGGTCCGACCGGCCAATGGAGCGGTCCGACCGGCAACGCTAGCCGGTCCGATCGCCCACAGGTTTTGGTGGGTTTTGAAGCTAAGCAAAAAAATAGGATGTGTAGGCAAGTGAGGGCAGTCTCCTGGATGTGGTCACATAATTTTTGGAGCTCCCAGTCGAAAGTTCTATTCATTTGAAAATTCCAGAAGGTTTTGGATTTTCGAGATGGAAAAATGGCTAAGTCCTTTCGGGCGGTCCGACCGCCGTTATGGAATCGGTCCGACCACCGAAATCACGGACGGCAAGATGGTACTGGCGCATCGTCAATCACTTGGAGTGTAGCCTTTTTGGCATTGTTGTGTCTGGAATGCGTTTAATGTATGAATTTCAATGCTTTATTGTTGCATATTGCATTGTTGAACTAACGTGGGTCATGTTGTGAAGAACTTATTCCCGGAGACGATTTCTTTGTCTATTGTTGTGCAGGTGGCTTGCAGGTCAACGACGTCAACGGTGAAGTGGATCAGGACTACGCTTGGAGAGCTGAGGTCTAGAACGATCATGGATGCCGGGTGAGGTCGTGTGACTCAAGCATGGTGCAGAATGGGCAAGATGGATCGAACGAGCAGTTCGTTGCAGCTGGTTGGATCAGGTGGTGCTGAAGTCGGTGCAAGTCCCTTGGAGGTTCCGATGGGATTCGGACGGGAGAGACTTGCCGACATGATGAGAGCCGCTGATCAACCTACACGTGGTGAAGTAGGCGATTGCTTCAACAGATGTGTGTTAGTGGGTCCCATGTGTGTGTGGGCCTTCATGGGAGCCCATAAGTGAAACCCTAGTCCTCTCCTATAAATAGAAAGGGGGGAGATGTAAAACCCCCTGAAGCACTCAAGCCCTCATTTGCAAAATCCCTTGTTAGGGTTAGGGTTTGGAGAGGAGAGGAGAGGAGAGGAAGATTGTATGTGTGCTCTTTGATTGAGCTCTTGTCCTCCTTGAGGGAGTGACTTTGACAAGCATCACATTGAATCAATCAATTCATGAATGCTTGTTCTTTGGTGAAGTCTCATTTGCCTTCTTCTCTCTTTTGTTGATTGTGATGCTTCCTTGATCCGGTTGATTTTGGTTGGTCTCTTGACCTCATTTACCTTGTTTTGATGTGTGAGAATACTCCTAGAACCATCTAGATCTTCAATCCCCCACAAGCAAGTTGTGGATCAAGTTTTTCATATTTCTAGGGTTTGAGCACTTCTTTGGTAAAACCTAAAGAGATTGTTTATTTGAAGTGGATCTGAAGGATCATCACTAGAAATAGGTCTTAGATATCCTCAGGGAGGTGTGCTCCAAATTTGGTTAAGTTTCATTGGTTGAATCAAAAGTTAGACCAATTTTCGTTTTGAATTTGGGGTGTGTGGTTTGGTACTTGACTAAATCGGTCCGACCGATTTAGCAACTGTGGTCCGACCGCCTGCTTTTCAGATCACCCGGTAGCTGCCGGTCGAACCGATTCCCAACTGTCCGACCGCCAGTCAGCCGCCGATCCGACCGCTTGTCAACCGCCGGTCCGACCGCCAGTCAACCGCCGGTCTGACCGCCAGTACTCAGACCGATCTCCTGAGATCATTTCCCTTTTGTTTGGGTCTTGTGGTTAAGGGGGTAATCGGATTCAGCACAAGGCTTCCTCTGTGCATTCACTGATCTTCTTAGCTTTCATATCTAAAGGAGATAAGTGTGTGTTGAATTTGATTAAGGCGAAAAATTTTAGAAAGCGCCTATTCACCCCCCTCTAGTCACCTTTACGGTCCTAAACACTCTCTTACTGTCAATCTCAACAATGCTTCCTGGGGATCTCAACTCAACCTCAGCCTTGAAGTTGTACAGAAACTTAAAGCTCTGTTCCTAGCACCCATATAGTTCATCCACCGCCTTTTGCCTCTCCTTCCATACTATGTTATATCCCATGGTAACATTGTAATCATCTTGCAGCTTTTCTTGCATCTCCTTGGCTCCCATGTTGGGATGGTCCCTCAGTATAGATAATGCCATATCTGCCACCCAAGACTTGGATGCCATACTAGTCTTGATCCTGCTGCTTGAAAAACATAGATGATCATTGACTATCTTGGTCACCTGCAAAAACAATTACATTAAGTACATACAAATCAGGAAAGTAGATCATGTATACAACATTAAGATTTAGCAACAAAGTAATTACCCTGATAACTTTCTTATCTGCAGTCCTGCGAGCTACAATTCTCCAAAAGCATCCTTCGTCCCTACATTTCCCAATGAACCTTGTAAGGTCAGTTTTCTAGGTGAAGATGTCAAACTGCTCATTTATAGCATACTGCCTATTGGCTAATCTAAAATCTTTCATGGATGGAAACATGCTGCCCATCTCCATCTTGGGATGATCCCTATCATAGTTGATATGTTGCTCCTCAGGTATGTCATCATCCATAGGTATAGATGCCCCTTCAGTCCCTTCCACAGGTACAACACCTGAATCATCCCCTATCATGGCCATGTCAGCCCCATGTCAGATTCATCCCTCAAGCCCAAAAGAACCAACATGTCATCCTCAGTCATAGCAACATCTGTATCCAATTCATTAGGTCCTTGATCAATATTAATAGTAGACCAGTCCATCCTAACCGGGGAGGGCAAGTCATTTCCTTCGAGGGAGCCTCATCCATCTGCTGCTGCAGAGAGCTGGAGCAACATCTGCCATCATGTTCTGAAGTGGTAGTCCCAAAGACAATCATTCACGAAGGGGTCGATTGTAACACTAGACTAGCTAGACAGATAGGAAGCTTTGTCTACTATTTCCACTAAGAAGCAAACCCATTTCGTTCTGCTGCAGCTGTTGAATACATCCAACAATTCAAGGGTGTGTTGAACCCTTTCCATCCCACTACTACACTCCAAATCATTGCACCAAACATGGGCCTCCTGAGATGATCCCCAACTTATCTTCTCTCCCAACTGTCCCATCAACTTATCAAAGGTAAACCCATGCAAATCACACAACCCATTCTAGATCTTATCGCATGTATCTGTGTTAGTTGCTGTCGTCAAGCCTGGCAAAGTACGGTGGAACTCTAACAGCTACTGTAAAGGCTCTGCCATGTTCAATCCTACTTGACATTCACACAAATAGATTATTACGGTTCGGAGGGACTTCAACGCTCTATACTTCGTTTGACTGAGCTAAGATGGGGGTGGGAAGGGCGCTAAAAGAGTACATCGAAAACAACCGGATGGGACTAGACCAATCCATTTGGGTCCACTGCGGGCGCTCCTCCACCCATGGCATGCTCCACTACACGCACACCTCCACCAACGGGCTCCTCCACTATGCGCGCTCCTCTACCAACCGGAGCCTCCATCAAGCGCAAACTGGCTCCACCCACAAAGCTAGGGTTTAGGCATTCACCACATCTATCAAACCAACTCAACAACGAAAAAAAGGAAAGACGAAGACAAAGGGCTTTGGTCTGAGAATATACCCGCTGAGCCCTAAGCCGCCACCGGATTTCACACACTACACTGCTCTCCAAAACTGTCGCGCCGAGAGAGAGGAGGGGCAGAGGGTGTGGTCGAGCGAGCGAGCGAGAGAGAAGAAGTGGTCGGGACCGAGGGTGTGGTCGAGCGAGCGAGCAAGAGAGATGCATGGCGGGGGTGAAGGCTAGACCCAGCCAGGTCCGGGACTGCCGAACCGACCAGAGGGGCAAAAGGGACTTTTCGCATGTGGGTCAGGGTGATTAAACCGGGAATATGAATAAAATATTCCAAACGGCAAATTAACGAAGTGGGAATAAAAGCTGTGGAAAAAAAACTATTACATCGAACTTAATAATATTTTACATAAGGCAGCATAAAGACGAGGCATTCTAGCAATTGTGCTAAGATTTAACGGTTGCCGTATCAGCGATACAAAACGTCCATGACTAACCATATTCCTGTATTCATGTGCAAAACGTGGCCAGGTTGATTAGTTGACAGGGACATTAACAAGTGTGCAACAGCAGCAACCGAAATATGGACTGCTCAGCACCAAGGGAAAATCATTTTTTGCTCAACCACCTTTCCTACTTGAAAAAATAAATGAAAATGAGGTTGAAAATAATGGAAGTACAAGGTGTCCATGTGAATTGTGCTCGAACTCAACGATATGACAGCCCACGTTTCCTTTTTAGAGATAACCATCCGTTCCCATCGGTGTGAAACAATTAGTACAGTTAATACATTCTTACTATCTTTGTTTAAGAATGTTTAACTTTTTAAGCATCACTACGGTCTCCGATATCCAACTTCAGTTATTATTTTTATATAATTATATTAGTAAAAAGTTATAAAATTATTATATCATGATAATATTTATCATGACAATTCTAAGTTACTATTCTCTCCTGACTAATCTAAATGATTTTCATATATTATTAGTCAAATCTATAGAAGTTTAACTACACGCTTTGCAAAACGTCAAACATTTCTTAACGAAGGGAGTACCTCTTAGCAACAATCTGCAGTGAAACCCCAAAGATGTGAACAGCAAGGTTGCCCTCAAGCAAGCAAGCAAGAAGAAGAAAAATTCTGCCAGAAAACATCGCCCACCGTGGGCCGTGGGGACGACTAAGCTAGACGGGCTTGGAAGAACAGTGACATCCACAGCTCGTACACATTCTTTATTGTACCAAGCATGAAATGCTATATAATATTCTAAAAGAGCAAATAATTCAATATTTGACCCACTGCAGTGTGGTTCCGTCAATTCTAAGCTCAACCAAGTTGGTTGAGAGAAGACGAGGAACAGTACATTACCGGCCATTTCACCCTGGACTCTTTTATGTCCCGGATTCATGGAAATCATGCAAACGAATACGGCCCTCGATACGTAAAAGAACTGAATGAACCTATCCAATCTTTCCTTTATAGGTTATCTGTTGATGTAGCTCTACATCTTCAAAAACCAGTGACAAGCACCCCCGGTGATACTCATGGTTACTGTGGACACAAAACTGATACTGTCAAATCACATGGTTGCCTGTGGTCTCATGTCTACCTCATTTGCTAGCCGCACTTTGTTCAACTTCGTAGCGCATTAATGTTTTCTCATCATCATCGTCGTCAACATCCAACCCTTCCGATACTCAGTATCAACAACCACCACATCTTCTCTCCTATAATAAACTCTGGCCCCTTGTGATCTTTCCAACTCGATCCGCTGCAGAATATCCATTTTTGCCCTCTCACTGTCGCAAGGGTATGTTCGGTAATCGGTACAATAGGGAGTTGATGAAGCAACAGAGCAGCATAGGGATTGCTGTCGCAGTGTAAAGAGCCTTGGCAAGGACAGCAGCATTTTCTCTGTCCCTCGTAACGCTGCTCACGCTGGCTCCGTAGGTGATCGGGTTGTGACCGTAGGCATGCTCCGCTAAATATCCAACAACGGAGCAAACGAAGTCAAGCCAGATTCAAAAGAGCGATCCAGTGTATAAATATTGTTAGATTTTTCGGTTCCTGTTAGACTTTTTAATTCTTTGATTTTTCGGTTCCTGTTAGTGTTAGACTCTTTGATTTTTGATCCACACTGTAACCTTTGGTCTATATATGTAATCTTTAGCTTATCAATACATAAGTGTGTGTAATTGCCCAAAATATTAGTGCAGATCGCACTTACAACCGCACCCTTCTGCTAATTCTACCGCCATGGTCGGCGAAGACAACACCGCTGCTGCCGCACGCCGCGAGTAGTAGGCCGCCGGCAACGCACAACGCGAGCAGGAGGCTGCCGCCGCGCGCCACAAGCAGGAGGCCGCGCAGGAACTGATCCTCTCCGAGGCCGCCACCATTGCTTCCCTCCATGCTCAGGCATACGATGTCCTCAACATCAAGGCCCTAGTCCCTGTCATCCTCGACCTCGCCTCTTCGAGTTACAAAAATGGCGCGGCCTCTTCCTCGTCACCCTCGGCAAGTACGTCCTCTCCAACCACGTGCTCTCCGACGACGCCCACCCCGACGTCGCAGACTGGATCCGGATGGATTATCTCGTTCTCTCGTGGCTCTACGGCACCATCTCCGCCAAACTTCTCAAGATCGTGATGACTCCTAACTCTATGGCGCGACTCGTATGGGTGTGCCTCGAGCAACACTTCATCGGCAACCAAGAGACGCATGCCCTGTACTTGGACGCGGAGTTTCGTAGCTTCGTCCAGGGTGACCTCTCCATATCCGAATACTGCCGCAAGCTAAAGAGCATGGCCGACGCCTCGGCGATTTGGCGAACCAAAGGCGCGATCGCACTTTATTCGTCCCCTTCGCTACTCAACACGGTTCGTGATACATGGCGGCCTCGCCAAGCAAAGAAAAGCCGTTCCCTCGCTCATCGAGGCCCGCCCGACCACGCTCAAAAAACATGATGTCGTCATGTTCCTCCACACCCTCTATAGTCCTCATCGTCACGACCCCTACCGGCAATGGGGGTCCCAGCGGTGGTGTCTCTGGGGGCGGTGGCAGGGCGCCCGGCAGCCGCTCCATCCGGCGCGCCTGTGGCGCCTCCGGTGGCACCGGCAGCGGGCGGGCGGCTCAGCCGCCGTCGTCACCGCGGAAACGGCGGCAGCAACCACAAGACCGGCGGCGGAGGTGCGAGTGGTCACCCAGGCGGCACCTCCGTTGGCCGCCTCCTTCTATGTACCATCGGACGGCACCATCCAGGTGTGGCCTGGGAAACTCCATCCACGCTAGGCCTCCGGCCTCCTCGGTCCGCGCACCCCTAAAGCGCCCACCCAGCCGCACCCCGGTGGTGCGCCCCTGCCATACGCGCTGGCTACACGCTACCCTCGTACCCGCCGCCATGGCCTCCTCGGGTTGATCCGGGTCTTGCGCCTCCCGGTCTTGGTCCATGGGATCAGCAGTCATTGGCAAACTCACAAGCTTTCTCCTCGCTCCACTATGTGCGTGTTTCTCGATTATACGTCCGAACACAAGGAATACCGATGCATCGATCTCTCCTCAAATCGGGTTATCATCTCCCGTCATGTTATGTTTGACGAGTCCTCCTTTCCCTTTGCCGAGCTCACCTCTCTGCCCTCTCCCACTAACCTTTATTTTTTATTGGAACTTGATCACACGCGATGCCCATTGGGCCTCAGCATCTTGCAGGTCCTAGTGGCCCTCCTAGTGTGGCGCGCCCGCCCATGCTCCTAACGGCCGTGGCGCTGTAGGTGCTGCCTTTCCTACATCGGTTGTGCACGACCCCAGTGCGCCCGCAGCACCCGATGTCGTGCACATTCCCAGTGCGCATGTAACGCCAACCGGCAGCGTTCCTCCTGACTTCGCGGGTGTGGTAGCACCCAGTGCTCTAGCCGTGGCTCCTCCTGTGGCAGTCGAACCACACGGTACTCCTACCGGTCTACCAGTTGGCCCGCCAACTCCCTGCAGGGTCGTTCTCCCGCAGCTTCCCCCAGGTGCTGTGCCGCTCCAGCTGGTCGACAACTCCCATGTCATGGTGACTAATGGCAAGAACGGTTTTCGGTAGCCGTTGACCCTCATGAACCTTCATGCCGCAACTCTGTCTCCTGCTCGGGCCACATACCGGGCTTCTCTCGCCGACCCTAATTAGCGCGGCGCCATAGAGGAAGAATACACTGCACTTCAGAACAGCAGTGGATAGACCCTAATAAGAGAATTTAACACTATGGCTGAAACTTGTGCCGACTTTTTTTTGTTTGCTCTTTGTTTTTTTTTGTTTATTCTCTTTTTTTCTCACGGCCAAACACTCTCTTTTTTTGTTGTTTCACAGCCAAGCACTCTTTTTTTCCTTTGTAACTCACGACTGCTATCGAACAAAACAGCGAGGAAAAGCAACGCGCACACCGACGTGAACAGTGTGCGATTGTGAACAGTGCCTGGATGTGAAAAGTATTCGGGTTATGAATATTGCGTAGCATGTGAATAGTACCCCCCTAACGTGAACAGTGCCCTACAGCATGAACAGTGCACGCGCACACGAAAACTTGCGTCCCAAAAATTTCTAGGAGCAGTCCCTCGAGCACAACAACAAGCTTGTCTCAATAGGAAAAAAAAGGATATTGCAAAGATGTGGAGCTTGCTAACTAACAACTATCGTGCAATCGAGTTGATATATGTGAAGCAAAATTACACATAACAAGGGGAAAACAAAAAGTGACGCGAACGGAACACGACCAGCAATTAAACACGATGAACGAGTGGATTCAGATCTAACAAAATGCACTAAAAATAATTAATTAAACTATGGCGAAAGACGATATTTTTTTGTGGCTTTTTTGGTGTATAGGACAGAAAAAATAATCTACTAAAATATGGGAAAAAAGAGATTCTACCGAGTGGCCTGGAATCTGATACCACGATGATACGGGGTGGCCCGATCTTCTCGAGTTGAACCGTGGATAAATAGCGCTTGATGACGAATAACGCTCAGCTGTACACCACACGCCAGAGCACGGACTTGCAACTTTATGGATATTCGCCAACACGCACCTGGATGATCGCCGCTAGACCACGCAGCTGGGATTTGAGGGCTTGGCGATCTCCGATCTTGGTATACACTTCCATTTTAGCACCTCTTTCACACAAAACAAAGCAATTTTTTGCCAAAGTGTAGGAGAACAAAATATGATCGGTACTTTCTTCAGTATCGCAAAGAATACAATTCACATCTCCTTTCCACCCCTTTTTTTAAAGTTGATTTGGACTCGGTCATGATAACATTGCCACATGAAGATTTTAACTCTTAAAGGTATCTTGCTTTTCCATAGTTTTTGAAGTTTTCTGCAGGTTACCGCCCCCCCCAGATACCATCTGCCTATATAGAGACTTAACTGAGAACATCCCTAATTTCTCAAGACACCAAATAACTTTGTCCATCTCACCATTAAGGTCAATATACATAATAGAGGTTTTCAAAAGCTCCTATTGGATTTCCTCTTCTTCACCAAAGTTTCTAATGAAAGTAATATTCCACATACCTTCATCACACAGTTAGCAACACTCCTGTCAGGAACTGACAAATTTTAAAAAGCTTGTCATATTTAACTCTCAAAGGTCATTTCCCAATCCAAACATCATCCCAAAAAGAATATATTGCAGCCATTACCAATCTGATATCTTGCACCCCAATGAAACAGATTTTTAGTCTTTGCCGATTTTTCCAAAACTGAGAACCTGTCAAGGGATTGGCATCTCTGATAGCAACCCTAGGGAAATATTTAGACTTAATAATCCTAAACCAAAGCTCATTCTTAGTTGAAGATATTTTCCAAATCTATTTGACTATAAGGCAATCATTCATAATCCTTATATTAATGACCCCTAAACCTCCGAAATCTTTAGGTCTGTAAACAACCCTCCAATTCACTATATGATATTTAAATTTGTAAGTAGCTCCCCTCCAGAAGAATTTGGACCTGATATAATCTATTTTTGATGAACCTCCTCATTAAACCTATAAAAACCCATGGTGCAAATAGGAATGCTACTCAAGCTACTATTCACCAACACTAACCTACCAGAAGACAAGAGATTATTTCTCCAATTATCCAACCTTTGTCTCAATTTGTTAAGAACATTCTCTCCTGCTTTCTCTCCAACATGTCTATCCCTAACCAAAATACCTAAATATGTCAGAGGTAAATGAGCCAATTTGCAATTGAAAATATTTGAACCTTTAGTAGCCTCTTCATTGTCCGCCCCAACACAAAAACTTCACTTCTGTGATAATTGATTTTCAAACTAGACATCTGCTGAAAACAATAAAGTGGAAACTTGAGGTTAAGAAGATACTCTTCTTCACATTCCAACATGTGTAATATGCATAGTATAGAATAAGAACCCAGCCGATTAGCCAGAAGTTTTGTTAGAATTTTGAAACTGGCATTTAACAAGCAAATAGGTATATACTGCTTAATAGTGTTAACCTCTTTGTGTTTAGGAATTAAAGTGATAACTCCAAAATTCAACCTCTTTAGATCCAAATTCCCTTTAAAGAAATCTCTAACCAAATCAATGAAATGATGCTTAATAACTCCCCCCCCCCCAAAACTCTTTATAAAACAGATTGGGAAAGCCATCTGGACCAGGGGAAGAGTTCACTGGCAGATCTTTAATGACTTTCCAAACTTCCTCTTCAATGAAATCTTGAACCAGAGACAAATTGTCTGCTCCTGAAACTCTGTGCCTAATGCTCCAACTCTCATGAGATAATCTCACCTCTTGACAATCTTCAGAACAAAAAGATCTTTATAGATATATATATATATATATATATATATATATATATATATATATATATATATATATATATATATATATATATGATTTCAAAGCTCAACTTTGCTTTTAATGGGAACCCCTTCATGATCCAAACTAAAAATGAAATTCTTTATTCTCCCCCATTAGCAAAATTATGAAAATAATCAGTATTAGCATCCCCTTGAGTGATCCAATTCACAGTACCACTTTGTTGCCAATACTTCTCCACATCATAAACTGACTCCAACTCATATTACATTAAGTATCTATGAATCCAATATTCAACACTTAACCCCCTCACCTCTGCCACAGAATCTAAACTTTTAAGCTGATCCAAAATTCTCTTCTTTTTTTTGCCACAAAATCTAAACTTTTAAGCTGAACCAAAATTCTCTTTTTTTGTAGTCCTCATTTAAATTGGCACCCCATCCTCTCAAAAAATTTTCAAAGCCGCAATACATCCATTCCATCTATCTAGAGAATAAGTATTCTCAAAAGCTTTCCTATTAAACTCAAACCATTTGTTCTTAAGCAAATCCTTAAAATTCTCTTAACAAAGCTACTTCTTTTCAAAGAAAAATATCTCATTCTTAATAATCTCACCCTCACCAGAGTTCGATAAAATCGGACTGTGATCAGAAACCATTCTAACCAAACTCTTGACATGACAATAAGGAAAATTAGCTTCCCAATCTGCCGAAACTAAAACCCAATCAAGATTCACCATAATAGGACACTTTTTATTCGTCCAAGTGAATCTAGCACGCCCTTTTCTATTCTAAATCAACTTATTATCAGAAATAAACTCATTGAAAAGATTCATGAGGTTAAAATTCAAGTTACTAGAGTTTTTTTATCCCCTGCTTCCCTAATCAGGTTAAAATCACCCCCTAAAACCAAAGGGAGAACCACACGTTTGCATTTCCTGTCTAGCTCATCCAAGAAAAAATGGATTAGCTCATTATGAGCAGGACCATACACAACCATCAACTCCCATCTGAAATTAGTAATTCTATTCCTGACCACCATACTAACATAAAACCTTCTTGAATCGCAATCCTCCACTTCCAAATAGTCTTCTTTCACCCCTAATAAAATACCCCCAGAATGACCTTTTGCAGGAATCCAGTGCCATCTGAAAAATAAACCCCCAGCAAGATTCTTAAGGTTTCTCTAAAAAAAAATCTTTATTAATAGTTTCACAACATCTAAACCTTCTGTACAGATTAAATCCTTGAGTTGTCTTCTTCTTGAAGCTCTCCCCAAACCCGTGATATTCCAAAAAAGAAATTTTAGGATTTTATACTAGTACCACCAACACTCCCTTTTTTCCAGCTTACTCGTCACTCTCTTACTCATTTTGAAACCTGTAACACCCCTCATCTCTTTGTCAACTATGTCTAGATTTTCATCCACCTCATATCTGTCCCACTTGGAGTTATGTACCCCTTTAACCCTTTTTTTGACTTTTCCTTTTTAGCTCCAGCCAAAGCAGCTCTAACTAATTCTAGATCATGCATGGCTGAGATAATATCACTAGCAGTTTGGGACTGAGAGCCTAAGATAATACCACATGAAGTAGCTATTTTCTCTAAATAATTAGTAGAAGCATTATTAAGAACATTAAAAGAGTTTTCAGTTTTACCTTGTGTCTCCAGATTCTGAATATATTTTTAACATTGAGGCCTTCTTCTCCATGGGAATCCCTTGATCCTGAATCCTTAAACTTTTCCTTGTTGCCAATTAAGGTTCCATGATTTTACTTCTCCTTCCTTTCTTCCTTGTAGACATCCAAAGTTCAGCTATCCCATCAATATCAAAAACTGCCAAAGTGTCCCTATCACTTTCTGTACTATGGGTGTCAACATCTACCCCTTCACTAGCATCTTTGTAACATCCCAATTTTCAGAGCTTTAAAAATCTTTTAAATATTGGTAGCAAGAAAATTCATCATTTGGATTTATTTGAATATTAAATTAAAAAGCTTAATATGGACTTTAAGGATAAACTGATTTAATGTGCTTAATCCCAACATCAACAATTGTCAAAACTATTTTATTTAGATTCTATATGCTTGGATATATTTTATAGAATTTTCTGGGATTTTTCCAAAGTCATTTGCTATTTTCTAATTGCTATTTGTATTTTCTGGATTTATTTAAAAGAAAAATCAAAAGAAATTCTTCGAATGCTTGGCCGGGTCAAGCCCAACACTATTCCACCAGCACTCGACTTTCTCTCGCCGCGCTCGCTCCGCGCTGTTGATCGCCATCGCACGCCGCTCGCCTCGCTTCTCTCTCTCTCGACGGTGGGCTGGCCCGGCCGAGTCGTCGCCTCATGGGCTTCTTCTTCGTCGCGCAAGGCCTTCGCCGCCATTGCCGAGCTCGGCCTCGCACAGACAAAACGGACTCGTCCCGATCTTCTTGTGCCGAATTCCCACCAAATCGTGTCTCCCGTTATTTCTTATCCGTTCCAAACCAAATCAAACCCCGAATCGGTTTCAATCTCCGAGAATCATGGAATTCAAAAACCCGGCCATTTCGGACCCGATTTGGGGGTTTCCAAATCTCGGCGTCTCCGAGCCTATAAGTACCCCCTTAGCATCGCCTGGACCTCCGCAACCCAAAGCCGCCACTCTCGTCGCCCCGATCGCCCTAGCGCCATCGCATTTCAAGCTTTAGGGTTTTCGGCCGAGCTTCTTCTCCGGTGAATTGCGCCGCCGTCTTCGCCGCCATTGCGGATCGGCGCCAAGACATGCGGCGTGGGTCTTGGTCCACCGCGCCAGATCTCCTCGGTTCGTGCACTCTCGGCCCACCGTGAACTCGAGACCGATATGCTGGGGCCACATGTCAGATTCATTTTTTAAAATCTATTTCTTTTTCCGAAAATTCTCGGCTGACGCAAGCATTGCGCAATAATCCGATTTTCCTTTATAAAAATAATTCGGGAAATTCAAGAAAATCCAAATTAGGGTTTTATTTAATTTTTCAATCTTCCAAAGCTCATATCTTTTGCATCCGAACTCCGATTGAGCCCATTCAAATTTGTAAATTCATATAAAATCAAGATCTATTTAATGGTGAATTTTATTTGAATTTTTGGAGTTGTTTTGCCTCTGTTATTTATTTATTTTTGTTTCTTTTGTCTCGTTTGCGAGTAGACGTCGATACTTCGGGGAATTTTGCAGAAGAAGGAGCACCTCAAGACCAAGACCAATATCTAGATCTATTCCAAGGCAAGTTATACCTTTGATCATATTGAACCCAGTTTTCAAAATACTTTGTTTCAATGTATTGCATTCTATTTCAAGTATTTATTTAAATGCTTTTGGGATAGTTATTAATCCAAATTGTTATACCACCTTGTCTATTGTATACCATGATCTTTTGTCATCCTAGGTTGGTTAATTATTAGTTGGTATTATCGTAGCACCAACGTGGGTTGGTTAGATACGATTAGACTGCTTAGCCATGCCACGAGTCATCATTTCATGAGAGTTACAATTATAAACTTGACTAAGTGATTATGGAACCTGTGATGAAACTGTGTGTCTTGTGTGTCGTTACTCGTTGATGGCATGTGTTGCACTTAATCAACAGGGTGGGAAAAGATTTAGACTGAGGCAAGTGGTGGATCTGTGTGAATGGTGGAACTGTGTGAATTAAACTTTGTGATTTGGGTAAAACAGGAAGTCTTGCCTTGATCAATTAAGGACTTAACTTTGTGCGCCATTGAACTGGCCTCACTGCATGCGACCACATGCCTAGTATGGGTCGGGCCCGACTTAGTAAGTTATGGAGTCTTGACATTGACAACTCAGTTGTATTTAAACTATGTGATGGGTCGGAGGTGTGTCTGCATTGTGTTTGGGTCACATCGCGGATCGGTTCATTGATCCCCGTCCAACGGTGTGTGTCGCTCCAAGGGCTATGTGTACAAATTGACTGGCAGAAAGCACATCGGAGTGTCATTGTTTGAGATGAAATCTCGAAAGGTTTTGTTATGGTTGGTGCTAGCTACACCGATTGTATCGTGTGGGTAAAGTGTACAACCTCTCGCAGAGTGTTACATCAATCTATTCGAATAGCCGCGTCCTCTGCTATGGACATGCTCGGGAATTTCACACGAGGGGTAGATTTTCATAAAAACAATTGGGAAGGGTCAGCTGTGTGAGATAACTTGTGCAGCTGTGTGAATAACTTGATTAGACTGTGTGTCCTTTGTGAAATCAATTGTTAACTTATTATTGTCTATTTGTTTTGAATTATGCTTTCAATCTATTATTTGTATTCAATTGCAAATGTTGCATTTCTGCAAAATAACCACAGAAGCCATTCCTTTGGAATAAGCCATCATCTATAAATTGCATTCTGTGGTATGACTTGCGAGTACGGTGTGTACTCACTCTTGCTAAACAAATCAACAGAAGTGGAGGAGTCATCGCCTGCTTTTGAAGAAGAGTTCTACGAAGGTTGATCGTTAGGGTCTTGATCCCAGTCAGTTGCGTGTGGTAAATTGATGGGATCCCACCGGAGTTTATGTCGTTTCCGCTGCAGTTTATTCTCTTATTGTCAACCTTGCATGGCTTAATAAATGTAAAACTCGACCGTAAGGTCCCAACAGTTATTTGTTATTTAAAGTACTCGTTTAGTCTTATATTCGTGGTATGGATGTGATATTTCATCGATGTTGACACTGTGTGCACTAGCGTGATCCTGGACTAGTGCAGAATACACAGAGGGTCCAAATTTGCATATTTGGTTCCCGACAGAGGTGGTATCAGAGCCATACTAACTGTAGGTCTTGACCTTAGTTAGATTGGCCGTTCTTAGTGTGTCCAAAACTATTTTCTAAAGCAAAATTTACTTGCAAGATTAATTGAACTCTTTAACTCATCTCATGTCTCTCTTGACTCAACTATTGCTGAAATTCTTTCTCCCCCGCTGTTTTAAAGTTGTTTTTATCTCCTTGTCCATCTTGACAGATGCCTCGTCTTCAGAGTTATGGAGAGCGCAAGGGAGGACTTGCCGCTGAGCTTTGGAAGCTGTTGCAAGTACTTGGAGGATTTGATCGTCCATTGTACCGTGGCAATGCTTGGATCGTGAACGACCGAGATCGTGGAGTGATCTGCCATTTGACCGTCTACGCCAGGAAGAACACCATGGCAAGCAAACCACTGAACATCTCAGCTCGAACGAGTATTTGGATTGAAGCAATCCAGGAATCTTCGCACCTTGCCATCCTGAGGATCTGCAACATCTACTCTCGGGAGCTTCGAAACACAGTTTCCCGTTATCATCCCCGCACTTCCGACGTGGATCTTGCTGCACGTTTTCCGTCTACGGAAGGAGAAGATAACGCCACCGTTGTGCATCTTGCCCAATTCGCTACTGCTCAAGAGTAGTCGTTGGAGTTAGCCGCTACAGAGCTGGAATGTGCCTACGAGACTCTTCAGAGAGCTGAAGAAAGGATCGCCATATTGGAAGAAACTCTTTATGGACGGCACGATCATGAAGAAGACACTGAAGAGGAAGACCCAGAAGAAGCTGATGGACCGGCTGAACCAGAAGAGCCAGCAGAGCCAGAGGAACCAGCAATACCTCCACCAGAAACACCTACTCTTGTTGCACTAGTCCCGAGACATCAGGATCAGTTTGCTAGGATGCCAGCTCACTTTCAGGTCTACAGCAGACGGGAGCACCGTCAAGGCTACGGAGGCTATTTGATTGAGTAGTCTGTTCGAGTTGTTTCAGGCTTAGCCAATATTAAGTCTTGAGTCGCCCTTTAGGTGGTAGTTTTGTGTGCTTAGGTTCGTTCTTATTTTTGTGTGCAAGTATGAGCTGCAAAGGCCCTTAGGCATTTGTTGCAAACCATACTATTATCTTAATCAATATAAGAGTTTCAGTTGAGCTTTCTTAAAAATATGTTGTTGGGTTTTACCTACCCCGATTAGTTCTATAACTCATCTTGTGCTTGCTACCTTATCTAACCTATGGAGATTCACCAGATGGTTTAGACTCGTCAAGCTGCTGCAAGTGGTTCCGATACTCCAGTGTCAGAAGGACAGAGCAAACCCCGCAAGGGTTCCACCACAAGCACCTTGATTGATCTGCGAATTTTAGAGCATTCATGATACTCAAACTCAAATTGATGTACACCATGATGAATCAGATGCAAGCTATGAATAACCAGAACAACAATAATCAGCATCACAATGGAACCCCAGTTGCTCATGGTCATAATGGATCATCCAAGTTGGCTGAGTTTATGAGAACCCGTCCACCCACTTTTTCTGGACATGTCTCACCAGTAGAAGCTGATGATTGGCTTCTTGTCATTGAGAGAAAACTGCTGATCACTAAATGCAGCGATCATGAAAAAGTTCTGTACGCATCTCACCAGATGGAAGGCATTGCCGCCGAATGGTGGGAAAACTTTTGTGCAGCGCATGGAACGCCGCAAGACATTACTTGGGAAGAGTTCTGGCCGCCGCCAAGATCATGTGCCTAAGGAATTATGGATCTGAAGAAGGATGAATTCCGTGCTCTCAAGCAATGAGGAATGTCAGTGACCGACTACCTCAACAAGTTTTCTCAACTTGCTCGATATGCTGCAGAAGACGTCGCCACCGACAAGGCTCGTTAGAGTCATTTTCTGAAGGGATTGAACACTGGACTTCAAGTCAACTTGATCGCCCACACCTTTCCTGATTTTCAAGAGTTGATCAACAAGGCTTTGGTTCTTGAGGATAAGCGCAAGGAATTGGAAGATCATCGTAAGCACAGAATGGCTCGGCAAGGAAGTCACCAACCCTAGCTGAGGGCAAGAATGATTCCACCGCAGTTTAGCCGTTTTCCGCCACGCACTCGCTGCACTTCGCACCAACTTCAAGACTCGCCCAGCTTGCTCGTAACTTCCGCAACCCCGCACTACCAACCCCAATCCAGTAAGCAACCCACAGAATGCACCCAGAGTTTGCTTTACCTGTCGTCAGCCAGGGCATTTCGCCAACCGATGTCCGCAGAATGGGACTATCACTCCAGTACGTTTCAACCTTGGAAACACACCAGCCAAGACACCAGTACCAGGCAACCATCAAGGAATTTCTCAAGCTACCGGTCAATCCGGAGGAGCACCGCATCGGTGGTCGAGGCCGTGTCAACCACGCCACTCGAAGGAGCCCAAGAAGCACCCGACGCCAGGCCGGGTAAGTTTCTAGTAAATTCAGACCGCATCGCCTGCTTTGATTACGGAGCTTCGCATTCATTTGTTTCTGGAGTTTTTGCAACTAAGAACAAATTGGAAGTTATGCATCTTAAGCATACTCTGTTAGTCCAATCGCCTGGAGTAGAGCTAAGTTCTAAAGTTGGATGTTTAGGAGCTAGGCTACTCATAGCTGGAGTGGAGTTTCTAGCCAACCTAATAATTCTAGATACTCAGACCATAGATGTCATCCTTGGTATGGATTGGTTATCCAAACATAAAGCAGTGCTAGATTGTGGCCGAAGAGCCGTGACAATAGAGGATACCACCGGAAAGAAAGTAGAATTTCTAGCCACCTCAATACGTGATGGACATTTGGTAGTCAACAGTCTGAAGACAGATTCCTTGGACGACGTACCTGTAGTCAGAGATTATCCAGATGTATTCCCAGAAGAGTTACCAGGAATGCCACCGGACCGTGACATTGAGTTTGTCATCGATCTAGTGCCAGGAACAGCACCAATTTCCAAGAGACGTTATCGGATGCCAGCCGATGAACTTGTGGAAATGAAGAAGCAGATAGAAGTACTACTGGAGAAAGGTTTTGTAAAACCTAGTTCGTCGCCATAAAGAGCACCAGTTTTATTTGTCAAGAAGAAAGATGGAAGCATGAGAATGTGTATCGATTATCGTTCTCTTAATGAAGTCACCATCAAGAACAAATACCCTTTGCCCAGAATTGATGATTTGTTCGACCAGATGAAAGGAGCCGGAGTATTCTCCAAGATCGATCTGCGATCAGGTTACCATCAGTTGAAGATTTGTCCTAAGGATATACCTAAGACCGCTTTCTCAACCCGGTATGGACATTATGAGTTTCTAGTCATGTCGTTTGGTCTGACTAATGCCCCTGCCTATTTCATGAACATGATGAACAAGGTATTCATGGAATACTTGGATAAGTTTGTGGTAGTATTCATTGACGATATTTTGGTATACTCAAAGTCAGAAGAAGAGCATGCAGAACATCTGAGATTAATCCTAGAGAAGCTCAGAGAACATCAGTTGTATGCCAAGTTCAGTAAGTGTGACTTTTGGAAGAAGAAAGTTGATTTCCTCGGTCATGTGATGATGTACCAAGGAGTAGCGATTGACCTCGAAAGGTTAAAGTCGAATGAATTGGGAGCACCAAGACGGTTACTCAAATTCGTAGTTTCTTGGGAATGGCAGGATATTATCGCCGTTTCATTGAAGGATTCTCAACGATTGCTAAGCCTCTTACGCAATTGTTGAAGAAAGAGAAGAAGTTCATTTGGACCTCAGCTTGTGAAGAGATTTTTCAAGAATTGAAGAAACATTTGACTTCAGCCCCAGTGCTAGTTTTGCCAGATATCAGTAAGGATTTTGATATCTATTGTGATGCTTCGCGTCAAGGATTAGGATGTGTTCTTATGCAAGAAGAAAGAGCTGTCGCTTATGCGTCCAGGCAACTAAGGCCTCATGAAGAGAATTATCCTACCCATGATTTGGAATTAGCTGCCGTAGTGCATGCTTTTAAGATTTGGCGTCATTATCTCATCAGAATCATTGTGAAGTCTACACAGATCATAAGAGCCTGAAGTACATATTCACTCAGTCTGATTTGAACATGAGACAGAGAAGATGGCTGGAATTGATAAAGGATTATAATCTTGGGATCCATTACCATCCTGGTAAGGCAAATATAGTTGCAGATGCACTGAGTCGCAAGAGCTATTGCAATGCTCTGGAAGCAAAAGAGATTTGCTCGGAACTTCAGGAGGAATTCCAGAAGCTAAAGTTAGAACTTGTTTCAGAAGGATTTGTGGCTAGTCTGGAAGTGCAGTCTACTCTGGAGAAACAAATTCGTGAAGCTCAACCCAAGGATTCTGAGTTTGCCGACCTCAAGAAGTAGATGGCAGAAGGAAAATTTAAAGATTTTACCGTGGATGATCAGGATACATTGTGGATCAATGGACGTATCTGTGTACCGGATATTGATGGATTAAGACAGCTGATTCTGAAGGAAGCCCATGACTCAAAGTATTCGATTCACCCTGGAAGTACTAAGATGTATCAGGAGGTTAAGAATAAGTTTTGGTGGCCAAACTTAAAGCGAGACGTCGCAGAGTTTGTTGCCTTATGCGATGTGTGTCAGAAGGTAAAGGCAGAGCATCAGAGACCAGCAGGTTTGCTACAACCGCTGAAAATACCAGAATGGAAGTGGGAAGAGATCGGTATGGATTTTATTACCGGTTTACCCAAGACTCAATCAGGATATGATTCGATTTGGGTAATAGTGGATTGTTTGACTAAGGTTTCCCATTTCTTGCCAGTCAAAACCACTTACTCAGGAGACCGCTTGGCAGAGTTGTATATGTCAAAAATAGTCAGTCTGCACGGTGTGCCTAAGAAGATAGTTTCTGATCGAGGATCTCAATTCACCTCTCGTCTCTAGCAAAGTCTACATGAAGCCCTGGGAACTCATCTGAATTTCAGTACTGCTTATCACCCACAGACAGATGGACAGACTGAACGAGTCAACCAGATATTAGAAGATATGTTGAGAGCCTGTGCCTTAGCAAATGCTACCAGTTGGGATAAGAGTTTGCCGTATGCAGAATTCTCGTACAACAACAGTTATCAAGCCAGTTTGCAGATGTCACCATTTGAAGCTTTGTATGGTCGTGCCTGCAGAACTCCATTAAATTGGTCGAGACAATTTGAACGTAGTGTTCGGGCCAGATATTATTCAGGAAGCCGAAGAACAAGTTGCTATGATCAGAGAGAGGTTAAAGATAGCCCAGTCAAGACAAAAGAGTTATGCCGATAAACGTCGTCGTGACCTTAGCTTTGAACCAGAAGATTTTGTGTATCTTCGAGTTACTCCGCTTAGAGGTGTTAAGAGATTCCATACCAAAGGGAAGCTTGCTCCAAGGTATGTGGGTCCGTTCAAGATTTTGGAGCACCGAGGATAAGTTGCGTACCAGTTGGAGTTACCACAGTCGTTAACAGGAGTGCATGATGTCTTTCATGTCTCTCAGCTGAAGAAGTGTCTTCGTGTGCCAGAAGAGTAGACCCCGTTGGAGTCAATTGAACTGAAGGAAGATCTCACGTACAAAGAGCAATTGTCAGATTTTGGATGTCGCAGAGCGCCGCACTGAAGCAAGACCGTGCGTTTAGAAAGTCCAAAGGAGTAACCACTGTAAGGAGAAGCAACGTGGGAACGTGAAGAAGAGTTAAAAGCCGAGTTCCCCAGCCTTTTCTCTAGCTAACCGGAATCTCGGGGTCGAGATTTGTTTAAGGGGGGGGAGGTTTGTAACATCCCAATTTTCAGAGCTTTAAAAATCTTTTAAATATTGGTAGCAAGAAAATTCATCATTTGGATTTATTTGAATATTAAATTAAAAAGCTTAATATGGACTCTAAGGACAAATAGATTTAATGTGCTTAATCCCAACATCAACAATTATCAAAACTATTTTATTTAGATTCTATATGCTTGGATATATTTTATAGAATTTTCTGGGATTTTTCCAAAGTCATTTGCTATTTTCTAATTGCTATTTGTATTTTCGGATTTATTTAAAAGAAAAATCAAAGAAATTTTCCTTGAACGATCTTGGGTCAAGCCCAACACTATTCCACCGTAGCCCGCCTTTCCTCGCCGCGCCGCCCGCGCCGTTGATCGCCATCGCACGCCGCTCTCGTCTCGCTCTCTCTCTCTGACCAGTGGGCCCGCCGCCGAGTCGTCGTCTCCGCGGGGCTTCTTCTTCCTCGCGCCTGCGCTCTCGGCCGCCATTGCGAGAGCTCGGCTCACAGCGTAAAACGGGACTCGTCCGATCTTCTTGTGCCGACCCCACCAAATCGTGTCTCCGGTTATTTCTTATCCGTTCCAAACCAAATCAAACCCCGAATCGGTTTCAATCTCCGAAAATCATGGAATTCAAAAACCCGGCCATTTCGGACCCGATTTGGGGGTTTCCAAATCTCGGCGTCTCCGAGCCTATAAGTACCCCCTTAGCATCGCCTGGACCTCCGCAACCCAAAGCCGCCACTCTCGTCGCCACGATCGCCCTAGCGCCGTCGCATTTCAAGCTTTAGGGTTTTCACGAGCTTCTTCTCCGGTGAATTGCGCCGCTGTCTTCGCCGCTTCTTGCCTCGCCGACCGCACCATCGTGATCGCAAGTCTCAGCTACCTCGGCGCACCTCCTCGTCGCCGAGCATCGCCGAGCGCCTGCTCGACAAAACCCGAGTCTTCGCCGCTTCTCCCTCGCCGACGGCCATCTCCGTCAACCTCAGGTGCTCAAACTAGTGCCCATATGTGTGCAATAACCCCCTCTACACGTTGGCACCACTCACTTCCGGCGAGTCGCCGCCGTCACGGTGACCATCGGTCCCGAGCGCCATGCTGGCCATTGCCGCCAAATCGGCCGCCGTCGGCCGTCTTTGGTGTGGTGGTACCACAGAGCGCCAAAGACACGCTGCGCGTGGCTTGGCCCACCGCGCCAGATCTCTCTCGGTTCGGTGCACTCGGTCCACCGTGAACCCCGAGACTGACATGTGGGGCCCACATGTCAGATTCATTTTTTTAAATCTATTTCTTTTTCCGAAAATTCTCGGCTGACGCAAGCATTGCGCAATAATCCGATTTTCCTTTATAAAAATAATTCGGGAAATTCAAGAAAATCCAAATTAGGGTTTTATTTAATTTTTCAATCTTCCAAACCTCATATCTTTTGCATCCGAACTCCGATTGAGCCCATTCAAATTTGTAAATTCATATAAAATCAAGATCTATTTAATGGTGAATTTTATTTGAATTTTTGGAGTTGTTTTGCCTCTGTTATTTATTTATTTTTGTTTCTTTTGTCTCGCTTCATGAGTAGACGCCGATACTTGGGAATTTTGCGTAAGAAGGAGCACCTCAAGACCAAGACCAATATCTAGATCTATTCCAAGGCAAGTTATACCTTTGATTATATTGAACCCAGTTTTCAAAATACTTTGTTTCAATGTATTGCATTCTATTTCAAGTATTTATTTAAATGCTTTTGGGATAGTTATTAATCCAAATTGTTATACCACCTTGTCTATTGTATACCATGATCTTTTGTCATCCTAGGTTGGTTAATTATTAGTTGGTATTATCGTAGCACCAACGTGGGTTGGTTAGATACGATTAGACTGCTTAGCCATGCCACGAGTCATCATTTCATGTGAGAGTTACAATTATAAACTTGACTAAGTGATTATGGAACTGTGTGATGAAACTGTGTGTGCTGTGTGCTGTTACTCGTTGATGGCATGTGTTGCACTTAATCAACAGGGTGGGAAAAGATTTAGACTGAGGCAAGTGGTGGATCTGTGTGAATGGTGGAACTGTGTGAATTAAACTTTGTGATTTGGGTAAAACAGGAAGTCTTGCCTTGATCAATTAAGGACTTAACTTTGTGCGCCATTGAACTGGGCCTTACTGTACGACCACATGCCTAGTATGGGCTGGGCCTGACTTAGTAAGTTATGGAGTCTTGACATTGACAACTCAGGTTGTATTTAAACTATGTGATGGGTCGGAGGTGTGTCTGCATTGTGTTTGGGTCACATCATGACGGTTCATTGCATCCCCGCCCAACGGTGTGTGTCGCTCCAAGGGCTATGTGTACAAATTGACTGGCAGAAAGCACATCGGAGTGTCATTGTTTGAGATGAAATCTCGAAAGGTTTTGTTATGGTTTGCTAGCTACACCGATTGTATCGTGTGGGTAAAGTGTACAACCTCCGCAGAGTGTTACATCAATCTATTCGAATAGCGCGCCCCTGCTATGGACATGCTCTGAATTTCACACGAGGGTAGATTTTCATAAAAACAATTGGGAAGGGTCGGTGTGTGAGATAACTTGTGCAATTGTGTGAATAACTTGATTAGACTGTGTGTCCTTTGTGAAATCAATTGTTAACTTATTATTGTCTATTTGTTTTGAATTATGCTTTCAATCTATTATTTGTATTCAATTGCAAATGTTGCATTTCGCAAAATAACCACGTAAGCCATTCCTTTGGAATAAGCCATCATCTATAAATTGCATTCGTGGTATGACTTAAGTAGTACGGTGTGTACTCACTCTTGCTAAACAAATCAATGTAGTGGAGGAGTCATCACCGCTTTTGAAGAAGAGTTCTCGAAGGTTGATCGTTAGGGTCTTGATCGATCGGTTACGTGGTAAATTGATGGGAGCCACCGAGTTTATGTCGCTTCATTGCAGCTTTATTCTCTTATTGTCACCTTGCATGGCTTAATAAATGTAAACTCGACCGTAAGGTTCCAACAGTTATTTGTTATTTAAAGTACTCGTTTATTCTTATATTCGTTGTATGGATGTGATATTTCATCGATGTTGACACTGTGTGCACTAGCGTGATCCTGGACTAGTGCAGAATACACAGAGGGTCCAGATTTGCATATTTGGGTCCCGACAATCTTCCTTTCTTTCAAGGTCAACCCTCTCTTTTCAAATAACACACCCCATAACAAATTTCGGAGGTTGAAGAGATTTGATATTATCTGTACAAGAGGGTTTGAACTCCTTTATGAACTTATGAGATTCTTTCTTTCTTTTATCGGTAAGAGGAGTTTGTAAGGCCAGAGAGAAGCTGACACAAAGTAGCATATGTTCTTTTCTGCCTATTTGGTGCCTTGGCGGTACTTATGGTTGAGCACATACGACCCTTCTTTAGAAATATTCAAGTAGGATATGTTTTCCGTTTATCAAATTCAACTTCATTGAATAGTAAAAGGACAGGTCCATAAGACTATTTAGACGATATAAACATAGTTGTATTCTTTCTAGAACCCTATCCATATCTGATTAATCTGCACTGTTATAATCTGAATACACCAAAATTGATGTTATAGATCTTTATCTTTTTTTATCGATTAATGTGGTAATTTTTAGCTCTTGAGAGCGAACGTAGTTACTTCTTTTGTCTCTACTTTAATAAGATACTAGATAGATAGATAGATTGATTGATTGAAGACACTGGTAAAATTATATAGATTTGTAATAACTTAGTACTCCTTTAATCACAAATAAATATCATTTTAGAATACGTGTTGTCAAACTTTTGAAACTTTAGTTATTGATATATTTTTAAATATTTAGGTTGAATAATCATATGCATATATTTATCTTTAAAAATATTTTTAGAATATTATAATTTTATTGGTTTATCAGACTTCCTCGTGTTCTTAGCTGTTCAGCAAACCGGCAGTTAGAAAGAGAAATTTGCTACTGAAAAGGTGCCTGCTGCATAAATAAATACATCATATCTTTAAAAAAAAATTAAAAGAAGGAATTGGTAGCGTTCTGTTCTTCCTCATGCGACGTGAGCCGTTAGATCTATCTTTCTTCGTGAGATGTGAGTCGTTGGATCTCGTTCTTTTTCGGTTCCTCCCGTGTGTACGGTTGGCCACCCATAGCCTCCTCTCCACTCCCCCCACAACCCAACTGCCCAAGCTGGTGCGCAAGAAACCCAAATATTCAATCGATTTTTTCAAAAATGGGTTACCGGCGGATCACTTGCATTGTAGGCTGAGCACGATAACAGCTGACGAGATATAATTTTTTTAATCTATAGCAAAAACACGACCCGTCATTTAAAAAAAGTACTGCTTAAAAAATGACAAGCGCAGTGTGCCGTGCGCTATGCCGGCCAATCTTCGTAGATCTCCACGGAGATGGGGATACGGGCGAGGCGCGGCGGAATACTCCGCCGCGTGGACGGCGTCAAGCTCCTTGGAGCGGTGGGCTGGGACGCGGAGTCCTGCGTGAGGGTCGCGGTCGCGGTCGCGCGCCCGGCGCGCCACATCAACATGTCGGCACGTGGCTGAATGCACAACGGGCCACGGTGCAAGCAACCCGAGCGAACGAATGTCCGCGCGCGCGGGGAGGCATCCGCGGCCCACCTGTGTCCCGTCCCGCGCGGTGCCGACTTCCCGTGCCGATCCGCCGAGCTGCCCAGTTCTGTTCCATCCGCTCACAAAAGTGGGCTTCACCCACCCAGGCCCGTGCGCCCGCGCGGCCTTGCCGCCTGAAATTGATATTCGCCCGGCGCTACGCGGGCCGCGCGGCCACGGGTCCCTCCCTCCCTCCCTCCCTTCCTCCGCGCGCGCGCCGCCAGGTGGCTGCTGGCTTGGATAGATGGACGGATCGATCGGGACTCGGGAGGCACGCTCCGCATAACCCGCACGCGACGCGGTGTTGTACGTGAGCCGTGTTAATTGGATTGGCAGGCCCGACGACTGTGCAGTCGCGTCATGCACTGTGTTCTTGCTCCATTGATTTTATTACTCTTGTCAATCATCAATGCCCGCGTTGGCCACGTGTCGATTGTAACGAGCTGGGACTTGGAGCTAGCGTGCAACGATGTTGCTTTCGTTTGGCTGTCGGCGTGCCACTCGGTTGCATGTTTAGGGGGGTATAAACTAAAACAAATTAGTGCTCAAGTTATTCATAACACATATGTGCAACCATTGCGTTCTGTCGATTGGAGATTCGGGAGTATGAAACTATACAAATCATAAGACTGATAGCACTGTGAACAGTTGAAGGCAATGTACACTGTCATGTCTTAAAGCAAAACCGGGACACAACGCCGTTGCTAGCATTGAGTGAGCGATTTCATCTAAATTGTATTTCCTTTGTTTAAAAAAATAAGACGTATAGTTTTTGCGGATTTATTTCAAAATATAAGGCGTGTATGCGAATTTATTGATTTTTTTTTTGTCTAACCTTATTTATCACATCTCCTATCTTCTGCATTTACAAGTAACTCTTCCATAAACTAATTTTAAATGTATTTATACTATAGGTAGCATGATCATTTCCTCGTCTTTCTTTTGGTCTTACAACATCCGTAATCTCAATACCTAATCAAAATACGCCTTATAAAAAGAAACAATTAGCCTAAAACACATACACATATATCTAAAAACTAGAGGCTACACCTATCAACCCCACCCCTCTCCATCCCTGTTTTTTAGCTACTTAAATCGTACTCTAAAAAAGACAATGTCTTGCATGAGACACTAGGATCATCTCTTTTCCTTAATTATCTTTTCACATCAACCTTTTGCTTACTTGGCATGCTATATACATTACTTACGTTCAACTGAGGAATTATTATACCAACAAATTTCTCCCTGGCAAGAAAGAAAATATGTTGGGTGCAATCACGGCCCGCCAAGTACCTTTAATTTGACCCTGCAGCTTCAGTAGCAGCCTAGTAGGTGCAAATATTATCTCTTACTCTCTCTGATTCCATATAAAAGTCGTTTATACTTGTGCACAAGAGTGAAGGAAATAGATGGAATGAGCTTGCTGCCCTTGAATCATTCCCACACTATCTCCTTTTTGTTTGATTAATTGTGAACTCACTCTTCTCTCTCTTAGGAGAAAGAGACACATGGGAAAATAGCTTATTTACTCATGAAATTAAGGGTATATAACAGGGGAAAAAAAGATGCAAAAGGGCCTAGGAATTCTAGAACGAATTATATTTAGAGAGAAGTTGAAAAGACTAAAACAACCTAAATATCGAATCGGAGGGAGTACTGAAATTTCGCTGATATACATACATATACTACACACGTAGGCATTCTTTTGGACTTTTGGTGTTTTTGAAACAGTACGCCGTGCACTTTTCGCTAATATGATGCACGTGGCACCAAAAAAAAAAAAAGCGAGCAGGGAACATAAAATTGTGTTCATTTTACAAGATGAGTCGAAAATTGGTAAACTTTGTTTTCTTCGGGTTTTTTGTTAGGAGGCTATGTTACCTGATCTCATCCTGCTCCTTCCTCCAAAACCCCAAATGCTAGTACCTTGCACGGTCCAAAGATTAAAAAGCTCGCTTCTTTATGTCAAGTCATGTCTGTCTGTTTCGGACAAGGAAATCTTCGACGAACTCATCCAGCCAGACTCCATGGTTTTTGTTAGGAAAAGAGGGGCATTCTCAGGACAGCCGCGACAAGTGCTCATGTAATTTGTCATCACATAAAGGGTGATGTCCATGGTTGGGCTCTTTGTACGGAAACAAGACGGAATCTGTCATGTTCATATCTGATGTGAGGTTCAAGGGCCCTATCCTATTCTCTGTCTGCATCTTTTCTTGCTCTTAATTTTGCAACTTTTTTAGTGTCCCTAGTCTAGTATCTTTCATGCATTGCCACGGTACGGTTTGATTGGTTTTATTTTCATAATATCCTACGTCCGCAACATTGTATAAATTTGTCAGTATAAAATTAAGAGTCAAAGTATAACTTTGGAGACATTAAAAAGTCAAGAGTGTGAAGTATTTTGGAACCAAGGGGGTAATATGTAGCTAGAGGTCACAAAATTATATACTGTGAAAATATATTTCCTAATGAATCTAGTAATACAAATTTTGGCGTCCCTAATGTAGATAATTTATTATAAATTTATTGTTAATCCTAAAAATATTCAACCTGTATGGATTCTAGGGCAACATGCATTTGCAGTTGAAAAGAGTACGTCTTTCTACTTCGAAATTCATTTTTAGACACAAGGAAATAGGAAGGGTTGGTTACTTGGTTAGAATTCAACCCCGGGTGGGAAAGAAAGAGAACATGCCCCGTGTGAATTTATACCCGCTTGGAATGTGAGAATTAATTTCATAGAAAAAAGTTGAAATCCCGCAGGAATCAGCAAAATTCTCATGTTCTAAACAAAGCCTGAACTATTCTCTGTGAATTTTCTCTGAAATTCCTATGTTCCAAGCAGTCACTAAAATACTGAGAAGTTCTCAAAGGGGGGGATGGTGACTACTCTATGGGATCTCGAATCCCTTGGCCTTTCTCTTTTGCCCCCAATCCCGGTAAAGATCACCCCCGATCGACCATATCACGCATCTACGGCAAAAAGCAGCGGTTACTTTTGCTTGCCAACGCCCAGTCTCCAAACTGTAGCTTGCTTCCTGGATCGCTGACGCAGAGCTAGCCATGGTGAAGTCATGCCTCCAATCGATGTGTTCGTGCGACCACGTGTATATGCTGTAGTCACCATTCGTAAGGCTGACGAACGCAGGATGACGAGGCATGCGTAGCTGCTGAGATTTAGGAGCAACTGTTCTCTCCCGGGTGAAAAAAAACTATCGTATTTCAAAAGTTTATTTACAATTTTAGTATATATAAATTATAGTAAAATATTTATATAATTTTATTCTTGATCACTGTAATTATTTTTGAAAATATTAATAACTCGTATTTCATCACATGATTCAAAATATCACATGTACTTTGAGAGATTGAGCAAAAATAAAATTATATACCAACAAAATACGGTAATATGGCGAACCCATTATGTTCTTCACGTGTATTTTAAGAGATTGAGCAAAAACAAAGATAAAAAATAAAATTATATACTAACAACATACGGCAATATGGTGAACCCGCTATATCCTTCGCATGTACTTTGAGAGGTTGAGCAAAAATAAAAATAAATAAAATAAAATTATATACCAATAAAATACGACAATATGGTGAACCCGTTATGTTCCGAAGAAAAAATCATCATAAATTCGGACTCAATTCATCATATGGGAAAAAGTACAAATCTCAAAGCACATCAGGCGAATAAAAATTCGACTATTATAATTTTTTTTCTTATAGCACATCAACAACACGAATCTTATAGCACATCTAACGAACATAAAAGTGACAGTTTTAACTTCAAAAAATTATCAGAAATTATATAGCAATACCCATACAATTAAGTATAAGCTACATTTCATCACCTGTCACAGTTAGATGCTACATTTCAGTTTTTTTGGAAGAATATTGGAAGACAGAAGAACACGTCTCACAAGTGAGATGGTGGAGATGCTTCTAACTGTGAATGACTAATAATAAGCTGACTCGCGAACACAACACTTTGTAAAAGATCCATAGTTATAGAAAGTGTTCAAAAATCTGTAGCTAGACAACGACACGTATAACAAGGATGTATGTAGAGTTATAGGTTGTACTCCTTTTCTTTTGCCAAGGTTTTTTATTTTGAGTTTTTACTTGACGAAAGTTTTAACGAGGTAGCCAGTTGAACATTGATTAAACTCTTTATTACATTTTCAATATGATTGTCTTTTTTTTTCAATTCTCGTATTTATTTTTGAATTCTATTTTTTTTGATTTTTTAACCTAACGGGCTAAATGGATCGGCCTTAACCCGCTGGGCCAAACAGGATCGTACCAGCTCAGCATAGCACGAACGGCCAATGAGCCGTGTCTGAATCGCCTCTTTAACATGTGAGCCAACACGACATGACCTATTTAATAATCAAATTAGGATAGATCGGGCTGGCTCGTCTCCGTGCTGCGTCGTGCCCGCCTATCTGACTGCCACTACCTGCAGGACGGAGGCTTCAAGCGAGTTTTTGGAGTGCTCCTACTCTGATACGACGATGACACGACTTCTTTTCCGACACGAACATGGAAGCTGGCTTAGTTTCGGATTCGATGACTTTTCTCGTCATAGACTCGGCGCTACAGCGACGGAAGCTCTGATTTGGATTCCACGAGTACTCGCGGGAACAAGCAGCGAGTCTACGGAACGACAACTTGATGGCAAATCTTAGAAGTTGCCAAGATTTCATGACGACCTTGCTGCCGTGCATGCGATGATGTTCTGCCGCGCGCTTCCAGCCCTCAATGCCGCTTGATGGCAGCGGTTGCGGCTTTGATGAAGCCGAGCAGGTGCCTCCCTGGATGTTTCGTTGATGCTGTGCGGATGTCGCTTGATGCCGCACAGGTGCTGCGCGGGTATCGCTCCCGGAGTCGCCTCCTCCGGGTGCAGCAGCTTAGATTTTCAAACCCGGAGTTCTAATACCACTTGTTATTAAATACATAGTAAATAGTAGAAACAGGAGACACAGATGTTACATGAAAAACTCTTGTGAGAAAAATCAAAGACGCATGAAGGTGGAATTCACTGTATGACGAGAATTACAAGCACAGATGACTTCGACGTATCTCAGCCGTGTGACTACAATAGGTACATATATAGGCTAAGGAGTAAGAGTCCCCGACAGAGAAAGAAACCAAATTAGAGTCGGTTGCACCACTCAACGTCACGTTTGGCGTTAGTTGGCGCGTGTGTCGCGTCCGGTACTAACACGATCGATGACCATTTGTATCATACTTTGACAATGTGAATCTACACATTATTGTTGAAATATATTGTCCATCTATCCTCATCAGATTCAACCTTTTGGTAAACTGATTAGTGTATGCAACTCAGTAAGTATATGTGATCGTTCTTTCTTCTCTTGCTCTTTAATTTGCGTATATAACAACAAGGCATGTTTAGAATGCAGAAATTATACATACTCGAGTAGGGTGGCCCACACATTTATACGACTAGATTTATTTCAAATTTTATAGTATCAAATGATATAGCTTAGATGTTTGAAAATATATTTACGTATCTTGTAGTCTATTTGGGTTTTTAGGACATCATAAACATTAGAAATGAGAATAGAAGCCAGATGGAAGAAAATCATTGAGCGTAATAAGTTGCTGGGGTTCTTATGAATATAATCACTCTCTATCATGCATGGATCATGTAGCTGCATACCCCTATTATTCCTCCATTAGTTTTTTCTTTTCCAAAATGTATACATACACATGTATCTCTATTTTATCTCAATCAATATGTTGATTATCTATGCAACAAATTATCTTAGTAGTTTAAATGGTATTAAAGTATCTTGCTCACACATATGCCGATGCTCCATGGACGACCTACCTTAAACTTATATTCCCTCACACGCCGGTTGCCACACAAAACCATGTGTCTTTTATTTCTTCTCGTCGGCACAACTTTTCTGCTTCAACCTTCAATAACAATCTCAATTATTGATTGATCTGTCTCAGCTTCTGCACCTTCCAATGTAATAATGTACCACATAGTTATGGTATACTTCTCTCCAATTGTTGCTCAATGCTAATCGTTGCGACATCAACACAAATACACGTGCAGCCGTCACCAATACTTGCCGGGGACACCCGTCACATTCTCTTCAGTGGCCCCGATCCTATTTTCTACAGCTGCACTATCTCTACTCCGAGTTCTTTGCTCCTTTGCTTATGTACGTTTGTACTTTTATTTATACAGATGCATGCATGTATATACACATGCATGATGTTATACATGATCGATGTCCTCTTCTCCTATGTCAGTCGCTCCTCTTCTTAGACGTTGGGCAACTCAACGTTGTGCCTTCCTCACTAACCGCAATGACCTCTCATATTCACTGATGCTGACATGTATGGTTTAGTTGCTATCTAACGTTACAGAGAATCTTCTCACCATCTCCGGTGACGCAGTGTCCCTCACTAGCAATGGCACGCTGCTCCTAGTTACCCCATGAACTCATATCATCCATAGCTCATTCTCAATGCGAAGCTTCATCTCCTTTTTGTCAAGATTTCCCCATCATCAAGTTTATTTGGCTACTAACTTCTTAAAAAATGTGACGCTCACCACTCATCGTCACGGCCTTTAACTCCTTCCACTCTGGCCTTTCTCAGGCTCCTAACTACCCAATGGACTCATATCGTCCATAACTCATCTTTAATGCAAAGCTTCATCTTGTCTCTGATAGGGCTTCCCATCACTGAGTTTCTTTGGCCACTGAATTATTTCACAACGCCGATGCTCACTAGTCGTTGTCGCAGCCCTTAGCTTCTTCGACTCTCGCCTTTTTCTTCAGCAGCCCCGGTGAGTAGCACAACATCGTCCTCATCGAACGCCCAAGGTAACCAACACAATATTGTTCACATCTCCGTCGTCGCCGCCTTGCCACTTCACTTCATAGTAGGTCAAATGTCTTCTTGTAGCATAGATCGATACGATTGCACTCTTTTGTAGTCTTATCTAACACCATCCTTGTTATCCTCGTTATAACTTTTATTTTTTTGTTCTCAAATTTAGTAATTTTTTATTGGAGTTCGTATACTAATCAAATTACTAATTTTATTTAATTTATTCTAAATTTCAGTTATTTAGGTATTTTACTTTCGAATTCGTGTGGAAATCAAATTATAAATTTTATTTTATTTTTTATTCTAAATTTCAATTATTTTTTGTTTTAATCGTATATAAAATACAATTGCTAATTTTTATTTAAATTTTTTTAATTACGAATTGAAGTTATTTAGGTATTTTACTTTGGAATTCGTGTGGAAATCAAATTTAAAAAATATTTTATTTTATTTTTTATTCCGAGTTTCAATTATTATTTTTTGTTGGAATCATATACAGATCCAATTGCTATTTTTTATTTAAATATTTTATTATGAATTATAGTTATTTAGGAATTTTACTTTGTAATTAGTATTGTAACCAAGTTGCTAATTTTATTTTATTTGTATTATAAATTCAAGTTATTTTTATTGGAATTCGTATACAAATCCAATTGCTATTTTTTATATTTTTTATTATGAATTATATTTATTTAGGGATTATACTTAAGTATTCATATAGAGATCAAATTGCTAATTTTATTTTATTTTTTATTCTAAATTTTAATTATTTATGTATTATACTTGACATGGACTCTTTCGTTTAATTTATCCTGTTATAATCTAAACCCTTATAGTTGGACACTGTAGATATTTCTCCTTGTCCCTAATGAGTGTGGGAATTTCTTATCTTTGAGAGCGAATACGGTAACTTATTTTGCATTTGCTTTAATAAGATAATAAAGATAGATTATAAGGAAATCAGTTTGTATTTGCCATAAATTTCTTTGAACCGGCAATCGTGAGTGTGGAGACATCGATCTAGACTGGCTGATGATATGGTTGGGATACTATCTTAATTGGCCTACCCACTACGTGCATACCGACGACTGTTACAAAAGACGGCGGAGGAACGACGAAGTAAAACAAGATCAATTGCAGAGAGACACGAGATTTAACGTGGAAAACCCTCCCAATGCGAGAGGGAAAAACCACGGGCACCAGCCAGCAACAATCTTCACTATATCGGGGTGAGGTTACAACACCGGGGATTTACAACTCTCATATCTTATCCCAAACGGCGGCGGCTTACAGGAAATATATATGTCTCAGGGAAACCCTAATTCGACCTAAGCCTCCGGCGACGGGCCTCCGCTACGCTTCGTCCAGAAGCTGGCCTAATTGATGTATAGAATTTGGATCACAAATCAACAGACGACCAGTCAACAGTTGCACGTAACGATGATGCGCGTTGAGACTGTCATGTGCTAGTGTATATATATACTCGCGACACCCCACTGCGTACCTGGCAAGGCAAATGTGCAGCGTACACCGTGCGCGATCGCATCTGTGCGCTGCTGCGAGATGATCGAATTGATCAGCTAGGGCATCTCCAATGGTCATGCCTCAGCGTCGGTTAGCTCTGCCACATCATCCTAAAACTGAGCTCGAGGAGAGAACGAAGAGAGACAAGAGATCGGTGTTTTCCCACACCAACGTTGCGCACGGAAAACATGACACAAAGCGACGAGTGAACAGACTATTGGAGAAGTGCCATCTCCTCCCCACGCACGCGGTGGCATGAGTTGGACGAGACGAAGATGACGAGTCAACAACGATGACGACCGGCACAATGAGAAGGTGCCGATGGCGGAGAGGGAGGCGACCACGACGACCAAGCACGACGGAGATAGCCGAGTCCTGACCGGATCAGGCGACCACAGCCTGGATACCGTTGGACCTGACAAGATCTGGCTAGATCCCGTCGTTGCTGCACCAGATCTACATGCAATGATATGCATGAGGGATGGTGCCGGCGTGGTCGGCGAGGGAGAATGAGGCGCTGACGCTCAATGGTGGGGGAGGCATGAGAAGAGGTTGGCGAGGGGAGGAAGAGGGGCGAGATGGTGGGGGAGGCGTGGAGGATGGCGGCGGTGCTCGGTGGAGAAAGGCGCGGAAGGAGGGCAGTGGAGGAGAAGGTCAGCGAGGGAGGGAGAGGTCGAGGAGCTCTGATCCAACCATGTGTGGCGGTGAGCGAATGAGAGGTTAACTGTGAGGACGGTAGAGTGGCAGTGGTGATTTATGAGGAGTGGAAGAAGGAATTTAATAAATATTGAGGCTGACATTTGGATTCGAAGGTTGAAAAGTTATACAATATTATTGTGTTTATTTTGTTGGTCAGTGATAAGAAACAAGCTGTTTTGAGTAGTCATCTCTAGTAATATTGGTCGATGACATGAATTAAGTTTATAGACAACATAACAGACGAGCCATTTTAGGTACCCTCGAGTGTGAGTACGGAAGAAGCCATCGTTTGTTGATCGACGGATGGAGATTGGAGAGGGTGTGCACTGCAGGGGGCGAGGGGACGCGAGAGAACCACCAGTCCACCACGCGCGGCGCATGCACCAACGGCATTACCCCCCTCTCGTCTGCCATCAACTGCTTCTCCGTGTCAGGCCCGGGTGCATCACTGGCACACTGCGTGCAGTAATCATCCTCATGGCAGGCGAAACTTCACTTTTGCCGCTTTAGTTGGTGCTTGTGGACGGCTGAGGCGACCCTGCCTGAAGTTGTGTCCGTTTTCGTGCGTGCCAGCTGAAGCGCTCACCTACCTGCAGGCCTACTCTCGGGTCCCGCTATAGTTTGCACCACTTCGTATACAAATCAGAGTTATTTTAATTTGGCCCCTGGTGCTAGTTTAATTTCAAAAACAACTCTCTTACCCTGAAATTTACAAATCTAACCCGCTCCTGAATACGGAGCCACCTGAGCCTGACACGTGGCTCATCATGTGGTCGGGGAGTGCGGAAATCAATGGGCCAGCGTGGGAGGTCGGTCGGGCGCGGAACTAAGCGGTGCGGCGTGGCCTGGAAGGTGCTCGATGTTGAGGAAGTTTTTGAAGGGCCCAGAGCATAAGATTTCATTAGAGCCACTGACAATTGAGCAAGACCCCACAGTTGAGTCTTGACCAGTGCGTATTTTGGAAAGGTCAGAGCGAGTGCTGAGGTACAAGACGTTGGTATATGTCAAAGTATTGTGGACACATCAAACAGAGAGGGAAGCCACTTGGGAGTTGGAATCTCGCATGCGCGAGCAATTTCTAGAATTATTTACCACAGGTACGTGATATCATAGTTTTAGTAGCTTCTGCTCTGGCGTGTTAACCTTGGTAGAATTTGGGGTTGAATTCTGTTTAAGGGGGGTAGAATGTAATACCCCGGAAATCGGATCGGTAAATTACAGAATTAGCCGGGAGGAGAAAAGGGAATAAGAGGAATAGTAAAATATGAAACGACAGGGGGTTATTTGATCTTATTCGACAACCTGGACCTGGGCCGCGGCCCAGGAGGGGCCTTCTTGTGGCCGGCCAAGGGGGGGTGCCCACCCCCCCGAAAAACCCTAATCCCCCTCCCCCATTGTGAGCTGCCGCCTCCACCTTCCCCCTGCTGTGCGCCGCCCCTCCCCACCTCTCCCCTGCGCCACCACCTTCTCCACAGCCCCTTCTCCCTCCCCGGCGAAACCCGTTGCGGTGGTCCATTGGAAGGAAGGCGAGGAGGCGACTTTTGGAGGGCCAACCAAGGAGAGGTAGCAGATCAGATTTGTGCAGTGTGGTTTCTCATCAGTTTTGGGTAAGATACGTACGTTTTCTGATCTGATCACCTCTTAGAAAGTTGTAGCTCTCAGTTTTAGCTTTCTTTTGGCACCAAGATCACCTGATTTTGAATCACGGTTTAAGAGTTATGCTAGTTTTACCGCGACTGTCTAGGAGGGTTGACGTGAATTGGCAGATTGTCTTGTCTGGCCAATTTAAATTTTTTAGAGGCCTAATCAGAAATACCACCCAAAATGAATGTTGTAGATAATTCTGTAATATTTCCAAGTTGATAAAGAACACAATTGTTAGAGTTGCCAATTAAAAGTTATACAAGTTTTACCGTCGCTGTTTTCGGTCTGTCAGATTGTTAGGACAGAGAACTTCACCTATATATTAGGGCTAGTAGGAGGCCGAACCAGGGGACTAGCCCAACTAAGTTTTTGTAGACAGTTTTGTCATGATTCCATAGAGACCAAGATCATATTGATCCGAGTTTCTTAGTGAAAGTTATGATATTTTTCGTACAGCTATCCCAGGAAGCTTTCTGCCAGTCTGCCGGGGGATTTGGGTAGAACTTCTATTCGAACCTTAGGGCTTGAAGAATTGGATTAAGTGGTGTAATCGGAGTCCATCTTTCAGCGTATTTATTGTTACCACTATGCTTGTGTAGGAGGCGGAGTTCCGAAGTAAAGACACCCATTTTGCTTCTTCGTGTGCCGTAGGGGGAAAAGAAAGAAACAGGCAAGTACAGTAGTGGTAAATTGTGCGTGATCATTTGTTCATGTTTACTATGTTATGAGTATATTGTGTTAATCATGGATGCTCGAATGTTATGGATATCAATGCTCACCAATGCTATAAGTATGCGTAAGTTTCATTTATGCATGATGATTTAAAGTATTGACCATGTGCATCATGATATCATATTAGAGGCATGGTCACGTGGTGACCAAGCATTAATTGAGGTCCCCGTCATGAATATGATGGGCTTTTGGGTCCCCATACTTGTGGAGTATGGGCTAAGGTCCCTGTGCTAGAAGGCACAGACATGGGTGTGCATCGACGGATGCACACTCCGCAATACCGGTATATGCAAAAGAGAGAAAGAAAAGTGCATTTGAACAATTGCATCGCATAAGCATGAGCCATGTTTATTATGGATAGTTGTGGATGGATGCCAATAGCTATAGTTGCAATTGCCATTGTCTTACTGACTGTACTTTGCTGAGTCTTGGACTCACTCTTGCTGTTGTTATGTTTTAGGTACTTCGTTTGCCGACGGCATGCATGGGAGGGAGTAGGATTGCTTTGGTTGCACTCACTACCACTCATTCGTTAAAGGATTATTATCATTTAGATCATACCTTAATAACAAGCATCTGTTTAAGGTCTAAGTTTTGGCTATGCTTGAATGCATTGAATTATTTGTAATAATGAGAGTGGTAAATTTTATTTATGCTTGATTATGCCTTAACCGAGTAGATTATCTATGAATGCTTCGATGAACTTTGGTTGTTGAAATATTGTTAATCTTATGCTTCTATTGGAACCTCCGGTATACTTAGTTATACAAAGGAGGTTCTGTCGAAATTTATTGTAATGTCATAGGGTTTTATTTGTTATCTCGTTATTTTAGCAACATACCAGGCTCATGTTGGGCTGGGGTGTTACACTAGAGCCCCTTCCCTGGGCTTGTAGGCCTTGTGCACTTCTGGCATTGCTCCGCTAAATTGAGTCACTCTCGAAATGAGTATCATAATATATTGTGCAAAGTAAATTCTTTTGACTATGTCATTCTTAGAGGCACTGATCTCTCTTATGATCACACCAACGACATCAAACTAAATGTCTGTTATTCATAATATTATCAATGATGTTCTAAGCATACCCTCTAATAGCATACCCGTGTGGTTCCGCGCTCACCCGGCCTCCTGCACTGCCCCCTTTCTTTCCACGCCCACCGACCGCATGATGCGCCAAATGTCGCCATCCGGTGCTTCCGCGCTCGGCAGGGGACCAGATTCGCATATACGATCTACCGGGGCCATTTTTGCCGTTACAGTGGCAGCAGTGGCCAAATTTAAAAAAATCTACAAATCACAAATGTACAATTGAGTTCAATCTCGGCACTACGTACTGTTACAACGTGGGAAGTTTTATCTCCACTATCCTACGTGTCAAAACTAATTCACTGAGAAATTATTTGTGCATTAATTTGTTTCAGAGTTTTTCTTCTGCTAGCTAGCTCTTCTTGGCCTCTAGTCGCAGTCGGTGTGGTTTACGGTTAGTACGCAAGGAGCGCAGATAGACGAGAGAAGTTCGTACGTACCCCGGCACTATGACCCATCCTAGCTGCCTATGCTACTGCATGTGCCGTTGGTGGCTAACGAACGCCACTCCGGTTCCTTCTGTTCCATGACTAATTTGCGTTTGGTTCGAGGCTTCAGCTCTTCAGAAAGAGCCTCCTGTATGGCTGTATCCCTCCACTTCATCCCCCTGAAAAATTAAAGCTACGACTCTCCTTCAACGTAACATCATAATTTTTAATTTTTAATTTTTTTAAATAGTTAGTAGTTAAAAAAAAAAAATCAAATCTTTGAATTTTATTTGAATTTTAATAAAGCTTAACACGGACTTTCAGTATCAAAATAATTTAATATAATTAATGATAATCTCAACAATTATCAAAACTATTTTATCTAAGTTCTATATGCTTGGATATATTTTCAAGATTTTTATAGAAATTTTCTGAATTCATTTGCTATTTGCATTTTCTGTAATTTTTAAAAAAGAAAATTTATTTAAAATCTCATAACAGTGTCGGGCCAGAGCCCATTCCTTCCCAGCCTTTTCTCCCATGCCAGGCCGCTCGTGTGCCGCGTGCCACTTCCTTGTCCCTCTGCCGGTGAGCCCCGCCTGTCAGATGGTCGTAGCCCTTTCCTGTTTTCCTCGCGAAGTCGTCGCCTTCGACCGTTTCCGCCATTGTCGGAGCTTGATGCCGCATACGACCACGAAATATCTCCAGCTAAACCATATCTAGAAAATGCATAGGATCTTATCTCGTACCTTGCCGCACCCGAATCCAACCCGAATCGTATCCCGTATCCCTCGCTATCACCGAGATTGCATTGTGTTCGTTTCGGACTCGATTTGCGGATTTTCAATCCGGTACGCCTGAGGCCTATAAATTGGACCCCCGGTTTCGCCTTCTTGCCCTGATCACGAAGCCCAAGCCACCGCGCCCATCGAGCTTTAGCGCTATCGCATTGGAAGTTTTAGGTTTTTCGCCGCTGCCGCTCGTTTCTTCAGATTTCATCGTTATCTTCGTCGCCTCGTTGTTGTCGACCACGCCGTCATCTTCGCCGTCACCATATTTATCTCCAGCACCCCTTCACGACCATGAGATGTCACCAGTGTTTGTCACCGACAACAGCTGCATCTACTCCGTCGCTTCGTTACTGCCAAAACTATGTGCTATGTGTTATTACTTTGTGATAGCATGTGTTGCACTTAACCAGCTAGGTAGGAAAGGATTTGGACTGAGGCAAGTGGTGGATACTAAGTGATATGGTGAAGTTTTGTGAATGGGAATGATAATCTTTGTGGTATAGTTAGAAATTTAAAGTCTTTCCTTGGTCAATTAAGGACTTAACTTTATGCGTCATTGAACTGGACCTTCTATACAATCACATGCTTAATGGGACGGGCCTAACTTAGTAAGTTATGAAGTCTTGACATTGACAACTCAGGTTGTAGGTTAGGATCTCAGTGATGGGTGGAGGTGTGTTTCTGTCTCAGTGGCAACTTACATTGCAGGACGGTTCGTCGCTTCCCTATCCAACGGTGTGTGTGTCGTGCCAAGTGTTGTGTTTGGGTTGGACGACGGTAAAGCATACCGGGAGTGTCAATGCTTGATATGAAGTTTCTGAAAGATTTTGTTATAATTAGTGCAAGCTACACTGATTGTATCGTATGGATAAAGTGTACAATCTCTGTAGAGTGTTAATCAATCTATTCGAATAGCCGCGTCCGCGGTCATAGACTTGCTCGGGAATTTCACACGAGGGTTACATTTTCATAAAACATTTGGGAAGGAAGTTGTGTGATCTAAGTCATATGGCTATATGAAATAAATTGATTTGGCTTTGTGTCTTTGTAAAAATAACTGTCAAACTACTACTGTTTATTTGTTTTAAACATGTTTTTCAATCTATTATTTGTATTCAATTGCAAATGTTGCTTTATGCAAAATAATCACAGAAGCCATTCCTTTGGAATAAGCTATCATTTATAAATTGCATTCTGTGGTATGACTTTGCATTAAGGTTGTGTACTCATGCTTGCTATAAACAGTCAACAGAAGTGGAGGAATCTTTGCCTGTCTCCGAGGAGGATTTTCTACGAAGGTACTGATCACTATGTCATGATCCCAGTTGATTGCCTGTGGTGAATTGATGGGATTCTGCTGAAGTTTATTTGTTCCGCTGCTTATTTATTTATTGCCAGCCTGTGAGGCTTAATAAATGTAAACTCGACCTTAAGGTCACAACAGTTATTTGTTATTCAAATTACTCGTTTATTCTATTATTTCATCTTGTGTGGATCGATATTCATATATGTTGACACTGTGTGCACTAGCATGAACTTGGACTAGTGCAGAATACACAAAGTGTCCAGAATTATATTTTTGTGTCCCGACAGAGGTGGTATCAGAGCCATACTGACTGTAGGTCTTGACCTTAGTTAGATCGGTCGTCTTAGAGTGTCCAAACTATTTTCAAAAGCAAAAGTTAACTTGCAAGATTAATTGAATTGCTTAACTTTTCCTATGCCTCTCTTGGCTCAACTATTGCTGAATCTTCTCTCCCCGCTGTTTTAAATTGATTGTTATCATTGCCTGGCTTGGCAGATGCCTCGTCTTCAGTATTATGGTGAGTGCAAGGGAGGACTTGCCCTAAAACTGTGGAAGCTTCTACAAGTGCTCAGATGTTTTGATCGACCGACGTACCAAGGCACCAACTGGGTGGTGAACGGTCGAAACCGTGGAGTGATCTGTCGTTTGACCATCTATGCTCGGAAAGACACCAAAGCCAGCCGCCCTCTGAACATCTCAGTCCGAAGGATCATTTGGACCGAAGGAGTTCAAGAATCGTCATGCCTTGCTATCTTGAGGATCTTCAGCATCTACGCTCGAGAGCTTAAGGATACAATTTTACAATACCATCCCTGTGCCTCTGCAGTGGACCTTCCTGCACGTTACCTGTTTACAGGTGAAGAAAGCAATGCCACCATAGTACACCTTACTCAGTTCACCGCCGCCCAGGAGGAGTCTTTGGGGCTAGCTGCTATAGTTGGAGTGCGTCTACGAGACCCTGCAGATGGCAGAAGAGAGGATCGCCGCATTAGAAGAAGCTCTCTACGGCCAGCAGGAGTACAAGGAAGATTCAGGAAAACCAGAGTAAGGCCATGAAGATGAAGACCTTGAAGAGGAAGACCCAAAAAAAGCTGAGGAACCAGCAGAGCCAGAGGTCCAAAATAAGTGTATGTTGTGGACAGACATAATTCCAGCAATCTTGGACAAAAGGGGAGGTCCAAAATAGGTGTTGCAAAGTTTCCTTTGCTCCTTGCACGCACAACACACAAGTATAATAATTCAGATGACAATTTTTTCAATGTAACATGTTCCTTGTATTGAGTTAATCCTTGAGTAAAATCCAGAAAAATACTTTGCGAAGAAGTTGACAAGTGGTTGCTCACAACCATTTGAAGTAAGGAGGAATTAGGGAATTGCCCATAAGAATCTGGTAAGCTTTCACCGAAGAATATTGACTCAAATTACAAATGTATTGCTAGGCGCCTCATCATTGGTTAAAACCAAATCTTGTATTGTTTGCTGCACTTACTGAAATTGAACGTAAGCTTGTTCAAATAGCAGAAGGTTAAAAAGACCAGACCGTTTACTATTTTTACAAATGAAAACAACTCTAGAAATTGAGAGTAGAGTATATTTCCATTCTAAAAATCTTTCCAGAAGAAACCCGAGTTTCCTTTTCAAATTTGGCATGATGCCAAACCTTTGTAGAAATATATCAGATTGAGATGGTTTCCCACCAAAATTTCCACCAAAAGGACCCTTCTCTAAAATTATCTGCAGGATGAGAGCCCCAATACTAAGCTTCCCAAACTAACATAACCCAAGGTATGTTAGCATGATTGTAAAACTTGTGAAGATTCTTCAAAAGAAGTGCCGAGTTATCTGCCGATAATTGAAGAATGCCTAGCCCACCTTGCTTTTTTGGTTTATAAACTTTTTTCCATGCTACAAGAGATTTACCTCTATATTCAGTTTCAGAACTTCTCTAGAAATAATTCCGTCTATATTTGTCAATTTTCTCCAGTACTCCACTTGGTAGTTTTAGCAAACACATGTAAAAAAATCGGCAATTGAGAGAACACAACACTAACCATCGTTAACCGACCCCCATAAGACAGATAAGCCAATCAACATGCAAGTATTCTTTCCAAAAGCTGAATTAAGGGAAAATAGTCTTCTATTTTTGGTTTTGTGATCCCAAATGGGAGCCCTAAGAAAGTAAACGGTAAAGAACCTTGTTGACAGCCAAATGTTTTAGAAAGGTGTTCCAGCTTTTCAGTAGAGAAATTTATTGGCACCATAAATGATTTGTGAAGATTAACCCTTAATCCAGTGGACTCTGCAAAAGTGTTAAATATCCCTTTGAGATAGAATAACTGTTTGGCACAAGATTAAATTATGATCAGTGTGTCATCAGCATACTGTACCATAGGGAAATCTAGACAAGCACTACAAAGGTGATGAAATGACTCCATGATCCATAGCCTGGTTTAGAATTGTTTGAAGTAAATCTGTAGCCATAACAAATAGAAGAGGAGAGAGTTGGCCCCCTACCGTACCCCTCTGTTGCAATGAAAATTCTTGCTTGTCACTCCGTTGAGTAGTACCAGGAGGTTCTCTTATCCATGCAATCCACTTTGACCCAAATCCTTTGCTCTTCATGATGTCAAGGATTGTCTGGTGTTCAATTTTATCAAATGCCTTTTCAAATTCCAATTCCATAAAAATGATTTACCTTCTTGATTTGTCACAAAGATGTAAATATTCAAATGCCCAAGCAAGACAATCTTGAATTGTTCGATTTTTCAGGAATCCATACTGAATAGCATGAACAAGATCCAATATAACCAATTGGAGTCTATTGGCCAAAAGCTTTCTCAAAATTTTCAATGAGCTATTAAGCAATGAAATCGGTCTGAAATCATTCGTTGTAATCGGATGATCCTTCTTTGCAATCAGAGCAATAAAGGAAGGATTTATACTTTCTAGATTAAGATCATTTTGATAAAACACCCTTAAAAGATCATAGAAATATTTCTTAATTATATGCAAACATTTTTTATATGAAATTTCCATTAAAACAATCAGGTCCAGGCGATTAATCTGTAGGGAGATGTTTTATGATATCATCCACCTCTTGCTGATCAAAAGGTTCTTCCATCTAGGCAAGATCTTCACTTGGAGTAATAAGGTTGTGTAAGATGAAGTGCATTACCGAAGAATCCGAAGATCCCAGTCTCTCTTTATAAACTTCCCATAATAAAGAAGCATTGCCTTGGTGATCTGAAATTTCCTTACCGTTGTCATCTTGCAGAGTTGTCACAGTGTTTCTTCGATACTGAATGGTTGCTCTAGCATTGGAAATTTTGGTATTGTCATCTCCTAATTTTAACCATTTGATTGCCCGTCCCTGTTTCCAATAAATACATTGCCTCTTCAATAGGAGATCGAGGTGAGTCTTCATTCCACTCCTCTATTAATTCTTCTAGTGTGTTTAGGAAAAATATGACCTCATTTGTATTGGAAATAACAGTCTTGAGATTAGAAAGTTGCTTTGACTAGATCTTAAGAGTCCTTCTTAATAACTTGAATTTCATATTAATGTGTTTTCCAATGTCTTTACCATGGGCTGTCTGTTGCCAAACATTCTAAACTATTTGCAAGAAGTCACTGTGCTCCATCTAGTAATTTTCAAAACTGAAAACCAGTGATCATGGAATTGAGGTGTTAATGTTAATAATGCAAGGCACGTGATCATATGTTGTTTTGGCCAGAAGGGATACTAGTGTATTTGGGTAATGCAAGATCCAACTATTGGATGAGGGAAAAAAATCAAGCTTTTCCAAAAGAGGCACTTCTTGCATATTGCTCCATGTAAAAGATCTGCCTTTCAAGGGTAGCTCCTCCAAACCCATAGTACTTATTGCCTCACTAAATAGAAACATGTCATGTATATCCTCACCCAGCTTGTTCCTGTCTAATGGTGCTCTTATGAAGTTGAAATCCCCTACTATTATCCAATCAATTTCAAAGGGCATTTGGATATTCGCGAACCAGTCTAGAAATATCCCTTTTTCTTCCACCCTCGGATGTACATAGAGATTTGTGAGGATCCAAGAATCTCCGGAATGAACCGAAGTAAATTCAATAAAAATTGATAATTCATTACCAAATACTAATTGTCCAAAAAACATTAAGTCGGTCTAAGATATGAGTAGACTGCTAGATGCACCAATTTATTGTAGGAATTCAAACTTATTAAACTGTCTAGGGAAAAATACCAATGTAATACTTGTCAAAACTTTCTCTTTTTGTTTACTGGAAACAAAGAACATTGCATTTGATGTCATCAATTTTATTGTGAATGGCCCTTCCTTTTTTGTTAGAGTTAATTCCTCTAACATTCCAAGACAAAATCCTCCATTGTCTATTCATAAAAACAAATTGAAATATGATTTGTCTAGTATATCCTAAATATAATGAAATAAGCCTAAGAAAGACCGGGCTGAAATTGATAGGAGATCCTCCTGGACAAGAACAGGTAACAAAATAACATCCATAAATCTATCCACCATAGAATAAACATCCATTTCAGACTGATCCAAGTAAGAAGTTGAGAAAGGATGCACTTCATACCGAACATTAGATAAGCATAAGCTCTTGAATCATAATAAATAAGAGTTAACAAAAGAAGCATGAGAACATTGCTGCAGAACCAAGGAGACAAAATGCTGCAGAACCAAGGAGACAAAATGTTGCAGCTCCTAAGGTCAGTACTTCTAGATCTTCTTGTTCTTCCCAGACATAGAATGCTTGGCATCATCTTTCTTCTTCTTGGGGGGCTTCTGATGAACCCTAAGGTTTGATTTGTTGGCCCGATCTTTCGATGAGAACGATAAGTCTGGTAGGCGTCGCTCAACTCTGACGATCTCAGCTACGAACACGCAAGGCTCGAAACCACGCAATCGTTGAACTGATTGACAAGTCGTTATCAACCGTGTACGAATACTCGGTTGACTTGACCACGAAGGTCGATTCCTGCATACACCGAAGAAGCACGCAAGAACAAGATAAATCAATCTAAAATTGAAAATAAAGATTGAAATATTAAAATTGGGATTTCGAAAGTGGTATTATGGTTATTCTAGTCGACACAAGACAATACACGAAGTTGCAACAAGGCTAACTTTTAACTAAACAAAATCTAAGAAAACTAGAGGGGGTGCGAACTCCTTAAATAGGGAACAAGGAGCCACAAAACTAAATGAACCAGTAGGGTGGTACTAAAGGCTGTGGTCCCCCGGGTGGGCCGCCGGCAGATGGGCCAAGTTCAGTATGATTACAAAGCTCAGGTTGGCCCAAACAAGTGATATAACGCCTTCTTTTGATGATTGCGATCAGTCCAGAAGGAATTTCGAGGTGATGCTGTATCCGTTGGAAAGGCCTCGGAATAAGCTTTCCAACATACCCAAGATCACCCGAATCGAATTCCGTTTGCAAAAGTTACGCCTGTTTTAAGTTGATGCTATCAGCCTGATTCTGAACTGATCTGACCAAAATGTATCCAGCTTGAACTCCTGCTTGGCACATGTAGTAGCACCATGGCATATACACATAGTACCATGGCATGTAGACGTAGCACCATGGCATGTAGACGTAGCTCGATCCAATTGGGTAATATGGCATTGCATTAGCCGAAAGTCCAATTGGAGAAGATGTTGGTGAAGTAAAGGAAGTAGAGGATGTAGTGCAGCAGGTTGAAGCAGTAGTTGTATCCTTAAGGTCGATGTCCTCATCATCCTCCCTTTCTTGAATTTGAGTCGTCCTCGACTCATTCATTTTCCCCAAGTCATCACTCTCCTGCAAAAGATTAGTAGCAACAGGAGGCAAAGAAACATGCACTTCTTCTAATGCACACTGAGATTCTTTGCAAATCATAGTATGACATTCAGATTCATATTTTTCCATATCAATGCAATTAGATTTTGTAGCTAACATAACAGGAGCTTTCAATTTAATTTCACTTGGAGCTATAATCTTATTATCATCTTTTGTGTTTTCCATACTTGTTCTCTCATATCTTTCTAATTCATCCTGTAATATGGCAGCAGGAGACATTGGAAGTAAAGCGATTTTTCTTTCTTTATATGTGAAAGTATAATGATTAGATCTACCATGATGTTCAGTATATCTATCATATTGCCAAGGTCTACCTTATAATAATGAGCATGATTGCATAGGTACGACATCGCAATCAACATAGTCATGATATGATCCAATAGAAAAATATACGCGCACAAGTTTAGTCACCTTCAACTTACCACAAGAATTCAGCCATTGAATGTAGTAAGGATAAGGGTGTGGTGTTGTGGTCAAGCCAAGCTTCTCGACCATGTCTATGCTAGCAAGGTTGTTGCAACTTCCGCCATCAATGATGACTCTACATGAACGTTCCTTGATGATAAACTTGGATTGAAACAAAATATGACATTGATTTTGTTCAGCAAGCTCCATTTGGGCACTTAGCACACGCTGGACAACTATGCTTTGGTACATGTCAGAGGCCTCATGGCTTATATGTTTTTCCTCAGTTTCATCACCTGCATTGTTAGTTGCAACCAAAACTTGTTCTTCCTCAATATCGCTAGCTGAAGTGTACTCATCATTGTCCTTAATAAGTAAAGCTCGCTGACTTGGGCAATCACGCATCAAGTACCCAAATCCTTTGCAACGGTGACATTGTACATCTCTAGATCGCCCTGTCGAAGCAACGGACGAATCACTTTTTGTAGGGACTTGTACCTCTGTTGATTTGCTTGCATTAGGGACATGCACAGGAGTGGAAGGGGCAGAAGGGGGCACACGGCTTGAGGAGGGTGCCACGTGTTGTTGCTGACTTGGCCGACCTGCAAAAGATCCTCTAAAATTGCCCCTAGGGCGAGACTGTCTGTAACACCCTGACTATAAGAAAGTCAAGATGTCACCTACAACCACTACTCTTTAGAAGAATAACATCAAAACACATGTCAAGGTTAATCAAGTAGTAAGATTATACGGAAACAAGAATTCATCATCAGGATTAATCAATGGAATGGAATTAAACAATTCTGAGAGATAAGGTAGTTATGACCAAACTGGCTTATTACAATTCAACACAAGTCATAATTAACGACAGTAAAAGACCTCAAAATGTTTGGTTTATAGTAGTGAGTGCATCGTGATGAACTACCCTCCACAAGATCATTCTTCCTTGTCATTTACCTAAATAAGACAATAAAGCAAGAATGAGCCAAAGACTCGACAAATAGCGTATGTAACAATCAAACATTCCATGAGCAATATATCACAATCATCATTTGAACATTTACTGGAAACGAATTTATGAATGGATGAAGTGGAATGATGCATTGAAGGAAATGGACATATTGCTGCATATACCGGTATAGCGAGTGAATCATCCGTCGGTGTTCACTTAAAGTAATCGTATGAAGAACATTTCATACGACCGTCCAACGTGGCCCACATTGGAATGGTGGACTCACGTAACGTGGCCCACATTGGAATAGTGGACTCACGTACCCATCCTGGAATTGATGGGATTTCAAGTGTCCATACTGGAATTGATGGGTCTTACAAAAGTAATGTATGCATGTCATGATGTGAACCCATGTCAATATTGAATAGTACTCATAACTGAAAAGAACACATGGCATTCATTTGCAAATACGAACAAATGTAATCATTCAATCACACATCATACATGGCATCAATCATAGAATACAAATTACTTACTGCTTGTATTTGCAGCGGGTTAGGAGGTAATTGGGATACCCCTCCACTCACCGCTTCACCGCCTACAATATAACATAATCGAAATAAGGGCAAACGAATATGGCAATGCTACACGAGTCCTCCCTCAATCTCTAATCAAACTAACCAAATAAAAGTTCAATTTGATCAATTTACCCAAACATTTCAATTATCCCTAATCTGGCAGTTTTACTAGAAAATTCACCAATAAAATACCGTAAGTCCAAAAGACCTGAAACCAGTGCTCAAATTTTCTTAACTTAACTGGCTACAAAACTCTAGTTTATGGTAAACTCTAATTCGGCCAATACAGAGGTCTAACCATCCAATGAAAAACATTAACTGCAGTCTGCCCAGAATTCAGAACAGCCCTAAAGAAAAAGCTCTAACTTTTAAACCACTGATCCAAATAAAGTGATTTTTATCAGCCTGGAAATATGGTGAACTTATCTTCATAAACCTAGTTGGGTGGCCGACCTGATTCTGACTCTAACTAGATCAAAACCTAGGTGCAACCGACTATACCCAACATTTCTGACAGACAGACCAGAACGTAGTAAAACAGTCATAACTTTTAATCGACTGGGTGAAAATTCGTGATCCAGGTGCCAAAAGAAAGCTAATTAAATAAGGAACAAATCTCTAGAAGGCAAAGACATCCAATTCTGCCTCTAAGACACCCAAAACCGAGTTACAACATTCTGGACAGAATCAATCTATTAACCGAATCAAAACGAAACTACAAATCCAATCGGATCCTCAATTCTAATGGAATCAAACAACGAATCGGAGGTCTAATTACCCTTGTAGACCAGTAAAACGATGAAGATCCGCTGCACACGGGTCCTCCTCCCTTCTCCTCTCTTTCTTCTCTTAGGGCCGGCCACCGGGAGATGAACGAGCGGCCGTCGTCGTCGGCGGGGAACGGAGTTGATGGAGAGGAATTTGAGGAGGAGCGATGGGGATCACCGGAGATGGCACCACCTCCAAGGGGCAGCAATGGGGGTCGGTTTGGGGAGAGGAGGAGGCGGCCAAGGGGAGGGAAAGGGGCAAGGGGTGGCGGCTAGGGTTTTGGGGGAGTGGTGCCTCCCCTTTGGCGGCCACTACATGGGCCGGCCCCTCTTGGGCCACTGGTCGTGACTGCGGCCCAGTTTACGACTAATATCATTTACCCCCATTTGTTTGGAAAAATCCACGAAAGTTGTTTCTTTTACTCCCTCCGACTTCTTTCTTTTTACCGATTCGATTCCGGAAAGTTGTAAATCTCGTTTTCGAATAAAACTCCCAGACAAATGAAACGATACAACCTAGCTGGATAAATGAGGTATTACACTGTCGACCCTGCACTTCTCTTTCAGCTTTGCAAGCAAGATGGAACAAATGAGCGATAGAATTGTATTCTTTATAATCAAGTATGTCCTGAATTTCTCAGTTTAAACCTCCTAAAAATCTAGCCATGTTAGCATCTTCAGTTTCATCTAAACCACAACGCAATAAACCAGTTTGCAATTCTTGATAATAATCCTCTACAGAACTACTACCTTGTCTTAAATGTTGTAATTTATTCAGCAAATCACGAGAATAATATGAAGGTACAAATCTATGTCTCATTGCTCTTTTCAAAACATTCCATGTTCTAGGTATGTCCTGATGAGTACGACCATATTCACTCCACCAAATAGATGCAAAATCAAAAAACTCACTAGTAGCAGCTCTAACTTTCTTATCTTCAGGGAATTCATGACAAGCAAATTTTTGTTCTACGGTAAGCTCCCATGTGATATAAGCATCAAGATCATATTTTCCAGCAAAAGAAGGCATAGTGAATTTAATTTTACCAAATGAATTATTATGGTCACGTACCTCACGTTGATTTTGTCCCATACCTTGGCAATTATGACGAAGCCGACGATGGTTACGATCATTGTGCATATTGGCTCCATCTGTTTCCGTATCAGCAGTGTAATTGTTCACATCTTCTTCTTCCACCTCATCTGCCCAAGAGCGGACCGCAGGTGGTGTGCGGCACGCAGGAGGTGGTGTGCGGCGAGCAGGAGGGTCCTCCACCCTTGGCTCATGATCATGGGTCATATTGTCAGCAAGTGGCTGACGCTCGAGGAGCGCAACGCGTGTGTGGAGCGCCACGAGATTGTCATTGATCTTATCCAAGGCATCGCGAACACTCTCACCGAGCGAGTCTCAATGTGCCGCACGAGCTCTCTCGTGCGAGGTGTGAAAGATCCCTCACCAGTATGCCCCAAAGAGTGGTCGTTATTATCTACACCATGTGTAGATTCATGTGACCCTGTCATTGTTAGTAGAAAACAAAGAACCAATCACAGTGTATATGTCCCTATGAACTACTAGGTTTTGGAGTTTCACAAGTCGCTCACACTCAAGCTTATACCCAGTTCTTACCAATGTAGCAAGGAAGTGGTACAACCGGTGGCTGCTTCGTAATACTCTCACTTGTGATCAGCCCAACGATTGAGGAACAGCACCTGCTGAGTTAGTAGGAAGTGGAGCTCGGAAGGCTAGTATGTAGCAAAGGAATAGCAATTATTCAATTCAGCATGCAAAGTTGAAAAGTAGTTCAAAGTACTAGTCACAAGTGCTGATCCTAGTCTAATGAAAGTTTAGCTAATCAAAGCCCCACTAAGAGATGTGTATGTACGCACACGCAAAGATAAATGTGACTTGATATAAGCAATGGAAAACCTCACAACAAGTGCTAGGAGAGATGGTAACCAACTACTCAAACTTCTTTGTAGGGCACAAGATGGTTCACACGATGTAGAGCACAGAAACAGAATAACGTGCAGCGTAAACAGCCCTTTAGTTTAAGCAGAAAACAATAGTTAGTCTAGAGAGATGAAAAAGTAAAGTTTTATATGGCTTATATATACTCGTTTGAAAGGTTTCGATGAGATCTACAACTTTTCAATTGAGACGAACCCCAAATACTGAAGGGAAGACTGAAATAAATGGCAAAAACCGAAACCGAAAACTTGTGACGCGAATTCGGAGCCGAAAATGACCGATTTTGGGTTCCCTGGAGGGAGACTTGTGCATTTAGTGGAAAGTATGTGCCTCGTTGTTACCTTTCTAACGAGTCTAAGAACATCCAAATAGGACACCATATGCAAAAGTTATGCCCGTTTTACTGAAGGTCTCTCGGAAACGGAATCGTACTCGGACTGGAAACCGACTCGGTTTCAATCTTTAAATTGCTATATCTTTTGATTCCGTGGGCTAATCTAGCTGAAATTTTTTATGAAAGCTTGTGGCTATATGTAGAAGGGATCCACCAATTTTCACTAGTTTTTGGTGTAAGATTGTTTTTTTTCTACCACGGCTTTTGTTTTGTGTGGCGGCCTCTTTCTCCTTCTATTATTTTTCTGGCCCTAGGGTTTTCCGCTAGTCGCAAAAAAAACAGCAAAGTGTTCTCTCTTTTTGTTGGGGTAGGTTAGAGGAGTTCTAACCCACGAATTTTATGTTTAGATGTAAAAACTATGAACCCTAAAACAGCGATCAAGCGATGCGAAGGAAAAACACGAGAAGAAATCTAGACAACGACCAACTAGAGAATAACTAGAGCTAAAGATCAGCAACTAGACATGTCAATGCGACCAAAGATTCAACAAGCAAACTGAAATTTTTTTTGCAAAGGCTCAAGGGGCTCGGTGTGGATGATAGATGTATTTTTTTGGCCAATTTTCTGGACTCTAGGTATGAAAAACGAATCTACTACTAGAAAACAGGAAACTCTCACGGAAGAACTATAGCTCTGATACCACCTGATGAACCCTAAGGTTTGATTTGTTGGCCCGATCTTTCGATGAGAATGATAAGTTTGGTAGGCGTCGCTCAGCTCTGACGATCTCAGCTACGAACACGCAAGGCTCGAAACCACGCAATCGCTGAACTAATTGACAAGTCGTTATCAACCGTGCACGAATACCCGATTGACCTGACCACGAAGGTCAATTCCTGCATACACCGAAGAAGCACGCAAGAACAAGATAAAGCAATCTAAAATTGCAAATAAAGATTGAAATATTGAAATTGAGATTTCGAAAGCAGTATTATGGTTGGTCTAGTCGACACAAACCAACACACGAAGTTGCAACAAGGCTAACTTTTAACTAAACAAAATCTAAGAAAACTAGAGGGGGTGCGAACTCCTTAAATAGGGAACAAGGAGCCACAAAACTAAATGAACCAGCGGGGTGGTACTAAAGGCTATGGGGGTACTGTTCATGTGAACAGTAACCACACCCCCGGGTGGGCCGCCGGCATATGGGCCAAGTTCAATATGATTACAAAGCCCAGGTTGGCCAAAATAAGTGATATAACATCTTCTTTTGATGATTACGATCAGTCCAGAAGGAATTTAGAGGTGAGGCTGGATCCGTTGGAAAGGACTCCGAATAAGCTTTCCAACAAGCCCATGATCACCCGAATCGGATTCCGTTTGTAAAAGTTATGCCTATTTTAAGTTGGTGCTGTCAGCCTGATTCCGAACTGATCTGACCAAAATGTATCTAGCTTGAACTCCTGCTTGGCACATGTAGTAGCACCATGGCATGTACACATAGTACCATAGTATGTAGATGTAGCACCATGGTATGTACACATAGCTCGATCCAATTGGGTAATATGGCATTGCATTAGCCGAAAGTCCAATTGGAGAAGATGTTGGTGAAGTAAAGGAAGTAGAGGATGCAGTGCAGCAGGTTGAAGCAGTGGTTGTATTCTTAGGGTCGATGTCCTCGTCAGCTTCCTCGCTATCTTATCTTCGGTAACATCCCAGGGGTCACCTTACAATATTCCAAACAAAAGTTTTTAATGATCTTGGAAGAAAGGAGAGGAGGCATAGTGGCACAAGCAAGACAATGCTTGTTTGAACATGTCTTGCGCATGTAGCCTCCCTTTTGTGTCTTCAATCTTGTACTTCTTCTCACTTCGGTCTCTACCAAAGGAACTATTATGTTGGATTTTTTGTGCTTGATATGCAGAGCAGAGGTAGTACTAGAAGATGCTTCCCCGTCATTCTTCCCTGTGAAGGCTAGTGTTAGTGGATGAAAAAAAGTTCGACTATGACACAATCTTCTCTTTGGCTTTGAGAGATAATTCTTTGTCTAGACTCCTTGAAGGTTGAGAAGAAGACAAATGATTAGAGATGGAATCTCCTAATATCAAAGAGTCCTCATCAATTGGTCTAGGCTCAGCAAAACCATATGAAAATTTGTTCTAAGAAGGCTCCTTACAACCATGCTACTCAGATTCCGTTGGACAATGAGAAGGAATTGTGAGCAACTGTTTTTTGACTTGTTCATCCTCTAACTGATTGATAACTATCCAGACCTTTGAAGATAAAAGCTGCCTTGCCAAATCAAAGTTCTTATGTGACAAAAGCATAAAGTGAAGAAATCAACGCATAGAAGTGAAGAAATCAACCCATTTCTCTAGGACGTCTACCACTTGCCCAATAGAATTGTTGTATTTTGGGGTAAAGAATTTGGCCCATGCCTACAAACCAGGTAGAGAAAAAGTCCCATCAGAAGATTTCAAAGTTTGACACTCTTGCTCAGAGTGCAACTCTATCTAATGCACTAGCACCATTCCAAGCTGCATATCCCAATCCAGTTGATCGGGCTGGACTGCTAGGTTTTCTCCTACTACAGGGTGCATATCCAATATATTGAGAAAATCATCATCAACATTCGCCATTTGATTAAGGTCCGGAATAAGAGCTAGAGGCAGAGGTTGAGGAGGGATCTCATCCATAGATAGACCTGTGTCTTGTGCGACAACATTCAATGATAGAGAGGATGAAGCTACAGATGGAACTTGTAGAGATTGGGTCAAACTGCTCTATGACTGTTGTCGCAAGTCTTGTGCCATTACATCTGTTTGATTCAAGTTATCATTTCGGTTTGCAATGACCACAAGCCAATTTTGGTCAACCGGTGGAACTAGCGCTGCTGGAGCTGCATCAGGCCACTCCCCCCAATTTCCCCTATGTTGTTGCTATTGGTGATCATTCTGATTGGCTCCCAAATTGACTTAACCATCATCCGAACCATCCTGTTCACCATCCCCATTAGCATCATTTTCTCCATGATCTAATTGATGATTCCAACTTTGCCGGGGAGGAGGGTGAGGATCACCCCCATCTTCTGGTGGAGGATGTTCATCCGGTGGTCCTCTTAAAAGAGCTTGATAAATTATTTCACAAGGAACTGTCCATGATTCACTCAGAAAACCATCACCAAAAGTGATCTGGATACGTTTTGGGACTTGATCTTAATCAAGAACTCTTGCTTTGAAAATTATGTGAGAAAGGTTGTTAAGGTCCACCCAAACCATCAAATTTCTATAGCTTTTGATAGCATCTTGAATGTAGGAGATACTCTAGTAATCCAAAAGGAAAACCAATCAACATTAGCCAGCACTCACTATTGAAAGCTAACCCCTTCTAGTTGAGGCCTTCATTATGCTTTTTAAATGTAATTTTGACATCACCGAACTGATGCAGACTAGCATTAAACAAAGCATCTCTATCATGCACACTATTGAACTTCACATACGCAGCCCCAAACGGACAAGGTTGTAGATCACGATTACAGAGTCTTCGAACTCCAATTAAGAACTCGGAAAGGACTACCTCCACGTTGTGAAAAGGAACCTGACCTTGCAGCATTGGATTTATTATTGTGTTGGCCAAATATTCCAAAAAATGGGGGGGGGGGCTCTCCCACAGACGGCTGTTGCACCACCATGTCTACCTTCCACTCGCTGAATTTCATATCCCCGAGGAAGAAAGGGGCGATGGTTGCCTTCAAAATTCGCCATGGGGGTATAAGGCACAACCACCCAATCTTGAGTAGCAGGAACAAGAGGTGGAGGAAGTTTCGCCGAAATGGGGGAGGAAGAAGAACTACTATGCCTCAGGGAAGACGAAAGGTCCAGAGGGAGTCCAAAAAAATAAATTCCACAATCCCTCGGAGTGTCAAATGTTTTTGGCTTTGAGATTCGTGACGGGTCAATCTTGTCCGTTACTCATAACCAAGATTGGAAATTCTTGTTTGGCCAATTGCTATCTTTAACCGCATTTGCAAATTTAAGATTGGGAATAAATCCACTATTCCCAATAACTTGAGAGCAAAATATGGAAATATGCCCATTTTTTTTTGTAATGATGACAACATATTGAATTACTGCAATGTGGCCTGGAATGCCCGAAAGTAAGACAACGGACACAAAATAAGTTGTGTCCATTAACCTCATTAGAAACCGACTGCGACGTGTTCGGCTTTAGACCTGGGCCATTTACTTTTGGATGCATTTCACGGGCCAACCCATTTGAATTTTGAAAACCTTATTTCTCAGAAGGAAGAACTCCCATACGATCAAACACTGATTTTTTTTAACAACTAAACGATTAAACACTAATCTTGCAGAATTTTGATTCTAAGGCTGGGAAGAAGCATTCAATCTGTTTGAAATTCAAGAAACTGGAACTATGGTGTTAGCACCAGCTAGAATTTAAACCTTCTAGTTCGGGGCTAAACGAACAACCTCTGCAAAAGATTTCTTCGTACAGGAAAGAGTTGTCCATTCATTATCTTGTTCCTATGTCCATAGTTGAAATTCCCTTGGCCAATTAGCTCCTCCATTGCCCCAAAGACCGAAGAAAACTAGAAAGTCTTTACAGGAGAACCTTCAAAGATTGTAAATTAACAACCCAACTGATGAGGACATGACCCCTATGGATACAACCATATTTGCTATGCTTGTTTTTCCAAGTACAAGAGCTCGTACGCTTCACTTAAATTATCAGCACCATGTCACTTTTGGTCCAAGACAAGCAAGCAGTTCGAGCCGGACCCGTTCTGGAATCCAGTTCGGCCTTCGGAATCAGCCTGACAGCACCAACTTAAAACAGACATAACTTTTGCAAAAGGAGTCCGATTCAGGTGTTCTTGGGCTTGCCGGAAAGCTAACGATGCGATCTTTCCAACGGATCCAGCCTCACCTCCAAATTCCTTCTGTAGACTTTGCAATCGTCAAAAGAATGTGCTATGTCACCAATTTAGGCCGATTTGGGCCTCGTAATCGTACCGGAATTGGCCCATATGCCGCCGGCCCACCTGGGGGTGTGATTACTGTTCACATGAACAGTAATTCATTCTTTTAGTCCCACCCCTCTATTTCTTTTAGATTTGTGGCTCCTCATCCCCTGTTTAAGGAGGACGCACCCCCTCTAGTTTCCTTGGATTTCGTTTAGTTAAAAGTTAGATACATTGCAACTTCGTGTATTGGCTTGTGTCGACTAGACCAACCCTGAATACCGCTTCGGAATCCCAACTTTATCAAATATTTCAATCCTATTTCTTTGGTGTATGCAGGAATTGATCTTCGTGATCAGGTCATCCGGGTATTCATGCACGGTTGATAACGACTTATCGAGCAGTTCAGCGATTGCGTGGTTTCGAGCCTTGCGTGTTCGTAGCCAGGATCGTGAGAGTTGAGCGACGACTACCGAACTTATCGTTCTCATCGAAAGATCGGGCCAACAAATCAAACCTTAGGGTTCATCACCAACATCTTTAGAAGCAAATGAAAACTTGAAACCCGAAGAATAGATGAGTAGATGATCGACCATCTACTCGTCTCCGCCCCGACAACCCTATTTGTTTCTTGTTGCTCTCGGATACCCCACGCACTCATCATATCGTGCCTGTCACACAAAGTCTCAGAAGAATTTCCATAGCCGAAAGGAGCTAGCCAAAGTTCATAGAGAGAGAGAGTATCTTTTAATTTCCTGTATATCCCCGTCTTCTACAAAAAGTTTGTGACCCATACATATCCATAGGCCTAGAAGAGGGTTTTTGAAGAGTTTTGAGTCAAGGTCACATTAGCAAAAAAAGGAACCCTAGGTTGAGTTTCGGCAGTCAAAAAAAAGAGAAGAAGAAGAAGCAAATCGACAACCCCCAATGAAGAAGAATCAAATCGACCACTCCGAGCCATGTATCCTTTGAATCCTTTGTATCTAGTCCTTGTTATCGATCAGTTTTGTGCTAGGGCTAGGGACACTTTTTTAGATCAGCAACCGTGACATGTACTTTGGACCCTTATTCAACTTTGCTATTTAGGTTATAGTTTTTGCTAATCCTTGCTACATATTGTGCCTTCCGAGCTCCACCTACTCTTGATCAGAACAGAACCCCTCTTGCAATTATACCCACTCTCGACACGATATCACGAACCAGCCACCGGTTGTACCACCTGCTGCGTTTGTAAGAACACTTATAAGAATGTGGTAAGACGCTTGAGAGTGTGTATTTCCACCTTCCATCACCTGGTAGTTGATAGGGATAATACCTTTATGTTGCCTTTTGTTTTCTGCTAACCATGACAGGCGAGACGTTTGATAAGAAAGAGTGTGTTGTAAAGGGAGAGCTGATGACGCTATTAGATAAACAATGCACTATCATTAGTGAGGACATCGACAGGAAGCTTCAAGCTACCACGATCACATTGTAGCGCTCAATCAATGATAGTATTGCAGCACACACTACACGCCTTGAAGGAATGGTGAACCGGCCACCAAATATTGGACATGAGTATGATCACGATGCAGCCCAAGATCTTGAGGAGTGAGATGATAATGAGAGGAGAAACCGTGATACCAGCGCTGTGTTTGCTGACCAACATGCACGTCAACGACACCGCCTACATCACAACCGTCATGGTATGGGAGGTAATAATTTTCAGCACCACAATGCTCGTGCTAATGATGACCCATTTGCTAAAATTAAATTTACCATACCATATTTTGAGAGTGTTTATGATGCTGAAATTTATCTAGATTGGGATATGACAGTTGAACAAAAATTTAATGCCATCTAGTTCCTGAAGTGCATAGAGTCAGACAAGCTACTAGTGAATTTAAAGATTTTGCTAACATTTGGTTGAATCAAGTGGTTAATTCTGGTTTAACACCTGATACATGGGATAGATTGAAGGTAGCTACGCGTGCTAGATTTGTTCCTCCTGCTTTTAAAAGTGATATGCGTAAGAAATTGCAGCGCTTAGACCAAGGTAATAGATCCGTCGAGGAATATTATCACGAACTACGAATAGGCATGCTACGTTGTAATGTTGTAGAGGATGAGGAGGATAAGATGGCTCGTTTTTATGGGGGCTTAAGGAGTGAAACTCAGGACACAATTGATTACAAAGAGTATAACGATATCAATAGGTTGTTCCAGCTTGCTTGTTTGGCAGAAAAGGAATTGCATGGTAGACAACAAATGACTAGGAGCAAATTTGGCAGTACGTCTACATCGAGATCAACATCGGAACAAGCCAAGACAGCCCCACCTCATGCTTTTCGGTCTGCTGCCCCCTTTGTGAGTAGGGCACGTTCAACAGCACCATCTTCACCGTCACGCGCACCCGAGACGAGTAAACCTACTTGTATGTAGGCACCAGCGCAGAGCTCTTCATCGATTGCTTCCACAGGTCATACAACAGGAATTGTGTACCACCGTTGTAAAGGAATAGGTCACTTCATGAGAGATTGCCTAAGTCAGCGAGCGTACATTGCGACAGAAGACAGTAGTTACGTAAGTGCTACTGATATTGAGGATAAATACGTTCTTGCAGCTAACCTTGCAGGTAATGATGATGAACATGAGGCAGATAGCGATGGTGAGAAAATTTTAGCTGCCGCTGCTACGGAGAATTATATAACTATAATTGTGCAGCAAGTATTGAGCACTCAAAGAGAGTAAGAGGAGAAGCTACAACGTCATAATTTGTTTCAGATGTTCTTCATCGTTAAGGATTGCCATGTTCGTGTCATAATTGATGGCGGAAGCTGCGATAACTTGGTGAATTCCAGATTGGTCAAGAAGCTTGGCTTGACCACACGTGCGCATCCTCACCCATACCACATTCAGTGGTTCAACAACAGCGGTAAGGTGAAGGTAACACAATCTGTGAAAGTGTATTTTTCCACTGGTTCCTATCATGATGTTGCTGATTTCGACGTAGTACCTACGCAAGCCTGCTCTCTTTTATTAGGTCGTCCATGGGAATTTGATACCGATGCAACTCATCATAGTAGAAGTAATAAATACTCTCTTATGCACAAAGGAAAGAAGATAACTTTGCTGCCTTTGATGCCAACTGAAATTGTGAATTGTGATAAAGAGCTAACTGAAAATGAGAAGAAAGAACTTGAACATGAATCTGAAAATCAGCAAGTAGTGAAGAATGTTTTCCCACCTAAGGAAGAGCGGTTGGCACCTAATACTAGGACCGAGAGAATTAAATTAAAAGATTGTGTCATGCTTGCAACTAAATCTGATCTTGCTGAAATTTTTCATCATGATATGCCATGCTATGCTTTGATATGTAAAGATGTTTTATTTTCACTTGATGATATATCTAGCTCTTTGCCATCTACTGTCACTAACCTTTCGCAAGCATATGAGGATGTGTTTCCAGCTGAAATACCCCCGGAACTGCCACCTATTAGAGGGATTGAACACCAAATTGATTTAATTTCGGGAGTGACTTTGCCAAATCGTGCGGCGTATATGACCAATCCAGAAGAGACAAAGGAAATTCAACTACAAGTCCAAGGCCTTTTGGACCGAGGGTACGTACGGGAAAGCCTTAGTCCTTGTGTTGTTCATGTTCTTTTGGTTCCTAAGAAAGATGGTAGTTGGCGTATGTGTGTTGACTGTAGAGCCTTTAATAATATCACAATACGGTATCGTCATCCCATTCCTAGGTCAGACGATATGCTTGATGAGTTGAGTGGTTCTATTCTTTTCACAAACATTAACTTGCGTAGCGGGTACCACCAGATTAGAATGAAATTGGGAGATGAATGAAAAACGTAATTTAAAACTAAGTTCGGGTTATATGAGTGGTTCGTGATGCCTTTTGGTTTAACTAATGCAGCTTGTACTTTCATGCGTTTGATGAACGAAGTTTTGCATGCTTTTATTGGAAAATTTATGGTGGTTTATTTTTGTGGATATCATGGGGATATGCTCCAGATCTTAGGATGATGTGACAATTGGCAATGACGTTAACGGTTTGTCGTTTCACGAGTTTTCGACAAAGTTCAGGCTTTCTGGACAGGGGCGGTCCGACCGGCCATAGCATGGCGGTCCGACCGGTCCCAAATCAGTCGGACCGACCATGTGTGGCGGTCGGACCGGCCGTGACCAAAATTGGTCAGAACAGGCTGGGCCAAAAATAGAGGGTGTAGGCAAGTGAGGGGATCCCAATGCACTTGGTCTCATGATTTTTCGAGTCTCCAGTAAAAAGTTATTCGAGATATAAAATTCCAGTAGGGTCTGAGATTTGAGGGGCCAAAATTTGGTTAAGTCCCATTGGCCGGTCGACCGGCTGTAGTAGCGGTCGGGCGACCGCCCCGAGGGGATCGACCGGTTGTCACTTGAACGTTGGCCTTCGTGGCGGCGTTGTTCGTTGGCTAGGTCAAAGTCATGAGTTTCAGTGCATATGTGTCGCATGATGCATGTTTTGACTAACATGGGTCAAGTTGTGAGGAACTTGTTCCCGGATCCGATTTGCTTGTCTATTGTTGTGCAGGTTGCTTGGTGGTCAACGACGGTCAACGGCGAGAATGATCGGGACTAGGCTTGGAAAGCTGAGGTCCAGAACGATCGACGATGCCGGGTGAGGTCAATGAACTCAAGTATGGTGCAGAATGGACAAGGATGACCGAACGGACAGTTCGGTGCGACTGGTTTGATCAAGCGGCGCGGGAGTCGGTGCAAGTGTCATGGTGGTTTCGGTGGGAGCCGGATGGGAGAGACTTATCGACATGGAGAGAGCCGTTGATCAACCTACACGTAGCGGAGCAGGCGAAGTGCTTCGCGCAGATGGACTCGGTCTTCGGAGAAGGACCAAGAAGGGGTATTTTGGTAATATTACCAAATACCACCTTGGTGACCTTTTGCCAACCCGCGGCGCAAGACGACGCAAAGAGAAGCGGTTTAGGTCAAGAGGTGTTGAAGACGACGCTTTAAAATACGTGCGTGTGTGACCCGTTTGTGTTGGGCCTTAGCGGGAGCCCATTTAAGATAAACATCTAGAAGGTGTAAGTCTCCACTATAAATAGAGGAGGGAGGTGGCTGCATCCCCTTCAACCCTTTCATTTCTTGGTTGAAAAAGTGAGCGTGCTCCTATTCACCCCCCCCGCCTCTAGTCGCCTTTTCGGTCCAACAAGTGGTATCAGAGCCCGGTTAGTTCAATCTTGATCTTAACCGGTCACTGAACTTGGCGATGGATAAGTACTCCACCAAGCCGCATATCTTCGATGGGCACGACTATGCCTATTGGAAGAATCGCATGCGAGTCTTCCTTGAGAGCGAAGGACAAGCTATATGGGAGGTTGTTTGAGCCCCGCTCGTTCTTCCCGAAGTTGTTACGCCGGCTTCAACAGCCCTCTTGGCTAACAACAATAAGCCAAAGAACCTCTTGTATGGTGGGCTTGGTAGACAGGAGTATGATCGAATTTGCAATCTTGAGACTGCGCACAAGATTTGGAACACCCTCGAAACCTACCATAAGGGTTCGTCCCAAATCAAGAAAGTACGCCAGACAGTCTATAAGCGTGAATATAACAAATTCGAGATGCGTCCTGGAGAGAGGATCGATGACATTTTCAGTCGCTTTAACAAAGTGATTAATCAGATGAAAGCTGTTGGAATTGAATATTCGCAGTCTGAAAATGCCACCCACCTCTTGGCTGCAATCAACACCAAGGAGTGGGAGATAAAGGCTACCGCCATTGAGGAGAACGTCAACCTCTCTGATCTGACTTTGGAGCTACTCTATAGCAATCTCAAGACTCATGAGATCAAGAGGATTGATCATCCCAAGAAGAAAAACATGGCCTTGGTAGCAGACCCGCTCAAGAGAGCTTCTAACGGGTCTTCTGAGTCTTCTTCTAGATTTTCGCTTGCTGGTTTATCTGCAATCCATGAAGAGAAGTTTGAGAGTCTTCTTGAGGCCGAGTTAGCCCTCATAGTCAGAAAAGCCACACGGGCCTATAACAATATAAGAAACAAAAAGAGAGGAGGTCTCGTGACTTGCTATGAGTGTGGTGAGCTTAATCATATCCGGGCAAACTGCCCCAAGTTGAAAGGAAAGAGCAACCACAAGGAAGGAAAGCCAATTTGGAAGAAGCCTCAATGGAACAAATCAAGATTTGATCTTGCTAAGTGACAAAGCGACTCAGGGTTCTTGCCGCTTTTGGGGAACAATCCTTAAGCGATGTGGACTCCGGGAGCGAGGATGACAAGGAGGAGGAGATCCCTCAAGATAAGAAGAAGGGGAAGGCCAAGGACTTCACTGGCGTTTGCTTCATGGCCGACTCCGATGACGTCGACGACGATGAGGTACCTCTCTCCTATGATGTCCTTTCTGATAGATGTGAAACTATCTTTGAGCAACTCATGAGTCAGGATAAGGCTTTAGAGTATACCATGGCTAGGAACAAGGACTTAGAGTCTCAAGTAGATAATTTGGCTTTAGAAGTTGCAAATAATAAGACTCTTGAATCTGATGAATGTTCTTCCTGCCATGCTCTACACTCAGAATTTGCTAAACTGCAATCTGCTCATGATATTGCTTTGCAACAACTTGAAAATGCTAGGACTGAGCTAGTTGAGGTTAAATCTACTCCTTGTGAAAAATGCTTAGATTCTAGCAAGTTGGTTGATTCTAGCCTTTGCTCCTTTTGCATTGAACGAGAATATGAAGTACAAGACGTAGTAAATGCAGTTAGAGCCAAATTGGATAAGCTTAAGGATAGAATTGATTCTGCTTCTTGTATCTCTTGCGAAACTCTTAAACTTGAAGCTACCTTATATAAGGAGAGATATGCTAGAGCCATTAAGGGCAAAACTTGTGAATCATGTGTTAATCTTGAAAAAGAAAATGCTTATCTTAAGGATACCTTAGAAAAATTTTCTAAAGATAAGAAACAATTAAACATGATTCTGGACAAGTCTAAAACTCCTTATAAGAAGCAAGGATTAGGATACAACTCTGTCCAAGATAATTCTAAGCCAATAGTTACTCAATTATTGGAAAATGGGTTAATTGAATTTAAAACCCAACCTACAAAAACTATTTTTAAATCTGCGGGTTTTGCCCAACCATCTGTTAGGTCAAAGGGTGCTTCTCCCAGTGGTATCAAGTACCATTGCACCTATTGCAAGAAGGATGGGCATTTGGTTGAGTTCATTGGCGAGGTTGAAAATGATAAGAAAATTTTTGCTAGAATTTCACTCAATCAACCTAGAGCTTTTACGAGACATGGTAACGTAGAAAAGAAGAAACCTGGTTTAGGATTTGTGTCACATGCTCATCATCATTGTAATACCTCATAAATCCAGTTAGGTTGTATCGTTTCGAATTGTCTGGAAATTTTATTCGAAATCGAGATTTTCAACTTTCCGGAATCGAATCGGTAAAAAGAAAGAAGTCGGAGGGGGTAAAAGAAACATCTTTCACGGATTTTCCAAACAGCGAGGGGGTAATTGTAATTGTAATTGTCGTCAACTTTGGCCGCAGTCGCAGCCAGTGGCCCAAGAGGGCCGGCCGGCCCATGTAGGGGCGGCCAAAAGGGGGAGGCACCACTCCCAAACCTAGCCGCCCCTAGCTCCTCCCCTTCCCCTTGGCCGCCTCCTCCTCTCCCCAAACCGGCCCCCATTGCTGCCCCTTGGAGGTGGTGCCATCTCCGTGATCCCGTCGCTCCTCCTCAAGTTCTTCTCCATCAACTCCGTTCCCGCCGACGTCCGGCGCTCGTTGTCTCGGTGGCGGCCCTAAGAGAAGAAAGAGAGGAGAAGGAGGAAGACCCTTGTGCAGCGGATCTTCGTCGTTTACTGGTCTACAAGGGTAATTAGACCTCCGATTCGTTGTTTGATTCCATTAGAATTGAGGATCCGATTGGATTTGTAGTTTCGTTTTAATTCTGTTAGTAGATTGATTCTGTCCAGTACGTTGTACCTCGGTTTTGGGCGTCTTAGAGGCCGAATTGGACCTCTGTGTCTTCTAGAGATTTGTTCCTGGTTTCGTTAGCTTTCTTTTGGCACCAAGATGAGCAAAATCCGACCAGTAGTTTGAGAGATATGATTTTTTGAATGCGAACTGTCCAATCTGTCTGAAATCTGTGGTCAGTAGTTTTGTCCCTCGTTTTTGTTCAAACTAGAGGCCGAATCAGAAGACTCCCCCAACTAAGTTATTGTAGATCTTGAATTTATCTTTCCAAGTTGATAAAGATCATCCCATTTGGATCAGTAGGCTAAAAGTTACACTATTTTCTTTACTGCTGATCTGTTTTCTGGACTGTTGTAGATGGGTTAGGTTTAGCAGTTTAATACCCCTCTGTTTTGGCCGAATCAGAAGATTCCGCCAACTAAGTTTTTGTAGCCTGATCAGTTAAGAATCAGTGAGCACTGGTTTCAAGTCGTTTAGAGTTACAGATAATTAATGGCGAATTTTCTTGTGCAACTGCCCGTAGAACGATAATCTGGACTTTTGGGGTAGATGTCAAATTGAACCCTTGGGATGAGTAGTTTGATTAGAGAGCATCGTAGTACACTTGAAGCTGTGCCATATTCGATTATCCGTAATACGTGGTAATACTTGTGTAGGCGGTGAGACGGTGGGTGGAAGGACACCTTCGTTGTTTCACAACACGTCACCACACGGAAGGCAAGTGCAAATGTTTAATTCGTGTAAATTCATTGATTTCATGTTAACTTGGTAAATTGTGAATATTCATGTGATTTGAGTATGATGTGGTAGAGTCCAATACCTTATTCGATGATACATTGAGTTGAATGCCAAGTTATGTGTTTCATTTCATGCATACATAATTGATTGATGTCCACGGAGTGGATACTTGTTTAAGTCCCATTAATTCCAATATGGGCATGTAAGACCTACCATTCCAATGTAGGCAGTTTCGGACATTCCGTATGAAACGTTCTTCATACGGACTTGGATCCCCGCTCTTGGTTAAGAGCGGGCTTAAGTGAACACCGACGGGTGTGTCACTAGTTATACCGGTATAAACATGTGGAAAGTCCATTCTCCTTCAATGCATTCATTCATTCATATCATGCTTTCTTAAATTCATGAAGTAAATGATTTACTTGGTAGCTTGTTTCAATTCGATGTTCTATGTGAATGTTTATGTTGTGCTTCTTTGAGTTTGACTCACTCTTGCTTTTATTTATTTTTAGGTGAATTCGATTGAAATGATTTGCTAGCGGGAGGGTGTAGTCCAAAGACGTTCCTTGCACATGAATAAAATAATCATTCGTTAAAGTTCTATTTACATATCTTGATTTTATTTATCATGTAATGGACTGTAATAATTGTCATTTGAAGGTTCATAATTATCGCTTTGGTAAACTCCCGTTTGAATTTATAGATGAACTGTGATTAAGCCATAGATTGTTTTCATGGTTAATCGTTTATTTAGCATTGAATCGTTGTTAATCTTATGAAATGAATAGTAGATTGTCTTGTTAGGTGACATCTTGTCTTAGAATAGGCAGGTGTTCTGATTGGTATCGAGGCGGGCTTTAGGTGCATGGTTCATTCAAACATATTAAATTGACACCTTGTGCACATTAGGAGGGTTGGGTAAGCTGTTGCTTCGCATTCCAATTGTTGTGACTCGATTAATGAATCGTTGTTGAGTTGTTTTGTGCTATGATGTGTTAAACTATGATATGATGTGTTATCCTATATATATATATATATGGATTAATTTTATGATTGTCATGAGATGATCCTATATATTCATAATTGATTGCATTAGCTATGCGTATCGGTAGCGGACGTTGAGCGGTGAGTTCGTGGTTGTCGTCCAGGTTTTACTGTGGCTACACCTTTATTCGTGTTGTAATAGTAGAGAAGTTCTTACCCCTGTTCCATAGTTCTGTGTTGAGCCTGAGCTCATTGATGAAGTTGTTGTCCTTCTCAATTTTGTATCTGGTTTTCTGGTTGTAGTTCTGATAGATCGTGAATTTCTTTTGAATGGAGGGTTATAATGAAGTGGGCAATCTCTAGTAGATTTCTGATCGTTCTTTGAAACAATTATTGTTCTTTCTACTATTGTGATATTTCGCTCCACGTGGCGTAGTTAAATTGCAAGATTTACCTTTTCACGGATGTTCTGTTTTACCCCTGTTGGAAAATTCAACCCGTGTGTTCGCTTGGGGTTTCGGGCATTGGCAGATTTCTTTTGCAAGTTCTTTATCAAGTGCACAATGATCTTGCATATTTCTTTTTGGGATGCTTTAGACAGTGGTTCTCTTCCTTGATTTCTGATTTTGACAAATTCTTGTCCGGTGGTAGTTGATGAATTTCTCTTAGGTTCATGATTCATGGTAGTTGATGAGATCCAATAGGTCTTTAAAGGTTCTCTGAAAATATTATTGTTTTTCAGTTGTTGAATTTCTTTTATTTTAAATGATCTTCGACAGTTGGCAATATTGATATTTCCATGTTTGTTCCTTCCTTCTCATTGGAAAATAGCGACTCGTTTACTCGTTTGATAGTTTGTATAATGAGAGTTTTCTGTTGCAAGTTCGTTAACACGAGGAAGCATTGGCTCCATGTATTTCTTTTGGATCATTCCGCGTCTTGAAGTTTAACGCATCTCTTTTCTGAGGATTAGTGTTAAAACCCTTTTTGGGGTGCCTTGTGGTGATTAAGTCGGAGTTGGTAATCAAACAAATTGGTTGGCTACGGGTTCCTATTGGTCCCTAGATGTTTTTCAAAACAAATCTTGTCTTTTCTGATTGCTGAGCTCTCTTTGCTACTTGTACACGATATTATTGACAAGATCATTTTTTTTTGTAAGGGTCCTATCTCACTTGTTGATTAAGGGGACACAGTTAACCGTTTGGTATTTTGGGGAACAGAATTAGCTTTTACAAAGTTTGTCGAAGAAAGTCTTGACTCTACTCGTTTCTTTTGGAGTAGTTGGAATGTTGGAGTTTAGAACCTCTCTAAAAAAAATGTGAAACCCTTTTCTAATGTTATAGTGGAGTTGTGTGAGAGGTTTGTTTTAGCTTTGTGGTTTTAGTACAAAGTTTCCTTTCTAGAATAAGTTGTTATTACAATTCCATTTGATCTGTGAAAAGTTTCTATAACATGATTTGCCATGTTCCTTTAGAAGGTTTATTGATATGATCAAGTAATGTGATGGCAATGTTGATTCCTTTATAAAGAAAGAAAGTTGTTAGCCTTTCGTAATATTTCAAAACGATCAAATTTCAGTTTGTGTTCATGCTCTTTTGGGAATTCAAGTTCTTTGTGGTAAACATAGTTTGTCGAGTAAAGCGATATGTTGAAAAATTATAATAGTTCTTCCATGATGCGGGTGTTTTGATCTTGAATACCCGTTTGTTCCTATGAGTTAAGGTCGGATATTCTATTTTTGTGAGGCCTATGTTTTCAGCTGTGGACTTCCCATATGTTTTCGAAGTTCGTTGCCTAATTGGTTTTCCCCGAGTTCTGTGTTCCTTGCAGTGGTAAGTGATTTTTGGTTGGTGAAGATCGTTTCTATTTGCCTCTTCTTTCGAGAAGGAATCAACCCATTCATTCCACGTGGGTCTTCCGAAAAGTTTTCTAAGTGTTGTTATGGGCTTGATGTTAATACCTGTAGTAAGTTGATCGCCTTTGGTGACCTCGTTCAAATAAGAATATTTCAAGTTTAGTTTTCACGGTACCTTGGAGCTCGTGAATCAGCGGTATTGAAATTATTTTGGGTAATCGGAGGAATTGGATTAACCTATTGTTTCTTAAAGATTTAGTGTAATTTAGTCCGAAAGGTTCCTTGGTTTGAGTTCGCAATGTGAGGTTGCAATAAAAGAATATTTTCGTTGATCTCTTCGAGACGGAGTTAATCCGTTTGCTTTCCGTGAAATCCTGTAAAGGGAAATATTTCGAGTTTTGTGGCTGAGAACATTTGGATCTCGTGTTTCCCAAGTAGATGAACTGTTTCGAGCAAGTTGGCCTGTTGAAGGATCTTATCGATTCTTAATTAAATCTTGTGGTTATTTGAAGCGTCCCTAAATTTGCTGCTCTTTCCGCTCAAGAGATGGCGAATTTCAAACGTAATATCTTTCTTTCGTGTCATTTGCTTTTTGCTATTCTCTTTTGAGGATGTGTGCCTCAATTATGAACTCGTTTTCGCTTTCCAAGATCACCTTTATTAGAATATTTCTTTTGGTTTCTTGGCGTAGTGGTGAGCAACGCTTCCCTATATGAATGAACTTGTTTTTGTTTGCCTCTTCCTTTTGAGAAAGGATCACAGTTTCGTGTTGCGAAGTGTTTGCAAGGTGAAAGTTTGGCAACTGTTTGGTGGTGGATGAGTAATCGTAGCGATGATATTTTGCTACCAAGTTATCAGAGGAGTAGTAGAAGGTGAAATAGTTTTGATCTGTATTCCTTGGAGGGAAATTGATTCACCTGAGATGTTTGACTTCAAGTAAGTCCGAAAAATGTTACTGGTGATTAACACGGTATAGTGAAATTCTAGAACTTCAATTCGAGATTGAAAGGTTGGTGATTATCAGAGCTATGGAAACCTTCATTGAATTTTTAAAGTAACGAATTGGATAGCATTGCGAGATGGTGTGGGTGATTTGATGATGTCTATGAGTGAGTATGTTAGAATAGTGGTATTGTTGGAGATTTAATTCGATGAGTTCACAATCGTTATAAGAGCAATCTGTTGTAGAGGTTTTGGAAATTGGATCGGGTGTTGCATTTTATGCTAGACCATTGGTCACACGATGATTGTGCGTAGAGGAAGTGGGATAATAACGTTTCCTGAGCAATGAATGGTCATTGAAAGAACTCTTCTGATGTAGTACATGTCCGTGCGTGCTAAGCATCTTGAATTGTTGATTTTGGAAATTGAAGATAATGTGATTGCGTGGTGCCTACTATTGTGGTGTTATGGATGCCTTCAATCAAATCGATTCTGTATTACCTAGAGTATCGGTAGATTTCATAGAGTCTCTTCACAATGGTGGGGATGATTTAATTCAGTTTGAGCATGATTTGAGGATATTTAACTAAAAGGTTTAAGCTCGTGTGGTATGCGATGAATTCAAATTTCAAGGTTCGAGAGAAATTTTATTCCTAGAAGCGAGGAACTGTGGCAAAGGATGATTCGTGGGGTTAATGATGCGTTTTCTTGATTCTCGTTTGAGTTTTGTGTCGTTGACTTGTGTTTTCTGCAATTTGAGTTGGTGCTATGTTGGCGTGTTGATTCTTTCCAAATTCAGACAAACCGCAAGTTTTTGGTTTAAAGCGTTTGAGTACTTCTCCTTTGGTTGTAAAATGGATTGGTTTTCGAGATGAATTGACAAATTTGGAATCTAACCTTTTGGTGAGAGTTAGCATTACGTGGATGCGATGAGGACTCTCTATTTCTAGTTGGATTCTCTTCGCTTTTGAAAGTCGTAGAAATTAGGGCGTTGGCTTATTGCATTGATAAATCACAGGTCCTTATCGGCACGCATCGTCTGGTGTGCTCGAGTGTTAAGCGAGTATCTGAGCAATTCCAAGCTTGAAATATCGTTGTTTCATTCCAGACGCAGTTTCCTTACGAGTAGTTTGTTTCGTAGATTCGAGGTCGAATCTTTTCTAAGGGGGTTAGAGTGTAATACCTCATAAATCCAGTTAGGTTGTATCGTTTCGAATTGTCTGGAAATTTTATTCGAAATCGAGATTTTCAACTTTCCGGAATCGAATCGGTAAAAAGAAAGAAGTCGGAGGGGGTAAAAGAAACATCTTTCGACGGATTTTCCAAACAGCGAGGGGGGGTAATTGTAATTGTAATTGTCGTCAACTTTGGGCATGCAGTCGCAGCCAGTGGCCCAAGAGGGGCCTGGCCCATGTAGGGCGACCAAAAGGGGAGGCACCACCCCCAAACCCTAGCCGCCCTAGCTCCTCCCTCCCCTTGCGCCTCCTCCTCTCCCCAAACCGGCCCCCATTGCTGCCCCTTGGAGGTGGTGCCATCTCCGGTGATCCCCGTCGCTCCTCCTCAAGTTCTTCTCCATCAACTCCGTTCCCCGCCGACGTCGACGGCCGCTCGTTGTCTCCCGGTGGCCGGCCCTAAGAGAAGAAAGAGAGGAGAAGGGAGGAAGACCCTTGTGCAGCGGATCTTCGTCGTTTTACTGGTCTACAAGGGTAATTAGACCTCCGATTCGTTGTTTGATTCCATTAGAATTGAGGATCCGATTGGATTTGTAGTTTCGTTTTAATTCTGTTAGTAGATTGATTCTGTCCAGTACGTTGTACCTCGGTTTTGGGCGTCTTAGAGGCCGAATTGGACCTCTGTGTCTTCTAGAGATTTGTTCCTGGTTTCGTTAGCTTTCTTTTGGCACCAAGATGAGCAAAATCCGACCAGTAGTTTGAGAGATATGATTTTTTGAATGCGAACTGTCCAATCTGTCTGAAATCTGTGGTCAGTAGTTTTGTCCCTCGTTTTTGTTCAAACTAGAGGCCGAATCAGAAGACTCCCCCAACTAAGTTATTGTAGATCTTGAATTTATCTTTCCAAGTTGATAAAGATCATCCCATTTGGATCAGTAGGCTAAAAGTTACACTATTTTCTTTACTGCTGATCTGTTTTCTGGACTGTTGTAGATGGGTTAGGTTTAGCAGTTTAATACCCCTCTGTTTTGGCCGAATCAGAAGATTCCGCCAACTAAGTTTTGTAGCCTGATCAGTTAAGAATCAGTGAGCACTGGTTTCAAGTCGTTTAGAGTTACAGATAATTAATGGCGAATTTTCTTGTGCAACTGCCCGTAGAACGATAATCTGGACTTTTGGGGTAGATGTCAAATTGAACCCTTGGGATGAGTAGTTTGATTAGAGAGCATCGTAGTACACTTGAAGCTGTGCCATATTCGATTATCCGTGTCGTGGTAATACTTGTGTAGGCGGTGAGACGGTGGGTGGAAGGACACCTTCGTTGTTTCACAACACGTCACCACACGGAAGGCAAGTGCAAATGTTTAATTCGTGTAAATTCATTGATTTCATGTTAACTTGGTAAATTGTGAATATTCATGTGATTTGAGTATGATGTGGTAGAGTCCAATACCTTATTCGATGATACATTGAGTTGAATGCCAAGTTATGTGTTTCATTTCATGCATACATAATTCAGGTTGATGTCCACGGGAGTGGATACTTGTTTAAGTCCATTAATTCCAATATGGGCATGTAAGACCTACCATTTCCAATGTAGGCGGTTTGGACATTCCGTATGAAAGCGTTCTTCATACGGACTTGGATCCCCTCTTGGTTAAGAGCGGGCTTATGAACAACGGGTGTGTCACTAGTTATACCGGTATAAACATGTGGAAAGTCCATTCTCCTTCAATGCATTCATTCATTCATATCATGCTTTCTTAAATTCATGAAGTAAATGATTTACTTGGTAGCTTGTTTCAATTCAGTGTTCTATGTGAATGTTTATGTTGTGCTTGCTTGAGTTTCGACTCACTCTTGCTTTTATTTATTTTTAGGTGAATTCGGTGAAAGCAGATTGCTAGCGGGAGGGTGTAGTCCAAAGACGTTCCTTGCACATGAATAAAATAATCATTCGTTAAAGTTCTATTTACATATCTTCAGTTTTATTTATCATGTAATGGACTGTAATAATTGTCATTTGAAGGTTCATAATTATCGCTTTGGTAAACTCCCGTTTGAATTTATAGATGAACTGTGATTAAGCCATAGATTGTTTTCATGGTTAATCGTTTATTTAGCATTGAATGCGTTGTTAATCTTATGAAATGAATAGTAGATTGTCTTGTTAGGTGACATCTTGTCTTCCGAATAGACAGGGTGTTACAATCATGCTCCTAGGCAGGATAACTCTCATATTAAAGTAACCATTGCTCATAACAGAATTTCAAACTTAATTAAGGATAGCTCTTCTGCTTTGCATACTACTCGCAGACGTGTGTCTCAGTACTGGGTTCCCAAGTCTTGTTTATTAACCCAAGTATTGAGACACATCGTTCTTCTGTGCCTTGATTTTCAGGATTACCGCGGAAAGAAGAAGGACACGTGGTTCGTCGACTCAGGCTGTTCACGTCACATGACCGGAGACTCAAGATGGTTCACCTCCTTCACGCGGTCGACGGGTGATGAATTCATCACCTTTGGAGATGATAGGCAAGGGCGGATTGAAGGAACGGGATCGATCAGGGTGAATGACAAGTTCATCCTCAAGGACGTCGCCCTTGTGGACAAGCTAAGGTTTAATTTGCTTTCTGTCTCTCAACTTCTTAACGATGGCTATGAGACTAGATTTAAGAAAAATGCTTGTCGGGTGCTTGATTCAACTGGTGAGCTTATTTTTGGGATTACTAGAGTTGCTACGATCTTTGAAGCTGATTTTTCTGAATCTCTTCTTTGGTTCTCTCAAGTGCTTGATTTCATCTTCTTCTTCGAGTTACGGCTTTGGCACCGCGTTTGGGGCACATTGGTTTTGATCATCGGCCTTGAGTTAGCAACCTCGAGCTCATGAGAGGTTTGCCCAAACTCAAAGCCGTCAAGGATGTTGTATGTGCACCCTGTAGGCATGGCAAGCAAGTTGCTGCCTCACACCCATTAGTGACTATGGTCATGACTGACGGACCGGGACAGTTGCTTCATATGGATACTGTTGGTCCCGCTTAGAATTGATCGATTGATGGAAAATGGTACATTCTTGTCATAGTCGATGATTTTCTAGATACACTTGGGTGTTCTTTCTTGCTTGAAGGATGAAGCTTTTGATCATTATCATGATCTTGTTCTTCGTTTGGCTTCGAACTTCCGAGTGCCTTGAGAAGCGTCCGCATGATGACAATGGCACGGAGTTCAAGAATGCCTCTTTGCTTCCTTTTGTCTTTGGCGTGGAATTGAGCATCAGTTCTCCTCTCCACACGTCCCGCAACAAAATAGCGTTGTGGAAAGGAAGAACAGGACCCTAGTCGAGATGGCTAGGACGACGCTAGATGAGTATAGCACTCCGAGGAGGTTTTGGGTCGAAGCTATTTCTACTGCTTGTCATATTGCAAATCGTGTCTTTTTGAGACCGTCTTTGGGCAAGACTCCTTATGAGCTTCGGTTTTGAAGAAAACCCTTTGTCTCGCACTTTCGAGTCTTTGGATCCAAGTGTTTTATTCTCAAGACAGGAAACCTAGATAAATTTGAGTCAAGAACTTTTGATGGTTTATTTCTGGGTTATCCTGCGCATTCAAGGGGTTTTCGAGTTTTTAATGTTGAAACTAACCTGGTTCAGGAGACATTGTAACATCCCTATTTTCAGAGCTTCAAAAAAAATCTTTTAAATATGGGTAGTAAGAAAATTCACCATTTGGATTTATTTGAATATTAATTTAAAAAGCTTAATATGGACTTTAAGGACGAATTGATTTAATGTGCTTAATCCCAACATAAACAATTGTCAAAACTATTTTATTTAGATTCTATATGCTTGGATATATTTTACAGAATTTTCTGGAATTTTTCCAAAGTCATTTGCTATTTTCTAATTGCTATTTGCATTTTCTGGATTTATTTAAAAGAAAAATCATATGAAAATCCTTGAGCGATCTTTGGGCGAAGCCCAACACTATTCCATTCGCCCAAACTCCCGCATGCCCATTCCCGCCTTGAGCCCTTGGATCACCGCGCGTGTCCCCTTCGCGCGATCATGCCTCGCTGCGCCGCGCCTCGCTCGCCTCCCAGCCCTTGGATCCCGATCGATCGGTTCTTGTTCGCCTCGTAGCGCGCCCTTCTTCGCCGTCATTGCCCGGTGGGACCGCCGTCGTCTTCGTCTCCGTTCCGATTTCCTCGCGCGAGCTCCGTTTCTTCCTTGGCGCCACCGCCGATCCTCGACACGGACTCTAGGGTTCCGGGCCTATTTAAAGCCGCGCCCGTGTCACGAGGATCGCCTCCGGCGCCGCCTTTTCCCCAAAGTCTCCAACCCTAGCGAGCAGCCGTTTCACCGAATCGAGCTCCAACCTCCGCGCCGCCGTGAGCTTCTTCGCCGGTGCGTCGCCGTCGGTGAGCACCGCCGTCGCCACACCCCCCCGTGTTCGCGCGTCGAGGCTACCCGTGCGCCGCGCTCGTTGCCCTCGGGAAGCCGTCGCTCGTCGTTGCCGCCATCACCGCACCGCTCGCCCGCTCTTCTTGTCGTCGCGCGCCGTTACGGTCATCTCCGTGAGTAGCGACCGCGTCACCAGTTCGCCCAGTTGCGGCGATTCGGTCGCGCGCCGCCGCCGCCGCCGCCGTCATCCATTGTATCCATGGTCGCCGAGTGTCGCGGCGTTTTTGCCTCGTGGCTGCCCGTGTGCGACCACATCCCCTCTGTCTTTGGCGTGTCGCCTCGTGGCTGCGCATCGGCGCCACGCCTCCCGGTTCACCGCGCCCGGCTCTTCCTCGGCTCGGAGGACCCGATCCACCGTGAGTAGAGAGGTCGGCGATGGGTCCCACTGTCGATTTTATTTTAATTTAATTTTTTCCGGAAATTCTCGGTGACGCAAGCATTGTGCAATAATCCGATTTTCCTTTATAAAAATAATTCGGGAAATTCGAGAAAATCCAAATTAGGGTTTAATTGATTTTCCAATCTTCCAAAGCCCATATCTTTTGCATCCAGAAGTCCAATTGAGCCCATTCAAATTTGTAAATTCATATAAAATTAAGATCTATTTAATGGTGAATTTTATTTAATTTTGGAGTTTGTTTTGCCTCTGTTATTTATTTGTTTTGTTTCTTTTGTCTCGCTTTTGCGAGTAGGCGTCGATACTTGGGAATTTTGCTGAAGAAGGAGCACCTCAAGACCAAGACCAATATCTAGATCTATTCCAAGGCAAGTTATACCTTTGATCATTTTGAACCCGATTTTCAAAATACTTTGTTTCAATGTATTGCATTCTATTTCAAGTATTTATTTAAATGCTTTTGGGTGTAGTTATTAATCCAAATTGTTATGCCACCTTGTCTATTGTATGCCATGATCTTTTGTCACCCTAGGTTGATTAATTATTAGTTGGTATTATTGTAGCACCAACGTGGGTTGGTTAGATCGATTAGGCCTTAGCCATGCCACGAGTCATCATTTCATGTGAGAGTTGCAATTATAAACTTGACTAAGTGATTATGGGCTGTGTGATGAATCTGTGTGTCTTTGTGTGCTATTACTCGTTGATGGCATGTGTTGCACTTAATCAACGAGGTGGGAAAAGATTTAGACCGAGGCAAGTGGTGGATTACTGTGTGTCTTTGTGTGCTTTTTAAACTTTGTAATTTGGGTTAAAGCTGGAAGTCTTGCCTTGGTCAATTAAGGACTTAACTTTGTGCGCCATTGGCTGGGCCTTCTTGCACGACCACATGCCTAGTATGGGTGGGCTGACTTAGTAAGTTATGGAGTCTTGACATTGACAACTCGGGTTGTATTTAAGCTATGTGATGGGTGGAGGTGTGATATGTCACATCGCGGGACGATTATTTGCATCCTGTCCAATGGTGTGTGTCGTTCCAAGAGTTTGTGTGTACAAATTGAATGCGATAAAGCACACCAGAGTGTCATTGTTTGAGATGAAGTCTCGAAAGGTTTTGTTGTGATCAACTCGATCGGTTGGTTTCATCGTGTGGGTAAAGTGTACAACCTCTGCAGAGTGTTTAAATCAATCTATTCGAATAGCGCGTCCTCGGTTATGGACATGCTCGGAATTTCACACGAGGGTAGTTTTATAAAACAATTGGGAAGGGTCATTGTGTGAGATAACTTGTTCATGTGTGAAAGAACTTGATTAGGCTGTGTGTCCTTTGTGAAATCAATTGTTAACTTATTATTGTCTATTTGTTTTGAATTACGCTTTCAATCTATTATTTGTATTCACTTGAAATTGTTGCATTTACGCAAAATAACCACGAAGCCATTCCTTTGGAATAAGCCATCATGTATAAATGCATTACGTGGTATGACTTGCGAGTGCGGTGTGTACTCACTCTTGCTAAACAAATCAATGAAGTGGAGGAGTAAATGCTTTGCTTTTGAAGAGGAATTCTACGAAGGTTGAGCGTTAGGGTCTTGATCGATCGGTTGCTGTGGTAAATTGATGGGAGCCACGGAGTTTATTTCGTTTCATTGCAGATTTATTTCTTTATTATCAGCCTTGCATGGCTTAATAAATGTAAAACTCGACCGTAAGGTCCCAACAGTTATTTGTTATTTAAAGGTACTCGTTTATTCTTATATTCGTTGTATGGATGTGATATTTCATTAATGTTGACACTGTGTGCACTAGCGTGATCTGGACTAGTGCGAGAATACAGAAGGTCAGATTTGCATATTTGGGTCCCGACAGAGGTGGTATCAGAGCCATACTTACTGTAGGTCTTGACCCTAGTTAGATTGGCCGTTCTTAGTGAGTCCAAACTATTTTCTAAAGCAAAATTAACTTGCAAGATTAATTGAACTCCTTAACTCATCTCATGTCTCTCTTGACTCAACTATTCTTTGAAATTCTCTATCCCATTGTTTTAAAGTTGTTTTCATATCCTTGTCCATCTTGACAGATGCCTCGTCTTGAGTTATGGAGGCGCAAGGGAGGACTTGCCGCGAGCTTTGGAAGTTGCTACAAGTACTTGGAGGTTCGATCATCCATTGTACCGTGGCGATGCTTGGATTGTGAGCGGCCGAGATCGTGGAGTGATCGCCATTTGACCGTCTCGCGCGAGCGAGAACACCAAGGCAAGCAAACCCTTGAACATCTCGGCTCGAAGGAGTATTTGGATTGAAGCAATCCAGAGTCTTCACGCCTTGCCATCCCGAGGATCGCAACATCTACTCTCGAGAGCTTCGTGACACGTTTTCGTTATCATCCCGCACTTCCGGCGTGGATCTTCTTGCGCACGTTTTCCGTCTACGGAGGAGAAGACAACGCCACCGTCGTGCATCTCGCCCGATTCGCATTGCTCGGGAAGAATCGTTGGAGTTAGCGCCACAGAGTGGAGTGTACCTATGAGACTCTTCAGAGAGTGAAGAAAGGATCGCCATATTAGAAGAAACTCTTTATGGGCGACACGACCACGAAGAAGACATCAAGAGGAAGACCGAAGAAGGCGATGGGCCATTTGAACGGAAGAGCAGCAGAGCGTGAGCGAAGCACCAGGAGATCGCACTGAGACACTGCTCCTATTGCACCATCCGGGACATCGGGATCGGTTTGCAAGGATGCGGCTCACTTTCGAGTCTCAAGAAGAGAGCACCGTCAAGGCTGCGGAGGCTATTTGATTGAGTAGTACATTCGCGTTGTTTGAGCTTAGCCAGTTTATGTCTTGAGTCGCCCTTTAGGCGGTAGTTTAGTGTGCTTAAGTTCGTCCTTATTTTGTGTGCAAGTATGAGTGCAAAGGCCCTTAGGCATTTGTTGCAAGCCATACTATTATCTTAATCAATATAAGAGTTTCAGTTGAGCTTTCTTAAAATATGTTGTTGGGTTTTACCTACCCCGCTTAGTTCTACAACTCATCTTGTGCTTTCTACCTTCTCTAACCCTTGGAGATTCACCAGATGATTCAGACTCGTCAAGGCTGCGCAAGTGGTTACGATACTCGATGTCGGAAGGGCGGAGCAAATCCCATGAAGCGGTTCCACCACAAGCACCTTCAGTCGATCTGCAGAATTTTGGAGCATTCATGACAGCTCAAACCCAGCTGATGTACACTATGATGAATCAGATGCAAGCTATGAATAACCAGAACAACAACAATCAGCATCACAATGGAACCCCAGTTGCTCATGGTCATAATGGATCATCCAAGTTGGCTGAGTTTATGAGAACCCGTCCACCAACCTTCTCTGGACATGTCTCACGGTAGAGGCGATGATTGGCTTCGTGTCATTGAGAGAAGCTGCGATCACTCAATGCGGCGATCATGAAAAAGTTACATCGCCTTTCACGGATGGAAGGCATTGCCGCCGAATGGTGGGAAAACTTTTGTGCAGCGCATGGAACGCCGCAAGATATTACTTGGGAAGAGTTCACTACTGCTTTTCGCCAGTATCATGTACCATAAGGAATAATGGATCTGAAGAAGGATGAATTTCGCGCTCTCAAGCAAGGAGGAATGTCAGTGATCGACTACCTCAACAAATTCTCACAACTTGCTCGATATGCTGCAGAAGATGTCGCCACTGACAAGGCTCGTCAGAGTCGTTTTCTGAAAGGATTGAACACTGGACTTCAAGTCAACTTGATCGCCCACACCTTTCCTGATTTTCAAGAGTTGATCAACAAGGCTTTGATTCTAGAGGATAAGCGCAAGGAATTGGAAGATCATCGTAGCGCGAGATGGCTCGAAGGAAGTCACCAACCCGGTGAGGCAAGAATGATTCCACCGCAGATTTAGCCGTTTTCCACCACGAGTGCGGACCACCGCACCAACTTCAAGACTCGCCCGATTGCTCGAACTTCCGCAACCTTGCAGTCAACCCCAATCCGATAAGCAACCCACGAATACAACGAGTTTGCTTTACGCCGTCGGCGGGCATTTCGCCAACCGATGTCGCAGAATGGGACTATCACTCGATGCGCTTCAACCTTGGGAACACACGGCCAAGACGCCAATACAAGGCAACCATCAAGGAACTTCTCAAGCTACGGTCAATCCGGAGGAGCACCGCCATCGGTGGTCGAGGCCGTGTCAACCACGTCACTCTGGAAGGAGCCCAAGAAGCACTGACGTTGTCTTGGGTAAGTTCTAGTAAATTCGATACACTGCATCGATTCTGTTTGATTACGAGCTTAGCATTCGTTTGTTTCGGAATTTTGCAACTAAGAACAAATTGGAAGTTATGCATCTTAAGCATACTCTGTTAGTCCGATGCTTTGAGGCGAGCTAAGTTCTAAAGTTGGATGTTTAGGAGCTAGGCTACTCATAGGTGGAGTTGAGTTTCTAGCCAACCTAATAGTTCTAGACACTCGGACCATAGATGTCATCCTTGGTATGGATTGGTTATCCAAACATAAAGCGATGCTAGATTGTGGCGAAGAGCCGTGACAATTGAGGATACCACGGGAAAGAAAGTAGAATTTCTAGCCACCTCGATGCGTGATGGACATTTGGTAGTCAACGATCGAAGGCAGTTTCTTTGGAAGGCGTACTGTAGTCGAGATTACCCGGATGTATTTCGGAAGAGTTACGGGAATGCCACGGACCGTGACATTGAGTTTGTCATCGATTTAGTGCGAACAGCTCAATTTCCAAGAGACCCTATCGGATGCGGTCGATGAACTTGTGGAAATGAAGAAGCGGATAGAAGAACTCTTTGGAGAAAGGTTTTGTAAGACCTAGTTCGCCGCCATGGGGAGCACTGTTTTGTTCGTCAAGAAGAAAGATGGAAGTATGAGAATGTGTATCGATTATCGTTCTTCAGCGAAGTCACCATCAAGAATAAGTACCCATTGCCCGAAATTGATGATTTGTTCGACCGGATGAAAGGAGCCGGAGTATTCTCCAAGATCGATCTACGATCAGGTTATCATCAGTTGAAGATTTGTCCTAAGGATGTACCAAAGACCGCTTTCTCAACCCGGTATGGACATTTTGTGTTTTTAGTCATGTCTTTTGGATTGACTAATGCCCCTGCCTATTTCATGAACATGATGAACAAAGTATTCATGGAATATTTGGATAAGTTCGTGGTAGTGTTTATTGATGATATTTTGGTATACTCAAAGTCAGAAGAGGAACATACAGAACATTTGAGATTAATCCTAGAAAAGCTCAGAGAGCATCAGTTGTATGCCAAGTTCAGCAAGTGTGACTTTTGGAAGAAGAAAGTTGATTTTCTCGGTCATGTAATGACAGCCGAAGGAGTAGCAGTTGACCCCGGAAAGGTTAAAGCTGTAATGAATTGGGAGCAGCCCAAAACGGTTACTCAAATTCGTAGTTTCTTGGGAATGGCAGGATACTATCGTCGTTTCATTGAAGGATTCTCAACGATTGCTAAGCCCCTTACGCAATTGTTGAAGAAAGAGAAGAAGTTTATTTGGACCACAGCTTGTGAAGAGAGTTTTCAAGAATTGAAGAATTCGACTTCATTGATGCTAGTTTTGCCGGATATTAGTAAGGATTTTGATATCTACTGTGATGCTTCGCGTCAAGGATTAGGATGTGTTCTTATGCAAGAAGGAAGAGCTGTCGCTTATGCGTCAAGGCAATTAAGGCCTCATGAAGAGAACTATCCTACCCATGATTTGGAATTAGCTGCCGTAGTGCATGCTTTGAAGATTTGTCGTCATTATCTTATCGGTGTCATTGTGAAGTCTACGGATCATAAGAGCACGAAGTACATATTCACTCGATCGATTTGAACATGAGGCAGAGAAGATGGTGGAATTAATAAAGGATTATAACCTTGGAATCCATTACCATCTGGTAAGGCCAATGTAATTCTGGATGCCTTTGAGTCGTAAGAGCTCTTGCAATGCTCTGGAAGCAAAAGAGTTGTGTTCGAACTTGGGAGGAATTCGGAAGCTACTGACTAGAAGTTGTTAGGAAGGATTTGTGGCCAATTTGGAAATGCAGTCTACTCGGAGAAGCAGTTCGTGAAGCTCAACCTAAGGATTACGAGTTTCTTGATCTCAAGAAGAAGATGTCGAAGGAAAATTTAAAGACTTCACCATAGATGATCGGGATATCTTGTGGATCAATGGGCGTATCGTGTACCGGATATGGATGGATTAAGACGGTGATTACGAAAGAAGCCCATGACTCAAAGTATTCAATTCACCTGGAAGCACTAAGATGTATCGGGATGTTAAGAATAAGTTTTGGTGGCCAAACCTAAAGCGAGATGTCGCGAGTTCGTTGCCTTATGCGGCGTGTGTCGAAAGTAAAGGCCGAACATCGAGACCAAAGCAGGATTGCTACAACCGTGAAGATACCGAATGGAAGTGGGAAGAGATCGGTTTGGATTTTATTACGGATTACCCAAGACTCAATCAGTTATGATTCGATTTGGGTAATAGTGGATCGCTTGACTAAGGTTGCCCATTTCTTGCGGTCAAAACCACTTACTCGGGAGATCGCTTGGCGGAATTGTATATGTCAAAATCGTCGATGCGCACGGTGTGCCTAAGAAGATAGTGTCGGATCGAGGATCTCAATTCACCTCCGTTTACGCGAGTCTACATGAAGCCACAGGAACTCATCGAATTTTAATCTTGCTTATCATCCCAGACGGATGGACGGTGAAAGAGTCAACCAGATATTAGAAGATATGTTGAGAGCACTGTGCCTTAGCAAATGCTACCGGTTGGGATAAGAGTTTACCGTATGCGAATTCTCGTACAACAACGATTATCAAGCGGTTTGCGTGATGTCACCATTTGAAGCTTTATGCGGTCGTGCTGCAGAACTCCGTTGAATTGGTCGAGAGGCAATTTGAGCGTGTAGTGTTCGGGCGGATATTATTCAGAAGCGAAGAACAAGTTGCTATGATCGAGAGAGGTTAAAGATAGCCAGTCCGGGCAAAAGAGTTATCCGATAATCGTCGTCGTGACCTCGACTTTGAACGAGGATTTTGTGTATCTGCGAGTCACTCCGCTCAGAGGTGTTAAGAGATTCCACACCAAAGGAAGCTTGCTCCAAGGTATGTGGGTCCATTCAAGGTTTTGGAACGCCGTGGAGAAGTTGCGTACGATTAGAGCTACGCGATCGTTAGCGAGTGCATGATGTCTTTCATGTCTCTCGGTGAAGAAGTGTCTTCGTGTGCGGAAGAGCGGACCCGTTGGAGTCAATTGAGCGAAGGAAGATCTCACGTACAAAGAACGACTGTCAGATTTTGGATGTCATGAGCGCCGCACTGAAGCAAGACCGTTCGTTTACGCAAAGTCGATGGAGTAACCACTCGGAAGGAGAAGCAGCGTGGGAGCGTAAAGAAGAGTTGAAATCCGAGTTCCTAGCCTTTTCTCTAGCTAGAGAATCTCGGGGCGAGATTCGTTTAAGGGGAAGGTTTGTAACATCCCTATTTTCAGAGCTTCAAAAAAAATCTTTTAAATATGGGTAGTAAGAAAATTCACCATTTGGATTTATTTGAATATTAATTTAAAAAGCTTAATATGGACTTTAAGGACAAATTGATTTAATGTGCTTAATCCCAACATCAACAATTGTCAAAACTATTTTATTTAGATTCTATATGCTTGGATATATTTTATAGAATTTTACGAATTTTTCCAAAGTCATTTGCTATTTTCTAATTGCTATTTGCATTTTGGATTTATTTAAAAGAATAATCATATGAAAATCCTTGAGCGATCTTGGGCGAAGCCCAACACTATTCAATTCGCCCAAACTCCCGCAGCCCATTCCGCCTTGAGCCCTTGGATCACGCCGCGTGTCCCCTTCCCTTGCGCGATCGCTTCGCCTGCTGCGCTCGCCTCGCTCACTCCCGGCCCTTGGATCCGTCGATCGGTTGCCGTTCGCCTCGCGAGCCTTCTTCTTGTCATTGCCGAGTGGGACCGCCGTCGTCTTCGTCTCGTTCCGATTTCCTCGCGCCCGACTCCGTTTCTTCGCGGCGCCACCGCCGTCCTCGACACGGACTCTAGGGTTCGGGCCCTATTTAAAGCCGCGCCCGTGTCACGAGGATCGCCCCTCCAGCGCCGCCTTTTCCCAAAGTCTCCAACCCTAGCGAGCGCGCGTTTCACGGAATCGAGCTCCAACCTCCGCCGCCGTGAGCTTCTTCGCCGTTGCGTCGCCGTCGGTGAGCACCGCCGTCGCGCCACCCACCCCGTGTTCGCGCGTCAAGGGCTACCGTCTGCGACGCTCGTTGCCCTCGGGAAGCCGTCGCTCGTCGTTGCCGCCATCGGCCGCACCGCTCGCCGCTCTTCTTGTCGTCGCCGCCGTTCGGTCATCTCCGCGATAGCGACCGCGTCACCGATTCGCCGAGTTGCGGCGATTCGGTCGCGCCTCCGCCACCGCCGAGCCGCCGTCATCCGCTGTATCCATGGTCGCCGGAGTGTCGCCGGCGTTTTGCCTCCGTGGCTGCCCACGTGTGCAGCCACATCCCCCTCTGTGCTGGCGTGTCGCCTACGTGGCTGCCGCATCAGCGCCACGCCTCCCGGTTCACCGCGCCAGCTCTTCCTCGGCTCGGAGGACCCGATCCGCGTGAGTGAGAGGTCGACGATGGGTCCCACTGTCGATTTTATTTTAATTTTAATTCTTTTTCCGGAAATTCTCGGCTGACGCAAGCATTGCGCAATAATCCGATTTTCCTTTATAAAAATAATTCGGGAAATTCGAGAAAATCCAAATTAGGGTTTAATTGATTTTCCAATCTTCCAAAGCCCATATCTTTTGCATCCGAAGTCCAATTGAGCCCATTCAAATTTGTAAATTCATATAAAATTAAGATCTATTTAATGGTGAATTTTATTTAATTTTTAGAGTTTGTTTTGCCTCTGTTATTTATTTGTTTTGTTTCTTTTGTCTCGTTTGCGAGTAGACCTCGATACTTCGGGGAATTTTACAGAAGAAGGAGCACCTCAAGACCAAGACCAATATCTAGATCTATTCCAAGGCAAGTTATACCTTTGATCATTTTGAACCCAGTTTTCAAAATACTTTGTTTCAATGTATTGCATTCTATTTCAAGTATTTATTTAAATGCTTTTGGGTGTAGTTATTAATCCAAATTGTTATGCCACCTTGTCTATTGTATGCCATGATCTTTTGTCACCCTAGGTTGATTAATTATTAGTTGGTATTATTGTAGCACCAACGTGGGTTGGTTAGATACGATTAGGCGCTTAGCCATGCCACGAGTCATCATTTCATGTGAGAGTTGCAATTATAAACTTGACTAAGTGATTATGGGCTGTGTGATGAATCGTGTGTCTTTGTGTGCTATTACTCATTGATGGCATGTGTTGCACTTAATCAACGTGGTGGGAAAAGATTTAGATTGAGGCAAGTGGTGGATTCGTGTGAATGGTGGGTGTGTGCTTTTTAAACTTTGTAATTTGGGTTAAGCGGAAGTCTTGCCTTGGTCAATTAAGGACTTAACTTTGTGCGCCATTGGCTGGGCCTTCTTTCATGCGACCACATGCCTAGTATGGGTGGGCTGACTTAGTAAGTTATGGAGTCTTGACATTGACAACTCGGGTTGTATTTAAGCTATGTGATGAAATTTGGAGGTGTGATATGTCACATCGCGGGGACGATTATTGCATCCACATCCAATGATGTGTGTCGTTCCAAGGTTTGTGTGTACAAATTGAATGGCGATAAAGCACACAGAGTGTCATTGTTTGAGATGAAGTCTCGAAAGGTTTTGTTGTGATCAACTCTGATCCGGTTGGTTTCATCGTGTGGGTAAAGTGTACAACCTCTGCAGAGTGTTTAAATCATTCTATTCGAATAGCCACGTCCTCGGTTATGGACATGCTCGGGAATTTCACACGAGGGGTAGTTTTTATAAAACAATTGGGAAGGGTCAGCTGTGTGAGATAACTTGTTCAGCTGTGTGAAAAAACTTGATTAGACTGTGTGTCCTTTGTGAAATCAATTGTTAACTTATTATTATCTATTTGTTTTGAATTACGCTTTCAATCTATTATTTGTATTCACTTGAAATTGTTGCATTTCTGCAAAATAACCACAGAAGCCATTCCTTTGGAATAAGCCATCATGTATAAATGCATTCTGTGGTATGACATGCGAGTACGGTGTGTACTCACTCTTGCTAAACAAATCAACAGAAGTGGAGGAGTCGTCGCCTGCTTTTGAAGAGGAATTCTACGAAGGTTGAGCGTTAGGGTCTTGATCGATCGGTTGCTGTGGTAAATTGATGGGAGCCACGGAGTTTATTTCGTTTACTGCGGTTTATTTCTTTATTATCGACCTTGCATGGCTTAATAAATGTAAAACTCGACCGTAAGGTCCAAGCGATTATTTGTTATTTAAAGGTACTCGTTTATTCTTATATTCGTTGTATGGATGTGATATTTCATCAATGTTGACCTTTGTGTGCACTAAGCGTGATCTGGACTAGTGCGAGAATACGGAGAGGTCAGATTTGCATATTTGGGTCCCGACAGACATGCAATGTCACTTTTCATGAGACTAGCCCTGAAGCTAGATCAGATATTTCAGGTGATACACAGGTGACAGAGAGTATATTTGTAGAGGAAGATGATGATGGACTCGATGATGCTCTTCCACTGCTTCTTTGTTGGCGCTCCTCTTCAAAGACAAGAACTCTTTGTGACTACTTCGCCTTGGATGAGGCACTCTTTGCATCTTCATCATCAGCAGTACCTGCGGAGGTCGAAGATGTATTTTCCTCTCCGGGTGCGCCACTTCACATTCAAAAGCAGCATCCTCCTGATCAGATGATAGGTAATCTCCATGAGCGAATCACTCGCTCCAGGTATCATGATCCAAACCTCTATTCTCATTCTGCTTTTGTAGCTTCTTTTGAACCCCGTGATATATCACATGCTTTATCTGATTCTAGTTGGGTCAATGCCATGCATGAGGAGTTAGAGAATTTTGAGAGGAATAAGGTCTGGAACCTAGTAGAACCTCCTAGTGGTCATAATGTTATAGGAACCCGCTGGGTTTTCAAAAACAAACAAAATGAGGATGGTTCTGTGATTAGAAACAAGGCTAGGTTGGTAGCTCAAGGGTTTAGCCAAGTTGAGGGGTTAGATTTTGATGAGACCTTTGCTCCTGTTGCTAGACTAGAAGTCATTCTCATTCTTCTTGCATTTGCTGCCTCTAAGGGCTTTAGATTATATCAGATGGATGTTAAGAGTGCCTTTTTGAATGGTTTCATAGAGGAGGAGGTTTATGTTAGGCAACCCCCAGGCTTTGAGAATCCCAAGAACCCACATCATGTCTTCAAGCTGTCCAAAACATTGTATGGTCTTAAACAAGCCCCTAGAGCCTGATATGATAGGCTTAAGACCTTTTTGCTTAAGAATAATTTTGAGATGGGTAAGGTAGACAAGACCTTGTTCATTCTTAGGCGTGGCAATGACTTCTTACTTGCTCAGATTTACGTTGATGATATTATCTTTGGTGGTTCTTCTCATGCTCTTGTTTCCAGCTTTTCTGAGACTATATCCAGGGAATTTGAGATGAGCATGATGGGAGAGCTCAATTACTTTCCGGGGCTTCAAATCAAGCAATGTAAGGAAGGGATCTTCATCCATCAGACGAAGTATACTAAGGATCTGCTCAAACGCTTCGACATGGGTGACTGCAAGCCGATCGCCACTCCATGGCGACTTCGATCGCTGGATCCAGATGAGGAAGGAGAAGCCGTGGATCAACGCGAGTACCGCATGACATGATCGGCTCACTCCTGCACTGACGGCCTCAAGACCGGACATCCACTTCACGATCGCCTCTGCGAGGTTTTGAGGCGTCGAGGGCTTCCCATCGCCAAGGTATTAAGCGCATATTCAGGTATTTACACTCTACCCTCCAGTATGACATTTGGTACTCCTGCTCTTCTTCTTTATCCATTCGGGGGTTTTCTGATTCTGATTTTGTGGGTCATCGACGATAGGAAGAGTACCTCGGGCACTTGTCACTTCCTAGGCACTTCTCTTGTTTTTGGTCTTCTAGAAGCGGTCCTATATTGCACAATCTCTTCTTTGAAAATTTGAATATGTAGGCTAGCTTTGCTAGTTCTTTGTAGTCGATTTTGTGGATGGTATCCACTCTTAAGGACTATGGGTTAAATTTTGCTAGTGTTCCTCTTTTCTGTGATAACACTTCTACTATTAACATTGCTAAGAACCCTGTGCAACACTCTAGGACCAAGCACATAGACATTCGTTATCACTTCCTTAGAGACCATGTCAAGAAGGGTGATATTGTCTTTGCACTTGTGGAGTCAGAGGCTCAAGCGGGTGATATCCTCACCAAGCCTTTAGACCCAACTAGGTTTGCCACCTTGAGAAGCGAGTTAGGGTAATTTATCCCTATGGGTTGGTTTGAGGGGAGTTCGATCTTTTACGATCTTACCTTGTTCTTTTGATCTTTTATTGTTCTTTTACGAACTTATTGATCTTTTGAACTTTTTAGGTTTTAGGCTTTTATTGCATCTCATTGTATCATATTGCATTCATATGAAAAATACATCAAGTGGTATGAAAAATCCAAAAGATGCATTGTAATATAAGATTTTCTGCTTATCTTTTAAAATTGATGAAGCTTTGCCTATTACCCTTTGGAGCTTTAGTATTTCAATTCTGAAGGACCGAAATGGCAACAGAGGGGGGGTGAATGGTGCTTTAAAATTAATAACTCCCCTTTGCTGTAATTAAATAAGACCTACAAAGTCCTCTGGATATCTCAAGAAGAGTGAAGCAAAATCATAGAACGAAAACAGAAATTTCAGACTGTTCTGTAGAAATCGGAAGTTCCGATTCTACCCGGCGGTAGTTCCGCACTCCGGAAGTTCAGGGGTTCGGTCGCGGAAGTTCCGCTGCGGTAGTTCCTCACGTGGACAATCGGAAGTTCGATTGTCACAGACGAAAAAAATCTTGCTCGGGTTTTCCCAAAAATCCGAAATCCTAAATCTTGAATGCTCTTCTCAGGTCAAGTTTCACAGGACATCATCCTAAACAACATCTTGACCTCATGGAGAAGAATCGCAAACAAAGATTTAAAGATCAATCCAAAAACGGATTTCTTGAAGAAGGGGCAAGAAAGACCAAAACTCACAATAAGAGAGATCCTCAGATTCTTAGCTCATGAAACTTTGAAGATGCATTAGTAATAGCAAAACGACTTTAGATATCAAGTTTCATGCTGTTTCATAAGATGAATCAAAAGATACATCAAAACCCTAAACATTCAACATGAACGAGAAAGAGAGTAGAGAAAGGCATAAGCAAGTAATCAAAACCTCAGAGATTCATTAATAGAAATCAAAAGATTACAAAGGAAATACAGAGGAATGATTACAAGATTTTCAGTTCATTCTCTCTCAACTCAACAAACTCTCAAAAAGCAAAACAAACCCTTTTGCTAGAGCTAACCCTAATTTTCACTCTCTAGATCTAACCCTAACTCCAGGGTTCTCCCCTATTTATAGCCTTGGCTAATGGGCCTCCAACCCATTAAGCCCGCTATACCCGAACGGAACCGCCTCCACTTTTGCCGCTTTGCGAAAATACCCTTTCGCCCCTTGCGCATCTTCCGAAGCCTCCGTACACCTTGTTGTGCACGACTCGCAACCGCTTCAAGATTCACGCCGTCTTCGACACATCCCGACCGTTCTGACATCAACGCCTCCTGCGCCTAGTCCGGTCCACGTGTCTCGCCACGACTCCATCTTGATGCCCTGCAGTCAACACAGACAAAAACACATCACATAGCATTGCACAATATCATAGCATCAATATTTGTATAAGACTCAAACTCATACAAAATCAAAATCACAATTTAACCTTCTCGCACGATTACGGACACAATCGGAAGTTCGCAATTACCACGGCGGAAGTTCCGATTTCGAATTATCCGCTTGTCGGGAATATCGGAAGTTCGCGCTCAACAACTGCGGTACTTCGATATCCGAACAACCGACTTCGGATATTTAATTCGATTTGATATCTCGAGAGAACACTTAATGTCGAAATATCGGACACTCCGCTACCCCTTGTGCGGAAGTTCCGATTTCCTTCGTAGAGACAAAACCGGATAAATCGGAAGTTCCTATTTCCAACACCGGTAGTTCCGATTAATCGGAACTTCCGCTCCATACACAGCGGTAGTTCCGATTTCCCTGACACAGCCCAGAAATAGTCCAAACTAAAAACCTCAACTCTCAATCTAATCAACACACTTGTCAAATACTCATCACTTAGAGTGGGGGACCTCTCACATGGTCTCTCAAATTCTTGCTCAATGCCACGTCTAGCTCTTTGACTTGCTAGAATTATCATGTTTTTACATGTGTAGCTAAGTCTTTGCTATATGAGCTAGAACTTTAAAATAACTCAAACTAAAAATTACAATTTGTGGATGTTTTAGCGAGTTGCGCAATTAGTGCTTCTTTTGTGACATTGGCCCTGTCAGAATTGCTTTGTTAGCTCTTGAATCTAAAATTGACCATTACTTGAGCATTTTGTGTTCTTGAGATTCTAAAACTGCTCCTGTGAAAAATGAAAAACCAAGTTTGTCTTATGCTTAAAATGTGCCAAACTACTCTTACGAGACTACTTGTCAAAGACATGAACTTGGAGATAGTTTAATGATCCAGACAATCTCATGGGGATTGCTTGTCAGAAATGACATGAACCTCAAGATTTTTCGCCCTGTTAGAAGCTTAGAAAGAGTTTGTGGATGGCTCCTAGTCCAGGATCTTCTTTACTAAGATATACCTTTAATCAACTTCTGGTCGAAGCTTAGGATGAGTTTGTGGATGGCTCCTAGTCCAGGATCTTATCACTAAGTTAGATCATTAGTCAACTTCAATATTCAATGCATATGAGAAAACTGTTGACAAATGGGCTTTTGAGAAATACTGAGCAAAATGATTCAATACAGGACCTGATTGACTCTTAATGTGGTCTTTGTTAGATTTTTGATCTCACTTTAACATTTCGACATGGCCAATTTCATTTTAGGATCCCTGTTGATGAATTTGCTGAATTTGAAGCTTTGCTTAAATTGATCAAATCTATTGCTTTACTTTTGAGCCTTTGTACTTAGCTTTGATATATATGTCTTACCATGATCTTGCTAGCGCTGTCAGGCTTGATATGTTGTTTGTGTAATATTAGAAATGCTGGCTAGTTCGTTTGGGTAATCTCCAAAGCTTCTTGTAATCAAAAATTGAAAAATACAAAAAATGAAGCCACTTGTCGAACCCAGGAACGAAGGATCCCAAATTCTCTGTGTTCTTACACTAGTCCAGGATTTTCAGTGTACACAGTCACAAAAATGTTATCACAAACATATCCAGCGTGTTTATTAATAAGCATAGAGTTTATTACAATTTGGGCTGAGGCCAAATAAAACATTAGCGGAAGCAAAATATAATGGTAAGCCACACGACACGCCACAGCAATAAATGCGGAGGTATTGCCTAATCGTCCTGCTCCTCACCTTCCGGATAGCAGTCTTCTCGAATAATAATATTGAGAAGAGTGAGCACTACAATTGTGCTCATAAATTACACCCAATATAAATTTAGAATGCATGCATAAATTATTCAAAGGAAGGTTGTAAGGTTTATTTAGTAATTCAGCATTTTGGGTTTAAATAGTCATACTAAATTTCAAGGCACATTTTTATTCCATAGCTAAAATCAGATTTTAAAAGTTGATCATTTTATAGTGGATAACCTCCATATGAAACATGGTGAAGGATACCCTCCTATCACAAGGCTACCCGCCCAATTTTACTACAAGGATTAACCATCCTCAAATCATGTCCAAAGTTATTTTAAAACCAAAAACAAATCTAACTTAGAGTGGCTTTGCTTAGCATGTCGAGCAAGTGGACACGGCTATTCGAATAGATTTACACTCTGCAGAGGGTACAACTTTACCCACACGAGATAATTTGCACATTATGTCGGCCAATGCACGCTTCCTTAGGCGTGTGACTAGGCAATTATCACAAGGCGTTTCCAATGCACTTCTTCACTATCAATATGCCCGCTAAGGTTTCACTTCCATTAGGCTAACCACCCTAGGAAGCCCCTCTTGCGCCAAGTGGGAATAAAGTCTAGCAAACACCCACACAACAAAATGGCATAAACAATAATGAGGTAAGACAAATTATTAAGCCTAACTCTGCCCATCTGAGAACATGTGGTAGTGCGGTGGAGCTTTGCAAGATCTTGCTCAAAGACCGGTCCTTAACCTACTTGGGCAACTTTCAATAAAAACCACAGGTCTCAATCCTAACAGACGAGCAGGTGCATAAACTGCACCCACCAGCGGTCCATTTTGCCCAAGTACAAACCATTTTCTTTTATTTTTATAACTTTCAAAGACATTTGCAAAAGTCCACCATGACATATCAATGTCATAGGCTTTTTATCAAATATTGAAGTTTTGGCTAAATTCTCCCAAAATCAAATATTTCCTGGTCTAAGCATTTGCTAAGCATATATTTATTTTTAAATTCATTTGACTAAGGTGACAAGGAATTGGTAAAACAACATTCAAATGTGGCTATACAAAGGAATTGGAATAATTAAGTATTTAAAATAGGAATTTAAAAATAATTAAATACAATTATGCATGCAATAATAATTTAAAACAGAAATTAAATAATTTTAAATATTGAGGGCAAAATGGTCAATGGTGTAACTTGCCTTGTTCAAAATCTTAGTATTCTACTTCTTCAATAGGATCAAGCTCTCCGGAATCGTCAAAATCTATACGCGAGAATAATCCAAATTCAAACAGAATTCAAAAGAACTCAAACAAATTCAAATGAAAATACAATTTAACTCCAAATTAAATAATTTCGGTTTAGTTAGCTAGATCTTGATTTTATACAAATTTAGAAATTTGAATCACCTAAATCGGAGTTTGTATGAAGAAATACGAGCTCCTGGAAGTTTAAAACCTAAATTAAATCCTAAAATCAAAATTTCCGAATTTCCCGAATTAAATTTCTAAAGGAAATTATCTTTATTGCGCAAGCATGCATCGTGATCTTGTTCACGAGAGGTGACAAGTGGGCCCGCACAGTATGGAGTGAGTCCACGGCGCTTTCGAGTCCACAGTGGACTCGGCTCACAAGACTGATCTTGAAGGAAAACGTCTTGTTGTCGCGGCGTCTTGTCTTTGGCGTCCACGCTGGCCGCTCGTCGGCTAAAGTGCCGATGTGGCGCCAGTAGTCTTGACTCGGCCGGCCACATAAGCGCGGGAGAGGCGGCCTTCGGGTACCAAAGGTGCCGATGATGGCGCGGCGAGTTACAGTGAGTCATAAAATGCTCGAGGCGATCTGCGTCGAGGCGTTACCTAGTGGCTGCGGAGAGTGGTCGGAAGGTCGTCGGCGACGGAGAGAGGCGGCGGTGTGGTTCGGTTGTTGGGCGAAGGAGCTCCGGGGTCTTCAGCGAAGCCGAGGTGCTCCAGAGGATCACCGGAGGACACCGATCTGAAGGTGCGATCGAGTGGCGGGAAAGCTGGTGGGCCGGAATCGGAGAAGAACGAGCTTTGGCAGCCGTGAATTGCGAAATGTGGGCGCGAGGGCGTCGAGGGGCGGAGGTGGGGAATGAGATGGGAGAAAGAGGCGCACTGGGGTGCCTTTATAGGGCGAGGAGGCGGGCGGGAGATTGGGTGCGGCGTTAATGGCGGCGGAGTCGGGCGCGGGGGCGTTCGGTATTAGAAGGGGTGGTAATGGGGGTGAGTGCGGCGGAGTAAGGGAAGTTAACAGCGTAATGGCGAGTGAAGAGAGGAGGAATCGCGGGAGTGGAGAGCTCGAGGCGGCGGCAATGGCGGCGGAGCGACGCGCGTGGGAAGAAAGCGGGGAAGAAGGCGCGGTGGGACCCACTTGGCGGTCGGATGGCTGGTCGGGAGGAGTGACGATCGTTGGATTTTGATCGAGCGGCTGAGGTGGTAACTGCCTTGGCCCAGTCGAGCGGCGGTGGTCGTTGGATTTTGATCGAGCGGTGAGGCGATAGAGCGAGAAGGTTTGATGTCGGCCGTCCGATTCTGATCGGATGGCCCGCATTAAACAGTGCGAGGAGGAATTAACACGAGGCGCATAGTCTTGAGCTTCGCCCGAAGATTATTCTTGAGATTTTAAATTCATTTTCCAATTTCTTTAATCCTAGAAATTCAAATAAGCTTTAGAAAATATCAAATAAAGTCCAAAAAATTTAAGAAAATTCACAGAAATTCTCAAGAGCATTCTGGACTTAAATAAAATAATTCCAACTTTTAATTGGTGATAGATTTTGCACATAAAATAATTAGGGAAAAGTTTTTAAAATTTCCAGAAAATCCATAAAAATAATTAAAGTCTTATTTTCAACTGAAACTGAAATTTTGGGTTGTTACACCACTCCATTGCACTTCATGCATACTTCTTCTTTTTTCTTCTCTCTTCATTCTGCATTTGTTATCTCTGGATGAGAGGAAGGCGTGATTCCTTGATGACACCATTGTCAAAGGGGGAGAAGATATTTCAATGTTGGGGAGAAGATTATACAAAGGGGAGAAAGTTGAAAATTTTGAAATTTTCTGAAATTCGAGGATCATAGTGAGGGGGAGTTTTTGAATTGCATTCTTATTATCTTATTGACTCTTCTGAACTTGAATTGCATTTATTACTCCTCACAATGATCAAAGGTCAATTGAATAATTGTTCTTTCATATGGACCTTAAGTGAGATTTTTGACTTTTTTCTGGAAATCAAATTTTTTATGCTTTCTTTTGCCTTATCTCACATGTCTATGCTATTCTGATGCCAGTTTGGTCATTTCTATTGCTTTCTCCTGCTTATGGACCAAGTTGTGCCTTTGTGCGAAAATGAAAGTATTTTACTTTTCAAACCTCCAAATTTTATTTTCTGGATTTTTGCCAATGTGTTCATCAAGGGGGAGATTATGGATATCATGGGGATATACTCCAGATCTTAGGATGATGTGACAATTGGCAATGGCGTTAACGGTTTGTCGTTTCACGAGTTTTCGACAAAGTTCAGGCTTTACGGACGGGGGTCCGACCGCCATAGCATGGCGGTCCGCCAGGTCCCAAATCGATCGGGCCGCCATGTCGTGATCGGACCGGCCGTGACCAAAATTGGTCATAACAGGTTGGGCCAAAAATAGAGGGTGTAGGCAAGTGAGGGGATCCCAATGCACTTGGTCTTATGATTTTTGGAGTCTCCAGTAAAAAGTTATTCGAGATATAAAATTTCAGTAGGGTCTGGGATTTGAGGGGCCAAAATTTGGCTAAGTCCCATTGGCCGGTCAGGCCAAACTGTGGTGCGGATCGAGCCGGCGAGGTGGGGTCGAGGCCAAGCCACGAGGGGCGATCGACCGGTTGTCACTTGAACGTCGGCCTTCATGGCGGCGTTGTTCATTGGTTAGGTCAAAGTCATGAGTTTCAGTGCATATGTGTTGCATGATGCATGTTTTGACTAACGTGGGTCAAGTTGTGAAGAACTTATTCTCGGATCCGATTTGCTTGTCTATTGTTGTGCAGGTTGCTTGGTGGTCAACGACGGTCAGCGGCGAGGATGATCGGGACTAGGCTTGGAAAGCTGAGGTCCAGAACGATCGACAATGCCGGGTAAGGTCAATGAACTCAAGTATGGTGCAGAATGGACAAGGATGACCGAACGGACAGTTCGGTGCGACTGGTTTGATCAAGCGACGCGGGAGTCGGTGCAAGTGTCATGGTGGTTTCAGTGGGAGCCAGATGGGAGAGACTTGTCGACATGGAGAGACCCGTTGATCAACCAACACGTGGCGGAGCAGGCGAAGTGCTTCGCGCAGATGGACTCGGTCTTCGGAGAAGGACCGAGAAGGGGTATTTTGGTAATCTTACCAAATACCACCTAGGTGACCTTTTGCCAACCCGCGGCGCAAGACGACGCAAAGAGAAGCGGTTTAGGTCAAGAGGTGTTGAAGACAGCGCTTTAAAATGCGTGCGTGTGTGATCCGTTTGTGTTGGGCCTTAACGGGAGCCCATTTAAGTTAAACTTCTAGAAGGTCTAAGTCTCCACTATAAATAGAGGAGGGTGGTGGCTGCACCCCCTTCAACCCTTTCATTTCTTGAAACCCTAGTTTGGCTTAGGGAGAGGATTAGTGGAGGTTAGGGTTCTAGAGAGTTTTGATTTGATTTCGTACTCTTGGATTGAGCTTTGTCCTCCATTGTTGGAGTGGCTGTAAACCCAAACCCTATCAAATCAATCCAAAGAAAGTTTGATCAAAGATGTGTCTCTTTGCCTTTCTTCTCTCTATTTGGTGATTTTGAGTCTTTCTTTGATTCGCATGTTTTTCATTGATTTCTTCACTTGATCTAGCTTGCTGTGACATGTGGGAATACATCTAGGATCATCTTGATCATCAATCACCCACGAGCAAGTTTTTGGATCTAGTTTTCGTTTTGACTCGGTTTTGAACCATCCTCCTCTCAAACTGAAAAATGTCATAATTTTTCCAAAGATCTTCACGATCTTCGATTGGAATAGGTTCCTGACATCCTAGAGAAGGTGTGTTTCAAGTTTCATCAAGTTTGGAGTTGTAAATCAAAAGTTACATTTATTTGCAACTTTATTTTTTAGGCTGTTTTTACTGTTCATCAGACTGGATGTCAGACCGCCCCTGGTGACCGGTCTAACCGCCCAATGGACCGGTCCGACCACCATTAACACAGAGGTCAGATCACCCAACACTTAGAATTTTAGCCCGTGTTGATTTCGGTTGTTTTGCTTCGGGGTTTAGATTGGATTCAATACTAGTCTTCCGCTGTACTGGTATATTGATCTTCATAGCTTCCGTAGCTATTGGAGTGAAATTTGTATTGGATCTGATCTTGGTTGAAAAAGTGAGCGTGCTCCTATTCAACCCCCCCCCCCCTCTAGTCGCCTTTTCGGTCCAACAATTTTGATGATTTTATGATCTATAGCAGTCATATGAAGAACACATGGATCATTTACGTGATGTTTTTAATGTTTTGAGAGATGCACATTTGTTTGGTAACCTTGAGAAGTACACCTTTTGCACGGATCGAGTCTCTTTTCTTGGCTATGTTGTTACTCCACAGGGCATCGAAGTTGATCAAGCCAAGATCGTCGCTATCCAGAGTTGGCAGTCTCCTAAAACGGTCACACAAGTGCGGAGTTTTCTAGGGCTCGTTGGTTTCTATCGGCGTTTTGTTCGAGATTTCAGCACCCTCACTGCACCGCTGAATGAGCTTACAAAGAATGGAGTTCCTTTTACTTGGGCCACCATACAACAACAAGCTTTCAACGCTCTCAAAGATAAGCTAACACACGCCCCTTTGCTTCAACTTCCCGATTTCAGCAAGACTTTTGAATTAGAATGTGATGCTAGTGGCATAGGTCTTGGTGGTGTGTTAATTCAAGAAGGAAAACCTGTTGCTTACTTTAGTGAAAAATTAAGTGATCCTAGTTTGAACTATTCTACCTATGATAAAGAATAATATGCTCTAGTTCGAGCTTTGGAAACATGGCAACATTATTTATGGCCCAAAGAGTTTGTAATACATTCTGATCATGAATCTCTGAAGCATATTCGAAGTCAAACCAACCTGAACCGCAGACATGCTAAGTGGGTTGAGTTTATTGAGTCTTTTCCCCCACGTCATTAAATATAAAAAGGGCAAAGAAAATGTGATAGCTGATGCTTTGTCTAGGAGATATACCATACTTTCACAACTTGACTTCAAAATCTTTGGATTAGAGACAATAAAGAAGCAATATGTGCATGATGTTGATTTTAAAGATGTATTGCTAAATTATCAAGAGGAAAAGGGTTGGAATAAATTTATGGTGCAAGATGGGTTCGTGTACCGTGCTAACAAGTTATGCATTCTAGCTAGCTCCGTTCGTCTTTTGTTGTTACAGGAGACGCATGGAGGAGGATTGATGGGTCACTTCGGCGTGAAGAAGACCGAGGACATTCTGACCCACTACTTTTATTGGCCAAAGATGAGGCGTGACGTCGAACGCTTCATTGCCCGCTGCACCACATGCCAAAAAGCTAAGTCACGACTTATCCTCATGGTTTATACATGACTCTTCCTGTTCCAAACATACCTTGGAAAGATATTTCTATGGACTTTGTTTTAGGGCTTCCTAGAACAAAGAAGGGGAGGGATAGTATTTTTGTTGTCGTGGATAGATTCTCTAAGATGGCTAATTTTATACCATATCATAAAAGTGATGATGCTACAAATATTGCTGATTTGTTCTTTAATGAAATTGTTCACTTGCACGGTATTCAGAATACGATAGTTTCAGATCGTGATGCTAAATTTATTAGTCATTTTTGGAGAACCTTGTGGGGTAAGTTGGAGACTAAGCTGTTATTTTTCACTACTTGTCATCCCCAAACCGATGGACAAACTGAGGTTGTCAATAGAACTTTGTCCACTATGCTTAGGCTATGCTTAAAAAGAACTTATAAATGTGGGAGGATTGCTTGCCTCATATGGAGTTTGCTTAAAATCGTTCGCTGCATTCTACCACAAAGAAGTGTCCTTTTGAGATTGTTTATGGATTCATCCCTCATGCACCTATCGACTTGTTACCTCTTCCAGCTTCAGAGAAAGTAAATTTTGATGCTCAACAACATGTTGAGTTGATACTAAAGATGTGTCGGCGCCCCGGGTGTCACACAACCCCGAGACCCTCTGTGCATACCAAGCTAGTCCCATGATCAGTAGCTAGCTTGCACAGTTGCAACAATGATGTAATCATAACCATTCAACAACGAACTAATGAAGCAGACAAGGTAATATTAATTAAACAGCAAAGACCTTATGGTCAAGGTTCTTACAAAAGTCGCCTCACAGGGCTTAGCAACAACAGAGTATCTGGCAGCGGAAATCTCAAAAACTCGTGGAGACCAATCGACATGCCCACAGGCAATCGAGTGGAGGACGTGACCTAGATCGCAAAGTCTTCAAAGTAGCCTTCTTCGTAGAACTCAATATTTTCTAATCCTACCATGGGGTGATCAACAAAAGGCATAAAGCGGTGAGTACATAAAGTACTCGACAAGTCGTGAGAAATGTATGCACATAGTATTCATGTCGGGCTTAAGCAAGGATGGCTTTATGGTTAATTTGCGAGAAAGCAAGTTTAACGATAAATCTGATAATTAGATGGCAAGCGAGATTTTAAAGAATACTACATAGATAACCAAGTTCCTTTGAATCAAGCGGTGAACATCCGTTCACTTCCCAACCATTCAACCAAGCGTTTCCATCGAACCAAACCACATTTTTGAAAATACTACCTTGCGAAATCACCGGGCATGTCCGTGCAGGGACACGGCTATTGAATAGATTTTGACACTCTGCAGAGGTTGTACGACTTTACCCACAAGAGATAAATCACTTGTAATGTCCGTCGACACACTTAGGGTGTGCGACTAAGTGACTATCACAAGGCCTTTACAAAGTTCCATTTTGCCTCGGTTACGCTCGCTAAGGTTTCGCCATCACGGCCCCTCTTGCGCCAATAATCAACCCTAACAGAACCGACTCAAAACTTCCCTAATTAGTTGGCGGTCAGTCCCATCTGGGACTTATGGTTGCCGAGGTGACCGGATCAATGACTTGCAAAGTTAAGTCCTTAGTTGGTCGCTCGGACAAGTCTACCACAACCCAATGTGCATCACACACCACTCTAGCTTCCTACCTCAAGCCCGAGCATAAATCATTTTTGTTCAATCCCGACCAAATGGCAATCCACGCCATGGCACAACATCTTTTAATAAAAGTGGCCTCACACCTTGTTCCATAGTTCCATTAGTCAAATTTCATTCATCATTGAACCGGTGATCGAAATCTGCGGGTAACTAGAGCATGTCTAAGCAATATCGCTCCCAAGTTGGTAATACAATTATGTCCAACTAGTATTAACCATCCTATGGTGTCCAAGGATATATGTCATTCAAGGAGACATTTCATTTCCAATTTATCAAGGAGGCATAATGGCAATTTGGTAATTATCTACTCCCAAAACCATTTTAATAAAACTAGCCATGCATGATACTTTAAAGCAATATACATTTGTAAAATGGGTTCAACATGGTCAAAGGCCTACGACTTGCCTTCGTTGACGAGGAGAGGTCTTGATCGTCGGGTCGAAGAAATCTTCCAAAGCAGGAATCTACGTGCGAGAAAAGCAACAAATAAATAAAACAGCACCAAATGAACTCCAAAATTACAAAACCAGTACCAAATGAAAGAGGGTGAATTTATATGAATTTAGAAATTTGGATCACCCAAATCGGAGTTCGGATGTGAAAGTTATAGCCAAAAGAACTTTCAAAATCACATAAAATGATGAAATTAGGGTTTTCGGATTTTGGTTTATTTTCCAAGCTGAAAAACCGGTTTTGGCGTCGGTGTTGCATAGCGTACGTGCGCGCTACGTGGCAGCCACGCTGGCGAAGCGACGCTTGGGCGCCGGCGTGACGCCACGTGGGTAGCCACGTGGGCTCGGCCCACTGGTCGAGAGAGAGAGAGAGAGAGAGAGAGGCGGGAGGCGCGGTGGCGCGGCCGAGCTGGAGAAGACGGCGGCGGCAAGAACGGAGAACGGCGGAGACGCAGGGAGACGGCGGCGGGAGGCGCCGAGGCGAAAAGAAGGAGAAGGCGGCGAACGCGGCGGCAAGAGAGAGAGAGAAAGAAGAGAGAAGAGAGACGCGCGCTGAGATTTATAGAGCTCGCGGGCGGCGGGCAGCAGCCGGCGGCAGGGCGCGGGCGTGGCGTGGCGCAGCGGGCGGAGCGCGGAGAGGCGACGAGACGCAGCGCCGGCAGCTGGATTCATGTGGCGAATTGGCGCGGCGTGTGAGCGGCGTGGGAGAGAGGGCGGCGGCGCGGCGAAGGCGACGAAGCAAACGCCGTCCGATTCCGTCGGACGGGGAGCGAGGAGGCGCGGCGAAGGAGAGCCGTCCGATTCGTCAGACGGTGAGGAGGAAAAAAGCGCGCGGCGAGAAGGCGAAGCGAAGCGCCGTCCGTCCGTCGGACGGTGGGAAGCGGAAGAAGCGCGGCGCTGCGGAAGCGTCGGATCGCGATCAACGGCGGAGAAGAAAGGAGAGCGCGGGTGAGAAGCGAGCGGCGCGGCGAACGGAACAGCCGGATCTTGATCCAGCGGTCGAAGAAAAAAAGCGGCCTTGGCCAACGAGAGCGGCGGATGGAATCAACGGCGAGGCGAAGTGCGCGGAGCGAACATGAGAGTGGGCGGGAGAGGGAAACGATCTTTGGGCGGCTAGGGTTTGGCCCACGACAGAAAGAGATTTTAAAATACATTTTTCATTTTAGAAATTCAAATAAATCAAAAGGCAATTTAGAAAATAGCAAATAGACTCCAAAAGTTCTGGAAAAATTCACAGAAATTCCTTGAATTATTCTAGACTTAATAAAAATACTTTTAACTTTAAATTTTCTTTTTCTTTTGCAAATAAATTAACTTTTAATTTCGGGAAAAAGGAAAATCAATTTCTAAAATCCAATAAATCCAAGAAAATTCTTAAAATAATAATTTTGATTTTAAATTCCAGAAATCTCAATCAAACCAACTTTAATTTAATTGAAGTTTGATTAACTCATATTCAAATGCAAATGGATTTTGAAATTTCCAAATTAAGCTTTTGACGAATAGAAACAAATGGTTTTCTTTTAAATTTTTTCAAAAACTCCGAAAAACGGGACGTTACAAGATGCATGAGACAACGAAAGAGAACATTGAGATTATGAATACTAAATATAAAGTTGCTGGTAGTCAGGGACGCAAGCATGTTTCTTTTGAACCTAGTGATCTTGTGTAGTTACACTTGCGTAAAGAACAATTTCCTAAATTGAGAAAGTCTAAACTCATGCCACGTGCAGATGGTCCTTTTAAAGTTCTTGAACGTATTAATGATAATGCATATAAGTTAGACTTGCCTGCAGATTTCGGGGTTAGCTCCAACTTTAACATTGCAGATTTGCGGCCTTTCTTGGGCGCGGTGGATGATCTTGAGTCGAGGACGGCTGCAATTCAAGAAGACGAGGATGATGAGGACATCACTTCTACTGATATGAACACTCCTCTTCCTACTACTTTGAATGATGTGTAAGGTCCAATTACTCGGGCACGTGCTCGTCAACTTATTTATCAGGTAAATTTATTTCTAGGGCTGAGTGTATTATTTGAGAACTCTATGATGCTGCCTAACGGAGATGATTTACTTGTACTTAGAAATCTAGGACTACGACCAGTTCAAGAAGGTTTACGACCAGTTCTATAGGGTCTACGACTACTTCAAGAAGGCCTGCGACCAGTTTCACCAGTACTCGGCGAGCCCAGGCCTCGTTGGACACAAACTACGACTAGAGATAGCATGGACTCCTCAAGACCACCCGAGGACCAGTCCTACGACTAGGTCTTCGACCAGAGATACGCGATATGAATAGTGAGTAAGGTGTCGTGTCACTATTTTGGGTCTAATAGGGCCTTGTAAGCGTGACGAGGTCGGAGCCCAGGTTGTGTACGCCTCTTCCCACGGCCTCACAACCCTAGGTCGACCTCCTCACGTCCCCCTATATATATACAGTATCCGTCATAGTTTAGGATGGGTTTTTCTTTGAGATTGTTCTGCTTAGAAGTCTCGCCGCACGTTTGGTAGAGGAACCCCACATTGTGAGCTTCATCTTTATTCGCAATACAATATCAGATTGCATCTTCTACTTTCTTGCTTGTGTTCTCGATTCGCATACAGGAGATAGCCTTCTTGTCGAGGTCAACCGCGTTCGGCACGGTTGATAACCATCATAGCAGTGGTGTAGTGATTGTGAGGGGTTCGATCTGTTTGGTTGGAGCCTTTGGATCATCAACGTCGAGATCTCCACAATTGACTTATCAATACCTTTCAAAAGATCGAGCCACAGACCTATCACCATCATTGCAAAGCAACAAATTTTTCACTGCTGCCCTTGGCAACCATGATGCCTTATTGCCATTGCTAGAGGTGGCTAAATGGGTCATGCCAGTCGGGCCGACTCGTAGCACGAGACTAGTGGCCCAGCCCTGGTCTGACACTGTAGTCGAGCCAGGCCGGTATGACTGTAGGATCAAGGATGGCCGACTAGAAGGGGGTGAATAGAATGTTTCTAAAAACTTAGGCTGTAATTAACAATTTTAACAAGTATGGTCAAATTAGATATTTCTACCACAAGTCAAGAGGAAAAATCTAAGCTTTCACTTTGACACCCCAAGGCTATGTCAATACTAAATACAAATTCAGCTAAGCAATTATACACAAATGAGAGCTAGAAATGTAAATGCAGAAATAGTAAAGACAAGAGAGAAAATCGCAATGAAGACAATCGATATTTTTCTCGTGGTATCGAAGACTTACAGATCTCCATTAGTCCACGTTGAGGTAAGCCAAACGAATTGGACCGGCTCCACAAATTGAGCCTAATGAACCTCAATTCCACTAGGGTTGTTCTTCCTCCACTCCGGAGATAGCGAGCACCGAACCACTCACAAACGGTGTCGGTCCTCTTGACAACCTTCTTGAAGAGATCACCGCATAATCTTCCTCCAAGCCGTCTAGGTGCTGGCAAGTACCAATAGTAATAAATCACGATCCTTGCTTGAAGGTTATGAAATGCCAAAGAGATTAACAAATTTGCAAATGCACTTCAAGGCTCTGAACTACCTCAAAATGTGAAATATGAGCAAATGAGTAGTAGAGAATGCACCAATGGCTCTAATGTATTTTATGAGGTCAGGGGTAGTGAGCTTGCTGCTGGTAAAAGGGTATTTATAGCCCTCAATCACAAAAAAGCCCGTTTGAAGAAATTCCCTAAAACAATTTAGCAGGTGCGATACTACAGCCATTGATCGACCGGTACTACCGTACTTACTATTCAACGGTCATATGGGGGTTCATTAAGTGCTTTTGAACTAGCCGTTACGGTTTGGTGAGGTACTACCACACTCACATGGTCCGTTACTACCTCTTGATGGTAGTACCACTCAGCTCTACCGGTATTACAGATTTTCAGAGGAGGAAAAACTCAAAAAACATACGCTCTGGAAATAACATACCGCCAACTGAAAATCGGACCTACCGCACTGCAGTAGTACCGCACTTCAGGTGTGATTATACCGCAAGATAGTAGTGTCGCAGTTATACTTGCGGTCATACCGGTTTTACTGACAACTACAGATCAAGATGCATGCATGACTTAGTTGATCAAGATGACACAAAATAAATCCTCAGGCTATTAGCCATGATCCCTCTTTATCATACAACATCTAGCCTATAAATTCAGTCTTTCGACCAATCATCGAGACTGATGAAAACTATAAAAGTGTCATTCGGTTATATAATACCATTATCTTGAGCCATGTCGATTTTTTTTGTTGTCATTGCATGTCATTCCCATGTCGTCATCCAAAATTCGGGACAAAACCTTTAAACATCTTAGTACACATGTTAGTGTCATAACACATTGTTGTCATTAATTACCAAAATTATTTTTAGGGGCCTAGATGCTTTCAATGACTCGGAGAGGCGTGCGGTGCTTGGGTCATGACCTTAGCCTAGCAGGCCATTCCGACGTGGCACGCACAGTACCGCATTGTGCACGGCCTGGCCCAGGCACGACATGACCCAAAGGTGGGCACATGGAGGTGGTGGCGGTGGCTGGGCTTACTTGACCTATCAGGCTTATCGTGCCCGGGCCGGTCCGGCATGGCCCAGAAGGTCAGCGCGCCATGCCTGTGTCGGCACCCAAGCCCACGGACTGACATGCCATGATCTGTTTAGTTAGCCAGACTAGCTATGCCATACCTAATATGACCCCGTGCTGGCACGGGCCAGTATCGTACCAGACTGGACCGCCCATTTGCCCACTTGTAACATCCCAATTTTTAGGGCTTTTTGAAAATTTTCAAAATAAAAATAACCATTAAGTTTTATTGAATTGCTAAAGCTTAACATGGAAACTTTTGAAATTAAAAGTGATTTAATATGAATTAATCAAACTTCAACTAATTCAAAATTTAGTTTATTTTGAGTTTATTGGAGTTCTCTAGTATTTCAAATCACATTTCTCTGTTTTGGCCAAATTCCCGTCGGTCGTTCCTGCTCCTACCTCCTCCCGCACCTGCCCCTTGACCTTGATGACTCTCCATGCGCCCCATTGCCGAACCCTGGAACCACCTTCCCCGAGCTGCTCCCTCTCCCCCTCCCATTCTCGGCTATAAAAGGGCCAGCACCATTTCTCGATTACCCACTCGTTGTCGACCATCCTTTCGGTTTCGACCAATCTCTTGGTTTCGACCATCCTCGTGGTTTTTACCATCCTTCCAGTTTCGACCATCCTTTCAGTTTCAACCATCCTCTTGGTTTCGACCATCCTTTCGGTTTCGACTATCCTTTCAGTTTCAACCATCCTCGTGGTTTCGACCATCCTTTCGATTTCGACCATCCTTTTGGTTTCGACCATCCTTTCAGTTTTGACCACCCTTTCGGTTTTGACCATCCTTTCGGGTTCGACCAGCCCTTCAGTTTCAACCACCCGATCGGTTTCGACGACCTTTCGATTTCAACCACACCCTTCGACCAGACCCTCCCACCAGGTCTCTCTCTCTCTCTCTTTTCTCTGTCCGTGGTCTTGCAGAGGTAATATCGAGCCATATCATTGTAGGGCGTAACCTTAATTAGCATAGTCGTTTTAGTCTAAAGTTTCAAACTTTACTTTCTAAATTAAACCAACCGATTAACATGAATATATATTCTTTTCTCATCTTATTCTATTCTTTTCTCATCTTATTCTAATCTTTCCTCATATCATCCATAAGTTTTTGCATTTTATCTCTTCTAAAACTTTGTTTTTGAATTTAAATTGATCTTCCCCACCTTAGTAATATCTATAGGATTGAGTTTTTGTGATCAAAGCGATGGATGCCCCAGAAGTTTCAAGAGATGTCGAGTGTTTCATGTTGACTGCCCTATAAGATAGATTACTAGTGTTGTACCTAAGTGTCCTTCCTAGCTTTAGTATCATTTGGTCCGTAATAGGATATTTTGAGTAAGTATCGTTTTTTTATTGCTTCTTGGTAGCTTTTCGGCTATTTGTTCGTTGGGCTAAACCGATTTTCACTTGTTGGAGTTTTCCCTTGTTAGATTGCTCTGTCTTTCTCCCTTGTTCTCTCTAGTCTGTGTGCTTTTCCCTCTCACCTATCGTGTTTTCTTTCTCTCATCTATTAAACCCGGGAATGTTTGTTTCAGATGGAACAGACCCACAACTCAGCAAGTTCGAGTGAACCATTGGATCCCAATGCCAGTGTTAACCCCAATACACCACCTCCACCGGCCACAGTAGCAGACCAAGGCTTGGGTCAGTTTATGGCAGTTCAGACTCAGTTAATAAATACCATGATGCAGAATATGAATCAAATGATGAATCAATAGAATCAGGCTGCTGCTGCGCTAGTCAACATGATGAACTAGCAGAACCAGACTGTTGCTTCTCTTATGACAATGGTGAACCAGAACCATCAAGCTGATGCCATGTTGTCGCCACCACCAGCTTTTCAGCAATCAAAGTTTTCAAGGTTCATGAGGACACATCCACCTACATTTTCAAACTCCTCCAAACCACTAGACGTTGACGATTGGGTATGCTCTATTGGGAAGAAACTCGCCGTTGCTCAATGTAATGACCGTGAAAAAGTTCTTTATGCCACACAACAGCTAGAGGGCACTGCAATAGAATGGTGGGAGAATCTCTGTGTAGCCCATGAGAATTCAGAAGATATTTCCTAGGCCAAGTTTTCAACAGCTTTTTGTCACTCTTATATCACTGAGGGTAAAATAGAAAGGAAGAAAATTGAGTTACCAAGGGTCCAGTCACCAAGCGTATCCCATTTCGATGACATGAGTCACGTTCTTCCTGAAAATCACCATCCAGGGAAGAACGTTATTTGTTATAGATGTTGTGAACAAGGACACCTTGCCTGCTAATGTCCTCAAAAGGGAGAGACAAAATAAGATAATCATTGTGCTAACTGCAAAAGAACGGGACACTATTTCTCTGGGTGTCCCAAGAGGGAGCTAATCCAGCATAAAGTATGTAACTATTGTGTCAAGAAATAGCACCTTACCAAGCAATGTCCCTTGCATAAGCAAGTATTCTTGGCACCACGAGCAACTTCAGCATTTGAAGTCAGATCAGAAGAACCTCCGATGTGACACCAAGACGCAATAATCTCTAAGCCCGTCTTGAGAAGCCAAGTGAGCCATGTCACTACAACAGAGGCTCAAGCTGAGCGAAGGCAATTGAGGTTCTGCCCACCGAACCATTCTAAAGATTGTACATGTATTCGTTGTGGAAAGATAGGGCATAGTGCTAGCGAGCACGAAATCAATTGTTCAAACTGTGAAGGAAATCATCCACTCGGAGAATATCCAATGAGCAAGATTACCTGTTACCTATGTGAGAGTAAAGATCATTATCCAGCCCAGTGTCCTTTGAAAACAATGTTGACCCCGATAATACAACAGCAGTGTGAAAATTTTCCAGCCGCTCTCATCCAAGTCGAGGAAGGCATGACCATGGGTACTTCTACCAAGTTATCCCAAGAATTAGAGAAACCAAACTTCCACAAGATCAATCCCAAGACACTCTATTTAGAAGCTACTTGCCATCAGCCGGACAATTGTCACAAGAGGAAGATGGTGAATCAAGAAAAAAATATTGCAAAAAACTCCAAGACTCGTGTGATTCAACCTCAACCTAACCGAACACTAACAATAACCCCACTCATGACTCTAAGATCAGCATTACGACCACCGATGCAGATGTTCCGTGACAACAATGGTGGATAATCTCAACAGAACAAAACCTCCAGGACAGGAGTATAATGTTTTAGGTGCCAAGAGATGGAACATTTTGCCAATAAATGCCCGCAAAGACATTTAGCACTCACTTCAGACAGCATTCCAGAAGCTACTCTGATCGCAACAATAACACCAACATCAGGTGGTGAAAACAACAGAAGAAACATATCACAGTTGCATAAATACAAAAGTTTAGGCTTGACAATGCCTCAAGAAACAACCGTGAATCAGCCGGCCAACTTGTTGCTTCCCAACACATCCATTGGAGGCCCGTCACTGAAGAACTCATCACATGTCGCGGGAATCAAGTATTTCAACTGCCACAAGATGGGTCACTATGCTAACAATTGTCCACCGAAGAAAGCTTCAACATCAAATGGTCCCCTCTCAGAGGTCATTTGCTTCAGGTGCCAAAAGACATGCTATTTTGCTCACAGTTGCCTACGAAAGAAAGCCCCGACACCAATTCTCTTCAATTTGGGAGCTACACCAGGAATAGGCCAAGGGACAACTCAGATTCCAAGTCAAGCCATCAGGACTCCACTTCCTTCTGCAAGAGGGCAAGTGACATAAGTCGCCGCAAAGCAAGCCCAATCAGCTCATCACACCATTTCTGGTAAGTTCTTAGTTAGTACAGCCTCGGTTACAGTTTTATCACGCTCAAAGGGGAAAGTTGAATGGAAGAGTGAGCAGAGTCCGAGTCCTAAACCTATTCTCTAGTCCGCCCGAATCTCAGGGTCGAGATTCCGTTTACGTGGGGTAGGTTTGTAACATCCCAATTTTTAGGGCTTTTTGAAAAAATTTAAAATAAAAATAACCATTTGGTTTTGTTAAACAGCTAAAGTTTAACTTGGAAACTTTTAAAATCAAAAGTGATTTAATATGAATTAATCAAACTTCAACTAATTCAAAATTTGGTTTATTTTGAGCTTATTGTAGTTCTCTGGTATTTAAAATATCATTTCTCTGTGTTGGCCGAATTCTCATCGGCCATTCCTGCTCCCGCCTCCTCCCGCACCTGCCCTTTGACCTTGTTGCCTCCTCGTGCGCCCCATTGTCGCGCCCTGACACCACCTTCCCCAAGCTGCTCCCTCTCCCCTCCCATTCTCGGCTATAAAAGGGCCAGCACCCTTTCTCGACCACCCTCTCATTGTCGACCATCCTTTCGGTTTCGACCATCCTCTTGGTTTTTACCATCCTCGTAGTTTCGACCATCCTTCCGGTTTCGACCATCCTCTTAGTTTCAACCACCCTTTCGGTCTCAACCACCCCTTCGATTTTGATCACATTTCAATTTCGACCACACCCTCCGACCAGACCCTCCCACCATGTCTCTCTCTCTTTTCTCTGTCCGACGGTCCAACACCACCTCTAGCCATGGCCACCCAGCAAGGCTCACATGTCTCAACTCTCTCCCCCCCTCTCACACTCAGGTAGAGAGAGAGAGAGCTAGCTCTAATCAGTATTGAGTAATCATCCCTACTTTTGCTGTGTCCATTGATTTGCATATCAGCAAAAGTAGGAAAAGAAGTGGCAAATTAATAATGCCACTTTCGCATCCAAGTTTTATTATAGCTAGCCTTTCTGCTGCAAGACTGCAATGCATTTATACGGTAATGACTCGCGTCACAGAGGCGCATGCCTAATCATCTCCGGATCATTCTTTCAGAAAAAAGAAGCTGCACCTTTAAAGAAGAAAGAAAAGAGAGATCAATGAAAAAGAGGCTGCGTACGTGTAGATGGTCAACGTTACAGTCTCTTGCACAGACAGTACCCCACATGCCAGATTCCATAGCATATCGTCCACATCAAATGCAAACAAACCGCATCCCATGTATGGAAAATTCAATGCAACTCACGATACCTATCAATTTAAGGCACTATCCCCAATTTGATAATTTTACATAATTCTTACGAGAGTTGCATTGTTTCCTGCAAAATTTCGATGAATTTTGTACAAAATTTCTATAAGACGTCCAACCCAGTAAAGAGTACGATGGAAGAGCAGATATGTAGCTATTGGCTCCATACTCGACTACTCTATGGGTGGAGTGGCTATACATATGCGTACAATTGAAATTTCAACAGGAATTTTGTAAGATGATGGACCTCACATATCATATTCTGCTACATGTATATATTGGACACATCCATCAATTAGCATATAAAGAATTGCCATCAAACACATAGCAATTAGCAAATCGACATTTCCAGTACTCGTCAGAAAATAGATTTTTTGCTCCTTTCATGCACTCCTTGCTTATTTTAAGTGGCTGCAATCGGTGGTGGAACTACCGCAGGGGGCGGCTGCCCCAGGAGACAACACCCCCCCCCCCCCAGCCCGCGCGCCCACCAAAGCCAAGCCGTCCTGGCGCCATCGCCATGAGCGCGCAGGCGCACAACCACTGATCCCAAAACTATGTGGGCCGAGATGCATCGAGTGGAAGCCGACAGCCCAAGCCAAATGCATTCTAGGTAACCCTAATTCCCTAATCCTCCTGCCGACCATCTCCACTCTCCAACACCCAGCCCCTGTCCGACTGTCCCCTCCACGGCTCCACACTCCACCAGTCCACCGTGCGATAGCTGTGGCCTTGACGCAGCCGAGGTGCGGCGTGGCGGGCGCTAAGGTGCAACCACGCGGCTGCTGCAGACGTGAGAGGGCTACGGCGTGGGGGCGGGCGGGTGCTACGCCCGAGGGCTACCGCTGCAGCCTTGGGCGCGGCGCGCTAAGGTGTGGCGTTAAGACTCTTGTGCGACCGCGCTGGCCACGCGAGGACGGTGAGGCGTGAGGCACAAGCGACCATCGAGGCTCGGTGCGGCAAGGCGTGGGGCACTGAGTTAGCCAGAGGCGAGCACCAAGGTGATCCACTGAGCCTTGAGCCTTTTGACTCATCTTGAAGTTCTGAATTTTGATTTTCTAGAGTAATTTTTTTGTAATTTTAATTTCTTGTAGAAAGTTTATAAGAAAATGAAATCAATACAGACTTATTTTAGAATCGCAACAGTATATAACAATTCCCAAGTGCAAGCAGTTGAAACATCTAATGACATTGCCAACAACACATAGAATCGCAAAGAGGGCTCGTGCTAGTGATGTGTTTAATCGACGACAACTTTATTGTCGATCGAGATGACAATGTTTGTCTGTTTATATCAGTTAGATCTTGACAATTTGAACGTATTTGATATTATTAACTATATTGACTATTGAATCACATTGTATCTCGGTGTTTCTTACACTACAAATTTACCTCGCGTCTTTCAAATTTCTAACTGCACCACCGGCGGCAATGGTAAGCTCGAGGAGATACCGTCGTTCGCCTGTCTTGCTTCCTCGAGGTAGTCTATTCTATTCATCGTTTTCTATTATATTCTTGCCTCCACGTAGAGCTGGGACTTGGGCCGTGCTTTTTTGGGCCAGCCCGAAGCCCGGTCGGCACGGCACGGTCTAAGCACGGCACTACGGCGCGTGGTGGGCGGGCGAACTGAAATCGTCCGTTAGGCGGCGCGACGCACGCACGATCAGTTGGGCCGTGCTTGGGCCGGCACGGCACGAAATAGGCCCAACCTTCCCGTTCTTGCGCAATCCGTCCCTCAGCCTGACCCAATCACTCCCCCACACCGGCCTAGCCCAACCAATCATTCTCTTCTGCCACCCGGCCTAGCCCACGGGTGTCTTTATCTTCCTGGACGGTGGAGGCGGCGGTTGTCGTCTTCTCAAACGTCTATAGTTACTTAGAGCTGGGCTTGGGCCGGCACGGTACGATCCCAACACGGTGGGTTTTGGGCCGTGCCTGGGTCTGATCAGAGGCGAGGCGGGCCGACATGGCATGACACGGTGGGGTGACCGGGCCGAACTAGCATGACACGACGCGGCTTGAAGCACAGCGGGTCTGGGCCGTGGCAGCACGGCACGGCCCAATGCCAACCTCTACGTCCACGTGAAGTAAATAGCAGTCTAAACTAGAAAGATCTAAAGGCCTAAAGAAATGTTTCTGACCCTACATATATTGCAGAGATTAACGTCTGGGTAAAGCTGTATCAATTTTGCCTTTTAGATTAACCTTATGAAATCTTCGCCACTAATCGTGGTCATTCCATGATCGAGTAATGAAATATCAGTTCTTTTTGGAAGCACGAACAGTGCAATGGAAGCAGCAGCACGAGAGCAACATCACACACACACGCTCTCTCCCCCTCATGTATATCAATCTATACCTACCAGCTTGCGTGTGAGGAAAGCAAGTAGGACAAAGGTGTTCGCAAGTAGGACAAAGGGAACACCAGCACGAGGACAAGCACGCGTTTTTAAGTGAATTAATTAGTGCATGTAATTCAATATGGTATCAGATTTGAGAGATTTTGAGTTAAGATTCAATTGGCGTAATTAAAAAATTAATTGCAACCCACTTCTATTCTACGTATTAGGCCTGAGGGAGTCTATACATGAGGGAAATGTTGAAGTGTAAGTGAACTGTACGTCTTTCCTCATCAGTTTAAACTTTTAGATGAAATAATTGGTTTATACAACTCAAAAATGTCCATTAAGGAACTCGTGCCATGCACTCGTTATGTCACTACAAGAAAACAGGCTATTAGTCACCAAGTATTTTGTTACCGTGCAGTTTGGTAACCATATATTTATTTATTAATAGAGACCAACATCTTAATTCCTTCCTTGTTTTGCCAAAAGTCAACGACGAGAACGGAGAGGCACACTACTTCGGGGATCGAAGGAGGAGGAGCGGCCGTAGTGACCCACACACGGCTGAATAGGAGGAGGAGGCGCACCGGAAACGAGGTCCTCTACTGCACTTGATTAAGGTGTGTGTTTGAGACGTGATTTGATTTAATCAACTTTTTCATTGAGTGTGTGTGCTTGTATGTACGACCATTTGGTTGGTTTTGGTGCGAGATTGGGCTAGGATGCTGGATTGCGAGTGCTAGGGTTCTAGAAATATGGGTATTTTTCGTGCGAGATTGGATTAGCATGTTGGATTGTGAGTGCTTGGGTTTTAGGAATGTGGTCAGTTTTTGTGCAAGATTGGATTAGCCATTGGCATGTCAGATTCAGAGTGCTAGGGTCTTAGCAAGTAGCATGTTAGATTGTCACATCTAAGTAGGGGTGTCAATCAGATACGAATTATCTATTTTATTCAATTAACATATTCGACAAGCACTACTACAAAAAAAAAGGCTAATACTGGTCGTCTCATCACAGACGATTGACCAAAACCGTCAGTACTAAAAACAATCACAGACGGTTTTGATTTAGCGACCGTCTATATTACTAGCTGCGCTTAAAACAGTCTGTGATACTTCCAACCCTATTTATTTTCAGATTCTATGGTACTTTGCCCGCACCTCCACTCAAACGATTAAGTTTCTCAACTCTCCCTCTTCCCCTAAGCCCGTCGCCCCGTCCTCGACGCCACCTCCTCCTCGAGCCGGGCTCGCCTCCTCCCCGGAGCATGCTACGGTGTTGAAGAGGTCATTATCTTGACTTGTGTTTCAAAGGAACAAATCGTAAACTTTAGTCTTGATCGGAACTTACACATCATAGACAACGCTTCACAGTCTATGATGTGTAACTTTCGATCGAGACTGTTTATGATGGTCATTAAGATATTTTCTTCTACTAATTTTTTGAAGACTTCAATCCATAGACTAAATTGACTTTTCGACCATCTTGAAATCATGATCCATGAATTTTGTATTTTCCACGGTGGCCGAAAGGTGATCGAAAAATCAATTTGTTCCATGGAATGCATCTATTCGGATTTGAGAGATTTGGAGTTAAGAACTTTAAAACGAAGTAGAAGTAGGAAAAATGAAAGTTAAGTATGTGTGTAAGTTCTGCCCTTCTGATGGTTATTTATAGGCTATCGACTTGTGGCAATGTTAAAAGGAAGTCCAACGGATAAAATTTTATTAGAATCTTTCCCAATAAATCGTTGAAAAATTAAAGCATCACCGTCTCTTCAGAAATTGTTCTCATGAAGACGGTTGACATCCTTTTTTCTATCTATTTATGTTTGTTGGCTAGCATTTCCTAAGGCTAGCTAATAAATAGACATAGATTTAGCAATACAAAAGAATATCACAGACAGTTCCTTAGGACAAACTGCATGTGATACATCAACTATCACAGGCGGTTTTATTTATAAATCGTATGTGATTGAGTTAATAACCGTCTATGAGTCTGCATTACTGGCGGTTCAAAACCATATGTAATAACTTCATGTCATTAATGACTCATAAACTCATATAGCTCACGAAACTGTTTGTGATGATGTTTTTGAGCCGTCTCTAATGGCCTTTTCTGCAGTAGTGAGGATACAGATATGCTTTAGATTTTTTCCATCCGATTAACAATTTTTCTTCTATTCATATTCGTATTCAAATAAAAAATATGGATACGAATATGGAATGGACTTTTGCCATCTGAAATGTTATTTTATCCGCACTATTCGTATTCGAATAAGATAATTAGTTGGGTGAGTATTTTTTGTTTAATATGAATTCATGTTTTTAGGTGAAATAGATAAACTATAATGATTAAGTGTGTTATGCACGAGGATAAAGTATCACAGATATCTTGTCATTATGTAAGTTATGAGGATACTCGAATCCGACTGAATTGGCTAGGTATTCTATTCGCATTCATTACAACATTCGATTCGTATTCGTATTTGACGATATTCGAATATGAATTCATATTTGTTTAGAAAATACGAATACGAGAATACCACTATTCGATTTGTATTCGATCCGTTGACACCCTACATCTAAGGCTAGAAATTCAAGTTAAACATATGGAATCCTCTCGAATAGCACCTTACTGTCCATACAGATTTCTTTTTGTGAGTAGTAGAATATTGTTGAAATTGATAATTTGTTTAGCTACTATAGGAAAGTGTTACAAACCTGTACTAAGGGCTTCTAACTAGCAAATGTGAGCTGACTGACTGGTTCACAGCATTATCAATTCCACCACACTTGATTTATCACCATCTACATTCTTAGATTACTTAAGAAAACTAAAAATGGGATAAGGAGTTTGCTTTCTGTAGTCCAAAATCAAGACATTATTGCCAAAAAAAAAAACTAAAACGTCATCTTCCTTTTCCTCAATTCGCATTTTAGTTGTCCCATTGAACCAGTGTATTTTACAATTCGCCATCTTTGATATTAGTTCTACTTTTTTCAGATAATGATGTCTTATAGAAAATTTAAATGCAATTGTAATCTATCCATAGCTTTTGCTCATTTCTTCAAACATTAAATCTCCTAGTGTCGGTTTAATTGACACTCTCATTGAGTGTTGGTTGGCTCTCGAATCGTAGGAGCCTTTGGTGAATACCGATCGCCCATGATAACATCGAGTATGTTAACTCTCGATGCTAGGCTACCATTGTTGTTCTTTACGGTCGGATTGGCCGGGCTTGTAGAGGCATTCGGATGTTACGAACTAGTCGGAACAACGGTTGCTCGAAGCGCCACGGATGGCGGTGGTGAATCTTCATCCATCCGGTCGATCTCTGGTCTCGTGAGTAGCAAGCCGATGAGGAGGATGATGAGGACATACCGTTTTCTTCCATGGCGTGCATGCGCGTCCATGTCGAGTCAGAGTAATCCGCCAAATCGAACCAGTTTTCTTCATCTCAAGTCCTTACTGTGTTCGCATGAGTGATGACAGAGTGAAAGGAGTAAATGAAGAATGCTTGAGCAAAGCGATCTTCAAGAACCCAACGCCTTCTTCCCCACAGACGACGCTAGGTATCGACGATCGAGCCGCCGATTGTACGAAATAAAACAGAGGAAAATGGCAAAGGGTTCTTGAGAGAGAATGGGGTTGCTCTTTATTGCTATGAACAGGCTCCTTTACAGGGGATGACTTTAACAAGGCTGTGGACTAATCCTAATTACACCGAGTGTAATGCTTGCTATGCTATTGAATCAAAGTTGAAACATGAATCTAGTGTTGATTGCGATGCCTCAATTCGATGCCATTGTTCCTCCGTGCTCCGTCCTTAAATAATCAACGAAGATGTGACAGTTACTCCTGGAGAATACGCCTATTAGAAGTGACACATCTGGTCGAGGGGACAGTTGTTGTTAGTAAAACAGTAACTGGTCATCGGTTAGCGTATGTGAGACACTCAACCATATGGTAGTTATTGTCAGTGTCTTAGCATCAGGAACCGTCGCGTGGTATGGAGCAAATATGACATGTGTTTCATTCATCACGCGGTAAGAATATACTTGGAGTTAGATCCAGATACCAGTTCAAAGCTTCTACAAGCAGTCATCTGGTCGGGGACCGAGTACAGGACCTTGTCCGACCAGGGTATCTATAAGTAACCTCTGGAATCTTTATGATCACGGAGGTCGTTAGCCTTAAGGGTTACGACCACGAAAATATATAATCTTTTAATTATATATTAAAGTAATACATAGATATTTTAATCATTGTCAACCATTTTTCCATATCAAACTACATCGATGTTCTCCTTGGTATCATGTCCAAGACCTTCCTTGGTATCATGTCCAAGACCTTGTAGCAGAATACTATTTGAAGAACAATCTTCGTAATGTAATGCTTTACATGCAGAGACCATGGTTCATTGTTCTTTCGGTAAAACACAATTCACTGTACTGATGAGTTACATAATAATGGTTCACTGTTCTATTTAGCATTTGACATTTGGATACTCTACTCGATGTACAACTGTAGATAAACATGATGTCCTTAAAACAAAAGCATGAGTTGAATTTGAAGATTTTGTAGTCGATGTCGCGAATATTGTGTTGTTCCATACGTGCTTTGAAAGGTTAAAATCGCAATAGTATTGTGATTAGTATGCATTACTTCAAATGCATACTTGACCATGCTAGTCACCAAGGTCATGTTTCTTGGTAGTTATATGTCTGCAGTAATCGAGACCTTGGTGTCTAATGCTTTTGGCTACCAAGTATTGCTTGGTTACTAAAAACCTATGGTCACCACGGAGATCAATGTTGGCTGCTAAAGGTATTTAGCAACCAGATTGTAGCCACAAGATGAGCCCAAGGTCTATTGGTGACTATATATCAATAGCAACCATTATTCAACTTCTAGCAACCAAGGACCTTGCTCACTAATGGCCTGTTTTTTCGTAGTGTGTGATTATTTAACGATCGATAAGCAAAAGCAATGATAATATGATATGATCTTTCTGATTTAATCTACACAATAATTAAGCATGCATGCAAGTTGAAGAACACCAAGGAGTAGAGGTTAACGAAGTAAAACTTGCCAAAGAGCTAGCTAGCTACCCGGGAAAATCAACCTGCTCTCGTCATGTACTAGGAAAGAAGCAAGTAAATTAACCTACTCCGATGTACAGATCCACGAGTCCATGCCTTGCGTTCTCATGGCCGCCGTTGCCGAGGCCGCGTCCGTCGTTGTCGTTGCGGCGACGCCGGCAGACGTGCTCTCTACATTGCGCTCCGGTAGAGGTGTCGCGCAGGCCGAGCCGGCACCGGAGGAGTAGGTCGTCTTGCAGCCGCCGGGGTCGCCGCTTCCTGCCCCGGAAGCGGTCCCGACTAGGCCGGACAGCTCGTCGCCGCCGTGGCCGTGGTCACGGTTTCGTGGGTGCAAGTGCGTCCCCTCGGAACCCATGATGCCATGCGTGAGGCCCAAGAAGTCGGCCAGATCCTGCAGCCTCGGCCTGGACGGTGATATGCCGCGGCTGGCCGCGTCGAACAAGGGGTGCGCGGGGTACGTGGCGTCGCCGCCGAGCTGCGCGCCGAGGGGGCTTTGGAAGGAGAGGTAGTTGCTACTGTGATCCTGCATCCCACGAAGAGTGGACGGCCCCGACGCGAGCAGGTGGTAGCTGTCCCCGGACGCCACCGCCGTGGTGCTTGGGCTGGCGGACGCCGCGGTGGAAGTTGTAATGGCAATGTTGGACGGCGCAGGCGAGGACGTGGAGGGCGAGGCGAAGGGTGGGAAAGGGGATGGATGGATCTTTTGCGCGAACGGGCGGAGGAGGTAGGGCGGGAGCGAGGCGGGGGCCGCGCAAGCGGCGGCGGGGAGGAGGGAGGAGGGGGGAGGGAAGAGGTGGTCCAAGCGGAAGCGGGTGGGCCCGCCGCCGGCGAAGGGCGGTGAGGGAATTCCGGTGAACTCCTGCACCATGGCGCGGAAGTTGGAGATGTCGGTGGTCAGCACCGTCGTAGGCGCGCGCCGCGACGCCCGCATCCGCTTCCTCGACCCCCTCGTCGGCGCCGGCGGCGCCAGCTGGGCTGGTGCCGCCTGGTCTGCACAGGCCGGCACGCCATGGGACGAAGACGACGGCGAGGCTCCGCCGCCTGCTGGGAGTGACGCCGACCATTGATGCACCGCGAATTCTTGAAGGTCGTAGAAGGAGCCGCCGAAGTCCGCCACTGAGGGCGACGCCGACGCCGACGCTGACTGCCGGAGCAGAGCGGCGAGCGGCGAGGAGTCCACGCCCCCGCCGCATCTGGAGTCGAACTCGTCGTCGCCGCCGCTGGACGACTGGAGGGTGCCGCTGTTGCCGGAGTCCATCCTGTGCAAGTGCAACCGCAGCTCACCAAGCTACGACAACCATCGATCGAACTATCTCACCAACCAAAGCAAAGATCAACTGCTCCACCAGAACGGGGAGAGCTCTAGCCGCGAGGAGCGACCAACTCGGGAGAGACGCCGAGGCTAGTATGCGCCGGCGAGATCGAGAGGGAGAAGAGAAGAAAAGTGATGGATGAGGTGAGGTTTCACGCTAGTTATCCAGGAGGGAGAAGAAGAGAGCCCCCTCTCTCTCTCTCTCTCTCTCTCTCTCTCCACCGTTTTAATTGGCTTTGCTGTTAGTGTTTTGATACGGTAAAAGTAAAAGTGTATACTACTTTTTTTTTTCCCAATGTTACTACCGTACTATTTTAATTACTTTTTTTTTCATTACTGCTACAGTAAAACGCTCTCTCTCTCTCTCTCTCACGAAACACCTCTAGGATCCGGTTGTTTTGTGGCGACAGACAGCGCCCTGCCGTGCGCATGATTTGGCGCTGTGAAAAAAGTTGCGTGCGGCTGGGGCCCCGGCGCGCGCGGCTTGGCAGGGCAGCGATCCAGAGGTTTATTCGGGTCGGGACGGTGTGTCATGTGTGTGCGCGCGCGCCCGCCCGCCCGGGAAAGCTAGCGCCTGCGTCTCGATCGGCAGGGGGGGAATCATGGCATGGCATGGCATCTGTTGTGTGCGCGTCTAAGCTTTTGAGCCTTGATGGCTGTACAAAAGGGCATAAGGGGGTAGGAGGAAAAAGATGAAAAATGGACACTTTTGACCGTATGATGTACGAAAATTCCTCATTTAGCTTTCTTCTGTAAAATTTTTTAAAAATAGCCCCTCTCAATACCTCTGCCGTCGGGGCAAGCAGTGGCCCTCCTTTTAAAAAATTAAAAATATAATATTTGTTCGACAAATTTTTAAATATAATAAATAAGCTCAAAAAATTATGAAACTTTGTATGGAGCCTCCTGGCATAGTGTGCTTGGTTGTGTAATTTTTCTTAATTTTTTTTTCTCTGCATGATTCTTTGAAGTCAAATTTTTGTATGAATTTTCTAATATAGAAACTGAGGTCCGAACATTATGAAATTTTTTTATCGGACTCTACACAGAGGACTTGATTGTGTAAATTTTATGTTATTTTATATGCTCCGAGATTATCTCGAGAAATTCGTGGTCTAGGTGTGGAAATTATGGCGAGACGTTTGAAATTAGGGTTTCTTGATTTCATGTGACTCGAAATGTGTGAAGTTTATTACCACATGAGTACTCTTAGCCGCTATGATTCTTGATCATATTTTTAAAGATGCCAAGAAGCCCGACCTAAAGGGGTTGAGAGCGTTGTGATTACGAAGATACCTTAAAACATAGAAGAATCAATGTCGATGTCAATAATTATTTACGGAATTCCGGAGAAGAGGCATATTTGCAATATAGTATTATTTTGATGGCTCGTGAGGCCCAAAATCGTAATTGTATTGCACTCATGAACGAAACACGCTTCATGTGGTCACATGGCATGTTGGTTCGGCTAATTGGTTTAGTTACATACGCTACTAATGCGGTACATTGCGACACAAGCCTCGGGCCATGTAAGCACGCATGCCTTTAGGAGATAGTAAAAATATGCCTAGTAGAAGAGGGACTACTACTGAATGGCCCGACCTCATTGTGTGGACCGGGGCCATTGCCCTTCCTCCCGAGCTCGGCGTTGTACTCCTCGCCGCCGCCTCGCCTCGGCCGCCATTTCCCTCTTTTTCACGATCCCGCTCGCGTGCCTCGCGCTCCTGCGCTGCCTGCGCCTCGAGATGGGCTGCGTCTCCGGCGGATACGCTCGTTGCACTCTTGATCAAGCGATCCTCCTCCGGATCTCGCGTCCCCTTCGGCATTCCACTCCTCGAAGTCGGCCGCCATCGGTCGTGTGGATGGATTTCTAGGTCGATCCTTTGGCGGAAGCCACGAGAGGCTCCGGTGACTACGGGTAGACGGGAGGCGTAAGCGCGTATTATGAAAGAGAGTTGGTACGTGAACTTCTTTGTAAGTACTCCTTACAGGCCGATATGTTCTCGTATCCCAACGACGGTCGGGATAGTCGGAGGAGTAATTGGGACAACCCGATGGCGCATGCCGAGGTGAGTCGGTGCTTGGATTTGAAGAACTTGCATGTGTCCTGCGCACCGACGGAGGCGGCGTCTCTCCTCTGGCGGGTGTTGCGCGAATGCTCGGTTGGGACGTTCTGGCGGGGTTCTTTGCTACGGGGCTTCATTGCGAAGAGCTTCCATCCCGGCACGCTTGCTCTTGCTGGGTCGAGCCGCAAGACATCCCTAGCTTGTTCGGCCCGTGCCGTAGAAGCCCGAGCTAACTCGCGGATCTCGTCACATTATACTTCTTGTCCATCCTAGCGTGGCGAAGCAAGCTCTTGTTTAGCGGCGTGGTTGGCTTTGGTTGTGTAGTTCATGTCTTTCACCTCGTTTATAGGCCACATGGTTGGCTTGGTGTGGTTAAATTGGCGTGAGTGGTCGGCGTGGCGGGGTGTTGTCGCGTCTGCTGCAGAGTGCGGTCATTCGGCTGAAAAGGTGGCAAGCGAGGTGATGTCGCGTCTGCTGCGAGTCGCGGTCATTCTACTGAAAGTCGGCGTGCTTTGCGAGCGCGGTCATTTCGGCTGAAAAGGTGGCGAGGCGGTGTTGTCGCGTCTGCTGCGAGTCGCGATCATTCGGCTGAAAAGTGGCGAGGCGTCGTTGTCGCGTCTGCTGCGAGTGTGGTCATTCGGTTTGAAAAATTTGGCGAGGTAGGGTCTTGTCGCGTCATGTTTGGCATAGTGCGGTCATTTCGATCGAAAAGTGGCGAGGGGTGTTGTCGCGTCTGCTTTGCATAGTGCGATCATTTCGTTACGAAAAAGTGGCGAGAGAGTGTTGTCGCGTCTGCTTTGTAGAGTGTCCGATTAATCGCACACAAAGTATTCATACCGGAATTAGACGTATGCATACATCATCACGTAGTACAACAACATCCCAAAGGCATGCATCATGTAGTGCAGGGATGCATAGATAAAGAGTAGATATTACAATCTACTTGGCAAGAACAAGAAATAATAGAAGCAAAACAAAAAACCGACTATATGAACTAATTTACGAAGAGATTTCTCAATCCTGTCCATCTTTTCATCCAGTCTTTTAAGAACATTATCTGTATTTTCCATCGGTTCATCCGATGGTCGAGACACTTGACGAAATGCAGCCACACGACGGGTGTCCTCTTGCAAGGCTGCAATTTGCATTGCAATGTCTCGAACCTCTGCCACTGCTTCATCAGCCCACAGCCAGAACCGACATGTTGTGTTCTGCAGAAAGAATTACAACTGCAAATGAGAAAAAAGCTGTCTAGAAAGAAATTCATTGGGGATGATCAGGCAGAAGTTACCGTAAGATTTGAACACTTCATGAACACTCGGGATGGATTGGTTGCCGTTTAGGAGGTGAAGACATTCACCGGATCCGTGCAACGAGGGCAAATCAAGTGCTGTCGTAGTGTTTCTATTTGCCTATTCAGTCGGAAGTTTGACGAGGCCGTAGACATCCCTGTGTATAGGCAAACGATGGCAAACCAAGACTGCAAGAAAGGAGGAGAGGAACTGAAGAGTGAGTGGAATCGTAGCCAAAACATCAATATGTATAGCCTACGCGTAAATTGCAATTGGGTTGAATAAAATTCGCGTCCGTGTACGGTTCAGTAAATTAAAGTCGGGAGGTACAATTGTCGTTTGTACTGAATATTTCGGAGAACATTTTGTGTACAAAAAATGACAGTAACGTCATGCACATGGATATTACATAAATGCACAATGACATTACATAACACGTTTTTCACGGCCATGACATCACTAGGGTGCATCGTCGTGTCGCTCGCCTGAGACGGCGTAGTTGATCCTCAGGGAAGGTGAATCTGTCCGGGGAGTGGCGCACGTCTCGCAGGCCGTAGTACGGGTGCTGCCTGGGAGGCGAAGCTGCGGTCATGTCAGCGTGTGGGTCCGGCTCAGGCCTCAGCATCTGGTCTAGCCACTGGTGCTCCTCCTGCAGGGAATGGTACTCGGTGAGTTAGTCCTTGGTTTTTTGCGCGGAGAAAATAGTTTTAACTACGTTCACGCGTACCTGAGTAGGTTGTTGTGCTGAGGAGGATCCTCTGGCGATCCATTTGTAGTCTTTGCGGTGTACCCTCCATACGTATCGGCGAACCACGGGTCGCGCTCCCGCAATTGGGACTGAAGGTCGTGCGTCAACGAGCCCAACCACTCGTCCCCGCGCTGGGGGGAGTCCGGGTCAGTGTCTGCAGTCCTCCGTGATGATGATGGTTGCATCAGACTGCTGTCCCCTCGTACTTGCTGCTAGAAGAAAGGGTGATGTCAGATACGTCTGAAAATGAGTGCATGGAAAGGTATTGACGACAAGAGAGATGACATACCTGTGGCCCGAGGCGGGTCGGGACCGACCGACCGTAGCTCGGACGACTCCCGGAGTGAGATGGGCGTGCGGAGGGTGGTGCAGAGGGAGGTGCCGAGGGCGGAGGGGGTGGAGGGTGCCTGCGGCGTCCGCGATCTTTGTCGCGTGCGTCGTCGTTGTGGCGACCACAAGTCATAGCTCTAATCGTAGCCCTCGCGTCGTCGGTCATGCTGCGCGCGACCGCTGGCTAGGAGACGATCGAAGGTGTTCTTTGTTCCCCAGTAGAATTTCAGCACCCTCGCGCTGTATACGATCCATGCGGTAGTACTACAAGAAAACGCGGAGTAAGTGCGAAGCGTGTTGCCTGCCGAAAATTGCACGAAGAATGGTTTACCGCTCGTCGTCGTGCGGCCGCCGGTGAGGGTCGGGCCGGCTAATGCGATCTCCTCTCGCATGCCGACCCTTTGACGCTCGTGCCGCCCGATAAGTCGCGCACTGGTGCGTGGAATGTACCACTTGCAAGTCTGAAGCGTCACGTCGGATGGAGTAGACGCGTGCCTCGTGCACCACGCCCATCGCCACCCTCGCTCCACGGCTCGATCACGGTGCGTGGTTCGCCTCGATCGTCGCCCTTACGCCCTTTCCTCGTTTGCACGCAAGTGAATCTTAATGTCGAAAATGTAAGGCGGATATCGGCTAAAATGATATCCAAAAAGGACATACCGGTGGGCCTTGTTGTGATAGGTCGTCCCGCCGCGGTGGCACCTCTTTGATGCGAGCCGAATCGCTCTCATGACCCGTTGTGGATTATGCGGCTCGACCATGTGCCGAAGACCGGTGGCGGTCGTCATCGAGTGGATCGTCCTCGATTACCTCGCGTCGATAATCCATAAGGGGCCGTGGTGCGCAAGGAACCGCCCACATCCATGGCCGCGGATGATCTCGGTCTCGTCTGAGTCTCGAAGAGGTTATGGAACTCTGCGTCACGACGCCTCGGTCTCTCCTGGCCCACCCTAGGGTACCACGTGTCCAACGTGTTCCCATTGTAGGCCCGTCGTGGGGTGGTCGCGAGAGCATTCCGTAGTCTTTGGGACGGTCAAGCGAATGCAGGTGCACGTGTTGCGGAAATAAGGGCGGCCAAGCGGAAAGTGCTCCCATGACCACAAGCTATGTGGTGTAGCAAACCGCCGGGGCGGCTCCCGCGCGTACTACGCCGAGTGGCATCGCATAACCCTCGGTAAGTGGCGCGAGCACCGCGAAGCCCAAGCTATCTTTCGTGGAACCTCGTCGGGCGGCGTCGCGCGAGGACTCTGCCGGATGGATATAGCTAGGATACACGCAGTCTCCCTGTGTCGTAGGGAACAAGATCCATCCGAGCGAAGCGAAGGTGCAGCGACGAGGTGTGTCGACGGCGCCTCATTGTCGCATCCAGGCGAGATCATGAGCTGCCGTAGCTGGAATGTGGGACACCGGACACGTTTGCGGGAATCACGAGGCGAATTGCATGCCGCGCACCTTCCGGTCATCGCCTCGGAGGTGGCACTACTGGAAGGCCATGCACCGGCAGACCTGTAAGCATTGCTACATCCTCGAGAGTAATGGTCATCTCCCCCCACCGGAAGTGGAATGTATGAGTCTCCGGTCTCCACCGTCCTGGCGTGAGAGTAGTGCGCGTCAAAGCAGAAGCGTGCGGGATGTCCAACATCCGGGCAAGGGTAGGAGGCGGTGTCCGCAGCTCGCAGGACGCGTCTGCTTCGTCAAGGGCCACCTCTCCTGAGGCGCTCGGAGACCGTGCTCGGAGGGCCGCCGCCGGCGGACCACGCCCGACAACGGTGCCCCCCATCCCAGCGTGGGTCGAGCAGCTCGTACGCGTCATCAACTGGAGCCTGCGCCATCTCCTGCAGATACGCAAAGATATGTTAGTACGTATTTAAAACATATTGTGTGCCACAATAAAACAAGGCAAAACATAGGACAAAAAAGAAAACAACCACACATGAGCATAACGAGATAACAAAAGACCAAGAAGACATAACATTTCGTCCGTAAATAAAGGCACATATTAACAGCAACACTACAGTGCACTGCGACATAACATTCCGTCCCATCGAAGGCATTAAAATAAGCAAGCGACATCACGACTTAGTAATTATATCTTGCTCGTTACGGTGCCTTTGCTTGCGCCGATGCTTTTGGACGGTGATGGTGTGCCCTCTTGTCTTGCATCTACAGCGGGCAGCCGAACCCGTTGCCGTGTTGTTATCGTCCATATCGTTCCGGATGCGTCGTGACTGGCGTCTTCCACGGCCGGGGTGTTTCAGTGCGTCGTTCGGCACCCACTTCACCTGCCCCGGCCAGAGGTCTCTGTAGTGCGTGTCCAGTCCGTACGTATGAAACTCGGCACCCCAAGTGGCAAAGAGGTGGTGGATATCGTAGTACTCGGAGATGTAACGCTCTGAAGATTGCCGCCACGCCGCGCACGCCGCGTACACATGGGAGCATGGTTTGTACAAAAGCTGCGGTTTGTTGCAGGTGCACGACGCTTGTTCACCGATCGTGCAGACCTGCTTACGATCCCCTCTAGCGTGGCCCATAACGTACTTCTCCCTTAGCCGGATCTCGAACCACGCTGGCGCCATCCATGGTGCGAGTCGCGTCGCGATCGCGACTTGTCGATCTTTTTCTCCATGTAGGCATGCATTACCTCAGAAATTGTTTACCATCCTCCGGATGCTTCTTGGCCATCATGGCTCTGTTAGCGAAGTATCCGATAGTGCGGTTCGGCTCTCCTCCACGATCGCCGTGATCGGCAGGAGCGCACACCCTTGAGACACCGTTGTACACCTCAGACATGTTGGTCGTCATGATCCGTACCTCGCACCATCGGTGTCGTGCGATGGGACCATTTCTCCAGTCGGTAGCGTGCGAGTTAACCCACGTGTGAACTCCCCAACTCTCGCGGACCCTCCGGTAGATGCCCTGCCGCCGGCATTCGCCGAGTCCTTACATGCTTCGTGGTGTCCTCATGATTTGTCTCCACACCGCTTGAACTTTCTCCTTTGGTTCTGCATGCAGAGCTTCTTGAACATTTTCATGAGGTCCTTGCTCCGAAACCTTGTGTGGAAGTTGGCCGCGAGATACCTCATGCACCAACGGCTCCTTACATCGTTCCACTGGAACGGCGACTGCGTCCCGCTTTGTATCGTGCTCAACGCGGACATCAAGCCGACATTGCGGTCCGAGATGACACACACACCTGGTCGAACTTGTACCACCGCGTGCTTCACATTGCACAGGAACCACAACCAGCTGTCCGTGTTCTCACTCTCAACAATTGCGAAGGCCACAGGGACTAGCTGGTCGTTCGTTATCGGTAACTGCGGCGGTGAGGATGGTACCCTTGTACTTCCCACATAGGAAGGTGCCATCCATCGTCAAGACGGGACGACAATGCTTGAAAGCGATCGCTGACGGAAGGCCCGAAGACCCTATCAAGAATAAGGCAATTGGGCCCTTAGTCGGATGCACCCGCTCTAGCTTGTTTATGTATGTCCGGGATTACATTCCGCGATTTGATGCGACAATCTTGGTACTAGGTTGTAGGCCTCTTGAATGTGCGAACATTCGCTCCACGACCTTGCGTTTGGCACGCCATGCCGTCTTGTAGCTCAGGGAACCCCACAATATTGGCAACCTACGCCATGAGGATGTTTGGGGAAATGGACACATCTGCGATGTGAGGTGGCTTATCGGTGGCAACATAAGAGGAGGTCATGTTGCGGTGCACGTGAAGCGGTGAGCTAACTCGCATGTGTGATCCTTGACACCGTTATCAAAACCGTGCGGCGAGCCATGAACCGCTGCGCCGCGGACCTTGCCAATGCCAGGATTCATCAACACACGGCGATATGCGTGTCGAGGTTGGATCTGCGCACCGATACATCCGACCGATGTTAACGGCGTATTTAGCAATAGCATCTTTGGCGGCGCTCTTGTCGAAGCGCGCCTAGGAGCGAGTGTCATCATTGAACCCCACTCGGCACCCTCGATGTGGCGAGAACCCGCGACGTCGTTACCGCGTCGTCCAATCGTGAGGGCGTAAGCAATGTCGATGAGTCACAAGCCCCCAAGCGCATCTCCTCGATACCGGCTTCTCCTTCTTCGTCGCCTTAGAACTAGTTGTTTCCACGTCCTCCATGCTTTCCACCTCGTCCACAGTCGGCGGTACTCGTGACAATCAATACGGGCTGCCCACCATCTCTCCGCACCTTCATTGGGCTCGAAATTGTGGCACACCTCCTCGGTCTCCATCTCCCACGTATTTGCAGCGTCTCCTCCAACACTGGAGACCAACGCGAGCTCCTCCCCCCTGTGACTTCCCCAAAACCACCCCGCGGATGTCTCCGTCCTCTCCTGACGAGCGTAGACCATCGGCGCGCATATATCGCAGCGGCGGGGTTGCAAACAACCCCATATAATTGGCCCATGAGCGTCACATGTGACCTTCATAAGTTGCCAAATGGTCTACTTTGCACGATGCAATCGAGGATACACCGCCTCGATGCACGGCTTCTTCCTTCGATGGCGCGATCGAGCGCGAACGCACGCACCGCCTTAGCTCCAAGAGGCCCATATCCTTGAGGCGGCGCGGATCACGGTGCGGTCGCAACAGCAGTGCGCACCGTATGGTCCGTCACGTACTAGGCCGTCCCGTGGAACACGAAGCAGATCTTGTATCTCCGCCATGAAGTACCTAACACAAGAGCAACTTCACGACATACGTAATCTTGAAAATAAAAATTACATGGTTGCGAGTTCGATCAATTTGTGTTCAAATATTTCGCGAAAAATTGCACAATACTCTGGATTCAAATATTTCGTGGTTTACATGAGCAATTGGAATAAAATATTGAGATCAACGTAAATTTATTAATTCCAAATGGAGTTCATATGATTTTCTATCCATGAAAGTTTGAAGTAAATTTTATTTCTCTGTAAATAAAAATTCACAATTTTAAGGGTACTACAAAGTGTCAAACAAATTCTAAGTTAAAGTAAAAAAATCACTTGATTTCCCCAAAGCATTTTTAAGTTTCCATGCCGAGTTAGACCTAGCCTATAGCAATGACATGCGGGGTCTACTACATAGAATATTTTGCCATCTATTTTTGAAATAAAAACTTACTAACAATTGGCCCTGTCTCTGCGTAGTGCATGGACGAAGGTCAATATACCTGTTAAGAGTACATAGATAGCGCTCAGTAGGTCGGACCGTCGGCGACTCTATTTCAATTGTACTTCTACTTATTTGAATGACCTCTAAATATTTTAATATTTTATGATGAGGTCCGTGACGATCTGACATTTTATTCCGATAAAAAAATCACACCATTTTACTAATTAGAAGTTTCTTTGAGTAGAATCGGCGTAAGAAAATTTTTACTCAATAATTACTCGACTAATATAAATCATTACGCCCTAACAACACTAATATTCAACTAATATAAATCATAATGCTAAGTCAACTAATATTCTACTCAGTGAAAATCGGCGTAATTCTACTCAGTAAATACTCAGTCTTATAAATCAGTCTTAATAAAAAATTGACAACACTAACAACAAAAAGTCTCCTAAGTCAACTAATTCGCCTAATCGTAATGCTAACTACTGAGTATTCTAATTACTTGCTAATCACACCGTTTTCAATTTTGCACCCACTGCAGAATTATAACTACTCGGTTGCTATCATTAATCTTACTACATCATAATCACATTGCTAAAACTTACTACAACTATAGCTGCATGTGAATGCCACATACATACATGCGCCTCGCTTCTCCCTCCTCTTACGGGAATTTGTTTGCTTCTCTCGCTCGCTCGCTACCGCTAATCTTCTTCTGCTCACGTCGGAGGCAGCGACGTCGAATGTGCGAAAGGCGGCCAGTGCCTCTACTTATCTGCGTGGCGACAAACTCGGTTTCTTTGCTCGCGCTGGCCGCCCTGCGCGCCACGCCAGCGGGAGGGCGGGCGCTGGTACGCCGGCCGCAGCAGCGTGGCGTGGCGATGATTTAAACTGCTGCCGTCGGGGCGGCGGCGGGTTAACAAGCGATCTGCGGCCGGGCCGGGCGCGCCCGGCCTCGGCGCGTGGTGAGCCACCACCTCTGCCGTCCCGGCGGCGGTGGTGTACCGCGGCGGCAACCGTCCCGGGTCGGCGGCGCGCTTGCCATGCGGCCGCCACGCGATGCCAAGGCGGCACTGCCGTCCGGGGCGGCGAAAGTCTTGCCCTGCGCTGCACTTATGTGGGGCCGACCACTGTTCTGCCGTCTGCCGGCGGCAGTGGCCGAGGGGGTTATTTTTGGAAATTTTTGCAGAAGGGGGCTAAATGGGGAATTTTCGTGCGTCATACGGCCAAAAGTGTCCATTTTTTTGAAAAAGATCAACTTCGTTTGAATAATGGGAGTGGTAAAGGTAGTATAAAGTTGGGGCTCGGTTTGCTCGTCAGAGCAGGCTCGTCTACATGAAGTAGAACTTGAGAACTCTAGGATGGAATTAATGACGTGCATACTGCCTAGTGCTATGTATAATTATTGTACTCAGAGTATGTAAAATATTATGATGTTAATTGTTTGTAAACTTTGACACGTAGGATACGAAATAATGTAGAGGAGTGAGGAGAGTGTAGAGAATTATAACATCTCTTATACAATAGTCGACTGTAATATGAGAAAAAAGACACTTGGTATATGGAGGAACTGTCTATAAAGATATACAAAAAGACAATCTACTGTAGAAATTATTTTTAATACTGTTTATAAATGATATAGAGGAATATTATAGACAACAATTATCTAAAAATAGACGTGCTAGTTGTTTCCCTCAGGTGCCATTTGCCCCGTGGTTTAGTGCCCGGTGAGATCTCTGACTGCTCATCATCGGCCGTGTTTGGGTGAGGGGGATTGTGCTGAGGTTTTAAATAGCCGTGTTTGGCTAAAATATATGCTTGCAGACTCTATGGACCGTAGGGATTGATCCGCGCTTAATCTTTGATTTCATTTGTATGTCTTTTTTCTTCTCTTCTTGCAGCAATCCAAGCAAGGTTTTAAATTCGATTCCATATCCAGCATGCAAGTAGACGAGCTTAATTTTTGAAGGACACATTCGCCGACCTAACCTGATTGACTGAACGAAAACGTTGCGCGATTCTTTGGCTTACCTAAACGTGGTTTAATCAATCATCTGGACTGCTGCGTCGTCACTTATCCAAGTTGTCCATCCCTAATTATCAATCTAATTAATGGTTTTGTCTGCACCAATCATTCTATATATATATGTAACACCAAGTCTCCAACGTCCTTATTTATCTCCATTTTTTGCTCCGACCATTCTGCAACCGTGGCATTTTGGTAGCTTCTCCGTTCTGGCAAAAGAAGAGAGCAAACCTTGACGAGGACAGCTATGCATATGTATGCCACGTCACTGCATGTGATCTCTTCTACTTGCATCACAGGAGCCCAGGGATACCGGATTTTCACCACGCGCTATCAATCTTGAAAAATATTTTCGTGATCCCCACCAATAAATGAGCATTTATCCTCTCTTTTGAGTACAAAAAAAAAACGATTAAAATATACACTTACAAGATGAAGAAGCAGCAGCAGCAGCTTTAGACACAAGGTGCGTCATTTTTAATTCGCTCCTTGTACAAAATAAGAATTAATAACAGTTGTAATCATATTAAAATGGTAGTATACATCATCATTTACACCAACTATATTAATTTCAGCGAAAGCACATGATCTAGAAAGTTGCAAACTGCAAATGCCGAAATTGTTCTTCTCGAATGGTATAACTTGTAGATGCTGCAAGCTTCACATAATTGTGCGTTTGACAATGCTCCAGCAGTAGAAGTGCCCCTCACCAAACTTTTTACAAGTGGGTCCCTACCAAATTCCTTGTCCCCGCGTGATAATTCCCTGGATTAAATTGAAGGCTTCTCAAAGTGATGATACCTTAGCTAGGATACATACATATATCTCCATTCGGTCATCTTAGTTAGCTAGAACAATAAAATGCGAGCTCTTTTACTGTATACTTAATTTTATACTGTTTGTGTATTTATTTTAATCCAATAATTCAAATTAGTTAAGATTTAGTTATACTACACCTGGTAGTATGAGTAGTAGAATTACAGGGGGGAAAATTGTAATTGTTCATTTTGTATCACATGACACAAGAATAATATCTTCAACCATAGTTGGCAAAGTCCATAATACCCTCACAAAAAAATTATAAATGCAAAGAAATCTCTATTATACCATTAACAAATCAATACTCAGATTTGATTTATACTATGTAACATCCCAAAAATTCAGAGCATTTAAAACTGTTTAAAAATTAGGGTGTACTTTTATTTGGCCTGGTCAGCCATTCCGAAATACAAACACCATAAGTTATATTTATGATTTATTTATTATTATGCAATAGCTTTATATTTTTCGTGATATGTGTTTGATATTCAAGGATGTTGCTGTAAGCACTAGCTAATGATCCTGGGACTAGTGCTGTGAACATAAAAGATTTCAAATTTCAAATTTGGGGTCTGACATACTACCACCATATACTACCGGTAGAATATACCGTAAAATTTATTTAAAATGCAAAATAAAACTCCCATTGGGTTCTATTAATTCTAGTGTATGTTTACCTATCATGCAATATGAAGTGTATAAACCACCTGGAGCTAATTAAGTGCAAGGTTCACTCAATCTACACTTGCGAAGTTTTACAATTCCTAACATAAATGATATCGTTTAGAAGAACTTAACCCTAACAGTTGGATTATAGACACAAATGGACGAGATCGCATGTAGGGCTGACAGAAAAGCGCAAAACTGCTAGAGCTAGGCTCGTAAAACTATGGGTCGAACCGAGCCTCCTTCCTAGCTCAATCTTTTAACTAGAGCTGGCTCGCGAGCCGCTCGTCAACCATTATGAGCTCAGATTGTTAACTATTTTGGCGGTTGTAGTTGGACTATTAACATTGGGTGTGCGGGTGATGACTTTTGATGTAGAAGACTTTTAATTAGCTGGATATTTAAATTATTATATGTCAATGTAACCATGTTAACATGTGGTTTGATTAGAAATTGTTAATATTTCTAATCAGCTCCTACCTAATTGCTTATGTTTTACTTGTATGATATATAATTAGCTACATTTTCATTTATACTATCCTCCTGTTGCTATGTGTGTCATCCTGTTGATGCTTCTCTCAGCTCATCTTGGTTCGTGAGCAGCACACGAGCAGCTCGAGCTGAGCTGAGTTTTCAAGTTGTTAGCTTAACGAGTCGAGCCGAGCTACTTTGTTTGCGAGTTTGCACAAGCTGCTGGCTCGATAGCCATCCCTGATCGCATGGACTAATACTGTAACCCTCACCAATTGAAAAATCAAGGGTTCTAATCCATACACACTACTACAAAACAGGCTATAGAAGACATCTCATCACAGACGGTTAATTTGGAACCGTCTGTGATAAAATAATCACATACGATTCTCTTGAAATCGTCTGTGATATGGACCTATCACAGACGGTTTCTAAAAACAACCGTCTGTGATACTTCACAAACGGTCTTTAAGAATAATCGTCTGTGATAATTCACGAGCGGTTAGTATCATGCACCGTCAGTGATAATCTAAGTCATCACGCAGCGGTTTGTATTAGAACCAAATGCGTGATTTTACCATAGCTTGAAATTTTCCTAGCTATAGTAAAATCACAGACTGTTCTTAATACAAACCGTTTGTGATGAGATACTTATCACACGGTTCTTCTTAAGAACTATCTGTGATGACTTAGATTATCACAGACAGTTCATGATACGAACCATCTGTGATGAGATACTTATCACAGACGGTTCATGATACGAACCGTCTGTGATATGTCATCACAGACAGTTTTTGTATAAAATTGTCTGTGATTCGCAGCGCGGGAGTTTGAAAATTTTTGAACGCGTACGAGGGAGGCAAAATATTTTGAGGTTGTCCTTATAAATAATAGCCGGGTCGAGGTGGGATGTGCTCGGGAGGGTGTCGAACCTGCGGGACGCCGACGTGCTACTGAACTTTGTCTCGATCGACGTGCCCTGGTCCAAATTCGCCGCCGCAGGCCTCAACGACAAGGAACTCGTCCTCCTCAACTGTAAGCAAACAAACTTCTTCTTTCTCGATGACTCAATCGATCATGGTAGCTAACCTATGGGTGCGCGTATGTAAATGTTAAATGGGTGCAGCGGCTCACATCTGCCATGGCTTCGCCGTCATCGCCTCCGACGTCGTGCTCTACAACGACACCTCCACCGTCGACGTCGTTGACTCCTACTAGGGCCTCCTCAGCACCCTCTTCGCCGACGCCATGATCAAGATGGGCAGCATCGGGGTACTCATAGGCCGTAAGGGGAAGGTTAGGAAGGTTTTTGTATGGGAGTAATTCCTTTTTCATGTATTTTCAATAGTCTTTGAAGATGGAAAGCACATATAAACTGTGATGGTACCAACTATGGAACATTCAAAATCTAACTTTTTTTAATAGAAAAAACTATCACAGACGGTTCTAGTTCATAACCGTCTGTAATAATAGACTATCACAGACGGTTCTAAACAAAAACCGTCTGTAATACCTTTTTTCACATACGGTTTTTAAAAAATCCAAACGGTTTAAAAAACCGTCTGTAATGAGATTTTATGTAACAGTGACAATGTATCATGTCTAATCTAGTAATTAGATGTATGGGACCGTGCGCTTACAAAGCCATGGATTGAGAGCATTGGACCCATTGCACTAGTATTTTACCGGCATGCACAATTAAAGCATCGGCGCAGTGAGTGTCCAGTTAGGAGGAGCCATTATGATAAAGGTTAAGTTGATAGCTACCTTCTAACGCCCTCCATTTTGTAGAACCCCCTTTCGTGGCACAATTGATGGCATCTCAAGTTACCTATTCTGGCCCAGAGATTGAAAAGGAAGTTGTTAGTTTGATCCATGCATGTTACCTCCAACTACAGGAGACAGGAGTTACAAATGGCTAGGATGAATACTAGCCGAGTACTTGTGCGTTGCAACGGACCTTAAATGATATATATATATATATATTCTAAACTAGAAAAATCAATATATATAAGGTAATTATCATTGTATCTAAAAGTTGCATACAAAATTCACATCCGATCAACAAGCCACGTAGTCTTATCCGATCAACAGAAGATTTATACAGTAATATATGCATGTATGCACTCACCACCGCCCAGTTCTTTTTTTAAAATAGTAACCACCACCACCGCCCAGTTCTTTTTTCTATAATAGTAAAGATGAGACGGCGTCTTTTTGGTAAATTACTTACGGGATTAATCGGTAGACAACTGTTTAGGTAGGCATCCATGCATCAGCTTGTGCTCCAAATTAATCTCTCTCGCCTTTGCTGGCGTACGAAATTGACAAAGATATGATAAATGAATTTAGTGTGTAATTTTGACATTGGCAGGATGTACTGTTCCGGTACATCTATTTGACACTGCTATCTCTGTACTTTTGTCTATTTTATTTGTCCAGTACAACGCAAGACTTTTGTTTTGGGGGCTGACGAAGAGAAAGGAAGAACGGTGCAATGGACTTCTTTTGTACTTTGTGCCCGTTGAAGAATACATAATGACTAGCAATGTGCAGCTTTGACTTGAACATTTGGCTTTTAGTTGATGCAGATCAATGATAGTTTCTTTTCTAGAGGCGGAGACAATCGGCTAGTTTAGTTTAAATCTCAAACAATTGAAGTAGAAAATATGTACAAATAACTCATCCAACCTGCAGTGGGTGGAATCACAAACCCAAGAAATAACGAGGTACCACACCGTTAGGCTGTGATGCGGTTATCATGGATCAATGTTGGTTAACATGTCAGTTTTTGTTTATCAGCTATGTAACATACAGGCTCAGATCTCCGTGCAGCATTGCTGGAGGAATGGAAGGAGTTTTTGGTTAATATAGTACTTTTTCGACACTTTATTTGTAGTATTGATTATCTACGAGTCGTATTCGGTATTGATTGGCGATGCGATGCCGCTTTGATTGGCGTGAGGAGGCCTCTCCCTGCCCGCCACGCAGCCCGTTGTCGCACAACTGTTGTGCGGCAACGGTTGCCGCACGGCAACGCCTCTAGCACCGCCATATGCCCTCCCAGCAGCCACCTCATCCAGCCCGCCGCCACGCACCGCGGTGAGAGTGAAAATAGAGGATAGCCGTGCTAGCTCTGGCTCATCAAGTAATGTTCTTCGAGTACTGTTCATCGAACCTCCTTCGACCAGATAGTCGTGTAGTCGAACCTCCTCCGACCAGGTTGTCGAAACCTTCCGACCAGGTAGTCGTGTAGTCGAACCTTCTCCGACCAGGTAGTTTGAAACCTTCCGACCAGGTAGTCGTGTAGCCGAACCTCCTCCGACCAGGTAGGCGAAACCTTCCAACCAGGTAGTCGTGTAGTCGAACCTCCTCCGACCAGGTAAGCGAAAGCTTCCGACTAGGTAGTCGTGTACTCGAACCTCCTCAGACAGTCGGAACAAAGCGATTACTCGATCAGCGAGCGGGGTGGTGGGGAGGCCACGTGGCGGCGGAGAGGCGTTACCGACTGGCGATCGTCGCGACAGCGGTGACATGGCACGAAGGGAGGTGTTGCCGCATGGCGGTCGTGCGGTAACGGTGCTATATGTGCAAATACTACAAAACAGGGTAACAAACCCCCCTCAACTCTCAATACCATTCAATTTACACCTCTCAACCCAAACTATGGTGTTTTTATCTGATATGGCATCCTAGTTGGACTGAGTTATCACCTATGTGTCAATCATTTGGCCAACGTGGCATCCACCGCATCCCCTTTGTCCTCCTCCTCTATCTCTCTCTCCACCGGCCGACAACCGCACCGTTGTCCCTGAGCCACGCCACCCGCCTCCCTCAGTCATCCCGCACCACCGCCTCCCTCGGTCGCGTGCCTCCCTTGGCCGCAGACACGCCGCCGCCTTCCTGGGTTGCGAGCCGTGCCACTCGCTTCCCTCGGTCGCGTGTCGCCTCCCTCGGTCGCCCACCTCTCTTGGAACCGCGCCGTTGCCTCCCTCAGTTACCCGCCTCCCTCAGTCACCCACCTCCCTCGGTCGTATCCGCCCTCAGCTGCGGAGCTTTAGACTAAGAGAGAAGGGGAGGAAAAAGAAGGGTGACGTGGACCTTGACATGGATGTTGACTTATATGCCATGTGAGTGAAAATTGTCCACGATGCCATGCCATCGAAACCAATGGTGGTTTTGGTCAAGGGGGTAATATACCCGGTTTTGACAATTAAGGGGTGTTGGTTACCCAGTTTCGTAGTTGAAGGTTGAATTTTAAACAAACATAATAGTTAAGGGGCTCAAATGGACTTATTCCATGTTAAACTATGATAGAAATCATGCTGAGAACAACTGTGCTAGAATAAGTTAGGCGGAATTACATGGATATTAAGCCAGCACAAGTAAATCATGCGTTAAAACGTGCAGAACTGAGACCAAAGCACAACACCGGGATCAGCATAGTTTGGTCACAATTCGCAACCAATGGCTAACCCAGGAGTATTCACGGAGTTAGACTCGTAAATCTTGAAACCTGTCGGGACCGGATTTCTGAATCTGAACCTTCTGTGTATCTCTGCACCAATCTACGATTAAGCTAATGCACACAGTTTTAATATTGATGATAAAACAATCATGTCTCACTTCGTTACAAAGGTCGTAACAAATATTATTTAAAAAATGAGTAATGATCTTATAATTGAAGCATACAATTATTGCCCTTTCAAGCTAAACAACTCGAATAAACTACAACGGAAGAAGACAACTCTAAGTGATGGTCCATCCATATACCAATAGACAATCAAATGGGGTAGCGTGACCTATTTATCGCAATCCTCGTAGTACTTCTCAATCGTTTGTTGATGTCTTTGCACTCTCCAGTAACTGAGCAACATTGTATTGAGAATTGAGTACATAGAGTATTCAACAAGTCTTTTGTTCAAATGCAATTTACATAGATGTAAGGATAGCAAAGATGGCTTATTATGGTTCTTTTGTGCAAAGCAAGTTTTCACATTTCCATACAGATAAAATTTCACAAAACACACTTTTGAAAGAAGTAATTGTAGTAAACTAGACCTATGGTTGCTTTTCCTGAGTTTCATCATCTTTGGGTTACATACACCCAATACGAAGCTGGCTACATCTACTAGAACACCTAAGAGTTACATCCGCTCCTAGGTTCCCAATAGTTTATTGTTTTGAAAACAAAACAAAATACATACCATGTGAAAACGCACATTGCCCACTTTTGACCATAGGTACGGCTATTTGAATAGTTTTACACCCTGTAGAGATTGTACAGCTTTATCCATAAGAGATAATTAACTTATATTGTTGGCCAAGATACACTTCCTTAGGCGTGAGACTAAGTGATTATCGCAAGGCCTTTACAATATGCCTACCCAACTCGACTCCACCCGCTAAGATTTCACCGCTGAAGGGTTAAATCCAACCAGTCAAAAGCCCCCTCTTGCGCGTGTGGAAATAAATTGTCTACCCAACACCCACATTCAACCAACTAGCGAAATTCAAACTAGGTCGTTGCAAATTAATTAGCCAGACTATGCCCATTTTGACTTGTGGTTGTAAGGTAGTGCTTGGTTTGGATAGACACAAGCGACAATTCTTAATTGACTTGGGCGTATACAATATTACAAGTTCTCGTGCTCCCTGCACCCGCCTCAACTTATCATCCGCCGAAGTCTAAAATAGTTTTTAACCATCTTATTTTATTTTTTGTAAACCTACGGTAATATATATTGTCGTACTTTCCTCAAAATGATTTGTATAAAGTTTTTAATAATAATCCCGACCCAAAGGATGACAATGACCAATAAAGATTGTCTAAGCAATACTACCATTATAAACTAATCCATCAATAATGTACCAAATATCGTTGATTTGCTATACGAGGGCGACAATGGTACATAAATAACAACGTCAAATGAAGGTAAATTCAAAGGAGGATTAACTAACATCTCTAGCAATTGAATTCATCATTTGATGTAAATAGCAATGCATAATAGTTTCAAAAAATATATAAATAAATTTAGAAACATTAGGATCAACATGGTTAAGGAAAGACTTGCATTGTGCAATAGGGCCTTCACTACTACAGAACACGTCATCACAGACGGTTCGGAACCGTCATCACAGACGGTTTCCGAACCGTCTATATTTATTCGTCTGTGATAACAAGCAGTTATCACAGACGGTTCAAAACCGTCTGTGATAACCACTTATCACGAGCGGTTTTAAATAAAACCGTGCGTGATAACCACTTATCACGAGCGGTTTACTTTAGAAACCGCTGCGTGATAAGTGGTTATCATCCTGACGGTTTTTAAATAAACCGTCGTGATAAGTGGTTATCACGAGCGGTTTTATTAAAAACCGTCTGTGATAACCACTTATCACAGACGGTTTCTAAAGTAAACCGTCTGTGATAAGTGGTTATCACGACGGTTTATGTTGAAACCGTGCGTGGTAATAGCCTTCACAGACGGTTTCAACATAAAACCGCTCGTGGTCTTGGCGACCCTAGCTACATTGTTTCCTCTTTTTGGCGACCTCGGAATTGCTAGCCATGCCCTCGAAAACAAGCATGTACAAAAGCAGATACATCGCAGATAATCAATTGTTGACAACTCAAATTGACCATTACTCAAAATAAATTAATAAATAAATTAATAAAGATCGAATTTGTTGAAGTATTTTTGCTATAGTTGTACAATTGGATTACAATTAAGTCAATTGTTTGCGTGACTCTCGGATCGGCGATGGAGTGAAACTCTCCTTTGTTAACTATTTCGTCATGATAAAATTGCATAGTGCCCTCGAACTTCCGCGAGCTCTTGCATAACGAGTCCATGTAAATCTATTATCAAACCACGCCGCTAGGTCAAGAAAAATGGTAAGGATATATATTTGAATTTACAATTACAAAAAATTATTTGAGATTGACAAACCTCCGGATTCTTCATCTTAGCACTAATGATTTGTTGCATATGATGGCAAGCGTAGAATGCACATAGCTCATCATTTTTTCTTTGTGACCTTTGCAAAAATAGAATTACATATGTACGTATAGTCAGTTGAAGACACATTTTTATGAAGTATGATATATATAGGATTATTGTGTTGTAGCGCGTCTTAGGAAATTTAGTCTGTGTGTTAGTTGGTATTGGATCCTTTGTATCTTCCTTGTTGGCTAACATAGGAGATGAGCGAACTACATAATTGAAAAAAGTTATCCTCGGGCATTTCAAGCGAAGGAAGACTACAATAGAGTTATGTATGAAGGAAATGATCATACTTGTCGAGTATTGCTTGCGAGAATCTTTCAAGTCGTGATCGTTTCGACTAGGAATCAAGATATATCACGGTGTTCCTCTTGGGTATAATGACTAAAAGGATCGATGGTACCTACTCATGTATGTCGCTATAACTATTAAACCTAAGTACAAATGAAATTTGAATAGCAAATAGTGAAGCACTTACCCACGGTTGTAGGGCACCGATGTAGTCCTTGCGATTACGAAGAAGCAATGCCGTCGTTATATAGTTCTCGACGAAGGTCGCGTGCGCTTGGATGGTTTGCATAGATACCACGTGTGGGTCGAGGAAACCCACGGTTCTCGCCCTTCGGGCATTTTTCATCATGTATCTATACATAAGCAATGAGTTGCGATATTTATCGGTATTACATGAATGTAGAACTTGATTGTACACACTTACGATGTCCAACATCGTAGAAGCGCGTCGCCGAGGGCTTGAAATTGAATAGGTTGAATAAGTCGTTGAAGCCCACCGAAGTTGCGGCCTATTGAAGAAATGCTCATCCTTGTATGCGACGGTGATTCGATGATCGCACCCTTCTTTGCGGTATTCGCAAGTACCGTGCATGCATAGCGACAAGCAAATCAGCGTGGGCTAATTGTGCGTTAGGGCACAACGGTTTTCCGATGGAGTACTTCCGTGCTACGGGACTTGGGAGGCGGCTTAATGTTCGTCGATGTCGATTTGGCCTTCACGATTGGCGCGTCTTCTGCGAGCGACTTCGGGAACCGTCGTAGCACGCTTTTGTTGTTCCTTGGCGTCTTCTCCACGGAAGCGATGAGGTGGACTTCGAGGAGAAATATGAGGTGGAGTCATGGAGGGTTCCGTTGGAGAGGAATGGTCTGTCGAGATTGCGGCCTTCTTTGGGTCGGGACGATGTCCTTCTTGGGCCATTGGATAAAGCGCACGGCATCCCCTAGTGTTGTGATCTCTTCGTTGGGCGAATGTCCAGTGGGACGGCCATGAAATGTTGATGTACCATGTCCACCTCCACCCTTGCGTAACCATCGCCACACGGACACCGTCTTCGCATCGCTCCTTCTGGTATGGATGCACCATCCCCGACCTCAATAGGAATGGACCCAACTAACCTCGGTTGGAGCTTGCGGGCCGTCGGCTCCTACAAAGCGATCGCAATTAGCTAAGGCGTCCTATAGGTCTATCTTTGGTGCATTCCATAGATGTACATTACCTTGATGCGGTCTATCGGTAATTGGTCGTAAATCACGTTCAAAATTATGCGTGGACGCGACACTACTCCGATGTCGAGGAGGTGGTTCCCGCAATAGCAGGCGCTTGCATCGGTTGCGAGTACTTGATTGATTGATCCCGCAAACTTGCTATCATCCTTGAAATTTCGCCTTAAGCGGTTCCAAGCGATTGTCGTACTCGGCCTTGGATCTCTTCCTACTTCTATACATGAAGTAGTCGTCAGCGAATCCATGTACCCAAGGTACGTTAACCCCTTGCCTCGCGTGCGACCGGGTGCTCCTTGTTTCCTAGGGCCGTAGATAGTATATCCTTCTCCTGTGTTCTTGGAAGGAGCCTTGGAAGTTTGGGCAATCAATTCACGCCGCAAGAGGTCATCATGTTATTATAGTCACTATTAAGTTATGGACTTGTAAACAAGTAGGTAGTTCGACATATTTACCACACGTTGGGACACTTCACAGTCCGCGGGTTTGGGAAAGTGTGACGCCATCGACGAGACTTTTGCCCTCGCTTTTAACCGTGCACGGAACGCGGGTGTGTGATATCGAAATAGATTCTCCTCCTCCGCCTCCCATTGCGCGGATTTAGCCGCGTACCAGCCGTGCCGAGTGCGTGGGGTGAGTGTTTCGTGCTGGATTGCTTTGTGCGCGCACTTTGCTCCTTAAATTCATCCGTCGTCTTCATAGCCACAAAGGCGTTCCATGTTTCCGCGTCAAGAATGGAAACTTCGTGAAGGCGTCTCACTCTTGTTCACGTCATTGCGTGACAAGAAGCGCTCTTGAAGGTCCTCCAGCGTGACACATGGAGAGCAAGGCATGCCGTTCGACGCGATTCATGTGTGTTTAGGATAGTGAACACGCTTGAAAGGTCTTCCCACAAAGACGCGTCTCGATCTTTGTCGAGACTTCCACTTTGGTATGGTGATAGGGACCTTTTCCCTTGCAAGTATCCCGCAGATGGTCAGGAATCTGCCACGATGCCGGGACTCATAGGGACTAGCGTCGCGACCTCCGTGATGGTCGATCGGCCGTGAGCAATTTCGATATTCCTCTACCATCTCGCTTACGTATCTGCGACGTCGGTGACGGTGGCGAAGACGGCGCCTCTGCCATGTCGGCGTCGGTGGTGGCGAAGACGGTGCCTCTGCCATCTCGCTTACTTGCTATCTATATAAGTTACGACGCATAATTATTACATAGTATATAATATATGGAAATTGCACAAAAACACAAACACAAACACTGGAAAAAAAGCGTGATTAGCCAAGTTACGTACCAATTTTGTCATTTTCATGGCGGACATTTAACAATAATCGACATAAATGCTATTAAATTTCAAAATTTGGACTATGGCGGGTAAATCATAAATGCCTATATTATATTTAATATATGGGATTGTACATGTTAGTATCTTAGATGTTGCTAATTAGAAAGTTTCAAATAAAGTGTGCTCACTCATGTCATGGCTCTAAAAAACTGGTTACTAGAGTTATTATATTCAAATAGTAAAACTGCATATTAAACTCCACCGTACTGCCAAATTAAGCCTAACACTAATTTTTGTATTACTACTCTCTTTTAAGTCATCATCTTTTTTTGCTAAAGCTACGAAATAGTGATGGTATATGTTCCTCGCGACCTATATTGATGTTTGTTACTCCATAAGTCATCATCTTTTAAGTCATATCCAACTACCATCTATACAATTGCCAGATTACCAATTATTGCTAAACCACAAATCCTTTCCAAACAATACAAATTGACAGATTCTACGACACAACAACTCGATTGACAGATCACTAACAGGGCATTATTAGCAATATCAACACAGAAGCTCTTCATTGCCAGATGCACAAATCTCAATTTTGAGTTTACCAAAAGTGATACTGATGAACAATAATTATCAACAACACTCAATATTGGGGAGCAAAGCACGACTATCACCAATCAAGCTACCCACTAAACCGAGAGCACAAATTCGTCACAAATCCCTACTCATCATCAACAAGTATACTTATGGTCCTTTAACAAAATATCAACCATCAAAAACAATCACAGGTAATAATTCAATCCACTGCGCAAACCAAAGATTAGTCATTACATACAACAACCATTGTTCAATAATCAACAATCGAAGACAACACAGGTGATTCAATATATACATGATCTTCTACAAATGACAGATTATACTAATCACTACTAATCAAAATCTTTGGATGGAAGAGCTATAATCGACACAAGCAACCGCTTACGAAAGCGAGTTTGGCACACACTAATACCGGTGACAACATACAAAATAACCATCTAATACCACAATCAACAATTGAATTCAAGCTCGGAAAGATAGGAAGACTAGCAGCCAACATTCGGACATCATTGTTGCTGTCTGTTTTCGGATAATCGGAGGAGCGATCGGCCGATGAGGGCAAGGGAGGAGGCTCGGCCAAAGCGAGAGCGACCGAGGGAGAGCACAGAGAGGCGAGGAGAAGGGGTGTGGGGCGGTCCAACTGGGTGGTGGCCGGTCCAGTGAGGCGATGGGGGCTCGGGGCGGTGGCGGCCGAGGGTGGTCGGGCGCTGGGGCATCGGTGGCGACGGCCGGGCTTTGGTGTGGGGTGGTGCGGCCGGGCGGCAGCGCGGGAGTTGGCGGGTGCGATGGCCATCCAAGGGCAATGGAGACCGGAGAGAGGAGAGGAAGGGAGGAGGTGGGAGCTCACGGCGTTGGTGGGCGATGGAGCTGTGCACGCCATACGCCATACTACAAAGAGAAGCGGATACTGGATCTGGAGGTGGAAGCGCTTGCGGAGAGGGCGACGCTATGGCAGTGTGATGGCGGAGGTGGCGGGCTCGGGAGGCCGGGGGAGGGAGGAGGCGCCGGGGCGGGGAGGCGTTCGAGGAGGCGGCGGGCTCGGGGCGCGGGGTCGGGGAGGAGGGGCGCCGGGGGGGAGGAGGCGCGGGTCGGGAGGCGCGAGGGGCGTTCGAGCGATAGGGTTAGATCAAAACCCTATCGTCTCACGACCTTATATAGTCAACACACATCACGAGGCGGTTCTAGAGGGAAATGCTCAGTGATGCGTAAACATCACAGAGCGGTTTCCCAGGAAATGCGTGATGATGTAAACATCCTGAGCGGTTACGGGAAACCGCTGCATGATGTTTACGCATCCTGAGCGGTTTCCTCTAGAACCGTCGTGATGTTTAACATCCTGAGCGGTTACGGGAAACCGTCGTGATATTCACGCATCACGAGCGGTTCTAGCGAACTGCGTGCGTGATGCTTAAACATCCTGAGCGGTTTCCCACGAACCGTCTGTGATGTTCGAGCATCACTGAGCGGTTCTAGAGAGAACCGAAATGCAGTGATTTCGCCAGAACATCTAATTCACGCACTACATAGACAAAAAGAGCACTTGGTGATGAAATAGACTTACATATAAACAATAGCTAATTTAAATGAAATAGTGCTAAGTTATATGTCATCATTTTTAGTTAAGGGTCACATGAATAAACCTTGGGCACTTCACTAATGCTTTAGTGAGCATATTATACATAAAAGCAGTGCAATATTTCGAAAGCGCGGTTTTTGGATGAACTTCAAGATGGTGTTTTTAGCATTAGTTAATTATAATGTAAAGCCCAAAAGTTTAGCAAGATTTAAAGCATGCTAGGCAAAAAAAAAGGAAAAGGAGCAGACAACAAGAATTCCAAAAGCTACGAATATCTCAGCGGAAAAGTTATTGGCATATCGTGCAATAGTCAACAAGAATTCCTCCTAAAATAGACTCCTTACCAATCTAGAATATTTGGACCTTGCATTAATAATCTCACCGCACCATGAATATCCACATTGACATCAATATTAAAGATCACAAGTCCATAACACATTAACACATGACAATGGAATAAATAAATTAATTACAATGGAGTAATTAAATTCTTAATTAAAATCTGACCCTTCATGATGATCGACGCATATAGCTAGCTTCCTCATTGGGTTCTTCCTCGAGCACGATGTCGTCTCAGAAAGGTGGCAACTCGTCAAATTGATTGTATTCTTCCTCGCCCACTACATTCTCAACTCCGACAATCCTCCTTTTTCCATGAAGAACTACGTGGCGCTTCTTATTTGCCGGTCGGTTACATAGAAGACTTGAACAACTTGGTTTGCCTTGATCGAATGGTTCGTCTTTGTATCCGAAACACGTTCGAGGTCCACGGTAGTGACGCCGCACTTGTCGACCTTCACTGTGGGAGATGGACCCAACGGCACCGAAATAGGGGATCTTGAAAAGCACGAGTCGATCTCCCATATCTCCTCTATTTGCCCATAGTACGAGCTCCTCGGCCCATCGATCTTGAATGCATCTATCACGGACACCGCTGATTCGCCTTTCAGTGCTCTTCCTATCCCGAGTGCCGTATAAAATGTGTACCCATTTATGTCGATCCTTGCCATGTGACAATTGTAAAATGTGGCCCTCTTGCCAACCATAGCAACGTATCATCACTTGATGACCTCGAGTGATTCGCACCTTTAACCATTCGTTGCAAGCGGTTGTGCTCTCGTGATCCAAACCTCCGACCGGTGCGGATTCGTTGGCGTACCATGTCTTTGTGCTCGTCGATGTACGGGACACTTGGGTCATGTGTTGCAAGACCGTGAAATGGGCTTGAGCGTGCGTATCGGATCGGGAGTGATTGATTTCCTTCCGATGGTCCCGATACCATCCGGTCTCCCCTCATGACGAGATAGAGGCACACCAATCGGATCCACGAGCCATGTAGTCGACGCAGAACTCAATGACCTCTTCCGTTGCATAACCTTCGATGATCTGCGCCCTCGGTCGAGATCGATTCCGTCGTAGGACTTGAGAATTCCCATGTACCTCTCGAGCGGGTACATATGGCGAGAAACACAGGGCGCATATCTTTATCTCTTTCACAAGGTGAACAATGAGATGGACCATGATATCGAAAAATGACGGAGGAAATACATCTCAAGATGACACGAGTCGTCACTACCTCGGCTGCGAGCATCTAGTCCTTGGGGATCGATGACCTTCGAGCAATTGAGTTGAAGAAATAACACGACCTCAAGATTGCCACTCGGACCTTGTTGGCAAGATACTCCTAATTACAACAGAAGCATTTGTGTCATCAAGACACGACAATCATGCGACTTCATACCAATTAATTTCAAATCTTGCATAGAAACAAGTTTCTTAATGTTAGCGGAGTAACCAGACGGGACTTTCACACGTGCAAGCTCGCACGCGATTCATTTCTCTCGGCCTTGACAGAGTGTAGCAAGTCGGGAAGGTACGTTCGTCAGATCGGTCTCTTTCGGTGCTAACTCGGTCCTTATGTTCATATCAACCAAGTCACGCCGCATGCGTTAACACCATCCTTTGTTTTGCCACTAATGTTGACAAGAGACCAATCAAGCTATCACATACATTCTTCTCTACGTGCATAACGTCGATGCGATGGCGAACTTCTAAGTACTCCCAATAAGGCAAGTCCCAAAAATTGACCGCTTCTTCGGATGTTCTTCTCACGGGTTCTTAATTTCGTCCCTTCCCAAGCACAACATCGATATCCTTAACCATATCATAGACCTCTTTCCCACTAAAAGCCCTTGAAGTGAACCGTCTTCCTTATTTCCGTCGAATTGTTTCTTCATCTTGCGGTATGGGTGACTCCTCGGAAGGAACCTACGGTGGCCTTATATATACGATTTCTTGTGAGTTGTTGACCATACACTCTCCGTAGCATCTAAGCAAAGGCGGATGGGCTTTGGCTCCTTTTGTCTTGAAGCTTGACACAGTTACCAAGGCGGGAAAATCATTGATGGTGCGAGAACAACATGGCGCGTAAAGTGAAGTTCTCTCGTTTATACGCATCCCATACACTGCACCCTTCGTTCCACGGTGTCACAAGATCTTCCAAACAATGGTGCTAGGTACACATCAATATCATTCCCAGGTTGCTTGGCCCTTGGATAAGTAGTGACATCAAAATGTACTTCCGCTTCATACTGAGCCAAGGAGGAAGGTTGTACATACATAGATTCACGGGCCAGTGCTATGTCACCGCTCATGTTACCGAAAGGATTCATTCCATCCGTACTCAACCCTAACCTTATGTTCCTCGGTTCGCACCGAACTCTTCAAGCTCGATCGAAGTTTCTCCTTTGGCGAGAATCGGCAGGTGTCTTAGCTTTCCATCTCTCTTACGCTCCTCACGAGTGCCAACGCAGCAATCTTGCCTCCTTTGGGTTCGCAAATAAGCGCTTCAAGCGTGGGATTATAGGTAGATACCACAACATCTTAGCAGGAGGTCCTTGCTTCACCTTAGCGATATTTTGGCGCTTGTATCGGGATGCTTTGCACACGGGACAATAATGCATGTCTGCATACTCTTTACGGTAGAGGATACAATCGTTCGGACATGCATGTATTCTTTCTACTTCCATTCCCAATGGGCAAATAACCTTCTTTGCTTGATAGGTGGTGCTGGGCAACACGTTTCCCTCCGAAAGGATGTCCGCTAGGAGACCTAACAACGCCGTGAAACTCTTATCGGACCAACTATTGCTTGCCTTCAATTTCAAGTAGTTCAAGCACGGTTGACAACCTTGTGTATTCGGCTTGCGGCCAGGAACAAAGGTCTCACCGAGTCCTCCCTTAAGCCCTCGAATTTACAAAACACTCTCTCACTTTGTAGTTCTCTTACGCATCGCGTAGCATCTGATCCAGTTGTCATCGTGCCCCCTATCCTCATCAAAAGCACAGTCCACATCCAGCAAATCGTTGACTTCCTCGGCGATGTCGTCATTATTAACTTCTGGTATAATCTGCTCTTCACCGTGACTGGTCCAACATGTATACCCTTTTTTGAAACCCCTTCGAATCAAGTGCGCCCGATCTGCGCGCGTTGTTAAACATCTTGATTACGCAATCAATGCACTGACAAGTACATAAAATTTATCCCTTCTTCAACATATCACCTTTCGTGGCTCTTCTAAAAGCAACCACGCCATTAATGTAATCTTGACTCACACGGTTCACACCGTACATCGATTCGATCCATCTACAATACGCATGTAACAAATTAGTGTCAAATTGATTAGCGATTAATTTATAGCAAGCGAAAATGTGCAATATAAACTCATTCTCCAACATTTGTATCTAAGGTTATTGAAAGAAAACTCTTCACTAGTTATGTACCACAGCGGTGGCATAGCGTAGCCATGCCTCGGCCACAACCATGATCCCTACCTCTCGACACCGATATCTATCTCAATTGAACAATCATGCAACCCAAATATAGGCATCACCTCATACAACACTTATTAACCTAAAATACGGAACAGTAAATGCAATATTGCTTGACCCAAATCCCACCGCATTGTGAAGTGCAGGTGTGTAAATTTATTTTTAAGCCAATTAATTATCCTAACTCAAATTTTAGTGATTATTAGACCTAATTCAATTTTATAAAGTTACCACTCCTAAGTCAAATTTTAGTTCATTAGTTATAAGGTTTCAAAACTAAGATTTGCGGGGCTAATATTATTTATTCCAACATTGACGGTGCAAGATCATGTGCTCATACGGTATTAGAGGAGGAGCCGCAGGTGGAGGAGCTAGAGGCGGGAAGTGGCGCTGGAGCGGTAGACACCTGCGTGTTGAGGAGCTAGGGCGAGGAAGTGGCGCAGTTGGAGGAGCTAGAGGCAGGAAGTGGCGCTGGAGCGGTGAACAAATGCAGATGAGGAGCTAGAGGCGAGGAAGTGGCGCGAGTTGGAGGAGCTAGGCGGGAAGTGGCGCTGGAGCGGTAGACACTGTGCAGATGAGGAGCTAGGCGAGGAAGTGGCGCGAGTTGGAGGAGCTAGGGCAGGAAGTGGCGCTGGAGCGGTATACAGTGCGATGAGGAGCTAGGGCGAGGAAGGGAAGTGGTAGACACGGTGCGATGCTGTGAGGGATGTCTCGGCTCAATTTATATGAAGCACAGAAATCACGAGCGGTTCTATTTCGTAACCGTGCGTGATGGGCAATATCACGAGCGGTTCGGAAATAGAACCGTGCGTGATGTTACCGAGCAGTTCTATTTCGTAACCGTCGTATTTATCGCGACGTTACGAAAATAGAACCGTGCGTGTAACATCCTGACGGTTCTATTTCCGCAAATGCAGTGATATCCTGCACGGTTCTCAAATAGAACCGTGCAGCGATGTTACAATGAGCGGTTCTATTTTGAGAACCGTGCAGCGATATACTGCACGGTTACGAAATAGAACCGTGCGTAACATCACGCACGGTTCTATTTGAACCGTCGTGATATTGCTCATCACGCACGGTTCTATTTGAGTAACCGCCTCGTGATGGGCCCTTGCGGCAAAGATAGCCCAGACAGACCCAACACAGACGGTTCCAAAGGAACCGTCTGTGATGGGCCGTCTGCTATAGCCTCTTTTGTAGTAGTGCTTGGTCTTGAGCGGAGTTGCACTGGTTCCGTCTGGGTCCAATACGAATTCTTCCAGAATATCGAATTCTATATGCGAAAACCCATAAATAAATCACAGATAAATATAAAATACAATCCAAATTTTGAAACTTAGTACTAAAAGATAAATATTGAATTTATATTAACTTAGGAATTGAACTATTAGAATATCTGCCGGGAAGGAAAAGAAAGGGAATATTCCTTAGAATATGTCGTTGGGATAAATTAATAAAAATAATAGAGATTGACATGCGGGTTCACGGTCTATGGACGGTGTCGAAGGATCAATAGGGTTCACGGTGAACCGGGCTCACAACATAATTCCACTAACATGCAAGGTCTACCGAACAAACGAATTTGCAATTTATTTTTAAACCGAAATTAGGGGGCACCTGTCATGCTGGTCCCACATGTCATGCACTGAAGTGGACTGGCCGGTTTAACTTGATATTTTGGGAGAAGTTTGTTAGGGGCCCACTCGACAGTGAGATAGAGAGAAGAGATAGAGCAGAGGAGTGTTTGTGGTAGCTTTGGATGGCATCGGCTCCAGCGAGTGGTGGCTCAGGTAGCATTGGTGATAGCTAGAGTGGGTTCCCCGGACCACAAGAATTCTCCTAGTGGTTTGGGTGCAGACGGAGACATAGAGTGGCGTGTCGGTGGTGAACAGAGGTAGCCATGGGCGAAGGTGGATGGGAGCGACGATAGTCCGGCAAGGTTTCGACGAAGGTGAGGCAAGCACAGGGCAAAACGCAATGAGAGTATTAATATGAAGGGGTCTATGATAGGAGGAGCTCACCGACGGCGGTGCAACCAACGACGATGTTGGTTCAGGCGACGACGAGGAAGCCTATTCGATTCTGGTGAACTGCTAGAGAATGCTTAACTGAGGGATATGACGGAGGAGGCCTGGGAACACGACATGACACGATTTGATTCCACACAAACTCAGCGGAGAAGGGGGTCAAGCAACGGAGTGACGGCTGTGGCGGACGGTGGCGATAACGTTCCAGACTTAGGGAAGATGATGCGTTAGGGTGGCGACGCTGCACGGGAGAAGGTGGGAGATGGGGGCAGCACCAAGGGGGAACGCGGTGGTCACGGTGCTCCTTAAATTGGAATTTGAAGGATTGATTGTTTTGTGTGGATATCATGGGGATATGCTCCAGATCTTAGGATGATGTGACAATTGGCAATGGCGTTAACGGTTTGTCGTTTCACGGGTTTTCGACAAAGTCTCAGATCTGTTCAGGCATTCTGGACAGGGGCGGTCCGACCGGCCATAGCATGGCGATCCGCCGGTCCCAAATCGGTCGGACCGGCCATGCGCGTGATCGGACCGGCCGTGACAAAATGGTCGAATGGGTGGAGCCAAAAATAGGTGTTGTAGACAAGTGAGGGGATCCTAATACACTTGGTCTCATAATTTTGGAGTTCCCAAGCAAAAGTTCTATTGGTTTAAAGTTTCCAGATGGGTTTGGATTTTGTGGGTTGAAAATTGGCTAAGTCCTCTGGTGATCCGACCGCCTTGTGGTGGCGATCGGGCCGGTCGGGTTAATGATCGGACCGCCACGAGGCGGTCCCGACCGCTTCGTATCTTGTTCATCGGCCAACCGTGGCGATGATGTTTTATTAGGTCAAAGTCATGGGTTTGGTGCATATGTGTTGCATGATGCATGTTTTGACTAACGTGGGTCAAGTTGTGAAGAACTTGTTCCGGATTCGATTTGCTTGTTTATTGTTGTGCGGGTTGCTTGGTGGTCAACGACGGTCAGCGGCGAGGATGATCGGGACTAGGCTTGGAGAGTGAGGTCGAGCGATCGGCGATGCGGGTGAGTCAATGAACTCAAGTGTGGTGCGAGAATAGACAAGGATGACCGAGCAGGCGATTCGATGCGGAGTTGGATCAAGCGGCGCGGGGGGGTGCAAGTGCCATGGTGGTTACGGTGGGGCCGGATGGGAGAGACTTGCCGACATGTTGAGAGCCGTTGATCAACCTACACGTGGCGAAGCATGGGAGGTGCTTCACAAGATGGGACTCGGTCTTTGCAAAAGATCGAGAAGGGTATTTTGGTAATTATACCAAATACCGCTTTGGTGACTTTGACGACTCGCGGCGCAAGATGGCGTGGAGAAGCGGAGTAGGTCAAGAGGAGATGAAGACGCGCTTCAAGATGCGTGCGTGTGTGACCCGTTTGTTTTGGGCCTTAACGGGAGCCCATTAGGGTTACTCTTCTAGAAGGTTTAAGTCTCCACTATAAATAGAGGAGGGAGGTGGCTGCACCCCTTCAACCCTTTCATGCTTGAAACCCTAGTTTTGGCTTAAGTGCTTAGGGAAGGTTTAGTGGAGATTAGGGTTCTAGAGAGAGAGATGTTTTGATCTTGTGTCCATGCGTATCCGTATGAGTGGTCATGTCGATACATTATCAAATCAATCCAAAGAAGAGTTCTCTTCAAGATGAGTTCATTTGCCCTTCTTCTCTCTATTTGGTGATTTTGAGTCTTTCTTTGATTCGCATGTTTTGATTGATTTCTTTGCATGATCTAGCTTGCTGTGACATGTGGGAACACATCTAAGATCATCTTGATCATCAATCACCCACGAGCAAGTTTTTCGATATAGTTTTCGTTTTGACTCGGTTTCAAACCTTCCACCTCTCAAACTGAAAAAGGTCTGAACTTTTCCAAAGATCTTCACGATCTTGATTGGAATAGGTTCCTGACATCCTAGAGAAGGTGTGTACCAAGTTTCATCAAGTTTGGAGTTGTAGATCAAAAGTTACATCTATTTGCAACTTCGTTTTTCGGGCTGATTTCACTGTTCATCGGCTGGAGGTCGGACCGCCCCTCATCAGAGGTCGGACCGCCCATAGGACCGGTCGGACCGCCCTTGAATAGAGGTCAGACCGCCCCACACTTAGGAAATTCAGTTTCGGTTGTTTTTGGTTGTTTTGCTTCGGGGTTTTGATTGGATTCAATCCTAGTCTTCCGCTGTACTGGTATATCGATCTTCATAGCTTCTATAGCTATTGGAGTGAAATTTGTGTTGAATCTAATCGAGGTTGAAAAAGTGAGCGTGCTCCTATTCACCCCCCCCCCTCTAGTCGCCTTTTCGGTCCAACAAGTGGTATCAGAGCCCGGTTAGTTCAATCTTGATCTTAACCGGTCACTGAACTTGGCGATGGATAAGTACTCGACAAAGCCGCATGTCTTCAATGGGCTCGACTATGCCTATTGGAAGAATCGCATGCGAGTCTTCCTTGAGAGCGAAGGACAAGCTATATGGGAGGTTGTTAGAGCTCATTGCTCGTTACTGAGATTGCCACGCAAGCTTGGCAATACTTTTGGCTAACAACAACAAGGCAAAGAATCTCCTATATCTTTGGGCTTGGTAGACAAGAGTATGACAGATTTGCAATCTTTCGACAAGACATGAAATTTGGCACACCCTCGAAACTTACCATGAGGATCGTCCCAGTTAAACAAGTGCGCGAGACGGTCTATAAGCGAGTACAACAAATTCGAGATCGTCTGGCGAGAGCATCGATGGCGTTTTACTCGCTTTAACAAGGTTGTCAATCGGATGAAAGTTGACATTGAGTACTCTCAATCTGAAAATGCCACTCACCTCTTGGTGCAATCAACACCAAGGAGTGGGAGATGAAGGCTCTTGCCATAGAGGAGAAGCGTCGATCTCTCTACTCTCACCTTGGAGCTGCTTTATAGTAAGCTCAAGACTCATGAGATCAAGAGAGGTAGTCTTCCTAAGAAGGATAGCATGGCTTTGGTAGTGATCCTCTTTCAAGAGCTTCGATGGTTTTTACGAGTCCTCTTGGGTTTTCTCTTGCTGTTTATCCACAATTCGTGAAGAGGATTTTGAGAGTCTTCTGAGCCCGAGCTAGCCCTCATAGTCAAGAAAGTCACACGGGCTTACAACAATGTGAGAAACAAAAAAGAGGTGGCCCAGTGACTTGCTACGAGTGTGGTGAGCTTTACCATATTGGGCTAAGCGCCCCAAGTGAAGGGTAAGGGTAACCATAAGGAGGAAAGGCGACTTGGAAGAAGCCTCAAGGGAACAAATCAAGGTTTGATCTTTGCTAAGGTGATGAAGGTCGCCACAGGGTCCTTGCAGCTTTGGAGATCAATCCTTGAGCGATGTGGACTCGGGAGCGAGGAGGACAAGGAGGAGGAGGAGCCACCTCAAGACAAGAAAGGGAAGGCCAAGGACTTCAGGCATGTGCTTCATGGTGACTCGTCGGCGTCGATGATGATGATGAGGTATCCCTATCTTATGATGTCCTTTACGCTAGATGCGAGAACATGTATGAGCAATTGCTTAGTCGGGATAAGGCTTTAAAATTCATCATGGTTAAGAACAAGGATCTAGAGTCACAAGTTGAAAATTTGACATTAGAACTTGTGAATGCTAAAGTCTAGACGTTGATGAATGTTCATCTTGCCATGCTTTGCACTCGAGGCTATCTAAGCGCAATCTGCTCTTATCTTGCTTTACATCAACTTGAAAATGCTAGGCGAGGCTAGTTGAGGTCAAATCTGCTCCATGTCTTAAATGCTTAGAGTCTAGCAAGTTGGATGTTTGAACAGAGAGTCTCGCTCTTGCTCTCGTTGCTTAGAACATGAACGTGAAATTAAAGACATTTTAAAAGCAGCTAGAGAGAAATATGCCAAGCTTAAGGACAGTATTAACTCTGCTAATTGTACTTTATGTCCTGCTCTTAAGCTTGAAATTGCTAATTATAAGGAGAAGCTTGCAAAGGTTAATAAACCTAAAATTTGTCAATCATGTGTTGATCTTAGGAAAGATAATGTTTATCTAGAGAACACACTGCAAAAATTCTCTAGTGGAGAAAAACAATTAAACATGATTCTTGACAAGTCTAGAACTCCTTCTAAGAAGCAAGGCTTAGGATACAACTCTGCCCAGAACAAATCCAAGACTAAGGTCATTCGGGTCTTGGAAAATGGCTTAGTTGAATTCAAAACCCAACTGAAAATTGCTTTCAAACCTGCAGTTCTGTCCAACCTTCTTTTGAGTCAAAAGGTGCTTCTCCCAGTGGTACAAAATACCATTGCACCTATTGCGAGAAGAGTGGACATTTAGTTGAGTTCTGTTGGCGTAGGTTGAAAAATGCTAATCATGCTAGAACTTTATTTCATCAACCTAGAGCTTGTGTGAAACATTGTCATGAAAAGAAGAAGAAACCCGGTCTAGGATATACTACACATGCTTATCATCATCATGTTCCTAGACAGAATGCATCTCATGTGTTTGTAACCATTGCTCATGATAGGACTTCAACTAGGATCAAGGACACTCATTCCTCTTTGCATACTACTCATGAGACATGTGTCTCGATCTTTGGGTTCCCAAGTCTATTTTAACTAACTTGATGATTGAGACACATCGATCTTTTGTGCCTTGATTTTCGAGGATCGTCGCGGAAGGAGGAAGAACACGTGGCTCGTCGACTCGGCTGTTCACGCCACATGACGGAGACTCTAGATGGTTCACTTCCTTCACGCAGGCGCGGGTGATGACTTCATCACCTTGGAGATGATTCACAAGGGCGGATCGAAGGCTGGATCGATCGGGGTGAGCAGCGAGTTCATTCTCAAGGATGTCGCTCTTGTGTCCAAGCTAAGGTACAATCTCCTTTACGTCTCACTGACTTCTTGATGATGGCTATGAGACTAGATTTAAGAAGAACGCTTGTCGGTGCTTGATTCTTTTGGTGAGCTCATTTTGGAATTTCTAGAGTTGGTAGAATATTTGGAGCTGATTTTTACGAATCTCTTGCCGGATCTCTCAAATGTTTAGTTGCATCTTCTTACGATATCGGCTTTGGCACCACTTAGGGCACATTGGTTTTGATCATCGACACGAGTTAGCGGCCTTGATCTCATGAGAGGCTTGCCTAAACTCAAAGTCATCAAAGATGCATATGTGCTCCTGTAGGCATGGCAAGCAAGTTGCCGCCTCACACCCTTCATTGACTATGGTCATGGTGACCGACGGACCGGGACGGTTGCTTCATATGGATCTTGTTGGTCTGCTAGGTTTGATCGATCGGTGGCAATTGGTACATTCTTGTCATAGTCGATGATTTTTGAGATATTCTTGGGTGTTTTTTCTTGCTTGAAGGATGAGGTCTTTGATCATTATCATGATCTTGTTCTTCGTTTGGCTTCTGAACTTCCTGGTGCCTTGAGAGCAATCCGCAGTGACAATGGCACGGAGTTCAAGAATGCTTCGTTTGCCTCTTTTTGTGCTGAGCGCGGTATTGAGCATCAGTTCTCTTCTCCACACGTCCCTCAACAAAATGGCGTTGTGGAAAGGAAGAACAGGACCTTAGTCTCGATGGCTAGGACGATGCTAGATGAGTATAGCACACCGAGGAGGTTTTGGGCCGAAGCTATTGCTACAGCTTGCCATATTTCAAATTGTGGATTTCATGGGGATATGCTCCAGATCTTAGGATGATGTGACAATTGGCAATGGCGTTTACGGTTTGTCGTTTCACGCGTTTTCGACAAAGTTACTGAGCTTCTTGCTCGAGGCGGTCCGACCGGTCCTTGCGGCGGTCCGACCGGTCCCATGTCGGTCGGGCCCGGCCATCTGAAAGCGATCGGACGGCGATGACCAAAAGTGTTCAAATCGAGTGGGCCAAAAATAGGTGTTGTAGACAAGTAAGGGATCCCAATGCACTTGGTCTCATGATTTTTGGAGCCTCCGATGAAAAGTTCTATTGGTTTAAAGTTTCGAAGGTTTGGTTTTGGGAGCTTGAATTTGGCTAAGTCTAAAGGCGGTCCGGCGGCTCCGAGGGAGCGGTCCGACCGGCCATGGGAAGCGATCGACCGCTCACTGGGCGGTCGGACCGTAACTACTTGAAGCGTCGACCAACCGTGGCGATGTTGTTTTGTTAGGTCAAAGTCATTGGTTTCATGGCATATGATTTGCATGATGCATGTTTTGACTAACATGGGTCAAGTTGTGAAGAACTTGTTCCCGAATCGTGTTTTCTTATGCGTGGTTGTGCGGGTTGCTTGGTGGTCAACGACGGTCAGCGGCGAGAAGGATCGGGACTAGACTCGGAGAGTTGAGGTCGAGCGATTGAGCGATGCGGGTGAGGTCAACGACTCAAGCGTGACACAAGATGGACAAGGGTGACCTATTGGCGAATCCATGGCGCATGGTGAAGCGGTTTAGGTCAAAAGTGAAAGACGGCGCTTAGCGAAGCGTGCGTATGTGACCCGTTTGTTAGTGGGCCTTAACGGAGCCCAATTAAGTCAAACCCTAAGAGTTTTAGGCCTCCACTATAAATAGGAGGAGATGGTGGCTGCACCTCTCTCTCTCTCGCCTTTTATGTTTCAAAACCCTAATTGTCTTTAGGGAGTTGAGGTGGAGGCAAGGGCTCTTGATGGTTTGTGGTGAATTTCGTGATCCTTGATTGTCCATCGATCCATGATGGTGTGGATGTAATCCGGCAACAATCACGAAATCAATCTATGCAAGGTTTGCTTGAGATAAGTCTCTTTTCGTTCTTGCTTTCAATTTGAGTTTTAGGGCTTTCTTTGATCCGCGAGTTTGTGATTGATTCTTTCCGTGAATTAGCTTGCTGTGATATGTGTGAATCTATCTAGCATCATCTTGATCATCAATCTCTCACGAACAAGCTTTAGGATCAAGTTTTTCGTTCTTGCGGTTTTAGACCTTCGTTAATCAATTGGCAATTGCTCAAGATCGTTCCAAGAATTATCATAATGTTCGATTGGAATAGGTCCTCAATAGCATAGAGAAGGTGTGTGCAAAGTTTCGTGAAGTTTGGAGTTGAGAATCAAAAGTTAGACCTAATTGCAACCGTCATCGGGCTGATTTTCTTGCTTTGGATCGGTTACAGATTGCCGGTCCGACCGCCCGTCACCACCGGTCCGACCGATTTTGGAGCGGTCCGACCTTGACATAACAATGGTCCGACCGCCTTGACAATCGGTCCGACGGTTCACTACAATGATCGGACCGCGATGACTTGTATTGCTTTGATTCTTGCTTGATTATTGTCGCATTGCTTAGGGTTTTATTGGATTCAATACTAGTCTTCATTTGTCTTGGTATATTGATCTTCATAGCTTTCTAATAGCTCTTTGGAGTGAAATTGTATTGAGTTCATAATTTGTGAAAAAGTGAGCGTGCTCCTATTCACCCCCCTCTAGTCGCCTTTACGGTCCAACAAGTGGTATCAGAGCCGGTTAGTTCAATCTTGATCTTAACCGGTCCTTTGAACTTTGGCGATGGATAAGTTTTCTACTAAACCGCATATCTTCGATGGGCACGACTATGCCTATTGGAAGAATCGTATGCTGCGTCTTTCTTGAGAGCGAGGACAAGCTATTTGGGATGTTGTTAGAGCCCATTGGTTATTCTGAAATTGCTACACCGCTACTGCAATTCTTTTGGCTAACAACAATAAGGCTAAGAATATTTTATATGGTGCACTTGGTAGACAAGAATATGATAGAATTTGCAATCTTTCAACTGCGCATGAAATTTGGAACACTCTCGAAACATATCATGAGGTTCGTCCCAAATCAAAAGGTGCGTAAGCATTTACAAGCGTGAGTACAATAAATTCGAGATGCGTCTGGAGAGAGCATCGATGACATTTTCGATCGCTTTAATAAAGTAATTAATCAAATGAAAGCTGTTGATATTGAATATTCTCAATCTGAAAATGCCACCCATCTCTTGTTTGCAATCAACACCAAGGAGTGGGAGATGAAAGCTCTTGCTATAGAAGAAAATGTTGATCTTTCAAGTCTTACTTTAGAATTGCTTTATAGTAAACTCAAGACTCATGAAATTAAAAGAGTTGATCATCCTAAGAAAGATAATTTAGCCTTGGTAGCGAGATCCTCTCAAAAGGTTTTTGATGACCCTTGTGAATCTTCTTACGGATTTTCATTTGCTTGTTTATCTGCTATTCATGAAGAGGAGCTTGAAAGTATTCTCAAAGCAGAGTTAGCTCTTCTAGCTAAGAAATTCACACGGGCCTACAATAATGTGAGAAACAAAAGAGAGGTGGTCGGTAACATGCTATGAATGTGGTGAGCTCAATCATATCAAGACAAATTGCCCCAAGGTGAAAGGTAAGAGCAATCATAAGGAAGGAAAGCCGACTTGGAAGAAACCTCCTTTCAACAAATCAAGGTATGAGGCAAATAAGCTTGTGAAGGTTGCTCACCGAGTCCTTGCCGCTTTGAGGATCAATCCTTGGCGATGTGGATACCGGGAGTGAGGAGGACAAGGAGGAGGAGATCCCTCAAGGTAAAAAGAAAGGGAAGGCCAAAGACTTCACTGGCATGTGCTTCATGGCTGACACGGAGGACATTGATGATAATGAGGTATCTTTTACTTATGATGAGCTTTCTGCTAAATATGATTCTATAGTTGAGCAATTGCTTAGTCAAGATGAAGCGCTTGAATTTGTTATGACAAAAAATAAGAAATTAGAGTCAAAGATTATGGCTGAAAGTAGAGCTTAAAACTGCTAAGACTCTTGAACCTGATGAATGTTTATCTTGTCATGCTATGCATTCTGAAATTACAAAGTTACAATCTACTCATAATATTTGTGTACAACAACTTGAGAATGCTAAATCTGAACTAAATGAAATTAAAAGTGCTCCTTGTGAAAAATGTTTAGAATCTAGTAAATTGATTGCTTTTGATGTATTTGATTCTAGTCCTTGCACTTCATGCTTAGAAAAAGAACGTGAAATCAAAGATATCTTAGAAGCTACTAGAGTCAAATATGCTAAGCTTAAGGACAATATTGAAAATACTACTTGTGCTTCATGTTCCACTCTTAAGCTTGAAATTGCTTTGTATAAGGAAAAATCTATGGATAAAACTTGTCATTCTTGTGTCAACTTGAGAAAAGAAAATGCTTACCTTCATGATACATTAGAGAAATTTTCTAAAGGTAAGAAACAATTAAACATGATTCTTGACAAATCTAAAACTCCTTATAAGAAGCAAGGTTTAGGATTCAATTCTTTTCAAGACAATTCAAACCCAAAAGTCATTCAAGTCTTGGAAAAAGGTTTAATTGAATTCAAAACTCAACCTGCAAAAACATCTTTTAAATCTGCAGGCTTTGCCCAACCTTGTATTAATTCAAATGGTGCCTCCTCTAGTGGTACCAAGTACCATTGCACTTACTGCAAAAAAGGTGGACATTTGATTGAATACTGTTGGCGTAGGTTGAAAAATGATAGGAAAAATTTTGATAGAATTTCATTCATGCAACCTAGAGCTTCTATGAGACATGGTAACACTGAAAAGAATAAACCTGGATTAGGATTTTTCTCTCATGCTAATCATTATGTTTCTAGACATCCTAATTCTAATGTGTATCAGACTGGCGGTCTGACCGCTGGTGGTCACCGGTCTGACCGTTTTGGTCACCGGTCTGACCGCCAGCACAAAGCCGGTCAGACCGCCCATGGACAGTCTAAGTCTCATGTTAAGTTAAACATTGCTCGTAATCGAATGTTAAATGAAATCAAGGATAGTATTTCTGGTTTGTATACTCCTTGCAGACGTGTGTCTCAGTACTGGATTCCTAAATCTTGTTTATCTAATCCCAGTATTGAGACACATCGTTCTTTTGCTCCTTGATTTTCAGGATTATCGCGGAAAGGGGAAGAACACGTGGTTCGTTGACTCCGGATGTTCACGCCACATGACCGGAAACTCAAAATGGTTCACCTCTTTCACGCGAGCAACAGGTGATGACTTCATCACCTTTGGAGATGATACACAAGGACGAATTGAAGGAACAGGATCAATTAGGGTAAACAACAAATTCATTCTAAAGGATGTCGCTCTTGTGGACAAGCTTAGGTATAATCTCCTTTCTGTTTCTCAGCTTCTTGATGATGGTTATGAGACTGTTTTTAAGAAAAATGCTTGTCGTGTGCTTGATTCTACTGGTGAGCTTGTGTTTGGAATCTCTAGAGTTGGTAGAATTTTTGGAGCTGATTTTTCAGAATCTCTTGCTGGATCTCTTAAATGTTTACTTACATCTTCTTCTGATTTCTGGCTTTGGCATCGACGTTTGGGGCACATTGGTTTTGATCATCTGACACGAGTTAGCAACCTTGATCTCATGAGAGGCTTGCCCAAACTCAAAGTCATCAAGGATCTTGTATGTAAGTATACAGTAGGCATGGCAAACAAGTTGCCGCCTCACACCCATACGTGACTATGGTTATGTTGGACCGAAAAGGCGACTAGAGGGGGTGAATAGAGCACGCTCACTTTTTCAACCACGATTAGATTCAACACAAATTTCACTCCAATAGCTATAGAAGCTATGAAGATCGATATACCGATCTGTGGAAGACTAGGATTGAATCAATCAAAACCCGAAGCAAAACAACCAAAAACAACGAAACTTAAATTCCTAAGAGTAGGGCGGTCGACCTCTACTCGGGCGGTCGACCTCTCCAAGGGGCGGTCAGACCTCTAGCTAGGCGGTCGACCTCCGGCCATGAACAGTGAAATCGGCCAAAAAGCGAAGTTGCAAATAGGTCTAACTTTTGATCTACAACTCCAAACTTCATGAAACTTGGAACACACCTTCTCTAGGATGTCAGAACCTATTCCAATCGAAGATCATGGAGATCCATGGAAAAGTTACGACATTTTTCAGTTTGAGAGATGGATGGTTCAAACCGAGTCAAAAGAAAGCGTGACCCAAAAACTTGCTCGTGGGTGATTGATGATCAAGATGATCTTAGATGTGTTCCCACATGTCACAACAAGCTATATCATGTAAAGAAATCAATCAAAACATGCGAATCAAAGAAAGACTCAAAATCACCAAATAGAGAGAAGAAGGGCAAGAGACACATCTTTGATCAAAGCTTTCTTTGGATTGATTGATAGGGTTTGGGTTTCTGACCACTCCATCAATGGAGGACAAAGCTCAATCCAAGAGCACAAGATCAAATCAAAACTCTCTAGAACCCTAACCTCCACTAATCCTCTCCCTAAGCCAAAACTAGGGTTTCAATAATGATAAAAGGGTTGAAGGGGGTGCAGCCACCTCCCTCCTCTATTTATAGTGGAGACTTAGACCTTCTAGAAGATTAACTCAAATGGGCTCCCGTTAAGGCCCAACACAAACGGGTCACACACGCACGCATAATAAAGCGCCGTCTACAACACCTCTTAACCTAAACCGCTTCTCTTGCGCCGTCTTGCGCCGTGGGTAGGCAAAAGGTCACCAAGGTGATATTTGGTAAGATTACCAAAATACCCCTTCTCGGTCCTTCTCCGAAGACCGAGTCCATCTTCGCGAAGCACTTCGCATGCTCCGCCACGTGTAGGTTGATCAACGGCTCTCTCCATGTCGGCAAGTCTCTCCCATCCGGCTCCCACCGAAACCACCATGGCACTTGCACCGACTCCCGCGCCGCTTGATCAAACCAGTCGCACCGAACTACCCGTTCGGTCATCATTATCCATACATGCCATACTTGATTTCATTGACCTCACCCAAGATCGTCGATCGTTACGGACCTAAGCTCTCAAGCCTCGTCCGATCATCCTCGCCGTTGACCGTCGTTGACCACCAAGCAACTTTGCACAACAATAGACAAGCAAATCCAAACGGGGAACAAGTTCTTCGCAACTTGACCCACGTTAGTCAAAACATGCATCATGCAACACATATGCACCCTGAAACTCATGACTTTGACCTAACCAATGAGCAACGCCGCCACGAAGGGCGACATTCGATGTGGTCGGTCGGCCCCTCGGGGCGGTCGACCGCCTGCCTTGCGGTCGGACCGCCGCCGCCAAAGGCGATCCGACCGCCGTAAGGACTTAGCCAATTTTCAACCTGAAAATCCAAACCTCTCGGAAACTTTAAACCAATAGAACTTTTCTTGGAGACTCCAAAATTATGGGAGCAAGAACAATGGGATCCCTCACTTGCCTACACCTCTATTTTTGGCCCGACTGTTTGACCACTTTTGTCACGGCCGGTCCGGCCGGCGCACATGGCCGATCCGAGCCGATTTGGGACCGGTCGGACCGCCGTGCTATGGCGGTCGGACCGCCCTATCGAAAGTCGAGCGATCTTTGAAACTTTGTCGAAAACCGTGAAACGACAAACCATTAACGCCATTGCCAATTGTCACATCATCCTAAGATCTGGAGCATATCCCCATGATATCCACAATCTCCCCTTGATGAACACATTGGCAATAATCCAGAAAATGTAATTTGAAGGTTTGAAAAGTAAAATACTTTCGTTTTCGCACAAAGGCACAACTTGGTCCATAAGCAAGAGAAAGCAATGGAAATGACCAAGTGGCATCGAATAGCATAGATAAGTGAGATAAGGCAAAAGAAAGCATAAAACTTTGATTTCGGAAAAAGTCAAAATCTCACTTAAGGTCCATATGAAAGAACAATTGTTCAATTGACCTTTGATCATTGTGAGGAGTAATAAATGCAATTCAAGTTCAGAAGAGTCAATAAGACAATAAGAATGCAATTCAAAAACTCCCCCTCACTATGATCCTCGGATTGCAGAAAATTTCAAATTCTCCAACTTTCTCCCCTTTGTATAAACTTCTCCCCAACATCGAAATATCTTCTCCCCCTTTGACAATGGAGTCATCAAGGAATCACGCCTTCCTCTCATCCAGAGATAGCAATTTGCAGAATGAAGAAGGAAGCAAAAAGAAGAAGTATGCATGAAGTGCAATGGAGTGGCTTCATTTTTGTATTTTTCAATTTTTGATTACAAGAAGCTTTGAAGATTACCCAAAAGAACTAGCTAGCATTTCTAATATTGCACAAACAACATATCAAGCCTGACAGTGCTAGCAAGATCATGGTAAGACATATATATCAAAGCTAAGCACCAAGGCTCAAAAGTAAAGCAATAGATTTGATCAATTTAAGCAACGCTTCAAATTCAGCAAGTTCATCAACAGGGATCCTAAAGTGAAATTGGCCATGTCAAAATGTCAAAGTGAGATCAAAAATCTAACAAAGACCACATTAAGAGTCAATCAAGTCCCGTATTGAATCATTTTGCTCAATCTTTGTAAGCGCCCATTTGTCAATATTTTTCTCATTTGCATTGAATATTGAGGTTGACTAATGATCTAACTTAGTGACAAGATCTGGACTAGGAGCCATCCACAAACTCATCCTAAGCTTGACCAGAAGTTGATTAAAGGTATATCTTAGTAAAGAAGATCTGGACTAGGAGCCATCCACAAACTCTTTCTAAGCTTCTACAGGCGACAAATCTTGAGGTTCATGTCATTTCGACAAGCAATCCCCATGAGATCGTGCGGATCATCAAACTATCTCCAAGTTCATGTCATTTGACAAGCGGTCTCGTAAGAATAGTTTGGCACATTTTAAGCATAAGACAATCTTGATTTTTCATTTTTTCTTCACAAGAGCAGTTTTAGAATCTCAAGAACACAAAAGCTCAAGTAATGGTCAATTTTAGATCAAGAGCTAACAAAGCAATTACAGACAGGCCAATGTCACAAAAGGAGCACTAATTGCGCAACTCGCTAAAACATCCACAAATTGCAATTTCTTAGTTCGAGTTGTTTTAAAGTTCTAGCTCATATAGCAAAGACTTAGCTACACATGTAAAAGCATGATAATTCTAGCAAGTCAAAGAACTAGACATGGCATTGAGCAAGAATTGAAATACTAAAGCTCCAAAGGGTAATAGGCAAAGCTTCATCAATTTTAAAAGATAAGCGAGAAAATTTTATATTACAATGCATCTTTTGGATTTTTCATACCACTTGATGTATTTTTCATATGAATGCAATATGATACAATGAGATGCAATAAAAGCCTAAAAACCTAAAAAGTTCAAAAAGATCAACAAGTTGTAAAAAGAACAATAAAAGATCAAAAGAACAAGGTAAGATCGGAAAAGATCGAACTCCCCTCAAACCAACCCATAGGGATAAATTACCCTAACTCACTTCTCAAGGTGGCAAACCTAGTTGGGTCTAAAGGTTTGGTGAGGATATCACCATTGAGCCTCGGACTCCACTAAGTGTAGCACAATATCACCCTTCTCTACATGGTCTCTAAGGAAGTGATAGCGAATGTCTATGTGCTTGGTCCTAGAGTGTTGCACGGGGTTCTTAGCAATGTTAATAGCGAAGTGTTATCACGAGAAAAGAGGAACACTAGCAAAATTTAACCCGTAGTCCTTAAGAGTGGATACCATCCACAAAATCGACTCTGACAACTAGCGTGACTACATACTCGACCTCGTGATGGATTGTGCAGCAGAGGTGCTTCCTAGAAGACCAAGAAACAAGAGAAGTGCCTAGGAAGTGACAAGTGCGAGGTACTCTTCCTATCAAGCCGACGACCGCAAAATCGAATCGAAAACCCCGAATGGATAAAGAAGAAGAACAGAGTACCAAATGCCATACTGGAGGGTAGAGTGTAAATACGAATATGCGCTTAGCGCTTGGCGATGGGAAGTTCTCGGAGGCGCTGAAACCTCGCAGAGGCGGTATGAAGTGGATGTCGGTCTTGATGCCGTCAGTGCGGGAGGGAGCCGATCATCTTTGCGGTACTCGCGTTGATCCACGGCTTCTCCTTCCTCATCGGATCCAGCGATCGAAGTCGCCATGGGAGTGGCGATCGGCTTGCAGTCACCCATGTCGAAGCGTTTGAGCAGATCCTTAGTATACTTCGTCTGATGGATGAAGATCCCTTCCTTACATTGCTTGATTTGAAGCCCCAGAAAGTAATTGAGCTCTCCCATCATGCTCATCTCAAATTCCCTGGACATAGTCTCAGAAAAGCTAGAAACAAGAGCATGAGAAGAACCACCAAAGATAATATCATCAACGTAAATCTGAGCAAGTAAGAAATCATTGCCACGCCTAAGAATGAACAAGGTCTTGTCTACCTTACCCATCTCAAAATCATTCTTAAGCAAGAAGGTCTTAAGTCTATCATACTAGGCTCTAGGGGCTTGTTTAAGACCATACAAGGCTTTGGATAGCTTGAAGACATGATGTGGGTTTTTGGGATTCTCAAAGCCTGGGGGTTGCCTAACATAAACCTCCTCCTCTATAAAACCATTCAGAAAGGCACTCTTAACATCCATCTGATATAATCTAAAGCCCTTAGAGGCAGCAAATGCAAGAAGAATGCGAATAGCTTCTAGTCTAGCAACAGGAGCAAAGGTCTCATCAAAATCTAACCCCTCAACCTGGCTAAAACCCTGAGCTACTAACCTAGCCTTGTTTCTAACCACAGAACCATCCTCATTTTGTTTGTTTTTGAAGACCAGTGGTTCCTATAACATTATGACCACTAGGAGGTTCTACTAGGTTCCAAACCTTATTCCTCTCAAAATTCTCTAACTCCTCATGCATGGCATTGACCCAACTCGAATCGGATAAAGCATGTGATATATCGGGGTTCAAAAGAAGCTACAAAAGCGAGAATGAGAATAGAGGTTTGGATCATGATACAGGAGCGAGTGACTCGTTCATGGATATTACCTATCATCGATCCGCGGATCTTTGCTTTTGAATGTGAAGTGGCGCACCGAGAGGAAAGTACCTCTTCGACCTCGCAGTATCTGCGATGATGAAGATCGGCAGTGCCTCAACCAAGGCGAAGTAGTCACGCGGAGTTCTTGTGCAGGATAAGAATGTCAACAAAGCAGCAGTGGAAGAGTATCATCGAGTCCATCATCATCTTCTTCTACAAATATACTCTCTGTCACTGTGTATCACAGAAATATCCGATCTAGCTCGTGGCTAGTCTCATCAAAAGTGACATTGCATGTCTCTGAACGAGTTAGTTTGACATTAAAAACCGAAAACCCTTGAATGTGCGGGATAACCCAAAATAAACCATCAAAAGTTCTTGACTCAAATTTATCTAGATTTCTGTCTTGAGAATAAAACACTTGGATCCAAAGACTCGAAAATGCGAGGCAGAGGGTTTTCTACAAAGCGAAGCTCATAAGGAGTCTTGCCCAAAGACGGTCTTAAAAAGACACGATTTGCAATATGGCAAGCGTAGAAATAGCTTGACCCAAAACCTCCTGAGTGCTATACTCATCTAGCATCGTCCTAGCCATCTCGACTAGGGTCCTGTTCTTCCTTTCCACAACGCCATTTTGTTGAGGGACGTGTGGGAGGAGAAGCGATGCTCAATTCCACGCCGGCACAAAAAGAAGCAAAGGATGCATTCTTGAACTCCGTGCCATTGTCACTGCGGATCGCTCTCAAGGCACTTGGAAGTTCGAAGCCAAGCGAAGAACAAGATCATGATAATGATCAAAAGCTTCATCCTTCAAGTGAGAAAGAACACCCAAGTGTATCTAGAAAAATCATCGACTATGACAAGAATGTACCATTTTCCACCAATCGGCCGAACCTAAGCGGGACCAGCGGTATCCATATGAAGCAAGCTGTCGGTCCGTCGGTCATGACCATAGTCAGCGATGGGTGTGGCGGCAACTTGCTTGCCATGCCTACGTGGCGCATATCTGACATCCTTGACGGCTTTGAGTTTGGGCAAACCTCTCATGAGCTCAAGGTTGCTAACTCGTCGATGATCAAAACCAATGTGCCCCAAGCAGCGGTGCCAAAGCCAAAACTCGGAAGAAGAAGATGAAATTAAGCACTTGAGAGAACCAAAGAAGAGATTCGAAAAATCGGCTCCAAAGATCCTAGCAACTCTAGTAATCCCAAAACAAGCTCACCGGTGAATCAAGCACCCGACAAGCATTTTTCTTAAATCTAGTCTCATAGCCATCATCAAGAAGTTGAGAGACAAAGCAAATTAAACCTTAGCTTGTCCACAAGGGCGGCGTCCTTGAGGATGAACTTGTCGTTCACCCCGATCGATCCGTTCCTTCAATCCGCCCTTGCCTATCATCTCCAAAGGTGATGAATTCATCACCGTCGATCGCGTGAAGGAGGTGAACCATCTTGAGTCTCCGGTCATGTGGCGTGAGCAGTGAGTCGACGAACCACGTGTCCTTCCTCTTTCGCGGTAATCCACGAAAATCAAGGCACGGAAGAACAATGTGTCTCAATCATGGGGTTAGTTAAACAAGACTTGGGAACCCGATCTTTGAGACACATGTCTCATGAGTAGTATGCAAAGCGTAGTGCTATCCTTGATTAAGTTTGAAGTTCATTATGAGCAATGGTTACTTTAACATAAGAGTTATCTGTCTAGGAACATGATGATGAGCATGTGACACAAATCCTAAACCAAGTTTCCTCTTTTCTACATTACCATGTCTCATAAAAGCTCTAGGTTGATTGAGTGAAATTCTAGCAAAATTTTTCTTATCATTTTTCAACCTCACGCCAAGAACTCAACCAAATGTCCATTCTTCTTGCAATAGGTGCAATGGTACTTGATACCACTTTGGGAGAAGCACCCTTTGACTTATGAAGTTTGGGCAAAACCATGATTTAAAAGTAGTTTTTGCGGGTTGGGTTTTAAATTCAACTAACCCATTTTCCAAGACTTGAGTTACTTGGGGCTTAGAATTATCTTGGACAGAGTTGTATCCTAATCCTTGCTTCTTATAAGGAGTCTTAGATTTGTCCGTAATCATGTTTAATTGTTTCTTACCTTTAGAAAATTTTTCTAAGGTATCCTTAAGATAAGCATTTTCTTTTCAAGATTAACACATGACTCACAAGTTTTGCCTTTAATAGCTCTAGCATATTTTTCCTTATATAAAGCAATTTCAAGTTTAAGAGCGGGACATGAAGCACATGTAGAAGACTCAATCTTGTTCTTAAGCTTGGCATATTTAGCTCTAATCGCTTCTAAGATATCTTTAACTTCATGTTCGCGTTCAATGCAAAAGAGCAAAGGCTAGGATCAACGACAGACCAGAGCAACCAACTTGTGGAATCTAAGCATTTTTCACAAGGAGCAGATTTAACCTCAACTAACTCGGTCCTAGCATTTTCAAGTTGTTGCAAAGCAATATCATGAGCAGATTGCGTTTAGCAAATTACGAGTGTAGAGCATGGCGGGAAGAACATTCATCGATTCAAGAGTCTTAGTATTTGCAAGTTCTAAAGTCAAATTATCTACTTGAGACTCTAAGTCCTTGTTCCTAGCCATGATATACTCTAACGCCTTATCTGGCTCATGAGTTGCTCAAAGATAGTTTCGCATCTATCGGAAAGGACATCATAGGAGAGAGGTACCTCATCGTCGTCGGCGTCGTCGAGTCGGCCATGAAGCAAACAGGTGAAGTCCTTGGCCTTCCCTTCTTCTTGTCTTGAGGATCTCCTCCTCCTTGTCATCCTCGCTCCCGAGTCCACATCGCAAGGTTGTTCCCAAAAGCGGCAAGAACCCGGTGAGTGCCTTTGTGAGCTTGGCGACATCAAATCTTGATTTGTTCCATTGAGGCTTCTTCAAGTGGCTTTCCTTCCTTGTGGTTGCTCTTTCCTTTCAACTTGGGGCGGTTGCGGATGTGATTAAGCTCACCACACTCATAGCAAGTCACGGACCTCCTCTCTTTTGTTTCTCATATTGTTATAGGCCCGTGTGGCTTTTCTGACTATGAGGGCTAACTCGGCCTCAGGAAGACTCTCAAACTCCTCTTCATGGATTGCAGATAAACCAGCAAGCGAAAATCCAGAAGAAGACTCAGAAGACCCATCAGAAGCTCTCTTGAGCGGGTCTGCTACCAAGGCCATATTTTCCTTCTTGGGATGATCAATCCTCTTGATCTCATGAGTCTTAAGCTTGCTATAGAGCAGCTCCAAAGTCGGATCGAGAGGTTGGCGTTCTCCTCAATGGCGGTAGCCTTTATCTCCCACTCCTTGGTGTTGATTGCGGCCAAGAGGTGGGTGGCATTCAGATCGAGAATATTCAATTCCAATGACCTTCATCGATTAATCACTTTGTTGAAGCGACTGAAAATGTCATCGATGCTCTCTCCAGGACGCATCTCGAATTTGTTATATTCACGCTTATAGACTGTCTGGCGTACTTTCTTGATTTGGGACGAACCCTCATGGTAGGTTTCGAGGGTGTTCCAAATCTCGCATGATCTCAAGATTGCAAATTCGATCATACTCACATCTACCAAGCCCACCATACAAGAGGTTCTTTGCCTTATTGTTGTTAGCCAAGAGGGTTGAAGCCGCAGAACAACTTCGGGAAGAACGCGGGGCTCGAACAACCTCCCATATAGCTTGTCCTTCGCTCTCAAGGAAGACTCGCATGCGATTCTTCCAATAGGCATAGTCGTGCCCATCGAAGATATGCGGCTTGGTGGAGTACTTATCCATCGCCAAGTTCGGTGACGGTTAAGATCAAGATTGAACTAACAGGGCTCGATACCACTTGTTGGACCGAAAAGGCGACTAGAGGGGGTGAATAGGAGCACGCTCACTTTTTCAACCACGATTAGATTCAACACAAATTTCACTCCAATAGCTATAGAAGCTATGAAGATCGATATACCAAGACAAATGGAAGACTAGGATTGAATCAATCAAAACCCGAAGCAAAACAACCAAAAACAACGAAACTTAAATTCCTAAGAGTAGGCGGTCGACCTCTACTCGTGGGCGGTCTCGACCTCTCCAAGGGCGGTCCGACCTCTAGCTAGGCGGTCGACCTCCGGCCCATGAACAATGAAATCACCGAAAAGCGAAGTTGCAAATAGGTCTAACTTTTGATCTACAACTCCAAACTTCATGAAACTTGGAACACACCTTCTCTAGGATGTCAGAACCTATTCAATCGAAGATCATGGAGATCCATGGAAAAGTTACGACATTTTTCAGTTTGAGAGATGGATGGTTCAAACCGAGTCAAAGCGAAAACGTGACCCAAAAACTTGCTCGTGGGTGATTGATGATCAAGATGATCTTAGATGTGTTCCCACATGTCACAAACAAGCTATATCATGTAAAGAAATCAATCAAAAACATGCGAATCAAAGAAAGACTCAAAATCACCAAATAGAGAGAAGAAGGGCAAAGAGACACATCTTTGATCAAAGCTTTCTTTGGATTGATTGATAGGGTTTGGGTTTACTGACCACTCCATCAATGGAGGACAAAGCTCAATCCAAGAGCACAAGATCAAATCAAAACTCTCTAGAACCCTAACCTCCACTAATCCTCTCCCTAAGCCAAAACTAGGGTTTCAATAATGATAAAAGGGTTGAAGGGGGTGCAGCCACCTCCCTCCTCTATTTATAGTGGAGACTTAGACCTTCTAGAAGATTAACTCAAATGGGCTCCGTTAAGGCCCAACACAAGCGGGTCACACACGCACGCATAATAAAGCGCCGTCTACAACACCTCTTAACCTAAACCGCTTCTCTTGCGCTGTCTTGCGCCGTGGGTAGGCAAAAGGTCACCAAGGTGATATTTGGTAAGATTACCAAAATACCCTTCTCGGTCCTTCTCCGAAGACCGAGTCCATCTTCGCGAAGCACTTCGCATGCTCCACGTGTAGGTTGATCAACGGCTCTCTCCATGTCGGCAAGTCTCTCCCATCCGGCTCCCACCGAAACCACCATGGCACTTGCACCGACTCCCGCGCCGCTTGATCAAACCAGTCGCACCGAACTGCCCGTTCGGTCATCATTATCCATTCATGCCATACTTGATTTCATTGACCTCACCCAAAGATCGCCGATCGTTCGACCTAAGCTCTCAAGCCTCGTCCGATCATCCTCGCCGTTGACCGTCGTTGACCACCAAGCAACTCGCACAACAATAGACAAGCAAATCGAAACAGGAACAAGTTCTTCGCAACTTGACCCACGTTAGTCAAAACATGCATCATGCAACACATATGCATGAAACTCATGACTTTGACCTAACCAATGAGCAACGCCGCCACGAAGGGCGACATTCGATGTGATCGGTCGATCCGCCCCTCGGGGCGGTCGACCGCTGGCCTGCCGGTCGGACCGCCGACCAAAGGCGATCCGACCGCCGAAGGACTTAGCCAATTTTCAACCCTGAAAATCCAAACCCTCGGAAACTTTAAACCAATAGAACTTTTTTGGAGACTCCAAAAATTATGGGAGCAAGAACAATGGGATCCTCACTTGCCTACACCTCTATTTTTGGCCCACTGTTTTGACCACTTTTGTCACGGCCGGTCCGACCGGCGCACATGGCCGATCCGACCGATTTGGGACCGGTCGGACCGCCGTGCTCTGGCGGTCAGACCGCCTATCGTAAAGTCCGAGCAAGGTCTTTGAAACTTTGTCGAAAACCCGTGAAACGACAAACCATTAACGCCATTGCCAATTGTCACATCATCCTAAGATCTGGAGCATATCCCCATGATATCCACGAGTTATGGTAGCCGGTGAACGATTGCTTCATATGGATCTTTATTGGTCTGCTAGAGTCCGGTCAGTCGGTGGAAAATGGTATATTCTTGTCATAGTCGATGATCTTTCTAGATATACTTGGGTGTTCTTTCTTACTTCAAAAGATGAAGCTTTTGGTTATTTTCATGACCTTGTTCTTCGTTTGGCCGAGCTTCACGGTGCTTTGAGAGCGATTCGCGATGATAATGGTACGGAGTTCAAAAATGCTTCGTTTGCTTCTTTTTGTCTTTGGCGTGGTATTGAGCATCAGTTCTCCTCTCCACACGTTCCTCAGCAAAATGGCGTGGTGGAAAGGAAGAATAGGACCTTGGTCGAAATGGCTAGGACGATGCTAGATGAGTATAGCACACCGAGGAGATTTTGGGCCGAAGCTATTGCTACTGCTTGCCATATTGCAAATCGTGTCTTTTTGAGACCTTCTTTAGGCAAGACTCCTTATGAGCTTCGTTTTGGTAGAAAACCCTCATTTCGCATTTTCGAGTTTTTGGATCAAAATGTTTTATTCTTAAAACAGGCAATTTAGATAAATTTGAATCAAGAACTTTCGATGGGATATTTCTGGGTTATCCTGCTCATTCGAGGGGTTTTCGGGTTTTTAATACTGAGACTAACATTATTCAGGAGACTTGTAATGTCACTTTTGATGAGACTAGCCACGAGCTAGATCAATTACTCTGAGATGATTCTGTGTGTGAGAGTATTTTTGTGGAGGAAGATGAGGACAAGCAAATGTCATTCCCTCATCTCTGCGCCGAGGCACCCATATTGATACAAGAACCTGCCACGTCTACTTCACCTTGATTGAGGCTCCTCTTTGCATCATCATCATCGCCAAGACTGCTGGAGGTCGAAGAAACGACATCTCACCCGGGCGCTCCACTTCGCATTCAGAGACAGCATCCTCCGGAACAGATAATAGATGAGGAAGGAGAAGTCGTGGATCAACGCGAGTACCGCAGCATGATCGGCTCCCTTCAGTATTTGACGGCCTCGAGACCGGACATTCACTTCACGGTATGCCTTTGTGCAAGATTTGAGCGTCTCAAGAACTTCCCATCGCCAAGCCGTTAAGCGCATATTCGTATTTACACTCTACCCTCTTATATGGCATTTGGTATTCTCGCTCTTGACTTTGTCCATTAGAGGCTTTTGATTCGATTTTGCGGTCGTCGGTTAGATAGGAAGAGTACCTCAGGCACCTGTCACTTTCTAGGCACGTCTCTTGTATCTTGGTCTTCTAGAAAGCAGTCTTACATTGCACAATCCTTCACGAGGCGGAGTATGTTGTCTTTGCTAGTTGTCAGAGCTGATTTTGTGGATAGCGCCCACTTTGAAAGATTATGGGTTAAACTTTGCTAGTGTTCCTCTTTCCGTGATAACACTTCGCTATTAATATTGCTAAAACCCGATTGCAACATTCTAGGACTAAGCACATAGACATTCGCTTTCACTTCCTGAAAGATCATGTTGAAAAAGGTGATATTGTGATGCACTTCGTAGAGTCCGAAGCTCAATTGGCGGATATTCTTACCAAGCCTTTAGATCAAACCAGATTTTCCTCCTTAAGAAGCGAGTTAGGCGTAATTTATCCTTATGGGTTGGTTTGAGGGGGAGTTTGATCTTTTTCTTATCTTTCCTTGTTCTTTTTGATCTTTTATTATTCTTTTTCTGAACTTAGTGATCTTTTTGAATTTTTAGGTTTTTAGGCTTTTTATTGCATCTCATTGTATCATATTGCATTCATATGAAAAATACAACAAGTGGTTACAACAAGTGGTATGAAAAATCCAAAAAGATGCATTGTAATATAAGATTTTCTGTTTATCTTTAAAAATTGATGAAGCTTTGCCTATTACCCTTTAGAGCTTGTGTATTTCAATTCTTGCTCAATGTCATGTCTAGTTCTTTGACTTGCTAGAATTATCATGCTTTTACATATGTAGCTAAGTCTTTGCTATATGAGCTAGAACCTTTTAAACAACTCAAACTAAGAAATTGCAATTTGTGGATGTTTTAGCGAGTTGCGTAATTAGTGCTCCTCTTGTGACATTGGCCCTGTCAGAATTGCTTTGTTAGCTCTTTGATCTAAAATTGACCATTACTTGAGCTTTTGTGTTCTTGAGATTCTAAAACTGCTGTTGTGAAAAATGAAAATCAAGATTGTCTTATGCTTAAATTGTGCCAAACTATTCTTACGAGACTTCTTGTCAAATGACATGAACTTGGAGATAGTTTGATGAACCAGACGATCTCATGGGGACTGCTTGTCAGAAATGACATGAACCTCAAGATTTGTCGCCGGTAGAAGCTTAGAAAGAGTTTGTGGATGGCTCCTAGTCCGGGATCTTCTTTACTAAGATATACCTTTAATCAACTTTTGGTGAAGCTTAGGATGAGTTTGTGGATGGCTCCTAGTCCAGGATCTTGTCACTAAGTTAGATCATTAGTCAACTTCAATATTCAATGCAAATGAGAAAAATGTTGACAAATGGGCGTTTACAAAATATTGAGCAAAATGATTCAATATGGGACTTGATTGACTCTTACTGTGGTCTTTGTTAGATTTTTGATCTCACTTTGACATTTGACATGGCCAATTTCACTTTAGGATCCTGTTGATGAACTTCTTTGAATTTGAAGCGTTGCTTAAATTGATCAAATCTATCGCTTTACTTTTGAGCCTTTGTGCTTAGCTTTGGTATATATGTCTTACCATGATCTTGCTAATATTTGTCGGGCTTGATATCTTTGTTTGTGCATTATTCGAGATACTAGCTTGTTCTTTTGGGTAATCTCCAAAGCTTCTTGTCATCAACAAATTGAAAAATACAAAAATTGAAGCCACTCGATTGCACTTCATGCATATTCCTCTTTATGCTTCTTTTGTTTCTGCTTCTTTCTTTATTCTCTATTTGTTATTCCTGGATGAGAGGAAGGCGTGATTCCTTGATGAATCCATTGTCAAAGGGGGAGAAGATGTGTTAAATGAAAAGATATTTCTTTGGGAGAAGATGTGTAATATTTCTTTGCTACTCTTATTTGGAGAAGATGTGTTAATGAGAAGATTGGGGGAGAAGTTTATACAAAGGGGGAAGCGAAAATTTGAAATTTGATGATCATAGTGAGGGGAGTTCTTGAGTTGCATTCTTATTGTCTTATTGAATATTACGAACTTGAATTGCATTCTCTTATACTCAAAATGATCATAGGTCAATTGAACAATTGTTCTTTCATATGGACCTCATGTGAGAATTTTGACCCTTTTCGAAATCAAAGTTTTATGCTTTCTTTTGCCTTGTCTCACATGCCTATACTATTCTCGATGCCGACTTGGTCATGTTCATTGCTTTTTCTTGCTTATGGACCAAGTTGTGCCTTTGTGCTAAAGCCAGCGAGTAAACTCGTTTTCAAACCTCTTACTTACATTTTTCGGATAATTGCCAATGTGTTCATCAAGGGAGATTGTGGATTTCATGGGGATATGCTCCAGATCTTAGGATGATGTGACAATTGGCAATGGCGTTTACGGTTTGTCGTTTCACGCGTTTTCGACAAAGTTCTGAGCTTCGTCAGGCGGTCCGACCGTCCTTACGGCGGTCCGACGGTCCCATATCGGTCGGACCGCCATCTGGGCGATCGGACGGCGATGACCAAAAGTGTTCAAATCGAGTGGGCCAAAAATAGGTGTTGTAGACAAGTAAGGGGATCCCAATGCACTTGGTCTCATGATTTTGGAGCCTCGGTGAAAAGTTCTATTGGTTTAAAGTTTCGGAAGGTTTGGTTTTGGGAGCTTGAATTTGGCTAAGTCTTAAGGCGGTCCGACGCTCATTGCTCACGGAGCGGTCCGACCGCCATGGCGGTCTCGACCGGCCACCGGAGCGGTCGGACCGTAACTACTTGAACGTCACCAACCGTGGCGATGTTGTTTTGTTAGGTCAAAGTCATTGGTTTCATGGCATATGATTTGCATGATGCATGTTTTGACTAACATGGGTCAAGTTGTGAAGAACTTGTTCCCGAACACGTGTTTTCTTATGCGTGGTTGTGCAAAGTTGCTTGGTGGTCAACGACGGTCAAGCGGCGAGAAGGATCGGGACTAGACTCGGAGAGTTGAGGTCGAGCGATTGACGATGCGGGTGAGGTCAACGACTCAAGCGTGACACAAGATGGACAAGGGTGACCTATTGGCGAATCCATGGCGCATGGTGAAGCGGTTTAGGTCAAAAGTGAAAACGGCGCACCTTGAAGCGTGCGTATGTGACCCGTTTGTTAGTGGGCCTTAACGGGAGCCCAATTAAGTCAAACCCTAAGAGTTTTAGGCCTCCACTATAAATAGGAGGAGATGGTGGTGCACCTCTCTCTCTCTCGCTTTTTATGTTTCAAAACCCTAATTGTCTTTAGGGGAGTTGAGGTGGAGGCAAGGGCTCTTGATGGTTTGTGGTGAATTTCGTGATCCTTGATTGTCCACTGATCCATGATGGTGTGGATGTAATCCAAAGAACAATCACGAAATCAATCTATGCAAGGTTTGCTTGAGATAAGTCTCTTTTCGTTCTTGCTTTCAATTTCGTGTTTTTAGGGCTTTCTTTGATCCATGAGTTTGTGATTGATTCTTTCACGTGAATTAGCTTGCTGTGATATGTGTGAATCTATCTAGCATCATCTTGATCATCAATCTCTCACGAACAAGCTTTAGGATCAAGTTTTCGTTCTTGCGGTTTTAGACCTTCATTAATCAATTGGCAATTGCTCAAGATCGTTCCAAGAATTATCATAATGTTCGATTGGAATAGGTCCTCAATAGCATAGAGAAGGTGTGTGCAAAGTTTCGTGAAGTTTGGAGTTGAGAATCAAAAGTTAGACCTAATTGCAACTTCGTCATCGGGCTGATTTTACTGTTTCAGATCGGTTACAGATCGCCGGTCCGACCGCCATCACCACCGGTCCGACCGATTTTGGAGCGGTCCGACCGCCAAGATAATAATGGTCCGACCGCCAAAGAATCGGTCCGACGGTTCTCTGACAATGGTCGACCGCCGATTTGTATTGCTTTGATTCTTGCGATTATTGTCGCATTGCTTAGGGGTTTTATTGGATTCAATACTAGTCTTTTTGTCTTGGTATATTGATCTTCATAGCTTTCTAATAGCTCTTTGGAGGAAATTGTATTGAGTTCATAATTTGTGAAAAAGTGAGCGTGCTCCTATTCACCCCCTCTAGTCGCTTTTACGGTCCAACACAAATCGTGTCTTTCTGAGACCGTCTTTGGGCAAGACTTCTTATGAGCTTCGTTTTGGCAAGAAAACCCTCGGTTTCGCACTTCGAGTCTTTGGATCGAAGTGTTTTATTCTCAAGACAGGGAACCTAGATAAATTTGAATCAAGAACTTGTGATGGTTTATTTCTAGGTTATCCTGCTCATTCGAGGGGTTTTCGGGTTTTTAATGTTGAAACTAACATTGTCCAGGAGACATGCAATGTCACTTTTGATGAGACTAGCCTGCTGCAACTAGATCCGATGTTTCGTGACTTACAGTGTGAGAGAGCATATTTGTTGAGGAAGATGAGGATGAAATTGATGATGCTCCTCCACTTGCTGCTAATGCTCCGATTCCAGCTCCAGAACCTGCTACGACTGCTTCACCTCCAATTGAGGCTCCTGCTGCATCTTCTTCATCAGCAGTACCTGCGGAGGTTGAGGAGATACTATCTCCCCCAGGCGCTCCTTTGCACATCCAGAAGCAGCACCCTTCGGATCAGATGATTGGTAGTCTCCATGAGCGAGTCACTCGCTCCAGGTATCATGATCCGAGTCTTTTCTCTCACTCTGCATTTGTAGCGTCTTTTGAACCCAAAGATATATCACATGCTTTATCTGATGCTAGTTGGGTCAATGCCATGCATGAGGAGTTAGAGAACTTTGTAAGAAATAAAGTCTGGAACCTTGTAGAACCTCCTAGTGGTCATAATGTAATTGGTACCCGTTGGGTATTTAAAAATAAACAAAATGAGGATGGTTCTGTGGTTAGAAACAAGGCTAGGTTGGTAGCTCAGGGTTTTAGCCAAAGTTGAGGGTTAGATTTTGATGAGACCTTCGCTCTGTTGCTAGATTAGAAGCCATTCAGCATCATGCTTGCATTCACTGCATCTAAAGGTTTTAGGTTGCATCAAATGGATGTTAAGAGTGCTTTTCGAATGATTTTATAGAGGAGGAAGTGTATGTTAGGCAACCCCGGGTTTGAGGATCCCAAGCACCTCGATCGTGTCTTTAAGCTATCCAAAGCCTTGTATGGTCTTAAGCAAGCCCCTAGAGCACAGTATGATAGACTTAAGACCTTTCTCGCTTAAGAATGATTTTAAAATGGGAAAAGTTGATAAGACTCTATTCATTCTTAGGCATGGCAATGACTTCTCGCTTGTTTGATTTACGTTGATGATATTATCTTTGGTGGTTCCTCTCATGCTCTTGTTTCAGCTTTTACGAGACCATGTCCGAGGAATTTGAGATGAGTATGATGGGCGAGCTCAATTACTTTAAGGGCTGCAAATCAAGCAATGCAAGGAAGGATCTTCATCCATCAAGCGAAGTACACCAAGGATCTTCTCAAGCGTTTTGATATGGGTGATCGCAAGGCGATCGCCACTCCCATGGCGACTTCGATCGCTGGATCGAGATGAGGAAGGGGAAGCCGTGGATCAACGTGAGTACCATGAGATGATCGGCTCCCTCCCGTACTCGATGACCTCAAGACCGGACATCCACTTCATGCGGTCCGCCTCGCTTGAGGTTTCAGCGCCACCGAGGACTTCACATCGCCAAGCCGTTAAGCGCATCTTGGTATTTACATTCTACTCTCGAAGATGGCATTTGGTATTCTTGCTCTTCTTCACGGTCCATTCGGGGTTTTCGATTTCGATTTTTAGGTGTAGGCTAGATAGGAAGAGCACTTCGGTACATGTCATTTCTTAGGCACGTCTCTTGTCTCTTGGTCTTCTAGGAAGCGGTCTTACATTGCACAATCCTTCTTCAAGTGAATATGTAGCTTTGCTATTTCTTTGTAGTCGATTTTGTGGATGGTGTCCACTCTTAAGGACTTTGGGTTAAATTTTGCTAGTGTTCCTCTTTTCGTGATAACACTACGCTATTAACATTGCTAAGAACCCTGTGCAACACTCTAGGACCAAGCACATAGACATTCGCTATCACTTCCTTAGAGACCATGTCGAGAAGGGTGATATTGTCTTTGCATTTTGTGGAGTCCGAGGGTCAATTGGTGATATCCTCACCAAACCTTTAGACCCAACTAGGTTTGCCACCTTGAGAAGTGAGTTAGGGGTAATTTATCCCTATGGGTTGGTTTGAGGGGGAGTTCGATCTTTTCTGATCTTACCTTGTTCTTTTGATCTCTTATTGTTCTTTTTCTGAACTGTCAGAATTGCTTTGTGAGCTCTTGAATCTAAAATTGACCATTACTTGAGCTTTTGTGTTCTTGAGATTCTAAAACTGCTCTTGTGAAAAAAAAATGATGAAAAATCAAGATTGTCTTATGCTTAAAATGTGCCAAACTATTCTTACGAGACTGCTTGTCAAATGACATGAACTTGGAGATAGTTTGATGATCCAGACGATCTCATGGGGATTGCTTGTCAGAAATGACATGAACCTCAAGATTTGTCGCCTTGGTAGAAGCTTAGAAAGAGTTTGTGGATGGCTCCTAGTCCAGGATCTTCTTTACTAAGATATACCTTTAATCAACTTCTGGTCGAAGCTTAGGATGAGTTTGTGGATGGCTCCTAGTCCAGGATCTTGTCACTAAGTTAGATCATTAGTCAACTTCAAATATTCAATGCATATGTGAAAACTGTTGACAAATGGGCTTTTAAGAAATACTGAGCAAAATAATTCAATACAGGACCTGATTGACTCTTAATGTGGTCTTTGTTAGATTTTTGATCTTACTTTGACATTTTGACATGGCCAATTTCATTTTAGGATCCCTGTTGATGAACTTGCTGAATTTGAAGCTTTGCTTAAATTGATCAAATCCATTGCTTTACTTTTGAGCCTTTATGCTTAGCTTTGTTATATATGTCTTACCATGATCTTGCTAGCACTATCAGGCTTGATATGTTGTTTGTGCAATATTAGAAATGCTGACTTGCTCTTTTGGGTAATCTTCAAAGCTTCTTGTAATCAAAATTGAAAAATACAAAAATGAAGCCACTCCATTGCATTTCATGCATACTTCTTCTTTTTGCTTCTTTCTTCATTCTGTAAATTGCTATCTCTGGATGAGAGGAAGGCGTGATTCCTTGATGACTCCATTGTCAAAGGGGGAGAAGATATTTTCAATGTTGGGGAAGTTTATACAAAGGGGAGAAAGTTGAAGAATTTGAAATTTTCTGAAATCCGAGGATCATAGTGAGGGGGAGTTTTTGAATTGCATTCTTATTGCCTTATTGACTCTTCTGAACTTGAATTGCATTTATTACACCTCACAATGATCAAAGGTCAATTGAACAATTGTTCTTTCATATGGACCTTAAGTGAGATTTTTGACTTTTTCTGGAAATCAAAGTTTTTATGCTTTCTTTTGCCTTATCTTACTTGTCTATGCTATTCTGATGCCAGCTTGGTCATTTCCATTGCTTTCTCTTGCTTATGGACCAAGTTGTGCCTTTGTGCGAAAACGAAAGTATTTTACTTTTCAAACCTTCAAATTACATTTTCTGGATTATTGCCAATGTGTTCATCAAGGGGGAGATTGTGGATATCATGGGGATATGCTCCAGATCTTAGGATGATGTGACAATTGGCAATGGCGTTAACGGTTTGTCGTTTCACGGGTTTTCGACAAAGTCTCAGATCTGCTCAGCATTCTCGGGCGGCGGTCCGACCGCCATAGCATGGCGGTCCGACCGGTCCCAAATCGGTCGGACCGGCCATGTCGCGTGATCGAGACTACCGTGACCAAATGGTCGAATGGTTGGGCCAAAATAGGTGTTGTAGACAAGTGAGGATCCTAATACACTTGGTCTCATAATTTTGGAGTTCCCAAGCAAAAGTTCTATTGGTTTAAAGTTTCCAGAGGTTTCGGATTTTCGGGGTTGAAAATTGGCTAAGTCCTGGTGCGGCCGACCGCCTTGTGGTGGCGATCGGGCCGGTTGGCTGGCCGACCGCCCCGAGGGGCGATCGACCGGTTCTATCTTGTTCATCGGCCAACCGTGGCGATGATGTTTTGTTAGGTCAAAGTCATGGGTTTGATGCATATGTGTTGCATGATGCATGTTTTGACTAACGTGGGTCAAGTTGTGAAGAACTTGTTCCGGATTCGATTTGCTTGTTTATTGTTGTGCAAAGTTGCTTGGTGGTCAACGACGGTCAACGGCGAGGATGATCGGACTAGGCTTGGAGAGCCGAGGTCCGAACGATCGGCGATGCGGGTGAGGTCAATGAACTCAAGTGTGGTGCGAGAATAGACAAGGATGACCGAAGGCGATTCGGTGCGGATAGTTGGATCAAGCGGCGCGGGGCGGTGCAAGTGCCATGGTGGTTCGGTGGGAGCGGATGGGAGAGACTTGCCGACATGTTGAGAGCCGTTGATCAACCTACACGTGGCGAAGCATGGGAGGTGCTTCACAAGATGGGACTCGGTCTTTGCAAAAGATCGAGAAGGGTATTTTGGTAATTATACCAAATACCGCTTTGGTGACTTTTGACGACTCGCGGCGCAAGATGGCGTGGAGAAGCGGAGTAGGTCAAGAGGAGATGAAGACGGCGCTTCAAGATGCGTGCGTGTGTGACCCGCTTGTTTTGGGCCTTAACGGAGCCCATTAGGTTACTCTTCTAGAAGGTTTAAGTCTCCACTATAAATAGAGGAGGGAGGTGGTCGCACCCTTCAACCCTTTCATGCTTGAAACCCTAGTTTTGGCTTAAGTGCTTAGGGAAGGTTTAGTGGAGATTAGGGTTCTAGAGAGAGAGATGTTTTGATCTTGTGTCCATGCGTATCCGTATGAGTGGTCATGAATCGATACATTATCAAATCAATCCAAAGAAGAGTTCTCTTCAAGATGAGTTCATTTGCTCTTCTTCTCTCTATTTGGTGATTTTGAGTCTTTCTTTGATTCGCATGTTTTTGATTGATTTCTTTGCATGATCTAGCTTGTGTGACATGTGGGAACACATCTAAGATCATCTTGATCATCAATCACCCACGAGCAAGTTTTTCGATATAGTTTTCGTTTTGACTCGGTTTCAAACCTTCCACCTCTCAAACTGAAAAGGTCTGAACTTTTCCAAAGATCTTCACGATCTTCGATTGGAATAGGTTCCGACATCCTAGAGAAGGTGTGTACCAAGTTTCATCAAGTTTGGAGTTGTAGATCAAAAGTTACATCTATTTGCAACTTCGCTTTTTGGCCGATTTCACTTTGTTCATTTGGAGGAGGACCGACCCCTCATCGAGGTCGGACCGCCCATAGGACCGGTCGGACCGCCCTTGAATAGAGGTCGACCGCCCACACTTAGGAAATTCGATTTGGTTGTTTTTGGTTGTTTTGCTTGGGGTTTTGATTGATTCAATCCTAGTCTTCCATCATCTTGGTATATCGATCTTCATAGCTTCTATAGATATTGGAGTGAAATTTGTGTTGAATCTAATCGAGGTTGAAAAAGTGAGCGTGCTCCTATTCACCTCCCCCTCTAGTCGCCTTTTCGGTCCAACATTTTGGAAACAAGGATGGAAGAGAAAACTGAATTGGAATTTGAATTGATTTAGATCTCGAATTTAGGATCAGGAAAATTCACAGAAATCCAAAGAAGATCCAAATGCTTCGAAGTAATTATTTTGGAAATTTGTTTTTAAGCAAGAAATAAAATTGGGATGTCAGATCTAAACGTGCTTGGGATTAAGCTCGGGTTATTCTAGGCTTCTGGCTAGGCAAGCTGGCCCAACACAGGCCGAAGCCCAGGCGACAGGCTCACGCTGGTGACGCTGCCTGGGCCTATGAGCGCCGTTCCGAGGCGTCCCTGCCAGCCCGCGCGGCGCGCCTACTTACCGGCGGCATGGCTCGTGGGCTCGTGGCGAGCGGGGTCTCGGCCGACCGAAGGAAATCACGGTAGCGGCTCGCGGTTCGCCACCATGGGCTGCAGCGGAAGCCGGGACCGGCCGCCTCGTTTCTCGACTCCTGGTCGTGCCACGGAAAAAACTGGGCCGCCACTGCTCTACTGGCTAGCGGATACTGCCTGTTGGCCTGGCAAAAAATTATCAGCTGATAGCACCTGGTCCGTATCACTAGCCGCTGGGCTTCCATCCAATAGCATACTTTATATCCCCCGAGTCACGGGAAAAAAAATTGAGAGTACACAAGCGGAGAAATACATATATATGAACTAATCTCACATGAATCAATTTATTTTTCGCAGTAAAGGAAGCCTATGTATCCAAGTGTTGAGGTTTCTCTAAAAAAAGTATAGGAGGTTCTTGATCAACCTGGAGCCCTATGGCAAAGTATTTGTGCTTTTTTAATTAACAAAAGACTTTAATATGTGCCACTCATTTTTCTCAAAAAATAAAAGTATGTGCCACTCATAGATGTACAGGCCATGCATACATATACGAAAAGGACTTAACCACACTGCAAATATATATCCACCTGAATCCGTAAGAACATTTCTATCAGGCATCACCTTTGGATAAAATGAAGTGTTCCCATCGAGCGTCCTTTCAATTCCAGCCTAACATTCGCGCGCATGGGGAGGTTTATACTTTATAATGATTACCACTGTCTTAGAGGAATGTCGTTCTTTCTAGCTAATTTATACTCCTTAAATTATACATAGAAACCCTATAGATTAGGTTAATGCATAGACAGATCTACGCATATCAACCAGTAATGTGCACATCAACAAGTATATATGCATGCTTAGTTTACATGGCTTCTAGACCTAGGTAGCCACCAATCATTAGTAGCAGATTTGCCATGGCGATCTTTCTCTCCCCCCACACATGCGAAAAGAGAACTCATTGGAAGCATGCTTCTGTCTTCTTCTTCGTCGTCGTCTCAACACCAGGTCTGTGTGCTTTCCCTAAAGCGCCACCCATCCAACAACCAAAGTGGAATCCAACTCCTCACCTCCCAGGTAGCACATCATGCGTCGATCGCTCGCTAGTGGAGGCACCTCTCGATCCCTTTCATGGCTAATTGGCTCCAAAAGGATATCCCCGAGGGGGTAAAATTATTAACATTATCTGAGATTCAACTTGGCCCCTATGATGTGGGGCTGGCTGCGATCCAAGGCAGCCAATGGTGCCGCAGGATTGGATCACTTCGCCATCGGATTAAGATTTTTCATGTGCGAAATCGCCGAATAAGCGAGTGCGATCGATAGGTATATATGGCGCCGCATTTACGTGTGTGCGAGTGCGATCGATATATAGATCTTTCAGTTATGAACTTGTGATGATTTAGCTTAAGATTTTCGATCAAATCAGGTACAAGAAAGCTCTTCCTTTGTTTGATCTGTGGGTGGGTGGTACAACTTCTTTTTCGTTGCTGCCTAGCTGTAGGACGCATGCATGCTTGAGTTAAAGAGCAAGCTGGTTGTACTGCAGGTGGGAAGGAGAGAAAGATCCAAGTTTTTTCCTTGCAAAGTACACGGCTGCTTTCCACCTTCCTCTAACCAGGGCTTCCGTTACCGGTTTTATTTTTTTAACGGGCCTGGTAATGCCGAAAATCGAAAAAATTTGGTTGAATTTTTCAAATCAAAATATAAATTATTTGGATTTTAAATTAAATAAAATTTGAGAAAATTTCAAACAAATTCCATTTTTTTGAACAAAATTCATCAAAACCGATTGTTTTGGGACCGGTTTGTATTCCTCTGGCCCCCACTGGTAAATCCGATATCACCGATTTTCGGTCGAAATTCAGAACCCTACCTCTAACTAAAGGGTCAGTAACAGCTCTTGAGCAACTTGATATTATTTAATAGAGCAACAATGTTTAAAATCGTGAGTACATAAAGTACTCAGCAAGTCGTCGGGAGCAGTAGGCAATTAATATTCATGCAAGGCTTGATCAAAGGAATAGCTATATGGTTCTTTTGCAGAAAGCGGGTATTAACAGTAAATACAACAAATAGATAACAAAGCGTAATTTGAAAGACAATAAGTAAACAATTTCTTTGAAAACAACCAATGACCTTTCTATTCACTTCCCATCCAAACCACCAAGTGAACATCTCATCCACCCAGCGAATATTATATTCACCAAGTGAACTTCCCATTCACCTTTGACACAAACCACCAAGTGAACATCTCATCCACCGAGCGAACATTATATTCACCAAGTGAACTTCCCATTCACATTTGACATAAACCACCAAGTGAATTCCCTATCCACAAAGCAAACATCATATTCACCAAGTGACACTACTACAGAAAAGGTCATCACAGACGGTTTCGTGAGCCGTATGAGTTTATGAGTCAGTAATGACATGAGGTCATCACAGACAGTTTTTTGCAGACTATCACAGATGGTTTGTAGATGAAACCATCTGTGATAGTTCACTAGCACAGACGGTTTATAGATTAAACCGTCTGTGATAGATGATGTATCACAGACGGTTTGTAGATGAAACAGTCCGTGAGAGCTGATGTGTCACAGACAGTATATCCTAAGGAACTGTCTGTGATATTCTTTTGTATTGCTATATCTATTTATATTTATTGGCTAACCTCAGGAAATACTAGTCATGCCCTCTGAACAAGCTGAAACACAACAAGTACATGTATACATCCAATTCACATTCATTTAAAAAACAAGTACATCCTATTCATATTCATTTCAGAAACAAGCACATCCAATTCACATTTATTTCAGAAACAAGCATATCCAATTCACAAATCAATTAACTAAAATTAATCATTCATGTACATTTACACACATGTACCATTAAATTCAATCTTATCTCAATCAAGTTCAATTTACATTGTGGAACTTTCCATCTGAATTTATGACCTCACGTTTCAAGAATGCCACAAACTGTCCTCGAATATTTATGAGTTGGCTCTGTTCCAACGAAGTTGTATCGATGCTCACAACCTGTCGCTAGGATGATTAAATTTGTGCATATATAAATTGATAAGTATGAAATAATTATTACAATATTGACAAACCTAAGGATCATTGATCATTGTGGAACTAACGAGTAGTTCCATATTGTGGCAAACATAATATGCACATATGTTGCAGGCCGACGGCTGCTGGTGGCACTGCAAAAACAGAATTGGTTAGTTCAACAGGCATTACTACGAAGTATTCTATATGATTAATGTGTACTAGCGAATACCGAGAAATTTAGATCGTGTCGTAGGATTCTTCCCTTGTATTTCCCTTCTTTAGCAAATACACGGCGAACGAACTACGTGATTTCAACAAGTTAGCCTTAGCCATTGCAAAGGAAGGAAAGACTAGAATAGAGTTATCTATGGAGGAAATGTGTTTATCCGTTGATTAATTGTCGGACAATTGTGAAGTCGTGTGCAGCCCTCTTTAGGGAATCTAGGTATATTACCTTGTTCCATTTTGGTATAATTACAATTAGAATCTAGTGGAACCTACACAGGTATGTCGTCATGGTCATTAAACCTAATTTCATGTTGCTTATACAGTACAAATCAACAAGTATAGCCACTGGTGCAGCACTTACTCCTGGTTGTAGGGCAAGAGTATGAATTCCTTGTCGCGGTGACCTAGTGATGACTCCATCATGCAATCCTCAAAGAATTTTGCATTCTCCTTGATGGTTTGCAAGGAGACCAAGTGTGCGTCAAGGAAACCTACCGGTGAATTCTTTAATTCGGCTTCAGAAATCAAGTGTGTGTGTGTGTGTGTGTACACAAAAGCAAGAATTTATATACAACATTTATCGGTATTACACTAACGTTGACCGTGATTGTACATACTTACAGTGTCCAGCATCACATAAGTGAGGCGTCGAGGTTGAAGAGAAAGAACAAATCCACGAAGGTCACCGTGAAGACACAGTCTTGAACCACGTGGTTAAAATTATCCTTATTGAACTTGACATTGACACCCGAGCGTCGTTGTCCATCCGTCTTCTTGGCTTGTTCCATGTACCATATATGCAATCTCATGCAAGCCAATCCTAGGGTAGGGTGGCACTCTACCCGCTCGACCAACGGCTCGCCTAGCATCAATTTCTGGGCCAACAACAAGAAGGGAATATCAGAACAGGAGTCAACGGTCTTCGATTTGTCCTTCCTGCCTCGCTCGACCGAGCACGAGGTGTAGATGCATCTGATGCACCGGGCCCTTGCCGCATCGGTGCAGGTAGCTCCCGCAGACTTAACACTGTTGTAGGACATTCCCGTGAAGTTGACACCAGAGCAGGTAGCTCCAGGCAGATGTCCCTCTTGGGCCACTAGATGAATGTTCCAATGGTTTGCCCTAGAGTCACGACCCCGTCGTTTGGGGGAATTTGCAGCGAGATGACCGCGAAATTGGCATGAACACCATCCACATTCACTTTTGTGAAACCCATCGCTAGATTTATACAGTGCACCAAAGCCCTGACACCGTATAGATACGCCTGACCCCAAGCAGCATCTAGGGCAACAGAGGCATATCTCACTTGGAGCTTGCACTTCATAGCCACCTACATAACGATACAAAATTAGCTACTCCAACAAGCCTATCAATGGATCGAGCATTTCAGAGATAATAATTATTACCAGGATATCATCGACAGGAAATTTGTCATCGCCTTTTGGGGTAGGGTTGGACATGCAACTACTCGGAAGGTTAGGGGGCTGGCTATCACAGTACGGGCTTGGGCTTGCAACTGATTATCCTTAAGTCTTTCCTCAAGGCTCTCCATTTGTCGTCGCATCTCATATCTGACGCAATCATTGATCTCATCTCTCTGGGATTTAGTGATCTCATCTTTGAGGGATTCATGAATCTCCTCTCGTAGTCGTGCATCACGCTCGGCTTTGGCTCTATTCCTACCCCGGTACGCTTCGGAGTCCTCTCGGAAACCATGTTTTCATGGAACATAAAGACCAAGGCCTCTCATGCGACCCGAGTGCTCATTGTTTCCCAGGACCGCAAAGAGTATATCTCTCACCCTGACTGCCTGAAATTAGCCTTTGGAAGATTGTGCACTCAACACTTCTTGCAATAGCCTGATATGTCATTTCACTTCCTATAAAATTATGGAGTAATTACAAACTAGGTAGTTCGATATCTTACCAGGCGCTACGACACTTCCTCGTCTGCGGGGTTTGGAAAGGAGATGGCCCCTGAAGACAGGGTAGATGGCCTCGCTCCTAACCAGTTTCGGGCGCACTCACGAGGGATCTCAACAAATGGTGGGGAGGCATCCGAACGGTTTGTCTACTGGTCCTGATCCCTCCATTGCGGGATTTTACCCGCATATCCAGTGGTGCCTAGTCTATGGGGGTACGTGTGTTTTGCCTAGAGGGTCTTGTGTGCCATACTTTCACTCCTAAAATCATCTGTCATCTTCTTCGCCACAAAGACTTGTCAGTACTCTTCCAAGAACGGATACTTCTGGAAGTGCGTCAGATTCTTCTTCATGTATTTCTATTTCTTGACAAGCGTGCTCTTAAAATTCTTCCATGCTTTAAACACCTATAGCAACGCGTGTTATCGCACGGAGTCCTAGTGTTGTTCTTGGATCTCAAACGATCAAAAAATATCCATCAGCAGCTCACCTTTCTGAGCTATCGTCAACTCATTCCAAGAATCGTAGGTGATCTTGGCTTGTTCCCGTGCAACTATTCCGACCATTCTCTAGAATGCGGACGTTGCTTGGTGAGGATTGACAGGGGTCCCAGACGCATTGACCTCCGTGATGGTAAATTGGCCCTCATGCCTTTTCAATATTCCTCTTTTTCTACCGCGCTTCGATATTCTAGAGGGCGGCGCATCAGACACATGAGGCGACGATGACAAAGAATAAGCTAAAGACATATTCACAAGAAATAAAAGTTCTGGCATATATGAACATATTATCATAAGATTTGATCTCTATGTGTATGGATATACACACCAATTAATAAATAATTGGGATATCTAGGGAAAAAATTATGACCAATACAATGACATAATTGATATATAAATATGTAAATCCTCCAAGTCATTTAAAAGGAATAATATGCTCAACACAAACATCATGTGAATAAATGAAATCAGTATAAAGCTAAGATTTAACATTTTGATATTGCTCTCATATGTAGAGTTGCACAATATTTAATATTGGCCTTCTCGCTACTTTAGTCTATGCTCTTCATTGATTAAATTTGACAATATTAATTCAAACTTTAAGCTCTAAAATAGTGATTTACATATCTACTGATAGGATCTTTAAACAAAAGTCAATAGATAATACTTTCGGTCAATAGGAGATCAAAGCAAAATGATCACCAAAACAACACTCCAGTCAGCCAACAAAACTTGATCTACTGACAGTATAAAATATCAAAGTTTAACAAGTTCAGCAATAAGCCCAATTGACTCACAGAATAGCATGTATTATGAATCGCTAAGGATCACAACACCTAGAGGTTCAACCAATTAATCAACTGAAAGTAACAGACTAAATGCTAAAGATCAATCAACAGTAGTAAGAATTCCAATTAGAGCTCAAGTTCAAACCCGATTATCAAAATAATTTCAGTACAAGACTATTATCATCACAGAGCATTCATCTCAAGCCCACCACACCACATTGCAATATATTCCAGAAGCAGTGTCATGCTGTACCACATTGCATCAGTTACCATTGGGTGTCGAGGAGAATCACAAGCAGGAAGCACCGGAGCAGAAGGGCACGGTGTCGAAGGGGAGGCGCGCCGGGCTGGGGGTGGAGGAGGCGACGCGTGCTCGGGGGAGGGGAGGAGGCGGGCTCGGGTGGAGGCTCACCAAGCTCGGGGGAGGATGGGCGCCAGGTTTGGGTATGGGTGAGCCCTCCGAAGGAACCTACGGTAGTGCATGTACATAGTTTTAAGCGAGTGCTTCAGCCATACACTCTCGGTATCATCTAAGCAGTGAGTACAGGCTTTGGCTCCTTTTGTACTCTAGCCCGACAGGTTAGCAAGGGCATGATAATCATTTATGGTGCAGAACAACAAGAAGCATAAAGTGAAGTTCTCTCGTTTGTACGCATCCCATACCTATACCCCTTCAATCCACACTATTTTTAGATCTTCCATCAGTGGTGTTAGGTACACATCAATACCATTCCCAGGTTACTTCGGCCCTTGGATAGGTTCGATAGCAAAATATACTTTCGCTTTATACACAACCAAGGAGGAAGGTTGTGGATACAGAGAGTCACATGCCAACTGCTATGTCGGCTGCTCATGTTATCAAAAGAATTAATTCCATATGTACTCAATCCAAATATTATATTCCTCAGTTCAGCACCGAAGTCTGTAAACCTCCTATCGATATTTCTCCACTAGGCGGAATCAGCAGGGTGTCTTAGCTTTCTATCATTCATAAGCTTCTCCGAGTGCCAATGCAGCAGTTTTGCATCCTTTGGGTTCGAGAAAAACCACTTCAAACGGGGAATTACAGGAAGATACTAAGCCACCTTAGTAGGAGGTTCTTTCTTCACCTCGATTCCCTCACTGTCATCTGATTGATTCTTACACTTGTATCGAGATGCGTTGCACACTGGACATACATGCATGTTTGCATACTCATTACGGGAGAGGATATAGTCGTTCAGACATGCATGTATTCTTTCTACTTCTATTCCCAATGGACAAAGAACCTTCTTGGCTTTGTAGGTGATTTTGTGTCAAACCCGGGAACAAAGGATCTCTGATTCTCTTTGTTTCACACACTAGTCCAGGAATAGATAGTGTACAAAGTCAAACAAAAGTGATAGTAAATTCTCCAGGAATAGCTAGTGTACACAGTCAAACAAAAGTGACAGCAAATTCAAATCACATATTTATTAATTGATAATCAGAATTTATTACAAAATTAGGCACAAGGCCGAACATAAAAAATAGCAAAAGCAAAATAATAGGTAGGCCACACGATTCGCCATAGGCAATCGTCTAGGGACATAGCCTAGTCGTCCAGAACCTCATCGTCTTTATAATAATCTTCACCTGAATAGAGTTTATTTAGCAAGGTTGAGCACATCGTCCGTGCTCGCAAGTTACACCCAATTAACATACTATAATGCATGAATGTGTAAACAAGAGAGGCTAATAGGGTTCAATTTGCATAAAGCTATATTTTCAGTTTTAAATACTTCTACTAAGTTCAAGGCGAACTTCTAAAGTTATAACTAAAGAAATAGTTAAATAAAGCCCAAAAATTATGGAAAATTTCACAGAAATTCCATGAATCATTTTGGACTTAAATAAAATATTTCTAACTCATAATTGGTAATTAATTTTTGCACATAATTTATTTTGGCTTTAAAATAATTAGGAGAAAGTTTTTAAAATTTTAGAAAATTCCAGAAAATAATTAAATTTTGATTTTTACTCGAAAAATAAATTTGGGCTGTTACATTTTGGGCATCTTGTTTCCCTCTGGAAGCATTTCCTCTGAGGGACCTAACAGCGTCGTGAAACTCTTGTTGGACCAACCATTGCTTACCTTCAATTTCTCAAACACGGATGACAACCTTGTGTATTCCGGCTTGCAGACCAGGAATAAAGGTTTCTTCGAGTCCTCCATCAAACCCCAGAATTTAATATACTCTCTCTCATCACAGTTCCCTTCTGCATCGCGAAGCATCTGATCCAGATTATCATCATGCAGCCTATCCGAATCAGAACCACAATCGACATCATCCGGTAGCATATCATTGACTTCATCGGCGATGTCGTTATTACTACCTTTCTGTATAATCTGCTCTTCACTGTGACTGGTCCAACGTGTATACCCCTTTTTCAAACCCCTTCGAATCAAGTGTGCTTCGATCTCCACTCGATTCTTAAACATCACCAGATTCTCGCAGTCCAGGATAATACATATATTCCATCCCCTTATTCAACATATCCTCTTCAGCAGCTCTTGTAAAAGCGGACACGTCATTAATGTAATATTCACTTACACGGTTGCCAGCGTACATCTAGGTTCGGTCCATCTAAATGACACATATAAAAATTTTGTGTTAAATATTGAATTAGTTAATTAGTATACTATAGATGCAACTTTTGATATGTCATTTGAAATATGTATTTCTAATGAACTAAAAAAACAACAATGCATTACAATAAGAGTGGAATAATATGTGTGTAATCAATGGCAACAACACCAATAAAGTCCAAACTTTCGACCATGCACCCTAGGGTCAAGTTGTTCATCACAAACACATTATAGATAGCCCACCCAACTTCAGATGGTAGGAAGCCAACATTTGCAATACAACACAAAAAAGCTAGATCTAAACCATCTTCAATTCTCTCTTTACCAAGGTAGATCTAGAATATAATACAAGGAACAAATTACTAACCATCGATAGTCAAGAACAAAATACCAAGCTAGATCTACAATCACTCTTTTCTCAAATTCGCGATCTTCTTTCACCAAATCGCCTCAAAGCCCCACCTCCAGCAGCAGGAGCGAGAACAGAGCAAGAATTTAAGACAGACCTGTGAGGGTCGGGTATGCAATAAATGAGATTAACACAAACGATTTTAATACAAACCATTTGTGATGAGCAAGAGAAGTCACAGACAGTTCATGTTGAAAACTGTATGTGAAGTATCACAGACAGTTCTGAAAATGAACCGTCTGTGATATTACGAAATATCACAGATAGTTCTTTGTCAACATCGTCTGTCATACTCCACAGACCATTTTCAATATGAACAGTCTGTGATATTACATCTTCACATACGGTTTTTAGCGCAGCCAGTAACCAAGATGGTCTCTAAACCAAAATCATCAATGATTGCATGTAATACAGATAGTTTTGGTCAACCGTCAATGATGATGCATCCAATATTAGCCTTTTTGTAGTAGTGTGTAGTTCTCATTCACACTCCAACATATTTTTTATTATAAAAACCCTGTCTCTTGTGTGAAATCCCTGAGCATTGTCCATAATCGGGGACACGACAATTTAAACAATTTTAACTCTACAGAGGTTGTACAACTTTACCAACAAGAGATAAATCGACTTGTAATGTCGGCCAAGACATGCTTCCGAAGGCGTCCAGCTAAGTGATTATCACAAGACCTTTACAAAGCTCTTTCTCAACTCAGTCCTGCCGGCTAAGGTTTCAACACTAAATGTCTTACCGACCAAACATGCCCCCATATTGCGCCATTATGAGTATACGTTCATCCCGTAACTCGTGTTTCCAAAAATAGAACTAAGTTCAGACATTGCTAATTAGTAAGCCAGTTCCATCCCATGCTGGACATGTGGTTGTATGATATGGCGCACAAGATTAAGTCCTTGACAAGTTACCCAGGCGAAACTACCATCGCAAAAAGTGCTAACCGCACCCACCTTTACTGCACGATCACTCGCTTGAGCATAAACCATTTTGTTTAACCAAAACAATGACAATCCCTGTCATTGCACATAATTTTATAATAGCGGCATCACATCACAATCGGTACAATAGTGGCATCACACCCCAGTTGCACAATAGTGGCATCACACCACAATTCCATATATCATTATGTCAAATTATCAATATTGAACATGTGCTCATGAGCACATTGTTGGGTTACGGGCAAAGCTACGATAGCACAAACAAAAGTTACAGCGCAACCAATGCTAGAAATAGATCACGAGATTACCGCTAGACGCGCCGACTCGTAGCGGAAGTAGAGTCGTCGTAGCGAGTTGATGCAGTCATAGTCGTACTCACGACGCATCTCCTCCTTCGAGTGTTCGTACTCGCCCCACGTCTGCTCCCTCGAGTGGTCATACTAACCACGCGACTTCTCCTCCGAGTCCGGTGATCGTCATGAGTCGCGAATCGTCCTAGTGCTGATGCTTTGCAACAACACCTCCGAGGTATCCATACGTACGGGGCAGGATCACCACGGGCTGGAGTGCTAGCACCGGCAGCATGGTTGAGAAGGCGTGGCTGTTAGGGTTTTGGGGGTTCTTCCAAAGATCATCCTCTGTCCCGCCCTATGCCACCGTCCCTCTTTACACAGGCATCCATGATGGGTCTCGATCTTGAGGCCCATTAAGAACTCGAGGCCTATACGAATTCGGATCACCATCCAAAAAACAGATCCTAGCCCTTTAAGTGTGCGACCCTACAGGTTCATGTGTAATCGGTTATGACTCGGAAACTCTTTTCCGAACACTAGTCGTTAGCGGTACCTAGCAGCACATAACGATTCCCAAACACACATAGAATAGCGGACGAACCTTGATGTAATATGATCTATGACTAGGTCCTCATCACTTGCGATCAGTTTATATCTCCATAAGACCAGATCGTATTTGGTCCCGACCAGTTCGTAACTCCTTATGGCCAGGTCCTTACCATTCTGTGATTACGTTCGATCAATCTACGGCCAGATCGTATCTCCATACGACCAGTCCGTAACTGATTGAACTAAGCGACCTACTCATGCATTCTCCCTTTGCCTCACGATGTCTGGTTGAACTCCAGGTGAGATGTTGTGTCATCCATGGACTGTTCAATACTTTCTCGATCGAGTGTTGGATAACTTCATGTGGTCGATACTTCGACCACTAGTGGCACGACCATGCATTTTCTTTATCCGATCACCACGAGGGGCCCAGAGACATCTCTCCTGTTATGTTAGGAGGGGCAAATCCCATCTCGACCAGTCATATGCCTCCGCATGTTTCATAGCATACCTGAAAGCTACCTTTATAACTACCCAGTTACGAGTAGCGTTTGGCAACCCCTAAGAGTGCCATTACACATGTGAACTATGCTGATCTCAGGTCTAAGGATTATACATTATCATTACTTGAGACCAACTAATGACACAAAGATTCATAACAATCTCAATAGTGTCTCAATGATGGGTCTATCCAACCCCATGTTCTCTAACATGTGCTCACATTATTGATTCGATATCCCTATATCCATGACCGGTGAAACAAGGTCATCAATCAATACATGTGCTAGTCATAGTCACTGGTGTACCGACCAGTGACCTCCGACCAAGGATACATTTAGAATGACATCATATAAGTTAAAGAGTTCCACCAACAAGTCACATACTTATTGATCTATAACAAATGATTCATTCAAGGAACACGATAACATATTTATCAAAATCATGAACATAATGAAATATCATTATCTCTATGATTGCCTCTAGGGCATATTTCCAACACACATTCCAACTCACTGCCCCTCCATTCAAAATGAATACAAAATCAGATTGCGAACAATAATCATTTTTGTCGGTTTGGAAGCTTGCATCGGTGTAACCCTTTACAACGAGCTCTTCATCACCGCCATAAACTAGGAACACATCCTTAATCCTTCTTAAGTACTTAAGAATGTATTTCATAGCTGTCCAGTGACATTCACCGGGATCAGCCTGGTATCTGCTCGTAACACTTAGAGCATATGATACATCTGGTCGGGTACAAACCATGGCATACATAATAGATCCAATAGCCGAAGCATATGGAATACTATTCATACAGTCTCGCACATCAGTGGTCGAAGGACACTGATTCTTGCTAAGATTTATGCCATGTGATATAGGCAAGAACCCTTTCTTGGCATCATGCATGTTGAACCTATTCAACACCTTGTCAATATAAGTACTTTGTCTTAATCCAATTAGCCTTCTTGATCTATCTCTATAGATCTTTATTCCCAATATATATGCTGCCTCTCCTAGGTCTTTTATAGAAAAACTATTTTTCAATGATACCTTAACGGATTCCAGCATAGGCATGTTATTCTCAATCAATAATATATCATCCACATATAAGATTAGGATTACAAGTGCGCTCCCACTAACCTTCATGTAAACACAAGGTTCTTCTTTGTTTTTGACAAAACCAAACTTTTTGATTTCCTCATCAAAACGCAGATTCCAACTCCGAGATGCTTGCTTCAACCCATAAATGGATTTATGAAGTTTGCATACTTTACTAGCATTCTTTGGATCGACAAAACATTCAGGTTGTGTCATGTACACATCCTCACTTAGGTTTCCATTAAGGAAAGCCATTTTAACATCCATTTGCCATATCTCATAATCGAAATATGCAGCAATAGCTAGAATGATCCGAATAGATTTAAGCATCGCTACTGGTGAGAAGGTCTCATCGTAGTCAACTCCTTGAACTTGTCGAACCCCCTTTGCGACAAGTCGAGCCTTATGAATGTGAACATTTCCATCCATATCAATTTTTTTCTTATAGATCCATTTGCACTCAATGGTTTTAACACCATCAAGAGGCTCAACCAGGTTCCAAACCTTATTGACACTCATGGAGTCTATCTCGGATTTCATGGCTCCAAGCCATTTCTCAGAGTCTGGGTCCATCATCGCTTCCTTATAAGTGTTAGGCTCACCATTATTCACCAATAATACGTCATGCCCATAACTTATTTGACGCGGCCTTTTAGATCTACGTGGGGCTGATGTCTCTTCTACAGGTTCAACAACACTTTGTTCATCCTGTAGAGGTTCAGTAGGAGTTGAAACATTTTAGATGTTTCCCGAACTTCTTCGAGTTGCATCTTTCTCCTACTTACTCCTTTTGAAAGAAACTCTTTCTCCAAAAAGACACCATTTCGGGCAACAAACACTTTGCCCTCCTCTTGATTGTAGAAATAATATCCTTTGGTTTCCCTAGGATATCCTATGAAGAAGCATTTATCCGACTTGGGTGTGAGTTTGTCAGACGTCAAACGTTTAACATAGACATCACAACCCCAAATCTTTAGAAAGACAAACTAGGACTCTTCCCAGTCCATATCTTATATGGTGTCTATCTACTGATTTAGATGGTACCCTGTTCAAAGTGAAAGCTGTAGTTTCTAGGGCGTAACCCCAAAAATACAATGGCAGATCCGATTGGCTCATCATTGACCAAACCATGTCCAACAAGGTCCGATTACGCCGCTCGGACACTCCATTCCACTGTGGAGTACCCGGTGGTGTAAGCTGTGGAACAATTCCACATTGTTTCAAATGATCACCAAACCCATGGCTCAAAAATTCTCCTCCACGATCAGATCGTAAGGACTTGATTGTCTTGCCTAGTTGATTATGTACCTCATTCTGGAACTCCTTGAACTTTTCAAAGAATTCTGACTTGTACCTCATTAAATAGATATATCCATATCTACTAAAGTCATCGGTGAAAGTAATGAAGTACTGAAAACCACCTCTAGCTGTCGTGCTCATTGGTCCACACACATCAGTATGTATGAGTGCCAACAAGTCGGACGCCCTTTCATTCCGACCAGTGAAAGGTGTCTTGGTCATCTTCCCGATCAGGCAAGATTCACATGTTTCAAATGATTTCAAATCAAATGAGTTTAGAATTCCATCAATATGGAGCCTTTTCATGAGTTTCTCACTAATGTGACCCAAACGACAATGCCAAATAAATTTGGAATTCGTATCATTAGGCCGAAGCCTCTTTGCATTAATATTATAGATGGGTGCAACATCAAGATTCAAAATAAACAACTCGTTCAAAACGGGAGCATAGCCATAACACATTTCATTCAAATATATAGAACAACCATTGTTCTCTATAATGAACTTATAATCCTCTGCCATCAAACATGATGTAGAGATGATATTTCTACTTATGGCTGGAACGTAATAACAATTATTTAGTTCCATAATAAATCCTGAAGGTAACAGTATTAGCAAAGTCCCGACGGCTAATGCAGCAACTCTTGCTTTATTCCCGACGCGAAGATCCATCTCACTCATTGTTAATCTCCTACTCCTTGTTAGACTCTGAATCGAATTGCAAACATGAGCAATCGATCCGGTATCAAATACCCACGAGTTAATGAGAGACCATGCGAGAGGTGCTCCCATGTGAGTGATCAGTATTTGACATTTTATTGAAGAGTTTGTGATGAGTACTTGAGTTTGTTTTTGGGCTTTCTTTGCGTAGTCGTAGCTAGGGAAGTATTCGACCACGTTGGTCGTAGTCGAAAGTCTGTTCCGACCACGCTAGTCGAAGTCCGCTCGACCACGCTAGTCGAAATGCTTTCGACCTCGCTAGTCGGAGGTCACCGAGGAAGTATTCGACCACGCTGGTCGAGTCGAAAGTCCGTTCGACCACGCTAGTCAAGTGCTGCTCACCACGCTAGTCGAAGTATGTTTCGACCTCGCTAGTCGGAGGTCACCAGGGAAGTATTCGACCACGTTGGTCGTAGTCGAAAGTCTGTTCCGACCACGCTAGTCGAAGTCCTGCTCGACCACGCTAGTCGAAGTCTGTTCGCCACGCTAGTCGAAGTCTGTTCCACCACGGTAGTCGAAGTGCTTCGACCACTGTAGTCGAAGTCCTGCTTCGACCTCGCTAGTCAAAGTCCGTGTCGACCACGTTGCTCGTGATCCGAGGTCGGAAGGTTTTCGACTCCCGCGCATGTGGTCTGAATGGAGTCCGACCACGGAGGAAAGCTTTCGGTCGTATGTCCTCCAGAATCGGTCGTTCGAGTTGGGAACCGGTCGTATGGTTTTGTATTGCAGTCGTAGACCTTGTGCTTTTGATAGTTCATCATATCGACCGGTCTTGTTGCAGTCTAATCTTATTTCGAGCTCTGTTTGCAGTGTCTGGTTCTTTGTATTGTGCCATGCTATGTGATGCTTTGTGTTCGATTTGGTTGCAGGATCTTGGAGACAAGTCTTGGTGAGTTTTGGAGAGGTCGGGACTAGACATAGGAGATGTTGAGGTCCAGAACGACTAGAAACCACAGAAGACAAGTCTTGCAAGGTGATCGTAACGAGTTGACAGCAAGGCAAGAGGAAGAAGCTTTTAGGAAGACAGTTGAGGAGTATTTTGGACAAATACCTAAAGCTGCAAAGGGAAGCTGTCCCTCTGGGAAAGCAATGGAGTTGTTGGTGCTAATGGGCAAAGCAGTGGAGCCGTTGTCAGATAGTAACGGGTAAAGCACCTTGTGCCTCCGGGAAAAGCTCTTGTTGCTCGTTAATGGGTTGTCGTTGTTTGAAACCCGATAGCTGAGGCTATAACAAGAGATGTTAGGTTTCAGAAGAAGGGTGACGAGAGTAGAGGATGTTCCGTGAGCGGCTCTGAGCTTTTTCTGTCTAATTTGTGTGAGTTGTCTCTGGGTAAGAGCATGGATGCTCGTGTATCTTCAGTGGAGTGGTCGATGAACCTCTATGATCAATCATACATTTATCAAGATCATTCTCAAGTTTTGCTTGCTTGAGATGTTTTGATTGATTTTTGAGTCCTCCGTTTCGCTTAGACCATAGCTTATTTGTCGTGCTCTCTCTCACATCGTGATTCGACCAGAGTTGGTGATCGACCAAGGCATAAGCTTTTCTGGATCATTGTTCGACCACGGGTGGTTTTCTCAGCTCTCGGCCACGGCTATTATTGAATATGGTGATTCGATGTGAATTTTAATAGAGAGATTTTAAGGCACCATTCACCCCCTCCCCCTCTGTTGCCATTTTCGGTCCTTCAGTTAACATAAGAATCAGCAAGAAAAACATCTATAACATTAATACCTGAAGTGGAAGTTTTAGTCCTACCATTCCTTTTCAGATCAGCTAGGTATTTCTTGCAGTTCCTCTTCAAAGGGCTCTGCCTCCTTACAGTAAAAGCATTCATTCTCTTGAGTCGGGCCAGACTTGGTCTTGGGTTTAGGCTTGACAGTTTGGATCCCATCCGAAACCTTGCCTTTACCTTTGACCCAAGTTTTAGTCTTCTTCTTGAAGCTAGTACTCTTTTGCACAATCATCACATGATTGTTGCTTTTTTTTAATGCTGTCCTCTGCAGTCTTAAGCATCATATGCAGTTCGGTGAGATTCTTGTCTAAGCCATTCATATGAAAAGTCATAATGAACTGCACATAGCTTGTAGGAAGCGAAGCAAGAATCAAATCTGTAGCCAACTCTTGACTAAGTAGAAAACCAAGTTTTTCCAAGCTCTGTGTGTAACCAACCATATTGATCACATGAGGGCTCACCGGACTACCCTCAGTTAGCTTACACCCAAATAATTTCTTTGAGATCTTATATCTCTCAGTCCTTGCTTGTGTCTCAAACATGCCTTTGAGCGCCACGATCATATCGTAGGCCTCAATGTTCTCAAACTGCTTCTGAAGGTCTGAGTTCATCGCAGTAAGCATGAGACAGTTAACATCAAGGGATTCATCATAAGCCCTTTTATAGGCTGTTTTAAGAGCTGCAGCAGAAGATTCTCAAGCAGTACATCAGAATTGGTTCCTCTAGAACATGTTCCTTTTTATCTTGCCTAAGAATAATTCTCGGGTTGCGGGACCAATACGCAAAATTTGTTCCATTTAGTTTTTCTTTATCAAGTATCGAACGTAACGAAAAACTGGATGTAGGTATAGCAGATGGTGCCATGATCTACAACAGAAATATGCAACAATAAGACATATGTTCAAGAAAATTAACTTCTATTAAACAATTTTAATGAAGATACTCCCACTGAATACCATATCCCTCTTATGATTTTTAGTGATTCAAGACCCACAATCAGTTAATCTACTAGTGAGCTTTGGCATCACTGCTAGAAGATTAGTGAATATGGTAAGCAACCCTTTGCTAATCATATCGCTATATGACTCTTGTTGTTGGGCAGCATCTCTATGCTTCGGCACCCAACCCTATGCCCCAAGGTCCATAACCGTTATGATGACCTTGTCAAGTTAGACCAATGCTTGCGTGTAAGTGTCCGACACAAACCCATCTAGTCAAGGAATATTAATGGCACTCTGCTTTAGCAAGACCTACCATTAAAATACAAGATTATTGATGGTGCAGCTAATTGGGAGGGCATCAATTTAACTTAATATTACCTGAGGGATATTTACTTCTACCATGTTAAAAGCATTTCAAGCAATTAAAACATGCATAGAAATAAATAAACAGGAATATAAGGGCATTCACAGACAATCAAATTGCATCGTGATATAGTATGACCCTTCCTTATGGTGATCTACATCGCCAAGCATCCTGCTCGCCATGTCTCCAAGTTGTCAAAACCCCCAAGTACTCCCACTAAGCCATTACACCTAACAGCACTAGGGATAAAATTACAAGGAGTAAATTTAGCACCACAAGTCAACACGCATGCCGTTATACAAATATAGACAGCCTTGAGCTGTAATAAACATGACACACAGGTCATGAACATTACACACATGCATGCATCTCATACATCATGGGTCATACTATTCACATCAATCTGTAAAAACAAGTTAGGCATAGAATAGCATTCTAACGGGCAACAAGAACACACACTACATAAGTGCGGTCCGATTACCCAGCACGGTGGTCCCGGAATATGAATCTAATTCATGAAACCGAACCTTGGAAATCATCAGATTAATCACATTAACTCTATTCCGAACCGATCTGATCATTGCCTTGATAAGACCACACACTGCGGCATACTCCGATGGCGGAACTCCGACCGGTAGAAGTATCATGCAAGGTGATCGTGAACAAGTGCAATAAAACATCTGGTACATAATCGATCATAACTCCGATTCGATCAACCACATTGATCTTCACGTGCTCCAATAGATTTACGATCACTGTCTGCCCCGATGGCGGAAACCGACCAGTAGAGACAAGTCGTGATACGACCATGCAAGCACGATCACGGAATAATGAATAAAAACACATCTTACCACCAATGCACATGGACGATCATATCGACCACCGCCAAAACAGAGATAGATCACATCTAGAACTGCCACATATCACAATATGTATCCAATCCGAATCTAGGACTAGACGGTATGGCTCTGATACCACTGTAGGGTAACGCGGCAAGGCTACGATAGCACAAACAAAATTTTACTGCGCAACCAAGGAACCACCGCAAGTAATAGATCACGAGATTACCGCTAGACGCACCGACTCGTAGCGGTAGTAGAGTTGTTGTAGCGAGTTGATGCAGTCGTAGTCGTACTCACGACGCGTCTCCTCCTTCAAGTAGTCGTACTCGACGCCTGCTCGCTTTCTTCGAGTGGTCGCACTCCACCACGCGACTTCTTCTCGCACTCGATGATCAACACAAGTCGCAGATCGTCCTAGTGCTGATGCTTCGCAACAACACCTCCGAGGTATCCACACGTACGGGGCAGGATCACCACGCATTGGAGTGCTAGCTCCGGCAGCATGGTAAAGAAGGCGTGGCTATTAGGGTTTCAGGAGTTCTTCCAAAGATCATCCTCTTCTCACATCAACCCATGCCACCGCCCTTCCTTATATAGGCATCTATGATGGGTCTCGTACCTGAGGCCCATTAGGAACTCGTGGCCTATACGAATTTTGGATCACCATCCAAAACAGATCATTGCCCTTTAAGTGTGCGACCCCACAGGTTCATGTGTAATCGGTTATGACTCGGAAACTCTTTTCCGATCACTAGTCGTTAGCGGTACCTACCAGCACATAACGATTCCAAAAGACATATAGAATAAATCGGACGAACCTTGATGTAATATGATCTATGATTAGGTCCTCATCACGCACGTCACGACAGATTCAGATCTCTATACGACTGTGTTGTAATTGGTCACGACCAGTTCAGAACTCCCACGATCGAGTTCTTACCATTCAGGATTACGTTTGACCGCCTACGACCGCACGTATCTCCATACGACTAGTCTCAGAATCGATCAAACTAAGCGACCTACTCATGCATTCTCCCTTTGCCTCACGATGTCCGGTTGAACTCCTGTGAGATGATGTGTCATATATGGACTGTTCAATACTTTTCGATCGAGTGTCTGATAACATCATGTGGTCGACACTTCGACCACTAGTGGCATGGCCATGCACTTTCTTTATCCGATCACCACGAGGGGCCCAGACATCTCTCTGTTATGTTAGGAGGGCAAATCCCATCTCGACCACCACATCCCTCCGCATGTTTCATAGCATACCCGAAAGCTACCTTTATAACTACGATTCACATTTGAGTAGCGCTTGGCAACCCCTAAGAGTGCTATTACACATGTAGGAAACCATGCTGATATCAGGTCTAAGGATTATACATCATCATTACTTGAGACCAACTAATGACACAAAGATTTATAACAATCTCAATAGTATCTCAATGATGGGTCTATCCAACACCATATTCCCTAACATGTGTCCACATTATTGATTCGATATCTCCATATCTATGACCGGTGAAACCAGGTCATCAATCAATACATGTGCTAGTCATAGAGTCACTGGTGTTCCGACCAATGACCTCCGACCAGGGATACATTTAGAATGACATCATATAAGTTAAAGAGTTCTACCAACAAGTCACGTACTTATTGATCTATAACAAATAATTCATTCAAGGAACACGATAACATATTATCAAAATCGTGAACATAATGAAATATCATCATCTCTATGATTGCCTCTAGGGCATATTTCCAACACAACTTACCACAAGAATTCAGTCATTGAATGTAGTAAAGATGAGCGTGTTGAGTTGTGGTCAAAACCAAGCTTATCGACTATCTCGATGCTAGCAAAATTGTTGCAACTACCGCTATCAATGATGACTTTGCATGAGCGTTACTTGATGATGAACTTTGATTGAAACAAGGTGTGACGTTGACTTTGTTCAGCAAGCTCCATTTGAGCACTTAGCACACGCTGTACAACTAGGCTTTGGTACTTGTCAGATGTCTCATGGCCTAATTATTCTTCCTCAATTTCATCACCTGCATTGTTAGTTGCAACCAAAATATGTTCTTCCTCAATATCGCTAGCTGATGTGTACTTATCATTGTCCTTGATAAGTAAAGCTCGCTAACTTGGGCAATCGCGCATCAAGTGCCCAAATCATTTGTAATAGTGATAATGTACATCTCTAGATCTCCCTGTAGAAGCAATGGAAGAAGCACTTTTTCTAGACTTGTACCTTTGCTGATTTGCTTGCATCAAGGATATGTTCAGGAGTGGAAGGAACAGCAGGGGTGCATGGCTTGAGGAGGGTGCATCTCGGCCAGAAGTCGAGGAAGGTGCCAGGTGTTGTTGCTGAATTGGCCGACCAACAAAAGATCCTCCAATATTGCCCCCAGATTGTCGGCCCTGCACTTCTCTTTCAGCTTTGCAAGCAAGATGGAACAAACATGTGATAGAATTATATCCTTTATAATATAAAATATCATGAATTTCACGGTTTAAGCCTCCCAAAAATTTAGCCATCTTAGCATCTTCAGTCCCATCTAAACCACAATGCAACAAACCAGTTTGTAATTCTTGATAATAATTTCTACAGAACTACTACCTTGTCTTAAACGTTGTAATTTATTAAGCAAATCACGCGAATAATATGAAGGTACAAATCTATGTCTCATTGCCCTCTTCAAAGCATTTCATGTTGTAGGTATGTTCTGATGAGTACGACCATATTCACTCTACCAAATAGAGGCAAAATCAGTAAACTCACTAGTAGCAGCCCTAACTTTCTTATCTTCAGGGAATTCATGACAAGTAAAATTTGGTTCTACGGTAAGATCCCATGTGAGGTAAGCATCAGGATCATATTTTCCAGCAAAAGGAGGCATAGTGAATTTAATTTTACCAAATGCATCATTATGGTTACGTACCTCACGTTGATTTCTTCCCATACCTTCATGATTGTGATGAAGCCGACGATGGTTGCAATCATTATGAACATTGAATCCATCGGTTTTCGTATCAACAGTGTAGTTGTTCACATCTTCTTCTTCCACCTCATCTGCCCAAGAGTGGGCATCAGGTGGTGTGCGGCGAGCAGGAGGATCCTCCACTCTTGGCTCACCTTGGGCCGTGGTTTCAGCAAGTGGCTGACGTTCAAGGAGCACAATGCGTGTGTGGAGTGCCGCGCGGTTGTCGTTGATCTTATCCAAGGCATTGCGAACGCCCTCACCGAGCGAGTGCTCATTGTGCCGCACGAGCTCTCTCGTGACGGGGTGTGAGAGACCCCTCACCCGCATGCTCCAAAGAGTGATCGTTGTTGTTTTCGTCATGTCTAGATATGTGTGACCGTGCCATTGTTAGAACACAAAGAACAAATAACAGTATATATGTCTCTATGGACTATTAGGTTCTGGAGTTTCACAAGTCACTTTCTCATGACGCCTTACCAAGTTCCTATAAGCTTTTACCAATGCAGCAAGTAGGTGGTGCAACCGATGGCTGGTTCGTGATACTCTCACTTATGAATAGCCCAACGATTGCGAGGAAACGATACCTACTGAGTTAGTAGGAACTGGAGCTCGAAAGGCTTGTCTCTCTCTCTCTCTAAACTTTGATTTTTATCGCGTTGCCGAAGTCAGATGAATCTTAAGTTTCCTTTTGGCAACACAAAAGCAACCTATTTTTTGTTTTTTTTTCAAAATCCGAAATCAGCTAGGTCTTGTCTTCTTTCTCAAGATGCGGCGGTAGGCGTTTTGGTACCAGATGGCTGTCGAGGCAGCACCAAGGAGCGGCGGTAGGGTAGCTGGTGGTCACGGTATCAAGATAGCCGAACGGTGATAGAGCGAGTTGGTGCCGCAACAGTAATTAGCAATGGCAGCACGCATTGTGGTGGTCGATCGATTATCGCGGCAGGCATTTTGGTGGCTGCGGCAAAGATCGGTAGGCAGCGTTTGCGACAGGGGGTGATGGGTACCGTGGCAGAGAAGGCAGCGGTGCGGCAGGGGGTGACGAGTGCTGCGGCAGTGAAGGTAACGGCGGCAGGGGACGGTGGCAGGAGTGCGGCAGCCAGGAGTTGTCGCGACAGCACTGAGGTGGCAAAATAAATTATTGTGGCAGGACTAGACAACTTGCAAGAAACTTCAAACTAGACCAATCTAGATGGAAACCAACACAATGACTCAACGATGTCATGAAAATTCAACAACACAAACTAAAAGAAACAAATTGCAATGGCTCAAAGGGCTCGATATGGATGATAGATGCAATATTTTTAGGCAATTTTCTGGACTCTAGGTATGAAAAATGAATTTTCTACTAGAAAACTGGAAACTCTCACCGATCAACTGTAGCTCTAATATCACTTGATGAACCACAGAGGTCCTGATTTGGCTCGATATTTCGATGAGAAGATAAATTTAGTAGAAGTCGCTCAACTCTCACGATCCTGGCTACGAACTCACAAGGCTTAAAACCACGCAATTGTTGAACTGCTCGACAAGTTGTTATCAACTGTGCACGAATACCCGGATGACCTGATCACGAAGATCAGCTCCTGCATACACCGAAGAAGCACGCGAGAACAAGGTAAAAATACAATCTGATGCATTACAAATAGGAATGAAATTGGTATTGATAAGTGCGGTTTTGTTACATGATGACACTGATGATCTCGCCGAACAAGAGGACAAAGTATAAAGTAGTAAAGTTAAACTTTAGTCAATAAAACCTGTGGAGACTAGAGGGGCAGCCATCTCAAATAAATGGGAAGGGAGGGGCGGTGGTACTGTTCACATATGAACAGTACCCAGAAACCCTAGGTGGCCGACCCTATTTGCCATATGGGCCAAGTCAGCCCATTCATGACATGAGTCAGCACATTCATGACATAACCCATGGGCCAACCAGAGGTGACACAGCACTAGGGCATGTAGACGTAGTACGATGGCATGTAAACTTAGTTCGGTTCGTAAGAGTAGAAGTAGCTCGGTCTAATTGGGGAATATGACATTATAGTAGCCGAAAGTCCTATTGGAGAAGACATGGTTGAAGTAGAGGATGTCGTGCAGTGGGTCGAAGCAATGGTTGCATCCTTAGGGTTGATGTCCTCATCAGATAGAGATTTAGCAATATTAATATTAAAACCGAATAGAATATTCCCTCTCTTCTAATTTTCCCGATTTTCCAAATCCGATAATCTTCTAGATGCTCATTCTCCTTCATATGACCTCTGATTCCATCGATTATTGCTCCTAAATTCATCTAAATTCAATATCTCTCTATCAGTACCCATTTTATAATTTTTGGATTTATTGGTTTTATCATTATTTATTTATCTCATTTTGCGCGTATAAACTCCGACGTTGTCGAAGCCTTCTTAGACCAGTTTGTAGGAGTAACTCCAATCTTCGACGAAGGCAGGTCATATACCTTTGATCATGTTGTACCCAAATTTTACAAAAATTATATTATTTTATATCAATATGCATGCTAATTTTATATCATTTTTTCAGGAGTAGCTAATTACCTAATTGACTTTATACCACCTTGAATACTGTGAATGTCGTGTATCCATTGACGCCATAGGAAGGGTTGATATTAGTTGGACATATTTGTATCACCAACTTGGGTGGTGTAGTATGCTCAGTTACGATGGTCTCATGATCACATGTTCAATAATGTTAAATTTGACTTAATGATATATGGAATTATGGTGCGATGCCATTGTCGTGCAACTATGGTACGATGTCACTGTTGTGTCGATTGTGGTGCGATGTCGTTATTATAAAATTTTGCATCATGGTAGGGATTGTCATTGTTTTGGGTGAATAAAATGATTTATACTCAAACGAGTGATCGTGCAGTAAAGGGTGATGTAACGGTGGCCCGATCTTCCGACAGGTACTGATAAGTCGATTATGGAGAACTCGACGTTGATGATCCGAAGGCTCCGACCAAAACAGATCAAACCCCTCGCAATCACTACACCACTGCTCGTTGGTTATCAACCGTGCCGAACGCGGTTGACCTCGCCAAGAAGGCTATCTCCTGCATGCGAATTGAGAACATAAGAAAGAGAGTAAAAGATGTAATCTGATATTGTGTTGTGAATAAAGATGAAGCTCACAATATGGGGTTCCTCAACCGAACGTGCGGCAAGACTGCTAAGCAGAATAATCTCAAAGAAAAATCCACGTTAAACTATGACGGCTACTGTATATATTAGGGGGACGTGAGGAGGTCGACCTAGGGTTGTGCGGCCGTGAGAAGAGGCGTACACAACCTGGGCTCCGACCTCGACACGCTTACAAGGCCCTATTATGCCAAAATGGTGACGCAGGACCTTATTCACTATTCAGGCCGCGTATCTCTGGTCGAAGACCTAGTCGTACGTAGGACTGGTCCTGGGGTGGTCTTGAAGAGTCCATGCTATCTCTGGTCATAAATTGTGTCCAACGAATACTGGGCTCGCAGAGTACTGGTGACACTGGTCGAAGGCCTTCTTGAAGTGGTCGTAGACCCTACGGAACTGGTCGTAGACCTAGATTCCTAAGTACAAGTAAACCATCTCTGTTAGGCAGCATCATAGAGTTCTCAAATAATACACTTAGCCCTAGAAACGAATTTACCTGATAAATAAGTTGACGAGCATGTGCCCAAGTAATTGGACCTTGCACATCATTCAAAGTAGTAAGAAGAGGAGTGTTCATATCAGTAGAAGTGATATCCTTATCAAAGGGGGTGCGTGAGGCATATTATTTTGGATGAGGTAGTATCGCTTAAGTAATCACTAAGGACTTAATCTTGTGTGCCATTGATCTGGGCCTTATCATACAACCACATGTCCAGTATGGGATAGATCTAACTAATTAATTAGTAATGTATTGATTTTGGTTCCGTCATGTGTGGTGTGGGTTCCGGGGTTTACAAGTGGATTCACATAGTGTAAGAGGGGCCCCTGACTACGGTGGATGTAACCCTTCGGTGGTGAAATCTTAGTGGGCAGAGCTGGGTTAAGACAGAACTTTGTAAAAGTCTTGTGATAATCACTTAGTCGCACACCTATGGAAGTGTGTCATGGCCAACATTATAAGTTGATTATCTCTTGTGGGTCAAACTGTACAACCTCTGCAGAGTATTAAAACTGCTCGAACAGCTGTGTCCCCGGTTATGGACAATGCCTGGTGATTTCACACGAGGTATAGAGTTTTTATAAAATGTTTGGATGGTGGAATGGATGAGAAGTGAACGGATAGTTCACTGGTTGTTGGTTGCGAACTGAACGGGTAATTCACTGGTTGTTTCAAAGCAATTGTTTACTTTATTTATATAATCTTTTCCCTTATGCTTTACAATCTATTTACTGTCAATATTGCTTTCTGCAAAATAATCATTCAGTTATTCCTTGTTTGAGCCTTGCATGAATGTTAATTGCATAATATTCCCTACGACTTGTTCAGTACTATATGTATTTACGGCTTTATGTCATTGTTGATCAGTTGTTGAGGAAGATTCCGGGAATCCATAAATTCCACGAGGAGTACTTTGAAGACTATGTGAATTATGATGCACTCCCCACTCGATTGCATATGGGGATGTCGGATGGCCAGCACAAGTTATCTTATTTCCGCTGCAAGAGTTCAGTTTGTCTTTTAAGGTTTGTGTGACAAACTATGTAAACTTTGATCATAAGGTCTACTGCTTCTATTTAATAATAAATTATTTCTTTCTTAGCTATTTCGTTGTATAGATATGATTTTCATCGATGCTATCACTGTGTGAACTAGCTACTGATCATGAGACTAGTTCAAAATACATAGAGGGTCTGGATTTGCATATTCAGTCTCGACACATGCGAAGTTCACAATCACAATAGTGTTATATTAAAATCAATCCTGAAATTGGATAGAGAAAGGAAGCAATTTTATTCTCTCAATTTGACTCACTGTCAGTTTCTTAGTCCGATGGTCCTCCATTCAGACATTCATCCTCAAATAATCAAATTTAGTATGTATAGACGCCATTTTCGCAATGAAAATTGACATACAAAATTTCACAATGTCATTCTCTCGTATTAACATTTAACTCTCTCTCTCTCTCTCTCTCTCTCATTGTCTCAAACAAAATATGACCATGTATATTAAATTAAAATTAGAACCACAGAGACTAGCTAGTGGGTGGGGGTTACCAGTGCCGGAGGGTGGGCTTGAGTGGGAGGGTGGGCTCGAGCCCACTCAAGCCCACCTGGTGGATATGCCTCTATTCTAATCAGATACGGTCTAGTGTTATTAACACTTGTAACTGCTGATCAAATCATAGTGCTTTGGTCCATGGTTCATTGTACCCAGAGATAATATTGTGCGTCAGGAAGTGATTGTTTCAGTTGGAGATTGCAGCTAGCCAAGATGATATCATGACAGCAACAAAAGGCTGCGTCAAAAATCGAAACGTTTTATCGGAATAAATGCCAAAAGTCTTCGCTTGTACGTCTAATCTTTTGTGACAGTAATCTCTTCGATCAGGCGTCTGTTTCAGGGAAAGAAGAAAGATAAGTAGAAACGGGGACGGCGCAGGAATTGACAGTGGGAGTTATTTGTCGACAGATCATTCCTCATGTGCTTGAAGGCCAATAATAACTCTGGAATTGAAGGATGGATATTCAGCGGTGAACATATGGACACAAAAGCAAGGGGATTAGGTGATAATCACACGCATTCATTGATATGTAAATTGCACGAAAGACGCATGTACTTGAAAGCGGTTGGAAAGCTGTACTTGTGGCTTCAGTTCTTATTTAACGATGGCAGTTCAGATCCTTTTCTTTTCCTGTCATAGCAGTTAATTTGTCACGAATTTTGACGGATGTTGACTAATAGAGAGGGTTAAAATAGGTCGAAATCTGCAAGGGACTTGTAACATTGATTGGCTAAAATGGTGGATACTGTGTTTTTGTTCAATATCTACCGTATAATAAAAGTCGATGACAATTATTTTCAGCTGCTATGAAAAAAGAAAAATATTCTATAAATTTCGATGACAATTATTTTCAGCTGCTATGAAAAAAGAAAAATATTCTATAAATTCTAACACAAATAAAAATATTATAGGTAATAAGCAATGGATGGTTTTTGTGTTTCTCATCACGTGTGGACCCATCTCGAAAACGAACGGCAACCAAAAAGATAGACATCTCACGTCCCTTGTGGATCCCATCTTACTATACCTTCCGAATAGCATACTGTATGCCTGCCTCTCTCTCTCTCTCTCTCTCTCTCTCTCTCATTACTCAAATGTAGACCTCCTAAAATGCTAATATAACCTTCCTAAATTCAAATATAAACCTTCCTAATTTATTATGGCAACTTCTAGTTAATCAGCATACGCCCACTCGGTAAAGTGTAATGTGCCTGTCAACGTGTGCTCATACCAAGACAAACTCGAATATAAATCTTCCTAATCTATATAGAGTTTTTCCTTCCTAATATATTAATATAACCTTCTTAACTAGTAAGCAAAATATCCTATGCACTCCTTTTGTGGTGCACTCATTCTTCGGTTTGGGCATCAAGTCATCATGAAATTTTTTGAAACAATTTGATGATGTAGTTTATATAGAGTTTTCTAGAACCCTTCAAAATTTCAATTCCAAATTCAAAATGTGTTACAAGACAAGTTTGTTGTAAATAGTAGCATTTGTCCTTTTCTTTCATTTCCTTTTGTTTTATCATTTCTAATATTTTTTTATCATTTTTGTTACTCTAATCATAGGATGAATATTTGAACATGAAATTTTATAGATAGGTAGATTACATTGGGAAGTGCATCATCAAGTTGTTTTGATTTTTTTTTCACGATGATTTGGTGTCCAAACTGAAGGATGCATGATTGCATGATAACACCATGCACAAAGGTTGGGTGCATAGGGGGAGATATCTGGTGCAAAAACATAATTTGGTGCACAAGTGCAAAAACTTTTGATTTGGGTATCAAATAAACATTTTAAAAAAATCGAAAAAATCTAGAAGTAGTACATGGTATGGTATATCACTCTTTAAAAGTTTGAACTTCAAATTCAAAGTCTGTTAGAAGAAACAAAAAAGAGAAGTTTGCTACAAATAGTATCATTTGTATTTTCATTTTTTTTCTTTCCTTTTTGATTTATCATTTATCAAAAATTTCTCATTACTCTCAAATTTGAATTTAGAAATTGATACATAGGTAGATTAATTTCAGAAGTATATCTGGGTTTGTTTCTGAATTTTTAATTTGTTTTGATACCCAAACCAAAAGTTTTTGCACTTGTACATCAAATTATGCTTTTGTCCTAGATATCTCCCCAATATTAAATGTACATTTCATTGATTTGCTAGACTTTGCCTTAAAAAATTGATTTGCTAGATACATAGTCACACCAAATTCGCATAGTGGATTTTGCATATTAGCGATGGCACAACTGCATTAGCCGATGCAGAGGAATGGCTAAAATTTCCCATTTACCTCCTGAAGAAAGGAGATGACGCAAAGGCAGCAATTGTAGAAAACATCTATTCCAAACTTGCGAGAGAATTACCATCAACGTTAATTCTTAGAAAAGATAAATTTTATGTCCAAGGAATAAAACAATCAGTGAGATCAACGAGTAGACACTACAACACAAACTTCATGTAGAAGCGTTTTCTTAATAGTAGGGGTGTTTTTTCATGTCGCTATACTGTTGTAGAGACGTTTATAAAAAACGCCGCATAAGTGTCTTCCTATGCATCGTCTCCACGACAAAGTGACACTTTATTAAAACGTATCTATATTTTTTTGCAGAATTTTTTAGATACACTTTATTGTGTATCTAAAAAATCAGAGGCATAACATAGAGGTGTTAAATTGTGCTACTAGTATAGTTGGCCACATAAATAAAATATAAAAAATATTTGGACTCTTGCAAAGGTTGGTAATCGAACTCTAGACCTCATAGGAAATACTTCTCTTAGACTTGTCGCACTAGCCACATCAACCTCACGTATTTAGTAGTGTGTAGTAATATTTATATGTAGTCCCTTTAACACATGTCAACCACAAAAAAAAACGTCTCTAGAGAGTTGAAACGTGTCCCAAAAAAATATTTTTGCACAACAAAAACTTTAGATGAAAATTAGAGTTCATCTAAAAAATATCTCTACAAGATCAAATTCAGCATGTGTCTCGAAAACGTCTTGAAAACATCTCGAAACAGTCTCTAGCATGCACTTTTTTGGGATAAGTTTTAAAGTGTCTCTAAAAAGCGGACCTCCTTATTTTATAGACAATTTGAAAAACACCTCTAGAAAAGTGTTTCTACCGGAGTTTTCTTGTAGTGGTAAAATGAATCAAATAGTTGATGTGAAAACATCATATCTGAGTTGTGACACTGTATTGAAAGTAACAACTTACAATAGCAAAATTAATGTGCTATATCCTATCGAAATTGTAAACAGCCGATTTGGGCCGCTGCCTGCGAAAAATGGATGGACAAGATTGCGTGCAACTCTAGGTGATATCAGCCCGCGCTGGTCCGCGAACCACTTTGCTAGTTACTCAGTAAAAATTATAATAATAATAGCGGTAGTATATCTAGAGTTGATCACTGGCCATACCGCCATAGGAAAAAGATGAAAGATATTATGCTAGCTTAACAAAATATACATTTTGGCAGTCCTTATAATTGGAGAAATAACAAGGGGGTGTAAATGTAATCGTCCTTCTTTTGGATTCTGACGAATTGTCCGGTTTTCTTTTCACCTTTATAGGTAGGAGTCTATTTCAGACTTTCAGTCATGACAGAGAAACTCAGACGACCAGCTGAAATGACTCGTAGAATGGAATGACTGTAACGCTGAAGCAAAGTGCTGGACGGTCATCATACGTCTTCATGACAATTCATAGGCAGCTAGCAACACTTAGGTGCTCAGGCAGGTAGCTTAGATGTCATGTACTACACCAGTAACCTATCTTCAACAGTTCAACCTAAGACATTCTGTCATGGAATGTGGAGCAACCATAGGCTGGTTGTGTACTCCAAAGCCCATGCACTTGCATGCAACTAGCCACAAACTAGTTTGAAGAGTCGCAATTTATCACAAAGAGGTCCTCTCGTACTTGCGCATCACTAGATTGTCAAGATCTTACTTTGATTAACGCTCTACCTTGACCTAGTTTCTAGAATATCCTTTTTAGGAATCATATCTTAGCCAAATGGACAGATCATGTTCATGGCATTTAAAAAAAAAACTAATATGCTGACAAGAAAGGAGGCACTTTTAAGTAGATATTCATCATACAATGTATGCTAGCTAGTAACTGGTGGGTGGTCCAACTAGAACATCCTACTTGCCTAAGTCCAGGCTATCAGTCACACGAAGGTTATTTGCGTTGAGAAACTAATAGTTGTAGCCAGTGCATCCGAATACGTAAACTTAGATTATTTTTTTTTTTGCATTCTGCACTAATTTAGGATCATAATATTGCACACAGTAATAATATTGATAAAATATCATTCAATATGCAAAAATAACTAAGAAATATATGCTAATAACAACAATTATCATAGTAGCGACCTTATGGTCGAACCTTATAATTAATACCTTAGAAGGTGAATATCTCAAATAAGCTGCAGCGGAAGGAAACATAATAACTTTAGTGTAGCACATCCATATGATCGCAGGCAATTCGACTAGGGTAACGCGATCTAGTTCTCCATGATCCTTCAAATAGTCCTTGTTGACCAACGATGAACTGATGTAGTCTTCAACAACTGAGTAAAATTGTTCATAGCAAGAGTGAGTATATGGAGTACTCAGCAAGTTGTACCACATAATGCAATTATAGATGATGGTTTATTCCAAAGGATGTGACATCTATAGTTCTTTTGCAAAAAGCAACAGTTACAAATGAATATTAATATCACTACTACAGAAAAGTTCATCACAGACGGTTCATAACAGTCATCACAGACGGTTTTTGAACCGTCTGAAATTTTATGTCTGTGATAATAGGCGGTTATCACAGACAGTTGAAAAACCGTCTGTGTGAGAGATCATGTGAGTAGGGTCCCCGTTTGAGTGATGAGTATTTGACGCTGTGGTGAGAAGTTTGTGATTGAAATCTTCGCGTTTGCGTTTCTGCTGATCTGTTTCTGTAAGTGCGGAACTTCCGGTTCTGGAAAACGGAAGTTCCGCTGTGGTAAAACAGAACTTCCGATTATCCTGACGTTTTGTGTTCGGTTGAAGTAATCAGAACTTCCGCACTTGGGATCGCGGAACGTCCGAAAATACTGACAAGAGTGTTGTGCTGTGTCGACAATCGGATCTTCAAACACAGAAGTGCGGACGGTCCGATAATCGAACTTCCGCAATGGAAGTGCGGAACTTTCGATGTCGGAACTTCCGCAATGGTAAATCTTGGAACTACCGATTATCGGCGAATCGTGCGAAAGGCATAGTTTGTGATTTTGAGTTTGTATGAGTTTGAGTCTTGTACAAATATTGATGCTATGATATTGGGCAATGCTATGTGATGTGTTTTTGTCTGTGTTGACTGCAGGACATCGAGACGAAGTCGTGGCGAGACACGAGGTGATCGGATTAGGCGCAGGCGGCGTTGAGGTCAGAACGATCGAGATGTGTCGAAGACGGCGTGAATCTTGAGGTGGTTGAGAGTCAAGGACAGCAAGGTGTACGGGAGGCTTCCAGAAGGTGCGCAAGGGGCGAAACGGTCTTTTCGCAAAGCGGCACAAGTGGGGGCGGTTCCGTTCGGGTGTAGCGGGCTTAATGGGTTGGAGACCCGTTAGCCAAGGGCTATAAATAGAGGTGAACCCCTGGTGTTAGGGTTAGATTTTTTGAGAGAGAAAATTAGGGTTAGCTTTTGCTAAAGAGGCTTTGGAGAGGTTGTTATGCTTTTTTTGAGAGTTTGTTGAGTTGGAGAGGATGAACTGAAAACTTGTGTAATCATTCCTCTGTGTTTCCCTCTGTAATCTCTTGATTTCTATCAATGAAACTCTGAGGTTTTGGTTCTTTGTTTATGCCTCTCTTCGTCTCTCTGTTCTTCTCTTGAATAGCTAGGGTTTTGATGAAACTTTTGATTCGTCTTATGAGATGGCATGAAACTTGATATCTAGAGTCTTATTGATATTGCTAATATACCTTCAAAGTCTCATGAGCCGAGAATCTAAGAATCGTGCAAATTGTGGGTTTTCGGTTGTTCTTGCCTAATACTCAAGAAATCCGTTTTTGCTTTGATTAATGAATCTTTGTCTGCGATTCTTCTCCATGAGGTCAAGATGTTGTTTAGGATGATGTCTGTGAAACTTGACTGAGAAGAGCATTCAAGATTTAGTATTTGGATTTTAGGCAAAACCCGAGCGATGTTCTTGATCGGGACAATCGGAACTTCCGATTGTCCAAGCGAACTCATCACGCGGAACTTCCCGATCGAACCGGAACTACCGCAGTGTGAAACTACCGCTAGGTAGAATCGGAGCTTCCGATTTTCGTGTAATGCTCAAGTTTGTTTTCGTTCTCTGATTTTGCTTCACTCATCTTGAGATTTCCAGAGGGCTTTGTAGGTTTGTTTAAATACTGAAAGGGAGTTCTTAATTTTTAAGGCACCATTCAACCCCCTCTGTTGCCATTTCGGTCCTTCAATTGGTATCGAGCGGTTAGCTCTTCTTTATAGATCTTAACGGTCTGGCGAGCCATGGCAACGGACAAGTATTCCACCAAGCCTCCGTCTTTGATGGCACGGATTACCCTTTCGGAAGAGCCGAATGGAAACATACATCGAGGCTCGGGGTATGCCATCTGGCGGAAGGTGAAGGTCGATTCATTGTTCTCGCCGATGAAAACATCAATGTGGGAAACATGCCCGATGTTGAGGCCAATGCTAAGGCAAGGAACATTATCATTCGTGGTTTGAGCGAAGTGAGTTCGATCGCATTTCTCATTTGTCTTACGCTACGACATCCGGGTGACCCTCGATGCATACCATGAGGCACCACCCGATTAAGACGGTTCGACAAGACCAGTTCAAGCGAGAATCTGAAGAATTTGAGATGCTTGTCGGTGAATCTCTTGACGAGTGCTTTTCGCGTTTCCATAAGATTTTGAGCAACCTCCGAGCGGTCGGTCTTACATACCCGACTTCGGATAACGCCGACAGATGCTTTCGACTCGATCTTCGTGTTTGGGAGATGAAAGTGACTACCATCAAGGATAGCACGGACCTCTCGACCACGACTCTTGACGCGCTTTACTCGCGCCTCAAGACTCACGAGATTGACATTGTCTCTAGAAGGTCGAAGTCACGATCGATGGCTTTAGTCACCGATCTCACCTCTGGATCTTCTTACGAGTCGATACGGGTTCTCCTAGCGCTCTCGTGACATAGCGATGATCGATTAGAGCGACTTGAGGATGAGCAGTTAGCCCTCCTAGCTCGGAAGTTTTCCCATGCTTACAAGAGGAGGAGGGATGGAAAAGAGGAGGTCCTGTGGTTTGCTTGAGTGTGGTGGCCCCAACCACATCCGAGCAACCGCCCCAAGCCGGGAAGGGTAAAGGTGACTCGGCGGTTCGGGCAAGAACGACTACATCGACAAGAACCGCAACATGAAGCCTTCAGCACCTGACCAAGGCAAGAAGAAGTTCCGCAACTTTGGGAAGGCAAAGAAGCTGTTCCATCGCGTCCTCACCGCCTCGGCGAACTTGACACCAGCGAGGTGGAGGGTGGAGGAGCGATGATGGAAAGGGCGATCAAGATCCCAAGGACGACGGTAACTTCTCGGCATGTGCTTCATGGCCCTCGGGCGATCTAAGCGACAATGAGTGCGTACTCCGACTCCGATGAGGTTAGTCCCACTTACGACCAGCTTAATGATGCTTTTCTTAAGCTAGGTATATTTCATGCTAAGTCTAGGGCTATGTGTACTGAGTTGGAGAAGGAAGTAGCTAGACTATCACGGGAGCATACCTTACTTACATCTGCTCCCTCCCGTGATGATTGTGACACATGCTGTGCTTTGCTTGATGACATGGAAAAACTAAGGACCTTGCATGATAGTGTGTCCTCTGAATTAGACATGATTAAAGTAGAGAACATTAGCCTTCTTGCTGAACTAGAGATGAGTAGGGTAGCACCTCCTTCATCTACTACTGTTGAGGCTACTGCTTGCACCTCCTGTGAGGTTAAGGATAACTCGTTTAGAGGTCTATATACCATGTTGCTCGATCTGCCTGAGACTTGTGAAAATTGTAATAATCTCAAGATGAACCTAAAGCAGGCGGATCACAAAATTCTTGAATTCAAGTGCTTTATTAGAGCCCATTGTTTCTTGTTTAAAGCTGTCCTAAGTTAATCATTTGAACTAGAATCAGATTCAAAGCAGTTTCAAGAAATGATTGATCACAAGAATAAAGCGGCTCAGTATGCTTCTAAGGACCTTGTTAGCTCACCATGCAATCAGTGTAATAAACTAAAATATGATTTGGTTGCTTTGGATGAAAAATGTGTGAAGCTAACTAAGGACCTTCTAGAGACACAATCATCTCGCTTGTATTGTGTGTCTTTGGGAAGAAGTCTAAGGGTTTGGTAGAGACGCCTAGCAGCGTGAACCAATCTGCTAGCGAGAGGATCTGTGTCCCCAAAGTCAATTTGTGCATGCACAAGCCAATCTTTCCTCTGCTGTTGGTTCTTCTTCTGCTCCCTTACCTTCTTTTGTTCCTTCTTCCCCCTGCTCTTCTTGCACCTCTCTCTTTCGGGAGTGTCAGTATCTTATGAACACTCTCGAGAGGTTTGTAGGAGGCAAGAAGAAGCTCAATCTCATTCTAGACCAATCTAAGATTTGCAGATTTAATCAGTGTATAGGATATGATTTCCATGAGGATATGAGGAAGCATCCACCTGTCGTGCTCAGAACCATAGCACCAGGTGTGATCAAAACTAAGCCCAGGACTGAGAAAGTCAATTTTAAATCAGCGGGTTTTGTTCAAAGGATCTCTGACAGTAAGGTGATTTCACCTGCAGCTTCGGCCTCTCAGAAGGCGAAGTATCATTGCACCTTCTGTCAGAAGGATGGACATTTGGTTGATCATTGCTTCAGGCGCGCCAAGATCGCGCATAGAGATCATGTTGAGTCCTTTGGGCGCATTCACGGTCAGCCCCAGACCATGAGTGCACCTAAGACTAACATGAGGTCTAGGTTTGCTACAGCTGATGATTTAGGGCAGCATCAAGGACTTGGTTTTTCTGAGTTTTCTGATTTTCGTCCTCATGCTCCCTTTGGTCGTGACTTCTGTCGCTTTGAGGGTAGATCTCGGTTTCCTTTCGAGATGGCTACATGGCGTGATCGACATGTTGCGAGTTCGACTCACTCTTCCATAGCAGTCGGATTCAGCAACAGCTTCAGATCTGTACATAGACCTTCTGGCTTGATGAGTGACAGAGAGCGTAGGTTAGATAGAGGTCAGTCTTGCTTGACTACTTCATCTGTTCGACGTGTTACTCAGTATTGGGTGTCAAAATCACTGTTGATTCACCCGATCTTGAGACTTTACTCTCTGTTTGACTCGGGTTCACGATTTGGGAAGGAAAGGTCTGAATTGTAGACTCGGTGTTCTCGTCATATGATAGGAGAGACTCGTTGGTTTTCTTCCTAGCCCGTGCTCGAGGTGATGAGGCGATCACCTTGGAGATGATTCATTTGGCGCGTCATCGCTAAAGGTACCGTGAGCATTAATGATTCTTTTATTTTGAAAGATGTTGCCTTAGTAAGTAAGTCGTAGTATAATCGCTTTGGTCTCTTAGCTTACCGATGATGGCGATTCTGAGGTGAGTTTTAAGAAAAACAATTGCAAAATTCTTGATTCTTGGGTAGCCTAGTTTGCGGGATTTCTCGATATGGGAGGATCTTTCGTGCTGATTTTTACGAGTCTTACGGTGATCCTCTCGGTGTTTAATTGATTACGAATCCGTGATTTGACCTTCGGCATAGGAGACTAGGTCATATAGGCTTTGATCATTTGACACGAGTTAGCGGCCACGATCTCATTCGTGGTTTGCCAAAACTCAAGATGGTCAAGGATCTAGTTTGCTCTCCATGCAAACGCGGCAAGATGGTTCCGCTTCTCACTCTCGATCCAAATACAGTGATAATGGTCGATGCACGGGACAAGCTGCTCCATATGGATCTGATTGGTCGGCTCGAAGTCTGTCGATGAGGAGGGAAGTGGTATGTTCTTGTTGTGGTCGATGACTTCTCGAGGTACTCTTGGGTGTTTTTCTTAGCCTCGAAGGATGAGGCGTTTACTCATTTTCGTGGTCTTTTAGTAGGCTTTCTGTTGAGCTCCCGGTGCATTACGAGCAATTCGCAGTGATAATGGCACCGAGTTCAAGAATTCCTACTTTGAGAGTTTTCGTGGTGAGGCAGTGTAGAGCACCGTTCTCGTCTCCATCGTCCCTCAACGAGAATGGCGTTGTGGAGAGGAAGAACCGTACCTTAGTCGAGATGGCGGGCGATGCTTGATGAGTACTCTACACCTAGGAAGTTTTGGTGAGGCTATTGCTCTTGCTTGTCATGTTTCTAATGAGTTTTCTTAGGGCACTCTCGCATCGCACCTCTTATGAGTTGAGATATGGGCGTAAACCAGCGTCTCGCATTTTCGTGTGTTTGGTTGCAAGTGTTTTATTTAAGTCCAGGAACCTAGATAAGTTCGAGTCACGATCTTGTGATGGGATCTTTACGGGTTACTCGACTTCTTCTCGTGCCTATAGAGTGCAGGCTGCAAGTCTAGCAAAATGGTAGAAACACGTGAGGTGACCTTCGATGAGGCGGTCAGGGGACTAGGCACGATATCTCGAGTTCTCTAGAGCGATCTGAGTCCATCTTTGTGGGCGATGAGGAAGACGGAGATGAGGTTGTCTACCCGATCCAGTTCTTCCTCCTCCTCTTGAGTGCCTTCTTCCACTTTGCACCTCGAGGAGATCGACTCTTACCTTTCGCTTCTTCGAAGCTAGTGGCTCTGTCCCTATCTCATCTCGCTCATGAGATAGAGGCCACTTCTTCATCTCATCTGGACCTCCTAGACACATTCAAAGGACCATCCTTGAGCGGATCATTGGAGACCTCTTTGAGCGTGTCACACGTTCCAAAGGCTGGTTTGTCTCTCTTTTGTCTCCATTCGCTTTGTCGCCTCATTTGAGCCCAAAGGCGTTTGTCATGCTCTATCCGCGAGTATTGGATAAGCGCCATGCATGAGGAGTTGGAAAACTTTGAAAGAAACAAGGTCCGGTCCCTTGTTGAGCCCCTCAAGTTCACAATATCATTGGGACCAAATGGGTGTTCAAGAACAAGCAAAGTGAAGATGGGTTAGTCATTGAAACAAGGCTAGGCCGGTAGCTCGGGGTACTCCCAAGTTGAGGTCTAGATTTGAAGAGACCTTTGCCCTCAGTAGCTAGACTTGAAGCCATTAGAATCGCTTGCCTTTGCGACTTCTAAGGGTTTCAAGCTTTACCAGATGGATGTCAAGAGTGCTTTCCTCAATGGCCTTATTGAGGAAGAAGTCTATGTCAGACAGCCTCCAGGTTTCGAGAACCCCAAATACCCTAACCATGTCTACACGCTTTCCAAAGCTTTGTATGGACTCAAGCGAGCTCCCGAGCTTGGTATGAAAGGCTTAAGTCCTATCTCTTTGAGTCATGGTTTTGAAATGGGTAAAATAGACAAGACCATGTTCATCCGCCGTCTTGGCACTGATCTTTTGCTCGTCCAGATCTATGTGGATGACATCATCTTTGGCGGCTCCTCACATACTCTCGTTTTCCAGTTTTCCGATGTTATGAGCTCGAAATTTGAGATGAGCATGATGGGCGAGTTAAGCTTCTTCCTTGGCTTCCAAATCAAACAGACTCGGGAAGGTACTTTTCTTCACCAAGGCAAGTACACTCGAGACCTCCTGAAGCGCTTCAACATGAATGATGGGAAGCCAGTATCAACTCCGATGGCATCTACAGCAGCTCTTGATCCAGATGAAGACAGCGAACCGGTTGACCAAAAGGAGTTCAGGAGCATGATTGGCTCTCTCTTGTACCTCACAGCCTCGAGACCAGACATACATTTCTCCGTATGTCTTTGTGCTCGGTTTGAGCTTCTCCTCGCGTATCTCACCGTCGAGCGGTGAAGCGCATCTTCGGTACCTTGAGCTACCATTGACTATGGTATCGGTACTCTTCCTCTTCTTGTCTATCTGTTAGAGCCTTCTCGATGCGATTTATTTGGTTGTAGGATAGATAGGAAGAGCACCTCCGCACTTGCCAATTCATTGGCACTTCTCTTGTCTCCTGGTCTTCAAGGAAGCAGTATGGTGTTGCGATCCCGCTGCGAGAGGCGAATGCGTTGCGGCGACCATTTGTTTGTAGCCAAGTGCTTTGGATGGTGTCGACCCTGCAGGACTTTGGGTTAGCAATCGACTGTGTTCCACTCTTTTGTGATAACACGTCTGCAATTTGCATTGCCAAGAACCCAGTGCAACATTCTCGGACCAAGCATATTGATATCATATATCACTTTCTTCGAGACCATGTAGAGAAGGGTGACATTGTGCTCCAGTTTGTGGAGAGTGAGCATCAGTTGGCTGATATCTTCACCAAGCCTCCGGGCGACTCTCGGTTTCATTTCTCATGGGAGAGCTTGGGGTGGTTTGTCCTTACGGACTATTGTGAGGGGGAGCTTATGTTTTACTACTGTATTATATTTTAATTATGCTTACTCCTTTCTGGTTGTATTTCATTTAAGTGCTTTGGGTCTAAGTCCTTCCTGCATAGGTTAGAGTGGTTCTCTTTTGAACTTTTGAGTAAGCTATGTCAGTTCATTCATAAACTTGACTTATCCTTAATCGTTGGTCTAAAAACTTCAAAAGCAAAAATGATCTCTTTTGTGCGAAAAAACTGATCTCACCAAATCTTTCTCATGAGACTGCTTGCCATTGCACTAGGCATGAACTCAGGGGAGCCTTGGATGACCTAAGATCACTTCCTTAAGTCTGTTGCTTGGAGTGGTCGCATAAGGCTTGGGATCTAGCACATGGTTAAGATTTAAAAAAAAATTGGTTGAAGCTTAGGAGGCAGTTGTGGATGGCACCTAGTCCAGGACTTGCTTCACTATGATAAAGCCATAATTATGTTTCCAGAAAAAGAAACTTGTGCTAAAATTGCTTATCATTAAAAAGACCAAGTACTGGATAAAATTGAGTCAATCTTTTGACTGGTAGCACTCTAAACTGATCAATATGAGTCTTCTTGGTTCAACTTAGATTATTTGACATGGCTTGTATCATCCTTGGATACCTTTTAGCTAGACTACAATCTTGGTTTATTTGACTTGCTAAAGAATTGGACTATTTCTCATATTATGGATTTTCTGTCTTAGCTATTCTATACATGAATTCTCATGATCTTGATAGCATTCTTATGTGTTATGGCTTGGTGTAATACTCTAATAGTCATTTTGGATAATCTACATGGCTCCTAATGCTTAAAATGAATATCATCTAGTCATTTCCTCTCTTTAACACTTCTTGATGTGTTTATTGCCAAAAGGGGGAGAAGTTAGTTTGGAAAGAAAAAGTCTTCTGGAGCTTTGCAGAAAAATTTGCTCTTTCATTTCAAGCTTCAATCTTTCTTCTTTGACAAACATGATTTTGAGCCCTCTTGATTTCTAGATTAGACCATGTTTGGCTTCTATCACAAAATCTTCTATATGCTTTTTCGTGTTTGTCAATATACTCATCAAGGGGGAGATTGAGAGACCATGTGAGTAGGGTCCCCGTTTGAGTGATGAGTATTTGACGCTGTGGTGAGAAGTTTGTGATTGAAATCTTCGCGTTTGCGTTTCTGTTGATCTGTTTCTGTAAGTGCGGAACTTCCGGTTCTGGAAAACGGAAGTTCCCCGCTGTGGTAAAACAGAACTTCCGATTATCCTGACGTTTTGTGTTCGGTTGAAGTAATCGGAACTTCCGCACCTGGGATCGCGGAACGTCCGAAAATACTGACAAGAGTGTTGTGCTGTGTCGACAATCGGATCTTCAAACCTGGGGGTGCGGACGGTCCGATAATCGGAACTTCCGCAATGGGAAGTGCGGAACTTCCGATAATCGGAACTTCCGCAATGGTAAGTGCGGAACTACCGATTATCGGCAGAACTGTGCAGAAAGGCATAGTTTGTGATTTTGAGTTTGTATGAGTTTGAGTCTTGTACAAATATTGATGCTATGATATTGGGCAATGCTATGTGATGTGTTTTTGTATGTGTTGTTGCGGGACATCGAGGCGAAGTCGTGGCGAGACACGAGGTGATCGGACTAAGCGCGGCGGCGTTGAGGTCGAGCGGTCGAGATGTGTCGAAGGCGGCGTGAATCTTGAGGTGGTTGAGAGTCAAGGACAGCAAGGTGTACGGAGGCTTCGAAGGTGCGCAAAGGCGAACGGTCTTTTCGCAAAGCGGCACAAGTGGAGGCGGTTCCGTTCGGTGTAGCGAGCTTAATGGGTTGGAGACCCGTTAGCCAAGGGCTATAAATAGAGGTGAACCCCTGGTGTTAGGGTTAGATTTTTTGAGAGAGAAAATTAGGGTTAGCTTTTGCTAAAGAGCCTTTGGAGAGGTTGTTATGCTTTTTTTTGAGAGTTTGTTGAGTTGGAGAGGATGAACTGAAAACTTGTGTAATCATTCCTCTGTGTTTCCCTCTGTAATCTCTTGATTTCTATCAATGAAACTCTGAGGTTTTGGTTCTTTGTTTAAGCCTCTCTTCGTCTCTCTGTTCTTCTCTTGAATAGTTAGGGTTTTGATGAAACTTTTGATTCGTCTTATGTGATGGCATGAAACTTGATATCTAAAGTCTTATTGATATTGCTAATATATCTTCAAAGTCTCATGAGCCGAGAATCTAAGAATCGTGCAAATTGTGGGTTTTCGGTTGTTCTTGCCTAATACTCAAGAAATCCGTTTTTGCTTTGATTAATGAATCTTTGTCTGCGATTCTTCTCCATGAGGTCAAGATGTTGTTTAGGATGATGTCTGTGAAACTTGACTGAGAAGAGCATTCAAGATTTAGTATTTGGATTTTGGGCAAAACCCGCGCCTTTGTTCTTGATCGGGACAATCGAACTTCCGATTGTCAAGCGGAACTTCCAGATCGAACCGGAACTACCGCGATGTGGAACTACGCTAGGTAGAATCGAACTTCGATTTCGGCGAAACGACTCAAGTTTGTTTCGTTCTCGATTTTGCTTCACTCTCTTGAGATTTCCAGAGGGCTTTATAGGTTTGTTTAAATACAGTAAAGGGGAGTTCTTAATTTTTTAAGGCACCATTCACCCCCTCTGTTGCCATTTCGGTCCTTCATCGTGATAAGTCTTATCATAGACGGTTCCAACCACGAACCGCTCAGTGATGACTTATCACGAGCGATTAAATGGTTGGAACCGTCTATGATAATACAGAATCACACACGGTTCTAACCACGAACCGTCTGTGATTCTGTAGTATCACAGATGGTTCGTGGTTGGAACCGTCTGTGATAAGTCTTTATACCTAATTAATTTTTATCGTATTTTCAGCTAGCCTCAGGAATTGCTAGCCATGCCCTCCGAAAACTAGCAAGCAGAAACATATCACAGATAATTGTTGACAACTTAAAGTGATCATTTAACTCAAAATCAATTACAAAAGAATGTTTCAAGTATATATTGTCGCTAGAGTTACAAATTGAATTACAACCAGTCAAAGTGAATTACAATATTGAATCAATTGTTTCTAGGTCGTTCATCGGTGTCGATGGCGTGAAACTCTCCGGTGGTGTTGACTATGTCTGCCTTGATGAAGCCGCAGAGCTCCCCTCGAACGTGCGTGACCTGGTCCATCTCGAGTGCATTTAACTCTATGTTCAAACCCTGTCGCTAGCAGGAGTAAAGTAGTAAGCATATATGTTTAAATTTATAATTAGAAAATAATTATTACGAGATTGACAAACCTAGTGATCTGCGTCCTAGAAGCAATCAATAGCTGCATATGATGGCATACGTAGAATGCGCATAGGTGATCTCATTTTTGCTGGCGGCACTACAAAAATAGAATTACATATATATGTACAGTAAGTTCGAGACGCAATATTACGGAGTATTATATATGATTATTGTGTTGTAGCGCGTACCGAAAATCGCATCCTGTGAGTAAGTGTGGCGCTCGTTCCCTTGTATAAACCTCCCTCGGCAACATAGCCGATGAACGCCCTACATGATTCAAAAAAGTTATGCTCGTCCATTTCAAACGAAGGAATACTACAATAGAGTTATGTGCGGAGGAAATGAACATACCTGTCGAGTATTCCTTTAAGAAGGGTGAAGTCATGATTTTTATTGAGTAGAGAATCAAGGTACAATACCATGTTCCTCTTTAGCACAAGAATCAGAAGAATCCAGTGGAACCTACTCGTGTATGTCGCTATAGTTATAAACCTATGTTGAAACGTAATTTGTATAGCAAATATTGAAGCACTTACTTCTGGTTGTAGGGCACCATTATGTAGTCCTTGTCGTCCAGAGCAAGAAATCCCATTTTTATATAATTCTCGACGTAGGATGCGTCTTGGTTGATTGTTTGCTCAGAGACCACGTATGGGTCGAGGAAACCCACCGGTTCTTTGATTCGACGGGCACATTTCATAATGTATCTGTACATAAGCAATGAGTTATGATATTTATCGGTATCACGTGAGTGTAGAAATTGATTGTACACACTTACAGTGTCCACAATCGTAGAAGTGAGGCGTCGAGGGCAGTTAGGTTGTATAGATCAAATAAGTCTTCAAAGCCCACGACGAAGTGGCCAGGCTCGTGGAGAAAATGCTCCCTCCCGTATCTGATGGTGATTCCAGTATGACCCCCTTCTCTCGGGTCTTGCGCAAGTACCAATCATGCAAAGCTTGACAAGCTACTCCTGAGCTCTTTATTTCTGCGCCGGAGACCAACGGACTTCCGAGGGAGTATTTCACAGGTTTGGGAGGTGCCTTAATGTTCTTCGATTTCGATGTCTCCTTAACGAGGCGGCTGAGAGACGTCTTCCCGTGAGACACCTCAGGGACCGATATGGTGACACGCTTTTCTTGTCCCTTCGCCATCTTCTCGACGGGAAGCGATGTGGCGGCCTTCTGAAGCTTTGGTTGAGGCGGACTCATCGAGGGTCCTATTGGAGAAGCAGGGTCCTGTCGATATCGCGTCCTTTGAAGGGTCGGTCGATGTCCTTCTTGGGCCTTTGGATAAAAGTGTGTGTGGCATCTCCTAGTGTTCTGATTTCTTCGTTCGGGGAATCTCGATTAGGATAGCCATGAAATTGTCATGTACCATGTCCACCGCACCGGCGTAACCACATGCTACCGGGGCCGTCTTTGATCGCCCCTTCCTAGTATGGATACACCATACCCCGCCCAGCCTCAATAGGAATCGACCCAACCATCCTCACTTGGAGCTTGCAGGGCGTCGGCTCCTACAAAATGGTACACAATTAGCTAAGGCGTCCTATAGGTCTATCTTTGGAGCATTCCATAGATGTACATTACCTCGATGTAAATCGATCGGTAATTGCGTCGTCATATCGAATTATGTGTGGACGCGACGCTACTCCGATGTCGAGGAGGACTTGCTCCCAAATTAACAGGGGCGGCTTGCGCCTGCATGAGTTGATTTACTTGGTTCTGCAAGTTTGTTATTTGTTCTTGAAATTTTCCAATAATCACATGTTACAACCGAGCGTCGTGCAGGTCCTTGGATCTCTTCCTACTCCTATATATGTCGAAGTTGTGTGGGAATCCATCCCTCCAAGGTACGTAAACCCCAACGCCTCGCGTGCGACCCGGGTACTCCTTGTTTCCCAGGGCCGTAGATAGTACATCCTTCTCCCTGTCTACTTTGAAGGAACCTTGGGAAGATGCGGAAGTCAATGCTTCCTGCAAGAGGATATCATATTATTGTAGACACCATGAAGTTATGGACTTATTAACAATTAAGTGGTTCGAGAAATTTACCAGGCGTTGAGACACTGCCTTGTCTGCCGGGTTTGTGAAAAAGATGCTACCCGAAGACATGGCTGATGCCCTCGCTCTTAACCAGGCTCGAGTGCGCTCATCTGAGATCTCAGCAAACGGTCGTGCAGCAATCTCATCCTCCGCCACCCACTGTGTGGCTTTACCCGCGTACCTAGCGGTGCCGAGTCTGTGGGGGTGAGTGTTTTGTGCCTGGATAGCTCTGTGCGCCGCACTTTGCTCCTGAAATTCGGCTGTCATATTCATCTGCACGAAGGCGTCCCATGTATCCCGCGACAAAAATTGATACGTCGTGAAGGGCGTCCGACCCGTGTTCACGTACTGCGTGACAAGCAGGCTCTTGAAGGTCCTCCACGCGTCGGACATCGCCAGCAGCGCGTGCCATCGCACACGTGCAGTGCGCCGGAAAAGTGAGCGAGGCGAAAGTTCGATCACTGGCTGGTCTCTCTGTACATCCGTCGAGACTTCGAGGTTGGGGTGGTGATGAGGACCGTTCCCTTGCAAGTACCCATGCAGACGGTCCGGAATCTCGGTGCTTTCTTGGGACTCGGCGGGATCCCGGCGTCAGCGACCTCCGTGATCGTCATGCGGCCGAGTGCAATTTGGAGATTCCTTTGCCTTCTCGCTGCGTACCACCTTGATCGGAGATCGGACACATTTGGCGGCGTCGGCGGCGTGGCGAAGACGATGCCTCTGCCATCTAAACACTTGCTATCTATATAAGTTACGTATGCAATGATTACATAAACAAATAGAAGTTACCCATTGAACCTAAATATATGATACGTAGTAAATAAAATATATGAAATTGCACAAAAAAAAACTGCAAAGGAGAAGGAAATATTGCAAACAGTGCAGTTTTAACAGTTGCAAAAAAATCAACGTTTGCCATCTCAACCCTGTTTTGTAGTAGTGCCATACCATAAAGAAACAAAGAGAAGCAATAATCACCTCACCCTAACAATTTCTGGAATAAATCATTACACCAAAATCGATCAAAACATAATGAGGTAAATGGTATGTTAACCATCAAGGGATGGCAATGAATAGATTATATCTTATTACCAATCTAGTGGGTGGGCGTGTTTGCTTCATAGGTTATATGGATGAGGTACAGGAGGGCATGGCCTCTTCTTGTGTGCGGGAGCCGTCTTAACGGAAAGATAACTGGGGTAGGATGGAGAGAAATTAGAGGGGTCAAGACAGAAACTAGAAGAGGGAATTTATTTCTTGCTTGAAGAAATATTACAGCTGACACTTACTTTTATAATGCTGACTTAGTTTACATCTAAGACTAGGACTCCTAATACATGATAGAAACTGTGTAGCTTTCCTAATTCTCATCTCCGAAACCCTCCTAGACTCACATCGCCAAGCTTGAAGCTTCTCTGGCGTAAACACCTGCTGCTGTTGCGTGAAAACCTACTCCCTAACAAAACCAGACTCGCTAACTTCCTCTGGATGCTAACGTGCTACTGCTGCTATGCCACAACATGGGAACACTTCCATCCCTCATCCATAACTGGTGTGGAAAACGGAGATGCCGGAGGAGGGCGGCTAACCGTATTTGGATACTTGCTTGTTTTCAAGGAGCTGTTTGGCACCAAACTAGAATTAGAATTGGTCATACCAGATTTGCTAAGTGGAGAATGGAATGGAGCGTCAATAAAAATATTGTTTCATTAGCCGCCATGTACGGCATTATTTTTACCATGTAGAGTCTATACAAAACTGAAAAAAGTAGTGCCTACTACTGCTACCTAAACAGTCAATTTCAATTCCAAAGCTAAAATAGTCAATGAGATGTCTTTCTAGTATTTTTCAAGTAGGAAAAAGATAGATTTGCCAACACAAAGAACGCCATCAGAATACATTAATGCAAGTATACATGCATGTCTAATTGTGCAAATACACAGGCATCTTATTGTGTAAACAAACTAAATATAGATCTCTGTACAAATATATTTGTGCAAATATAACTTACATGTACATCTAGTAGTGAAATTTAACCCTACCTCCCATTTCAAACAAAAGCACAGCAGAGTAAAACACCCAAAGGGGTAAAAATGCCACATAAACCACTAAACAAAGATACTTTTCTACCACAATTGAACATTGGCAAAGAACCTCAAGAATCCACCAATGAATTTTTCAAAAGTAAAAGTAACATCACCGGGTGGTCGGCAAGGGCGGGGGCGGCACCGAGGGAAATCCTCGGCTCTCACGACAAAGAAGAGGGGAAGCGCGCACAGGCATTGGGGCGACGCGGGGAAACTCACCGGGTGGTCGGCAGAGGCGGGGGCAGCACCGAGGGAAACCCTCGGCTCTCACGGCAGAGAAGGGGGGAAGCGCACACGAGCATTGGGGCGTAAAAGGGAAACTCACAGGTGGTGGCGGGGGTGGGGCGGCCGACGGAAGGCGAGACGAAGGGAGGCGGACGGACGAGGGGACGAAGGGAGGCGGCGCTGGCCTGAGGTGGCATCGATGGAGAGACCGAGGGCGCCACGGCTGGTGGAAAAAGACTAAGGCAGAAGAGTGCACAACCGTTCGAGTCGAGCACTTATATAGCTGGATATCACAGACGGCTCCATAAAGAAACCGTCTGTGATGTTAACTATCACAGACGGTTCTGTTATGAAACGTCTGTGATGACTTAACAAAGAAACCCTAATTTTAATATCACAAACGGTTTTGTAACTGAACCGTCTGTGATATGTTGATATCATAGACGGTTCATTACTAGAAATGCTCGTGATGTGAACACACACACATATGCAATGCATATCAGCGATATCGACAAACACACACACACACACACACACACACACATATATATATATATATAATGCATATCACTGATATGCTGACAAACACATATATAATTAATGCATATCACAGATGATATGACTCCAAAACACTAATATGACTCCAAAATATTAATTGAACCGTCTGTGATTTGCACAAATGGACCGCCAACTAATAGCGGTCGATCACGCCTATATCGGTCGGATCGCTAAGTGGTGGTCCCTACCGACCGAGGCAAATTGACCCACACAAAAATGTGCTTCTACGGAATAAGCGTTCGCAAGAACTTGAACTACGACACCGTAGTTCCGTTTATCAACGGCGGAACTACCGCCTGAGAATCATTTCAAAGGGAAATCGGTCGGACCGCTCAACACATGGCAGTCTGACCGATTTAGCACTGGTCCATAGCACGTGACGTGTTTCCATATTAACATCAAATTACAATGGAATACATGCTTAATTGAAATATAGTCCTTCATGATGATCGACGCGCATATAGCTAGCTTCCTCACTTGGTTCTTCCTCCAGTCTGATGCCGTCTCCGAAAGGAGGCAACTCGTCAAATTGAGTGTACTCTTCCTCATCCACAACATTCTCAACTCCGACAATCCTTCTTTTCTCATGAAGAACTACGTGGCGGTTCTTATTTTGCGGGTGCATCACGTAAAAAACTTGAACAACTTGCTTAGCGAGTACGAATGGTTCGTCCTTGTATCCGTCACGTTTGAGGTCCACAGTAGTGACGCCGTACTTGTCGACCTTCACGCCCTGCGGAAGTTTAAACCAATGATATCGAAACAGGGGGATCTTGAAAAGCACATAGTCGACCTCCCAAATCTCCTCTACGAACCCATAGTACGAGTTCAACCCGCGTGCCCCCGCGGTATTGAACCCCTCGTGAAATGCATCTATGCGGACACATTGTTATGGGTCATGCACTTCCTATCCTGAGCTGCCGTATAAAACGTGTACCCATTTATGTCGTATCCTTGCCATGCCACAATTATAAATTTTGGTCCTTTGGCCAACCATAGCAGCGTTTCATCACTTGATGACCTCCAAGTGAATCGCATCTTTAACCATTTGTTGAAGCAAGCGGTTGTGCTCTCGTTATCCAAACCTCCGGCCGTGCGGATTACATTGGCGTACCATGTCTTTGTGCTCGTTGATGTACGGGGACACTTGGGTCATTGTTGCAAGACCGTGAAATGGGTATGCGCGTATGTATCTAGATCGGGAGTGATTGCTTTCCTCCCGATGGTCCCGATACCCTCCAGTCTCCCCTCGTGACGAGATAGAGGCACACCTATCGGTTCCACCTGAGCCATGTAGTCGACGCAGAACTCACTGACCTCTTCGGTTGCATAACCTTCGATGATACTGCCCTCCGGCCGAGATCGATTCCGTACGAAGGACTTCAGAATTTCCATGTATCTCTTCAAAGGGTACATATGACGTGGGAACACAGGGCCGCATATCTTTATCTCTTTCACAAGGTGAACAATCAGATGGACCATGATATCAAAAAATGATGACATAGAGTCGTCACCACCTCGGACTGCAGAGCGTCGAGTCCTTCGGGATCGATGACCTTCTTAGCAATTGAGTTAAAGAAATAACACAGCCTAAAGATTGCCACTAGGACCTTGTTTGGCAAGATACTCCTAATTGCAACAGGAAGCATATGTGTCATCAGCACATGACAATCATGAGACTTCGTACCAATTAATTTCATATCTTTCATGGAAACAAGTTTCTTAATATTGGCGGAGTAACCGGACGGAATTTTCACACCATGCAAGCTTTGACACAGTTCATTTCTCTCGGCCTTAGACAAAGTGTAGCAAGCTGGGGGAAGGTGCGTTCGTCCTTTATCGGTATCTTTCGGTGCTAACTCGGTTCTTATGTTCATATCAACCAAGTCACGCTGTGCGTTAACACCGTCTTTTGTTTTGCCATTAATGTTCAGTAAGAGACCAATCAAGCTATCACATACATTCTTCTCCACGTGCATGACGTCGATGTAGTGGCGAACTTCTAAGTGCTCCCAATAAGGCAAGTCCCAAAAAATTGACCGCTTCTTCCAGATGTTTTTCTGAGGGGTCCTTAATTTACGTCCCTTTCCAAGCACAACATTGATATCCTTAACCATATCATAGACCTCTTTCCCTCTAAAAGCCCTTGGAGCTGAACCGTCCTCCTTATTTCCGTCGAATTGTTTCTTCATCTTGCGGTACGGGTGAATCACAGGAAGGAACCTACGGTGGCGCATATATACGATTTGCGTGAGTTGTTCAAACCATACACTCTCGGTACCATCTAAGCGGTCTTGGATGGGCTTTGGCTCCTTTTGTACTGAACCCCGACAGGTTACCAAGGGCAGGAAAATCATTAATGGTGCAGAATAACATAGCGCGTAAAGTGAAGTTCTCTCGTTTGTAAGCATCTCATACTTGTACCCCTTCGTTCCAAAGTGTCACAAGATCTTCCAGCAATGGTGCTAGGTACACATCAATATCGTTCCCAGGTTGCTTCGGCCCTAGGATAAGTAGTGACATCAAAATGTATTTCCGCTTTATACACAGCCAAAGAGGAAGGTTGTACATACATAGATTCACGGGTCAGGTGCTATGTCGGCTGCTCATGTTACCGAAAGGATTCATTCCGCCCGTACTCAACCCTAACCCTATGTTCCTCGGTTCCGCACCGAACTCTTCGAAGCTCCGATCGAAGTTTCTCCACTGGGAAGAATCAGCAGGGTGTCTGAGCTTCCCATCTTTCTTACGCTCCTCCGAGTGCCAACGCATCAATCTTGCCTCCTTTCGGTTTGCAAATAAACGCTTCAAACGTGGGATCACAGGCAGATACCACAACATCTTAGCAGGAGGTCCTTGCTTCGCCTTAGCAGTATTCTTACGTTTGTATCGGGATGCTTTGCACACGGGACATACATGCATGTCTGCATACTCTTTACGGTAGAGGATACAATCGTTCGGACATGCATGTATTCTTTCTACTTCCATTCCCAATGGACAAATAACCTTCTTAGCTTGGTAGGTCGTGCTGGGCAACACGTTTCCCTCCGGAAGGATGTCAGCTAAGAGACCTAACAATGCCGTAAAACTCTTGTCGGGCCAACCATTGCTTGCCTTCAATTTCAGCAGTTCAAGCACGGTTGACAACCTTGTGTATTCCGGCTTGCAGCCAGGGAATAAAGGTTTCCCCGAGTCCTCCATTAAGCTCTCGAATTTACAAAACTCTCTCTCACCGTAGTTCCCTTCTGCATCGCGTAGCATCTGATCCAGATTGTCATCATGCGATCTATCCTCATCAAAAGCACATTCCATACCCTGCATATCGTTGACTTCCTCGGCGATATCGTCATTACTGACTTCCAGTATAATCTGCTCTTCACCGTGACAGCTCCAACATGTATATAATTTTTTGAAACCCATTCGTATTAAGTGAGCTTCGATCTGCGCCGGGTTGTTAAACATTTTCATATTACCGCAATCAATGCATGGATAGTACATAAATTTTATCCCCTTCTTCAACATATCCTGCTCGGCGGCTCTTCTAAAAGCAAACACGCCATTAATATACTCTTCACTCACACGGTTCTCAATGTACATCCAGTTTCGGTCCATCGAGATGTATACGCACGTAACAAATTAATTAGTGTTAAATTATATTAATAAACCGCAAGTACCCATCATACTGACCAAACACATTAGTGGTTAGTCTAGAGCAAATATAAAGGGTTACAGATCGTTACACATTAGTGATTAGTCTAGAGTAAAAATAAAGGGTTACAGATCGTTACCCTTCTCCCCAAGGTGGCGCAATGTGGGAGGAGGCAGCAGAGGTGCCGCAATAGGGGAGGAGGAGGTGGGTAACTTAAAACGGGAGGAGGCAAGAAGAAGGCAGGGTGGCGGCGCCTCAAATGAAATGGAAAGGGGGCCAGTTGGGAGCATCTACTTATAGTGCTTGTATATCACAGACGGTTCTTTACAAGAACCGGTTCTTATAAGAACAAATCTGTGATAAATAAGTATCACATACGGTCTTTATATCTGACCATGCTGTGAAGTATCACAGACAGTTCGTATAAAGAACCGTCTGTGATACTTATTTATCACAGACGGTTAGCGAAGAACCGTCTGTGATAATTTTATCACAGACGGTTCCATTTTGTAGTAGTATATATAATAGATTAAAAGCATAAATTGCAACAACAATAACAATAAGTAAACAAGAGTTTTTACAAAACTCACACAGTTTAAATCAATTCATTCACATAGACTCTCTTCCACATTGTTTTTATAAAATTTACCATTCGGGTAAATCACCGAGCATGTCTATGACCGAAGATGCGACTATTCGAATAGGTTGCTAACACTCTGTAAATGTTGTACAGCTTTACCCACAAGATACGATCGCTTGATCAGAGTAAATGGTAACAAAATATTTCGAAAACTTCATCTCAATAATTGACCCTCCCGATGTGCATACGGCCAGCACCAAACTACACTCAGCTCGCTGGCCAAACGCACATCGTTAGACCTAGAAACAGTGAACCGTCCAAGATGCGGCAAATCACAAAGAAGTTCGCAACTTCACCCGGCACAAAGCTTAACCTACTACCTTAGTAGCCAATGTCGAGACTCCATAACTTACTAGGCTAGGCATGTCCCATACCAGGCTTGTGGTAGTACGATATGGCTCAGTTCAATGACACACAAAGTTAAGTCCTTAATTTACCAAGACGAGACACCAATACTACACTAATTCACAAAGATTCACACAGATCCCAAGCACAAAACCCACTATGTCACAAAGACCTTTCCACTCGTCTCAGTTTAAATCTTTTCTCACCCTATTGATTAAGTGCAACACATGCCATCAATAGATGACGACATACAATACATAGTTTCTCACAAAGTTGTTCCATAATCACTAAGTCAATGACCCGTTGCAAGGCTAAACAAACTAATCGTGTCTAACCAACCCACTTTGGTGCTATGATAATACCAACTAGTAGTTAAATAAGCTAGGGTAATGAATGATCATGGCAATACAATTTACAAGTAGTGTGATTCTTTAGGAGATCACTCTACTTTTCAGCAAGCAGGGGAAATCAATTCAAAACACTCAATGTACTTGGTGTGCCGATACTACTATTGTAAAATCAAATGTCTAGGGTGGAAAGTGGGGATAGTCTTCTCCATCATGTCAACCTTGGTAACTGCCTGGTTAAATAGCTTTAATTGAGATACAATATGGTGCATGACGGGATTATACTATGCTACGGACTTTTGTCCTTAAAGCACAATTGGATCTAATCATGTTGTCACTACTACAGAAAAGGTATTCGCATACGGTTCAAAAACATCATCACAGACGGTTTCGTGGGCTGTCTGAGTTTATAGGTCAGTAATGACATGAGGTCATCACTATACTATCACAGATGATTTCATCTACAAACCGTCTATAGTGATATTTCTTTATAAAGTCTCCAAGTAGTGGCTGCTTGTGCCTTTAAAACCAGCTTCATAACACACACACACACACACACACACACACACACACACACACACATATATATATATATATATATATATATATATATATAGTTCAAAGTCCCTTGTTAGCTAATCCGAGGTCTGAATTCAGCTAGCTAGCTCACTCCTTGGGCGTTCATCCTAAATGTGTAGGAGAAATCACGGCCTACTTCATCGAACCTGACACACTGGAGTGTGTGATTTGCTTCATGTCAATCCTCTAAGTGCTTTGTAGAATCCTCCTAAATCATGGCCTCAAAAGTAATAGCAGTAGAACTGAAGTTGAAGTTATTAATTATAAGCATGTAATTGTCTTTAAACCCAACAAGAACACCAAGCAACTCGAGTTCTGGTTTATATGTAAGGATGGTCTCACCGTAGAACTTGACATCAAGGAATGTTTAGTTGCTGATACATGATGCCACTTCCCAGTTGGAGTACCTACGCGTCCACGCCACTTTCTGAACATAGAACAACCAGGTAATTGTAGACTTCACAGATAGTTCATGTTCAGAACCGTCCGTGATACTTCACAGACAGTTCTCAACATGAACCATATGTGATATTACCCCTTCACAGACGGTTCTTAGCGCAGCCAGTAATACAGATGGTAGCTAAATAAAAATCGTCGGTGATTGTATTTAATACATACAGTTTTGGTCAACCATCTGTGATAAGGCATCCAGTATTTAACCTTTCTGTAGTAGTGTGTGCCTATAGGAGCATAATTAACTTTTGTGCGATTGCGCGTGCAACTGCACTTCATGCGCGGTAGTGGGTGGCGACACTTCCTATACCGCAGCTTGACTAACAGATAAGAGTATATTAATATCAGCATTCAATGTCCAGGTAAGGTGGCTGCTGCCATTCAGGATAGTCAAGATCCATTTTAGTGAATTACCAAGACCCCACAAATAATTGCCCAAACACACAATGCTAGGAAAGAAAAACCATAAAATATGATGCTTCCAGAATATGTACTAAGTCTAAGGTTTCACAAATTTATGGAAGCTCATATGCCTGAAACCAAATTTATAGGATTATTTATGGTTATTGCATAAATAAATATATGTGTTAAAGTAATTAACCTAAAACCGAGGGTCTAGGTTAGAACATACTGATCTGGTGCAAAAACTGGATTCTCAAAGGGTTATTCTGCAAGAATATATGAAAAATCTAAAATTATTTGTAATTTCCCAAAAGTCCAGGGGGTTTTCTTAAACATTCCCTTATCTGCAAAACATCCTTGTAAGTTTTCCCATTTTTGAGGGCCTTTTCGTAAAATTCCCCTACTGGACTGGCCGGATTTGAAATCTGGCCCACCTCATCACAGGCCACCAGCCCTGCTATACTAGGGTTAATAGGGGTGAGGCACTACTTGTTGGATCGAAAAGGCGACTAGAGGGGGTAAATAGGAGCACGCTCACTTTTTCATAAATAATGGATGCAACACAAATTTCACTCCAGTAGCTATGGAAGCTATGAAGATCAGTATATCAGTACAGCTGAAGACTAATATTGAATCCAATAAAAACCCCTAAGCAATACTACAAGAGATCAAACACAAGATAACAAAACTCGCAGACTTAGGTCGATCATGGCTCAAGGGCGGCGGACCGATTTCTCGCCGGTCGGCCGGTGGTGGCCCCGATCGACCGGCCTCCGTAATGCATCAAGCGGCCCGGATGACGGTTACAAATAGATGAAACTTTTGATCTACAACTCCAAACTTGATGAAACTTGGAACACACCTTCTCTATGATATCAGGAAGCTATTTCAATCAAAGATTGCGATAACTCTTGGAAGAATAAAGATCCTTTTCCGTTTGATCAAAACCGGGTTAAAATGAAAACTTAATCCAAAGTCTTGCTCGTGGGTGATTGATGATCAAGATGATCCTAGATATGTTCCCACACGTCACAGCAAGCTAGATCACGTGAAGAATTCAATCAAAAACTCGCAGATCAAAGAAAGACTCAAAATCATCAAATATATAGAAAGAACGCAATGAGATAAAATATTGATCAAACTTTCCTTTGATTGATTGATATGATCTGGGCTTACAGTCTCTCCATCAATCGAGGACAATGCTCAATCCAAGAGCACGAAAATCACATCAAACTATCAAGAACCCTAGCCTCCACAAAAGCCCTCCCTAAGAAAATTAGGGTTTACAAAAATAGCAAAAGAGACGAAGAGAATGTGCAGCCACCTCCCTCTCCTATTTATAGTGGAGGCTTAGACCTTCTAGAAGTTTGACTCAATTGGGCTCCCGTTAAGGCCCAAAACAAACGGGACATTTACGCACGTATTTTAATGCGCCGTCTTTAACACCTCTTGACCTAACTAGCTACACCTTGCGCCATCTTGCGCCTCGGATAACCAATAGGTCACCCTTGCCATCTTGCACCACGCTTGAGTACATTGACCTCACCCGGCATCGTCGATCGTTCTGGACCTCAGCTCTCCAAGCCTAGTCCCGATCATCCTCGCCATTGACCGTCGTTGACCACTAAGCATCATGTACAACAATAGACACGTAAACCGAATTTGGAAACAAGTTCTTCACAACTTGACCCATGTTAGTCAAAACATGCATCATGCAACATATATGCCCTAAACTCATGACTTTGACCTAACAACCGAACAACGCCGCCACGACGGGCGACGATCAAGGTGAAAACCGATCAGACCGCCCCTAGGGCCGGTCTGACCGCCCACCCTGGCCGGTCTGACCGCTAGTAATGACTTAGCCGATTTTCAACCTCTGAAAACCGAAACCTACTGGAAATTTCAAACCAATAGAACTTTTGACTGGAGACTTTAAAAATTATGAGATCAAGTGCAATAGAATCTCCTCTCTTGCCTACACCCTCTATTTTTGGCCCAGCTCAAACCCTCACTTTCTAAAATTGCGGCCGATCGCCACGGGGCGGCCAGGCCGCCGCATGGACGATCGATCGCCGCCTTGGCCGATCGATCACCGAGGCCGACAAGATCAGAATCGCGTGCGAAAACACACGAAACCCTAAACCGTTAACGCCATTGCCAATTGTCACATCATCCTAAGATCTGGAGTATATCCCCATCATATCCACACTACTGTTTCCCTAGTGCCCATCCAGGTGGCGCCAAAAGGGCGAGCGCGCGCGAGCGACTACAACCTGCGGCCGGGGCAGCCACGTCAGGCGAGTGGTGGGATCGGCAGAGGCCACATGCGGCCTGGACGGTTGTGGGCGGCAAGCGATGGCGCGGGTGGTGATGGCGGGTAGCATAGCGACGAGGCGGCCCAGACCGTAGGGCGGATGCGGGCCGACGGCAATGACGAAGGCTAGTGCACGGGTGGCGGTGCCGGCGTGTGACGTTCAACGCCTATGGTAGAACAAGAGGGGCGGTGGCTTTGAGCCGGCGCGATCGAGTGCGAAGGCATGCTGGCCGGTGGCTATGCCGACGATCGGGCCGACGACGACGAGGGTACGCGAATCGGCGCACATGCATTGGTCAAAGCCGGTGCCATGGTGATCTTCGGTGCCGAAGATTGTTTGAAATAGATAGAATTATAATCATGGAACAAACTCACAGCGTGCTCGATGAAGATTGATTTCTCGATGTGGTTCGGCGTGATGGATTCAGCCATGCGTATCCTCTACCGGCTGATCGGCAGCGGTGATGATCTCCTTTCGCCTGGCAACACACAATGAGATGCAAAGAGCAAACTTATGCTGATAACGTGTTAAGAAACTAATAGTTGTCGTGGTGCAGACGTATAGATCAATCCATACACAAAAGTAGAAGAACGAAGAACACAAGATGTAGGGAGACCACTCTTCTTTATTGATATCTTTTCTCACTACCTAATCTCATGAATCTCCTCTATATTTATAGTTGTCGGTGTATTAGAACCGATCTTACGTAAAGATTGTTTGATTCGGGGGGTCTCCTAGAGATAAGATCACGCAGAGTGGATTGACACGGGATGTTTAGACAGGTTCAGGCCTTCTCCGGAGAGAATAATAACCCTAATCCTGTGTGTATGGTATTCTTGATGATCAAGTAAAAGACTAAGACTATTACAGAGAATAGCACTTGTGTTCCTACTTGACTGGCTCTTATCCGCTGCCCCCTTATCTCTCTGATCAATGCCCTTATATAGTCGTGAAGAAGTAGCCGTTTTGCTCTGCGGGAGATGCGCCTGATTAATCGAAGAACGCGCATGATGGCAGTAATTACCGGCGCCTCGGCTTCTTCACGCCGTCTGGCAATTATCTTCCAGAGATAATGGGGTAATTACGCACCATTAATAAGCGGAATAATAGTGCGTGCAGACCGTTCGGATTCCTTAATCAATTGGACCCACTCGCCTGTAGGTTTGATTATAAGGTGGTCGTAGTTTACCTGGTCGTAGAAGAACTTACGACTATGTAGTGGTCGTAGAAGGACTTACGACCATGATATAGTCGTAGCAAGACTTACAACTGTGGGGGTGATTGTAGAAGAACTCACAACCACTTATTGGGCTTCTCCCTTTTAGATAAGGGGTACCTCTGGGGACTATGTGACATCATATTTACCCATAATAAGAATTATAGATAAAAGATAAAAATGAGGATTATTAGATCCTCGTCATCTAGCCCCCCAGCTTCAAGTGAAAGTAACTTACTTGATAAAGGTTTCATAAATGGACTTACGACCATGAGAATGTCGTAGAATGATAGTCGAAGGAAAAACTCTTCGACATTTGAGTGTTGCTTTGACCAGGAATTTGCTTGATCAGGAAGGTTGCTTACGACTATCAAAAAGTCATAAAAAAACCCTATGACTATCTGGTGGTCGTGGTAGGGGAATCGGAGAAAAAGCTCTTCCGATTGATACTTCCTTCGACTAGAAAGACTTGGTCAAGAATGTAATTTTGCTTGGAGGTGACAATACGTACCTACTTTTTCTCGAGCGGACCATCCGGGAATTGCAACCGCTCTCATAGACTTGTCCGATGAAGCGGTTCGTGGCGGTACAACCATCTATCATAGACCTATAGCCGGACGGTTTCCAAACGGCGGAGATCGTCTTGATTATAAAAACTTACCGGAGGTAGACTTGGATTTTACTTTTCCCAAATCACTCCGCCGTGTTTCGAGCTCTTGCTTTCTCCGTCTTCGACTAGGTTTCATCTTCTCGCCGCCAACCCAATCAAAAACTTTGCTTCGAGCGAAATGGCCAAGAGAGTTTCGAATGGGAGGAATCGGAGATGGATGCGCTAAGATCAAGACCTTGGTCGATGCGGAAGATCCGAGAAGGCTCGTGAAGTGGATTCCGCTATCGGGCGAAGATCGCCATCGGGGAAAATGGGCAAATCTCGTCTTCCAAGCGTATTGTGAGTCGCGGCCTCGATTGCTCGCCCACCCCTTTCTTCTGAAGAGTACTCGAACACTTTGGGGTGGAACTAGTGAATTTAGGTCCCAATTCCATTACCATGTTGAGTGTGTTCGTATATGCGTGCGAGGCGCACTGGGATTAGGCGGATCTCGAGTGCTCCAATATTATTATGGGATGGCTCGACAAACCGAATCGCCGAAGTCGTGGATCAAGCTCCACGACTCAAGTCGAAGGAGTACATTCAGAGTTTCACCCGTCTTCGTGGCGGTGGAGGAAGAGGTGGTTCTACCGAAGGTCACCTCAAGACACCTTTCTTTCGTGGGGAAGGTCATTGAAAAGAAATCTTCATGGGATTCAACCTCAAGATATCAGTAGGATTAGCCCTTATATTCAAGCCATTAAGGACTTGAAGGAAGAAGGGTTGACCGGATGGCATGTGGTGAAAGATTTCATCACATAGAATTAGTCCTCTCAAGAAACGAGCATCTCCTATGTGGAGGTACTCGGGAAGAGGAGACCCCACCGAGACTATGAGGAGGGTAAGCAATTGTCGACTTAACTCTCCGCTTGGTCTTTCTCAACTTTGTCTAATATTTTTATCTGCTTTTACGGATCTTTCACAGCCGAGGTTGACTCTCAGTCGACTCATTCGTGAGAAGTCCCCGCCACTCGAGGGGCGGTTCTCAAGTCATTGCGGTTTTGTCCGCAGATGAAAGGATAGAGCGCCTAAAGGTAATCGTAAATCGATTCTCTCTTTAGGACTTTATAGTCGTAGAAGATACTTACGACTAATGGTGATCGAGAATATCTTACAATCAAGAAAAAGTCGAGAAAAACTTACGACTTGGTACTAGTCGAGAAAAACTTACGACTAATTAGTGATTCTTCTTTTCTGTTTTGCTTTACGTAAAGTAGGCATGGAAAATCGCCAGACGACGAAGAAGTCGCTCGATGACTATTGGCGCCGGGTTGTCGAAGACAAAGACTCGGCTCCTCCCTCAAGAGACGCCGACTTGTAAAATCTGCGAGCAAGGGGGAGCAAGTTCGAGTTCGGTCTTTCGACCAAACCTCTACAAGGTCCGGCGGCAATGTAGTTGTATCTGAAGCCGAGGCGCGCACCGCCGGCCGAGGAGGTTGAAGCAGTTGAACCTCTCAAGCGCAAACCTCGCAAGGCTAAGGTACCCTTCTATTATGACACTAATCTTTCGCAGCTTGGTGCCACTCCTAGTTTTATTAAGAAACTTGAAAGGAGAACTGGAAGGATTTTGTGTCTTTATGAAGGACGATGTCGCATCAAGACAACTCGCAATCGAGGGCGATGTCGCTTCGGAATGGTCGAGACCGATCTCGTCCATCCAAAAGATCAGAAACCGAGCTCGGTTCTGTTCAAACTCTGACCGTGACGTGGTCGTAGCCGAGCCAATTGTTGAACCTCACGCACGTGGTCGTGGAGAAGAAGAGGTCCTCCGCTGGGAGGATTGCTCCAAAATTCTGGTTAAGACCGGTGCAGAGGTATGTGAAATGTCTTCAAGTGTAAGAACGACATTTACCTTTTCTTTTCACAACTTCGATTTGCTTTTCTTTATTTGGTCCGACTCTTCAAATTTCGGGAATGCTTCACGAGAAGTCCATTGCTATCCCTTCACCATCGGAGAGGTAGCAACGGAGGTGGTCAAGCATCACCCTTGGCCCACGTGCCGATGAAGTCGAGACTCCTGCAGTGTCTCCCACATCTCGCCAAGTCGAATTCACGACTCTTGAGGTAGCGGTATTATCGTTGAGGTGGCCGCCACGACTCATCAAGTCGAGAAACAACAGAGGCAATTTGTGGAAGCCTCTGGTCAAGGTGGTGACCACTGCTGCACCGCTCTGGGAAGGAAATCGAGGAGGCGTTCCTTCCCTACCCAAAGAGAAATCACGAGAACTGAAGGAGAAAATTTCAACTTCGTGGTGACTTCTTTGGGCTTGCCTCCGTCGAGGGTCTTACGCTTACAAATCTCGTGACCGAGTCCCCATCCCAAAGATATTCCCAACACGGAGAATACTTTTGACAACGAGCGCCTCGAGAAGGTGTGGTGGGACAAAGTCGCGAGGATAGATAAGTCAAAGACACCTGACCTTGTATATTCGATTTTTGCTAGAACGACTATGAATGTAAGTATCTTCGTAATACTTATATATGTGGCTTTCCTTCCCTTCTCACTTTTTTTTTTTTGTAAAGCTCGAGCAAATTGTCGTTGTCGGTGAGTATCATCGACAACTTTTAGAGCTAAGACAAGAGAAAGAACTACTCTGCGCAGAGGCAGAGAGGTGGTAAGTCACTTATCATTCATAGTTGTTTTTGACTTAAATACTGTAAAATGTTTCACGAGAATAGTCATGGAAGAAACTCATGATTTAAGTATCATCGAAAAGAACTTACGACTATTTACTTACCTGTAGTGGTCGAGAAAGACTTACAACCATATCTTAGTCGCAGAAAAACTTACGACTAGGTCGGTGGTTGTAGAAGTACTCACAACCATTCGGTGATGTTTATCTTCGTCCTCGCTTTTTGTAGGTTAAGCGGTGATACGAAGACCTTAGTGACTCACCGACCGTGAAAAAGAGGAGTCGAGGAGGCTAAGGAATGAAGTATTAGTTCTCTCTGATAGACTTCGAGAGACTGTCTCAGATCTAAAAGATTGCAGGAAAAATAAACGAGAAGTTCGAACTTAAGACGCTTTTGATCTTTAACCTTTACTCGACCCTCCTTTCTTCTCCGGATAAAGAAAAAGAGATGCGAAGCTCGGATCAAGTTCAAGAAAAATCTTTGGTTATTCAGAGTTTTCCGCATTACACGCGAATAAGGATCAAGAACTCGAGGGTTTTAGAACTCGATTAATGTAAGTAAATCTTTACCGTTATTCTTTTTGAGTATTTTCCTTTTCTAATGCCAATTTCTTGTTCGTAAATTGTCGCCCAATTGAGAAGCCTCGAGGTCAAATCCAAGCAAAGACCTTAATCGCAATGAGTCCGTCCGCATTGCTAAGATGAATGCAGAGGACATCGAGCATGGGAGCAAAAGCATGTCAAACTATTGCTTCCCATCGAGAAGAGGTCAAGAAATTGGATTCTCAATTAGTAGGTAAGAAAAGCTTTTACCTATAATTATCTTTGTGTTATCTTCCTCTAGAAGTATATCTTTGTTTGACCGATATTATTCTTTTCGTAACAAGTGGTCGAAAACAAGAAGCTTCATGAGGCTTCGACTTGTACCCAACAGAGATGGAGTCGATGAAGACTAGTCTTCAAGGCAACATCACTCTCGAACAATGTGCTTAATGAGCTACATTCGAGGGAAAACTCCTCGAGAAGATACCATAGCCGCTCACACAAGTACCATTGGGGAACAAGTCGGAAAATTGCAAGAAATGGTGACCACTCAAGACTAATCTGTCAATCAATAAGGGAAGCAATGGTCGCAGAAGTTACGCTTTGGCGAAACTTAAAGCTCAAGACCCCGCCTTAATGTTAAACCAATTGAAGCCGACTTGATCGTCTCCGAATCGAGGCAAGTCGTGCGATTGAGGAAATGCAATCGATTGTAAAAAGGTGGTATGAGGAAATGCAGCTAGGCTCTCCCTTCGAGTAATCTTGTAACTACCTTGTAAGGCGCATAATTTTGTTAATGAGTAATATATGATCCGCCTCATTTCACGAAAATCATCTTGTCGAGTAGTTAGTAACTCAAAAGATAATAAACGAAAGAAAGACTAAGAATTGAAGTTAAATTAATAACTTTATCCTAGCCCCCGACTATTTGCTTAGATTGTTTAGACAATCTAAATAAATAGTATTTAAAATGGGGTTTCAAAACAAAGAGAGGTTTATTTAACTTATAGCTTTTGTTACGGTTGTTAAGCACTGGTCGAAAAGAGTAGAAACGACTTGACACTAGGAAGTTCCTTCTAGTGGGCAGGACCACGTGCAGAGAGGAAAGACTTCGACTAGGTGATGTTCCCATCTCCGACTAGTTTAATCAAACCAAGAACAAAGAACTTGAGTTAAACAAACGCCTTAGAGTACTTTAGTCATTCGCTCGTCCTTTTTGGTGGACTTGATAAGTCTTTTCCAAGAGCAAAAGTAGGAGGCGAGCGACACTAGGAAGTTTCCTTCTAGTGGGCGTGACCACATGCAGAGAGGAAAGACTTCGACTAGGTGTGTCTCTTCCTTCACCAGCTTAAAACAAATCGAGTACACCAAAGGTGGTCGAACTAATGTAAGAAAGTGCACTCGCTTAGAATATTTTTTGAATTTATCAAAAAATAGATTAAGATTGAGAGAGTTGGCTTTGAGAACATTACGACTAGATAAAACCGAGCTCTTTGTATTGGCGTAAAAGTGAGTAACGAGTCGATGCTAGGAAATTCCTTCTAGTGGGCGTAACCACATGCAGAGAGGAGAAGTTTCACGGATGACGTTTTCTCGCCGCCGTTGTAAAGAAAAGCGCGTGTTTTCATATCATAGTCGAAAGATTAAAAAGCACTACTCAAAAATTAAGGCAAAAGAGGTAGAAAGAACTCGACTTTTATTGCACGAGAAACGGTCACACATAGAATTTATGTGAATCGGTCGATGTTCCAAGAGTTTGAGAGAACTCGCCCATCTTCCATTGCTAGTCGACCGGCCTCGCCGAAAGTTATTTCGACCATCGTAAGGACCTTCCCATTTAGGGAAAGTTTATTCCGATTAGACTTGGATTGGCAGAGCCTCAATACTAAGTCACCTACAAAGAAGGTCGCGAGGTTGACCTTACGATTATAGTATTCGCGCAGGCTTGTTGGTAGACCGCCGAACGGATTAAGGCTAGGTTTCTCCTCTCTTCGAGTAGGTTAATGTCATCCGCTCAAGTCGTTCCTCGGTCCGAGTTGTTGAAGGTTTCAACTCGTGTCGACCGCATTTTAGCTCCGAGGAAGCATGGCTTCGCCCAAAACTAGAAAAAAGGTGTTTCTCCTGTTGCTCGATTGGTGGTCGCATTTAACCGCCCATAATATGGAGGGTAATTCTTGTACCCAAGCCCCGAGCGCTAACAAGTCGGGTCAAGACTCGAGTTTTAATTCCTCGCATTATTTGGCCGCTTGCACGCTCGACCGCCCCATTACTTTGGGGATGTGCAATGAAGCATAGCATAGCTTGGTACCAACTCGCCGCAAAATTCACTCAAATTTTGCACTTGTAATTGTTTACCATTGTGCGTAATTATCCGACTTAACTCCAAATCGACTAATTACGCTTCTCATCATGAACCTTTTGTCGCTCCGCTGTTATCCGAAGCATGAGTTCAGCTTCGATCCATTTTGTGAACGTGTCAATAGCCACAAAAAGGAATTCGAAACCTCCTGGAGCTTTGGGAAACGGTCCTAGGATATCAAGCCCCCAGGTCGCAAAAGGCCAAGAAAGAGGTATTGTTTGTAATGCTTGAGCTGGTTGGTGTATCTGTCTACCATGGAATTGACATCGACACACTTTTAACCACCTCCATAGCATCGACAGTGGTCAGAGGCCAAGAAAACCTTGTCGAAAGGCTTTACCAACCAATGTTCTATAGGAAGCATGCGTCCCACAGATGCCACTGTGTATATCGTGAAGGAGTGTTATTCCTTCGTTTTGCGGAATGCATCGCATGAGTATTCCTTGGGCTCCTCGTTTATAGAGGACTCCTTCAACCAAAGTATACATTTTGGTTTTTCGATAATCGACCGCCTCAAGATCATCTTGCACTGGAACCCTTGTAAAGATACTCGTAGATGGGAGTCATCCAGGTATCCTCGTAATCTAATGAGGCTATCTCAAGAGGAGGTGTTTCTGGTTCTTCGACCAGAGACGGTTTTTGGAGTTGCTCCAAGAAAACTCCTTTTGGTACTGTGGATCGGGAAGAAGCCATCCGAGCCAGTTGGTCTGCGAGGAAATTATCCTTTCGAGGGATAAATTGTACCTCGAAACCTAAAAAATGTTTTTCTAGCTTACGTACTTCTGATAAGTACCGAGCCATTGTTGAGTTAGAGCATTGGTACTCTTTCCCGATTTGATTCACGACTAGTTGAGAGTCTCCTCTCACGAGTAGTCGACGAATCGAGAGTGCTTTCGCAGCTCGTATGCCAGCTAGCAAACCTTCGTACTCTGCTACATTGTTAGTAGCCTGAAAGTTTAATTGTATGGCATACTTTAAGGTTTCTCCGGTAGGAGATACCAGACCACCTCAATTTCGAGCCACTTAAAGTAAGTGACCGTCAAAGTACATCATCCATCGGTCGTGGGAATCAGATCGGGATCCCGAGCAGTTCAGATTTGTCCATTCGGCGACAAAGTCCGCCAAGATCCGGGATTTTATGGCCGTCGACACGAATGGAGGTCGAACTCCCAAGTTCGACCGACCATTTTGCCATGCGCCCCATTGCTTCCTTATTATGGAGGATTGCTCCCAAAGGAAACTCGAGCAGACTGACTATTTTGTGCGCCAAAATAATGCGCAGCTTCTCAAGACATGAGGAGGGCATATAGAAGTTTTGGACCGAGGGTAACGCTCCTTAGGCCCGTAAAACTTCGCCGACGAGTAAACCGGTCGCTGTACGTTTTCACGCTCTACGACTAGTATCGCGCTTGTCGCTCGTGGCGTGGCAACTAGGTAAATTAAGAGCGCCTCTTCCGCTTTGGAGAAACCGCACAGAGCACTCGAAAGATACCTCTTGACATCCTCAAAGGCGGCGCTTGCCTCGCTCGACCACTCAAAACCTTCATGTCTCCCGAGAAGTTTAAAGAAAGGTAGTCCTTTTCTCCTAGTCGTGCGATGAAACGACTTAAAGCCGCCATGCACCCAAAGTGAGTTTTTGACTTCCTTTTGTGTTTGGAGGACGATCCGAGGATGGCTTTTATTTTTTCAGATTTGCTTCGATTCCTCGCTCGGATACTAGGAATCCAAGCAATTTTCCCAAGAAATTCCAAACACACACTTCTCTCGATTGAGTTTTAAGCGGTGCTTTCGAGGTTGTCGAATGTTTCTTGTAGGTCGGTGATATGATTAAGTCTCTTAATGCTTTTTACGACTAGATCATCAACATAGGCTTCCAAATTCGGCCTAATTGAGATGAAAAGTCGATTGCATTAGGCGTTGAAAAGAAGCACCGCATTCTTTAGACCAAATGGCATTTTGACATAGCAAAAGGTACCAAATGGAGTAATGAATGCGGTCTTTTCTTCATCGCTTAAACACATATTGATCCGTGGTATCCGAATATGCATCTAAAAACTTAATATCTCACAACCCGCAGCTTGAATCAACCACCGATCGATACGAGGTAAAGGGAAATCATCTTTTGACAAGCTTTATTAAGATCAAGAAAGTCCACGCACATACGCCATTTGCCGCTTGACTTTTTGACCATTACAGGTTAGCCAACCACTCTGGGTGGTTGACTTCTCTTATAAAGCCCGCTTAAGTAGCTTATCCAACTCGATTTAATAGCATCTCGCCGATCGGGGCAAATCTCCGTAATTTTTGTTTTACAGTACTTTATCGGCCGTAAAGCTAGCCTCGTGCTCGATCACCTCCTCGGGACTCGGGCATGTCGGATGCTTGCCACGCAAAGACATCTGCGTTAGCTCGGAGGAAGGTAATGAGGGCGCCTTCCTATTTGGGGTCGGAAGTCTCCCGATGCGAGCAGCCTTGAGGGTTCTTCTCGCCCGGAGGAACCTCTTTGACTTGGTCGTTCGGCTTTGGTGCAGCTTTTAGGCTTCGACTTGCTAGTCGGTCGACTTTCATCTCGAGTTGGTATTTGACCAACCATCTCGAGGATCGACGGCCGCAGACTATACGCCATCTTTTGTCACATGAATGGTAATCACTCCTTTGGGACTCGCATCTTAAGACATTGATACCCGTAATGAGTAGCCATTAAGAATTTTGCCAAAGTTGGTCGTCCGAGTATGGCATTATATGCCGATCGAAATCGACCACATCAAAGGAGACTTTCTCGTCTCGAAATTACTTGGTGAGCCAAATGTTAAAGGAAGAGAAACTTGGCCAATAGGTTTGGTCAAGACCCGGTGACAATTCCATGAAAGGAGTATCGCATCGCCTTACCTTTGTCCCGGTACTTGCATCTCGCCCGGGGCATTAGTAAATAATATGTTCAAAGAATCGCCACCATCAACCAACACTCGATTGACCCGACAGCTTGTTGATGGTGGGTTCGACCACAATCGGATATCGACTGATCGACTCAGAGTGATCGGGCATCATCCTTCTCAAAAGAGATGGTAACTTCCGACCACTTCGTAATTTATTGACGAGAGGAGTATGTAGAGAATTTACCTCTCGTCCGTGACTTTAAGTTGTCGTTTGGAGTCGATGTCGATGATCCTCCGTAGATGTGCTCAACGGTATGTTGTGGATCTTGGAACGGCATCTCCTCATCATCCGACGACTTTTGGCCACTCGTATGTCCCACCCGCCGAGAGTAGGGAGTGGTGCTTTTGTTGTAGTAGTCCTCGAGCTTTGGAAAACTTCAGCTATGAGGTCATGTCCTTCCTTTTTATGAAAAGGACACCACCTTGGTTTGTCGCTCCTACGATCGGCGCTTACCTTTGCCTTGATCGAGTACGACTTGGTGGTTTGGGGCTCTCCATCTTCACTACGGCGGAACCTCCTTGGAACCATCGGCTTGTGGTTTTGATTTTTATTTTCTTCTTGGACTTTTTGCTTTTTATCCTTACCAACTTCACGGCTCTCGAGGAGTATATGTTTCTCGATCGATAGTGTTGTTCCACTCGACCGCCTCGTAAGCTTGCATATCGATCGCCATCTCAAGAGTTCGGCAATGTTGTTGGGAGGATTCAGAGCAATGTCCTCCGTTATTCTTCATCTGCGGACTCCTTGCTTAAAAGCCCCGATCACAGAGGAATCGAAATTTCCGAATTGAGTTACGAACCCGACTAAAGCGCTTGATGAATTGACGCAAAGTCTCGTTGTTGTTCTGCTTTATCCGGCAAGTCGCCTTCTTTCCGGCGGTTGTATGTGCCTTGGAAATTCGCTGTAGAAGATCACAGAGGTGTTGCTAAGAGTAGATCGACTCGAGTGGTTGGTTTAATAACCACGATCGAGCGGATCCTTCGAGCACATCGGAAGGTAATTCGCCATTACATGCTCTCCTCCTCCGCCGCTTTCGGACACTTGTAGTATAGATCTCAAGAAATTCGATGGGATTTTGAGATCCATCAAATTTCTCCATGTTCATCGGTCGAAAATGAGGTGGCTAAAGAACTCGCTCAAGGTCGCGAAAATGCCCAACATCCAGAATCACTTCTTGACGCCTTCTTTGTAGAAAAGAAGGGTTAATGTCACCAGTGATCGATACGACGATACCCGTAGAACAGTCGACTGCTCGTAGTAGGCCCCGATTCTATGAGGAGAATACCTCGATTCCACTCGCTAGAATTTCTTTGTCAAGTGGTGAATGATCACCTCTTCGAGGGGCTTGATCTTCACCGATCGAAAGGTATTTCTCTAATAGGGAATCGATTCGACTTATGGCCGTGTCGATTCCTACGAGAGAAATATTCGATTGATCGGTAATGAGGAAGTCGATTGCTACGACTACGAGTGTTGTCGATGAGGTACCTCCACCTTGTCATCACGATTCAAGTCTTTGCGTAATCTCTTCAAAGAAAGAGATCGCACTCGCGCTCGAGCAAGCTCTTGGTAGGATTCTCGAGCAAGTCGCTGATGTTCGGAGTTCTTGTACCTCCTCCGATCGATGTTGAACGCGCCTGTGCAAGTTCTTCCGATCGCAATTTTCTTTCTTTCGACGACATCAAAATCCTCCTCATCGTGTCTTTGAGGCCTTCTTAGTGGAGTGCGAGAATGTCGAGGATTTCCCTCGCTCATCGAGTGTTGGTCCTCTCGCCAACGGTGGTGCCCTTGCCATTACCACGAGGGGCGCAGTGTGATCTTCGGGAGTGTTCTTATCTCGGCCTCCATGAGGTCGACTCGATTTGGGGAAGGACGAAGACCTCCCGCTGATGATTCTCACTTGCGCCGAGGCCTCCCGCTTGAGGAGTGCTCGAGGGACACCATCTGGCGACTTGGAGTAATCCTTCCGTAGGGGAACTCCGGTTATAATCGCTCCGTTCGCAAATGAGATCTGCGGGAGACGGCCGAATTTGCAGAAAAGCATGCTTGATCCCACCCTCTCCGGAGTTACCCCGAGAGAGAGAATCACTAGATGTGGTGGAGTCTCGGGATGGTGGCTCCCGTAACTTGACTTACCAAGTCGGACCGCCTTAAGGGGACTTGAACACTTGGAGAAAAACTCGTCGCGCTGTGAGTCCTCCGGGCGGTCCCGGTCGGATTGACCCTTGTCCTTTGAGGGAAATGGCTCCTCTGTTGGACGATTGTTGTGGGGATAAGGATCCTCCTCAACTCTATTAATGGGATGGTTTCTCGGAGAATAATCTCCAAGGCAACATCACCATCGCGGATGCATCACTCGGCTCATAGTCGAAACCGCATCCATGTCGACGTCTCACAGAACCGCCAAGTCAAACCAGCTTCTCCTCGCTCCATTCTCCCGCCATGATTGCATGAGATTGGAAAAAGAGAGTATGTCGACAAGAGATCACCTAAGATCCCCACGGACGGCGCCAACCGCCGGTGTATTAGAACCGATCTTACGAAAGATTGTTTGATTCGGGGTCTCCTAGAGATAAGATCACGCAGAGTGGATTGACACGGATGTTTAGACAGTTCGTGCCTTCTCCGAGAGAATAATAACCCTAATCCTGTGTGTATGGTATTCTTGATGATCAAGTAAAAGACTAAGACTATTACGAGAATAGCACTTGTGTTCCTACTTGATCGCTTTATCCGCACGCCCCTTATCTCTCCGATCAATGCCCTTATATAGTCGTGAAGAAGTAGCCGCTTTGCTCTGCGGGAGATGCTACCGATTAATCCAAGAACGCGCATGATGGCAGAATTACCGCGCCGCTTCTTCACGCCGTCCGCAATTATCTTCCGAGATAATGGTAATTACGCACCATTAATAAGCGGAATAATAGTGCGCGTGCACTGCTCGGATTCCTTAATCAATTGGACCCACTCACCGTAGGTTTGATTATAAGGTGGTCGTAGTTTACCTCGGTCGAGAAGAACTTACGACCTGTAGCAATCGAGAAGGACTTACGACTATGTAGTGGTCGAGAAGGACTTACGACCATGATATAGTCGTAGCAAGACTTACAATCGTGGGGGTGATTGTAGAAGAACTCACAACCACTTATTGGGCTTCTCCCTTTTAGATAAGGGGTACCTCTGGGACTATGTGACATCATATTTACCCATAATAAGAATTATAGATAAAAGATAAAAATGAGGATTATTAGATCCTCATCAATAGTCTAAGAGTCCTTTTGGTATACGCCCACGCCTCGACTCGGAGATGAAGTCGGAAACAATGGGGCCCACAGAACCAACCGAACATTCGGTTTCATAACAATTTGTGCAGATTTTCAGAATTTAGTCATTGTTCTCGTCTTCTATTAAGCGTTGGTTATTATTTTTTAAGAACTATTTGCTGGACGTGCGATGGAAGGCTTCCCATCGTACGGTCTGATGCAACACATGGAAAAGATTGGTGTAATATTTTTTTCCCACTTGTTAAAACATATCAAACAATCATATACAACATTATCTCAAAAATCTCAGAATCAAACACAAACAAACATTCTCATAATCAAAACAACACAAACATCTGGAGGATGCCAACATATCGAAACAAAGATGCAACTTCTCAAATTTTCATATGCAAGATTAGAGAAGAACAAGAAGTATAGTCCGAACATAAGAAAAAAAATCTTGCAACATCACCGGAAACAGTATGCAATATTTGTTCATAGTGGCAATATTTTTTTCAACGGGACGCAATATTTTTTCAACGGATCGCAACATCTCAAAGAACAGTATGCAATATTTTTTTTCGACTGTCGCAATATTTTTTTCAACAGGTCGCAACATCTCAAAGAACAGTATGCAACATTTTTTTGATGGTCGCAATATTTTTTTTCAACAGGTCGCAACATCTCAAAGAACAGTATGCAATATTTTTTTCAATGGTCGCAATATTTTTTTCAATTGGTCGCAACATTAGAACAATTCGAGAGGAAAATCGTTGAAATGTCCACGATCACACCACCATCCTTACAAAGATACCAAGCATGGATGCACCAACAAAAAAAACAGAAAGGAAGGGGAAAGGCAAATACAAGACTCCCAGATCCACCCATCAAGAAAGGAAGGAACACTGGGTTTCGCCGTGACAACATTCTTCTCAACGAAATGCATGTATGGAGAAGGGGGAAGCGATGGAGGGGGATGGAATCGCTCACCTACGACGCTCCCGGTGGAAAGGCTTTAGGTTCTTGGGTGGATTTGGGCAATTAGAGGGGAGGGCCGAAGAGGCAAAGAAGAGACAAGGGGAGGGGAGAAGAGGAGTTTTTGGGGTTTTGCTTGTGAGGGTGGAGCTGTTGGTGTGGGAGCCAGATGAGCCTCGAGAGAGGAGAGAAGAGGGAGAGAGTGGTGGCTAAGAAATCAGGGAAGAAAGGAAGCGGCTCAAAAGGGCGAGGAGTCCGATGCGCTGGACACCTAACAAGAGCGATTCCCTTTTTTTTAATACGCTTCATTGCTCTCAATGATCAATCTAGAATCGCACACATGTTCCATCTCAAAGCTAGTCCAAAACCCAAAAAAATTGATGTAGAGTTTTAAAAATACCAGATAGCTTATAAATAATAAACAAGCATAGATTTTAAAGCATGTAAAGGTCCTTATTACATGCCTGTGCACTATTCGACTACTAATGGAGTTGCTTTAACATTTATGTAGTATTTTTAGAATAGAAGCACCGACATCGTAAGAATAGGAAGCTTCGATTATGTATCAATCAATTAAATATGTTGACAAAAACTCATGAAAAGAGAGAGACATTACGTAAATAGGTTTTTCCCGAGTGTCTATATTTTTACCGAGTGTCTATATAGAAACTCTGGGAAGGTCCCGAGTGTTTAGGAAGACACTTGAAGAGGTCTGTAAGCACTGGGCAAACAAATCTCCCGAGTGTTATACAAAACACTGAAATAAATATTTTCCGAGTGTTTTAAAATTAAAACACTGGAGAGAAAACACCATCCCGCGCCTGCTTTTTCCCACGGCGCCCATTTACCCCACTAGGCCCTAATTTCCCCGCGCCCTAATTTCCTCTCCGCGCCCACTCCCTACCCTCCTCCCGCCCCCGCCGCCTCCTCCCGAGCGCCACCACCTCCTCCTCCGGCAAGCAGTCCTGGCCCTCCACCTCCTCCTCCGCCGCCTCCCCGGCTCCCTCCTCCGCCGCCCCCTCCTCCCCCGCGCCTCCGCCCGCCGCTCCTCCCGGCTCCCTCCTCCCGGCTCCTTCCTCCCGCCTCCCTCCTCCCGGCCTCCTCCCGACCGCTGCCCTCCGGCCTCTCCGCCTGCCGCCCGACGCTTCTCGACCGCCGGTCTCCTTCTCGCTGGCAGGCCACCGCCTGCAGCGTCTCCTCAAGCGCCGGCCGGCTCTGCCGCCGGCCCTCTCCGGTGCCTCCTCGCCTCAGCAGTAACTCGGTGAGTTTCTCGCTCCCTCCTCCGCCGCCTCCTCCTCCCGCCTCGCTCCGCCCGCCTCCCTCCTCCCTCCCTCCTCCCCTGTTTCTTCTTTTTTTTCCGGGAAATTAACATATATATGTGGCTAGATCTTGAATAAACTAGTAATTTCTTGCCCAAGATTACGTGGTAATGCTGATGTAATCGAGTGTTGTATGCATATGATTTGCTCTAATATGTAGAATTTTTCGATCTTTCCTTGGAATTCTCTTGGTTACTTGGACTTGAGCTAAGCTTATGGGTTGCATGAGTTTGTATGCGCTGAATTAGTGAAATTGACCCAATGCCTGGTCCAAAATGTTGGAATTTTGTGCGTCCATATGCGTCGGGTGTAAACTCGAGTTATTCATGGACAACCCGTCGGGTGTATGCGCTGAATTAGTGAAATCTTGGACAAGCAAAGTGGAAAATCCACACAAATAACCCACCCAACCCGTGGTCATGGGAATCAAACTTTGTTCATCGCCTAGATAGACAAGGTGCCACACCGCTAGACTATACTTGCTATCGGGTTTAAAACTTCATTGGTCCCATAAAGGAATTTACTTTTACATGGTATTCGAGGTTTTGCTCGAAATTTTAGCTGTTTTACCTTACATTGTGCTCACCACTTGCGCTACTATCGAGTATGATGATCAACTGATGGTAATTGTTTAGTACTTCTCGTAAAACAATTGCTCGCTAGGACATATTTTAATATGATCATGATTCTTTGTCGTACTATGGGGAATTGACACTTCTTCATTTTGGTTGGTTTGAATTAGTTCTGCTCGTTAGGGGATTGATTCGGTATGTGCTACCATTGGTCGTTGCCCTTGTTCTCCCAAGAGGAGTCGGATGTGAAAATGATAAATAATTCATCATGTCCTCGCATGTGCAAATTCAATTGAATTGCCTTGGCTACAAACTTCAAAATTGCGCCCATATTTTCTTAGGAGAATCTTTGTTAGTTTTGGTGTTTCCAAAGGCCTTTTTTCAATTTAAAGTGATGTTTTAAACGGTGTTTAAAAATGATGCTTACTACTCATGGTGGAGCTTATATGCCTAGTTTCGGGTTTTTTGGATCTTGTCCTTGCTTTAGAATTATAGTACTTGCTCGTACTTATTCCCTCAGCTCAGATGCATGGACGGCGAGTGCCATCAATATATCTTTAGTGTGATTCGTACATATGACACATACCGAACTTCAAATCCTATTTGACTCGTGAGTGCATATACTTGATGTAATTACATGCAATTTGTACTACATCAATGGTATGCAATCTTGTCTAGCACGCACATAGATAGCCACATGATCTTTCCCAAGATCTCTTTCTATGAACTTGAAAGCGGCTTCAATTAATTAATGACGCCTCCTCTCTCCTAGCAAAGATAAACTACGATCGATCTCTCCTACATCACCCACTAAGGCACTAATGTTAATAATGGTTGAGTGAGATGCTATGTACATCGTGATGCATATATGTCTAGTGTAGATTTTGTATTCGCATGCATGATCTTTCACAAGATCTTGCCTTCTCGAACTTTTGTTGCAACTTCAATGCCGTCTTCCTCTCTCCTACCCAAAGATAAAAAGGAGATCGATCTTCTTGACACCGCATGGAGCAGAAATGGGAGGAGGGAGCATGCCATACCGCATGAAAGTGCAATGTTTTTTATATTAATAAAAATGAATATATCACAAATGTATAGTATCGCATGTCGCTATCACAACCTAGTGTGATCTCGAGCAAGATATCGAGTGTGATCCGAGCTAACTCCCTTCATGGGAGCACACACAATCATTTGTAGGTGCATTCGCTACTTTGTTTACTCTTTCTTGTGGGAGTGAGTGCCCAAAAAGGAGGGTGAGGAATCAAACAAAGTAGGACCCTGTTCTTCAAGTTGGGTGTATGCAAGTGCATCCAAGGAAAGCTGAAATAAAATGGAAAGGGCAAGGGAACCCATGGGCGACATTGGAAAAGGGTGCCCTGGGCCTGATTTGATCGCCAGAGCCTCGATAAAAGTCATGGCTAAACATTTTTACAGGCAGGAGTAAAAGAGAGGTGGGAATGATCTTCAATGTTCGTTAGGGATAGCAGTGGTAGCAATTTGTGTATTAGCTTTTGAAGTCTATGATTAGTATCTGTTCTTTTTGTCCTAATGATTCTATGCATGCTCTAATTTGCCTCATTTGTCTGCAGTGTCACCGATCGCTTCCACCGACACATAGCTGCAGCCATCTTCCCCACTACTGCTCCCTTGGCTCCCTTGGCTCCCTCGGCTCCAAAAAGTACTGAAGGTAGTGGATAAGTGGGAAAATAATAAAGGTTACTAATTTTCTTGAGCTTTTGTCCATTTATGGTGGATTGATATGTCACATTACAATGCTACATTAACGTGTTAATAAATAATTGTATTCATTTATAATGGTACTCCTTTATATTGAAAGAAAGTGTTTTTATGCTCGTTGATCATTTATGTTGTCTTCATGTCAATATGTTTTTCGTACATGTATAGGGCATGTATCTTATAGTAGCTTGTAGCTAGCTCGTATTTGTTATTTTTGACATAAATAACAAGTCGGATTAATATATGCATTATGTTTTGTACACTAGGATGACTGAGGACCGTAGTTGGATGTACATCGGGCGAGAGAGATGGGTGACTATAGCGAAGAATGGATGGAAAAGACGCCCAATTTTGTGGATCGAGCATTTGCTAGGCGAATGGACGTGTGTGTTGTGCCCTTGTTCTCGTTGTTCAACACACGACCACAAATGAGGGCAACAATGATCGCACACTTGTGCAAGTACGGATTTCGCCGTGGTATACCGTGTGGGTCTATCACGCGAGTCACAACGTAGTACATCATATGTGCTAAGGGAAGAAACGGACGATGGCGCCACAATGAGAGTAGGACGTAAGACATGCTAGATGATGTGCGTGATGCGATAAAGCACAGTAGAGGAAGAACCGAGCTCGCAACAAGGGCTTTCTTTGATATGTTGTCCGCAATGAGTCAACCACTTCATGGGCAAACACAGTGTCCCAACTAGATGCCGCCACACGACTACTTGTCGTCAAGTCTCAGCCAAAGACAAGCATTGCTTGCTTTGATGCATTCTTAAGCGTGTTTAGCACCCTTCTCCTCGATGGTCACAAACTGCCCGCTAACTTGTATGAGGCCAAGAAATTGATAAGCGCACTAAATATGCCATATGAGAAGATAGATGTTTGTCCAAATCATTGCATGCTATTTAGGAATGAGAATGTGCACAAAGATCACCGTGATAAGTGTGGTGAGTCTAGGTTTGTTGAGGTTGACTCGGTGATGGTCAAGAGGCGACTTCCTATTGGCGTAAAATACTTCGCTATCTACCATTTGTGCCACGAATCCAACGGTTGTACATGTCGAGGTTTCGCCAAACAAATGATATGGCACAAGTATGGTCGCTTGCACCACGTCGACAAGATGGTCCACCCATCTGATGGTGAAGCATGGAAGCAATTTGATCGAGACTATGTAGAGTTCGCCGAGGAGCCTCGGAATGTTCGAATTGCAATCGCAACTGATGGGTTTAACCCATTTGGTATGGGGGCTGCGCCGCATACGGTTTATTGGTCGTGTTTGTCATTCCCTTAACCTCCCACCCGGCGCTTGCATGCGTAGCAAAACATATTCCTTTCCTTGATAATCCCTGGTCCTGAATACCCAGGGAAGAATATGAGTGTATTCATGGAGCCGGTGGTGGATGAATTGTTACATGCTTGGGAACAAGGCATAGTAACATATGATCGGTCAATAAACAGAACTTTACCATGCGGGTCGCGTCACACATCAATGCATGACTTCCCGCGCACGGATATTCGTGGGTGGTGTGTACATGGGAAGATGCCATGCCCAATCTGCAGGAGGCGTTGCGTGGTCATGGCTAAAGCATGGTCGCAAGCATTCCTTCTTCGATTGTCATCGTCAATTCCTTCCAATTGACCACGAATTTAGAAGTGACGAAATGGATTTAGGGCTAATATTGTTGTCGCGAGGGACCACCCCGTCTACCGGCAGTGTGGAGGTTCGTGCACGGCTAGATGCTTTGAAGCCCCTTGACGATGGAGATGGGTTCAGAAATATGGTGAGGAGCACAATTGGACTCACATTCCAAGCTTGTGGCGGCTACCATACTTCCATAAACTAATTCTTCCGATAACATAGATGTAATGCACAATGAGAAGAATGTTGCAGAGGCCATATTTAGCACATTCTTTGACATTCCGCACAAAACGAAGGACAATATCAAGGCTCGACTTGACCAAGAGGAGCTTTGCAATAGGCCTTGGTGAATATGATCCACAAGCCGCCCATCGGCAAGTGGGAGAAGCCAAGAGCTAGTTATCGCCTAACTAGGGTTCAGAGGAAGGAGATTTTGGAATGGTTTCTGCACCTAAAGTTTCTCGATGGGTATGCAAAGAAATCTAAGGAGAGGAGTGAATTTAGCTACCATGCGCATCAATGGCCTAAAGAGCCATGACTACCACATATTCATAGAACGCCTTTTGCCTGTGATGATTCGTGGCTACGTCCCCGAGTGTGTTTGGCAAGTGATGGCGGAGTTGAGCTTCTTTTATCGACAGCTATGTGCGAAAGAGGTAGATCCCATGGTGATGTCAACTATGGAGCGTGAAGTACCTGTGTTGCTTTGCAAGTTGGAAAAGATCTTTCCTCCTGCCTTCTTCAATCCAATGCAACATTTGATTCTTCATCTCCCCTATGAAGCTAGGATGGGGGGACCAGTGCAAAACCGATGGATGTATCCAATTGAGAGGGAACAAAAGGAACTACGAGGCAAAGCAAAAAATCGATCGCGTGTTGAAGCATCCATAGCGGAGGCGTACATACTTGAGGAAATTTTCCATTTCACATCAATATACAAATTGAGACCCTTCTTAGGAAGGGTGCTGGGAATTGCAAACCGAATTTCCCATCCTGGTTCTATCAAAAAGTAACTTCCTTATTAGCTAGTCCCCCTTGCACATAACATTTGCTAAGTACGGATGAACTGACACATAAAACCGTTTCTATTTATCCTGTAGAGCTTGAAGGACAAGTCTATGAGCAGCGAATTGAGACAAGTTGCTCAAGGATGCCACACTCGGGTGCTGTCGTATAGTACCTACGATGTGAATGGGTACCGCTTCCGAACATCGACACATGAGCGTGAACGGCCTAATGCAACAACAATTAATAGTGGATTGGTGACTATAGGGCAGGATGGGAGCAATACAACTGTTGAATACTATGGAGTAATTGAAGAAATAATTGAACTATATTTCTATGGTAGCAAACCTCTCAAAATTGTGTTATTCAAATGTCATTGGTTCCATCCGCTTAGGGAGTCGACTAACACATCACTTGGGTGGTTGAAGTTGCACATCAATCACCCTACCGTGCAATGATCCATTTATTGTGGCTCAAGAAGCCACTCAAGTATACTACATCCCGCACTCCATGCAAACCGCATGTAGTCTAGTGGATTGGTGGGTAGTACATAAGGTGCAACCATATGGGAAACTACCTACCCCTAGTGAGCAGGACTACAACATCGAGACCAATAATGGTGTTGACCTATTCTTCCAAGAAGATGGGCTCTGTGGACTTTTGAAATAATAATTGGCGAAGGGACGATCACATAGAAGACATTCTAATCGATGCCGAGGAGGTTGTCAACGAAGACGATTTGGAAGTACTTAATCGCTTAGACATTCATGGCAATCAAGGGCCGAGGTCGAGTCAACACCTCATGAGAGTGACGATGACTTTTAGAGGGCCCATCTGTGGAGGATCCCATTGTAGACGACTACTTCTAGGCATGATCTTCTTGTACGCCTTGCATGTACTTGCGTGCATATTTTAATTTTTGTATGAGCTTACTTGATTGCGCTTTATTAATTGATGTATTTAATTTCATTTCATTTCATTTCATTTCAGACACCAAAATGAGTGGCATCAAAGGGCGGCATACTCTAGTCGAGGTAGACGTCTGTCTTCCAAAGTGGCGCCACTCCAGAGGCGAGGGGCAGTGCGCCCCTCGAGGAGGCAGAGGGGCGCTGCCCTCCAGAGGCAGAGGGGCGCGCCCTCGAGGAGGCAAGCGTGGGGTCTACATCTAGATCGTGCACCTCTACCTCAGATCCTCGCGTCGATCATGTGGATAATGATCAAGATCCTAGTGAGGAGGAGGGTGAGGAGGATGAGTACACTGAGCGGAAGACAAGACAACACAAGATTTTTGGTTGCGAGGACTCGCGAACTTGCCACCACAACCAACCCGAGAGGAGGAGAAGACTGCCATCGCTCTGCATGGCGACACGTAAGAAATTGTTATCACTTTCACTAATTTAGCCCACTTGCTTGCGCACTCAAAAAACTAATGTGCGTGCAATGGCGAGAAGAAGGAGGGGTCGAGAAATGTAGACTTCAAACGGCATAATTGGCGTCTTGATTCGATGGCACTTCCCGGCTTGGTCATCTACATGAGGAAGGCGGAGCTCAGATGGACATGGCGCCACTACAAGGTCAGCCAAGATACTGCTGCAGAAGGAGAAATACAATTTGACAATTGTTTGCGCGGGTGGAGGAAAGTTTTGGGTAAGTGACAAGGATCCTAGTTGCTTTTCTCAAAGATACACACAGATTATCTTGTTATTTGCTAATCTTACACTTTATGTTGTTATTATCTAGTGGTGGTTTAGATGGGTGATGGATGTGAAGTCGATTCTAGGAGAGTGGTGCGTAATGTTGTTAAAAGTCGATCCCACAGATGATCTATGAAGCACGATCCAAGCGGTGATCTATTACCACACCCAAGTCCTTGGAAAGGAAATTCATAGGGCCGAGGCTTGCCAAACACATATCACTTTGGAGGAGTACATGCGGGTAATCATAATTGCTCGTGCCATTGCTTCTCGTGGGTTCTAGTTTGCAATCAATTCTAGTTTATTCATATTTAACACTTTGTTAAATTAGGCAATACCTTGGTGGTCCCAGAGGTGTGAAGATGCATGGCGCAGATTGCCCGTAAGAGGTGGTGTAACGAAGAGTGGTTAGAGGCCTCCCGTGTCGCTAGGGAGCGGAGATTGTTGATGGCGGGCAAGACATCGCCAAGGCGACTCCTCCATGGCTCGTTACAAGAAGCACTTGGTAGGTCAACATGTTCATATTGATTGAATGTTGCACATACATATTTATATACCTCCCGAGTGTTTGGGTGCAGGAAAGAAGAAGCAGAGGCCTGCCTCCGATGTAGAGGCATATGTAGAAGCTAGGAGGGTGATCGGGAGGGCACCTATGCACCAAGCGCAAGAACACGTAACTTGGTACCATTTCTACACTATGATTTTGTCCCTAATGATATTCGCCACTTATGTTTTTGTCCAACAGAAGCATATACCGAGGTCGCTAAGGAGATTCATGGCGGGACTTCGACGTAATAAATTCACCATGGATGCGATCATTGCGTATCTGTATCGAAAGGGAAAGAAACATGGCGTTTCTTGATCGGTGCGGCTACATTAGCACACCGACCACCCTCTCTGAGGTCCGAACAACAAGTACGGATCAACGGATGATGTACACCTCAAAGACGAAGCGACCATCACCGACAGGTTTCTCACCGAGGCCAAAGCTACAAGATGAAATCGAGGCTAGGCAATGATTGGAGCAAATGATCCAGGTTTGGACTTCGAACCCCATATGCGATGCAAATTGCAATTCATTTATTTCCACAAGCTTACCTTGATATTTTTTTGTTTTCAATTCATATAAGATGTTAGTACTAGCACTATCCCTTTTTTAGTTACCATTAGCTAACATTACTAGTAGATTCTCACCCCATATGACTGAAACAAACAAATATGCAGGCACTTCAAACTCCACTTGATGCCACTACACCGGGGCACCATCGCTACATTATCTAATCCGTTAGTAATCGGACACTTATTATTATATTGTTAGTTGTAGGCTGCTTGTCCTTGATCCCATGTGGTACTCTTCACTTTATTCCATGTACTGATTACTGTCATACTTAATCTACAGAGGAAATAACAATGTTGTGTAGGTGTGGCATGTGTTGTATCAATTTCAATATGCATTGATTTCAACACACAAATGAAATCTCTAGCTAGTACTACAACCGTAACCTTCAAACATAACACAGAGGAAAGCTCTAGTTCTATAACCTTAATCTTCAACTTAATTTGATTAAAGTACCAGTGGATTGCACCTTAAGTCAAGTGAAAGTTCATCATATTTGGTATGTTATATTTCACTCTTTCTTTCTAACTTACAAGTATTGCATTGTTTATTCCATATTCTTCCATACAAATGATGGAGTAGTTTAGACATTGATGGACTAGGATACAAATATCGCAGCAGACCACGGCACTACTCTACCAAACATTCACGACTAACTTGACTTTGTATACAAAACATTGTCGCTAATGTTTTTTAGTGTTTCGCTCAAATCCAAATTTCAAAGATACTGGCGGATCAATGGCGATCCACCGCTTCCGTCTCGATGTTGGAGATGGTACACATGTTAGCCGCCCCACCAAGATCATGTGGATGAGTCCAACGTCGAGAGGCCACCACCATGTGCTTGCCATTTTCATGATCTTGTCGTGCAAACATGAACATACTTCACTCCATTCTTGTGTTGATGTAGCATATATGCATGCGTACTCAAAAAGTATATAATGTAAACTGAATTGCGAGTTTGCTTACCTCGCATTTACTTAATTTTATTAGTTTCATCTTGTCTATGTTGAGTACTAAGCGAGTTGTTCTCTTCATGACAATGCGTTGGTCCGAGTTCATCGCTTAGGATGGGAAGAAGCTCGACGAGAAGGCCATCTCTTCACTACAATGCAATATTCTGTTGATGCGTAACTTGAATGTTGTGAACTTGAGAATTATGTTTGAACTATTATATGTATCTTTTCAATTTGAACTTGAATGTTGTGAACTTGAGAATTATGTCAATATTTGTTATATATATATATATATATATATATATATATATGATAATATTGTTGAATCGATCGTGAATGTATTTTCAACTGGATGTGGAATGTATTTTGAATTTGATTGAAATCCAATTGCAAATTGTGCATACGAATAAATTGGGTACAGCCTGTTTCACCCATATTCCCGAGTGTTTTCTTCGCCATACACTCGGGGAAAAGCGACCTGGGAGATCAGTATTTGCTCTTATTCCCCGAGTGTCAACACTCGGGGAATAAACAGTGACTTTCCCGAGTGTTTTATTTTACGTACACTCGGGGATAAACGTCTTGGCAAAATACTGACAAAATATTATCTTCTCTTATTCCCGAGTGTCAACACTCGGGGAATTATCAGTGTATTTCCCGAGTGTTGACACTCGGGGAAATATCCGTTTATTTCCCGAGTGTCAGCACTCGGGAAACTTTTCCGTTACGGTGACTACGGTGCACGGACGGTTTTTTCTCCCGAGTGTCATATGTTTCCCGAGTGTAAATGGTGACACTCGGCAAAATGTAGTTTCCCGAGTGTAACACTCGGGAAACACTGATTTACCCGACTAAACTATCCCGAGTGTTATTTCCCGAGTGTTGGCCTTCGGGAAAGTAAATCCCGAGTGTTTTAGTGGATGTCCCGAGTGTATTGAGCACTCGGGAAAAAACCTGTTTCTGGTAGTGAGACGTTTCTGCTATTCAATTCCATTGCTCATATATATAACGCCCTTGCGTGCTCTAAGAGTATGTAGTTCCGCTTCTAATATATCATTTAAACGCATATATTATACTATTTTATTACTTTTAGTATACTTAAATACTAATTATAAGATACAATCCCATTTGATTGGAAAAAAATTATTGGAGCCCTTAGTTTTTTTGCTATATACCTTCTTACATGGAACTCACTTCGGGGTTTCTTATAATCATTATTAGTGTGTGCTCGAATCGATAAAGATATATAATCATACAATTTAAGTGGTATATAAGAAGTAAAAGTAGGTATTTTCAGGAGTACTGTACCATTTTGATATATATATATATAGCCGCCACGAAGAAAGCAAAAGCTTAAACACGCACTCTCTCTTATATACTGTTGTACGCACATAATTGGAAGCCGTAATTACACGGGTATCACATAATTTTCCACCTTCCTGCGCAGCCAGATAGGTAGCCGCCTCGGGCGAAGAAAGCAAAAGCTCAAACACGCACTCTCTCTTCGTTCCCCGGCAACAACGACCAAAAGGCGCCTCCCAAAAAAAGAAGGGAGGCACACATATACACGCGTGCACATGACAAGGTACAGGGAACACCACAGGAAGCTAAGTAGGAGTAATATGTAATTAATCATCCGTAATTACGCATATATACTACTAATCCATCCGATAATCTCCTCCTCCTCCTCCTCCTAATTGATCCGATCGTCGGCCCGGAGCAGGTCACCACGAATGGGGGTCGGTCCATCACCACTTCGGCCGAGCCTTGGAGAGGCGCTTCCACTCGACGAGCCGCAGCAGGAACTCCATCACCTGCACACACACACACACACACACACACACACACACACACACGCATCGCAAGAGAACACACGCATCAGCGTCGCGCGCGGGCAAGTGGCGGAAGAAGTGGACAGCGGCGGAATTGAATGGCCCGGCCGGCCCGACACCGACGGCGCCGCCGGTGGTCCCCGGGAAAGCGGGCATGCACGAGGTGGACTAAAGATAATAATGGCACCGGGAATGCGCAGAAAACTACGTGCGCACGAAGCAGCACCAGTACAACTCTTAAGAACGGCTGAACAAGTACTAGTGTACTAGCTAGCCTCTCTAATTTTGTGCTGCACTATGTACTTGCCTCGGCGGGCTCCTGCAGCGAGTAGGACGCGTTGGTCTCCTTGGGGTACTTGGACACCAGGATGCCGACGCCCTGCCCTCTCTTGCGCAGCACCTTGAAGGCGTCCTCGTCGGTGCGGTCGTCGCCGATGTACACCGGCAGCACGTTGCTGCAGTCGGCGAAACCTGAGAACCGGCGGATCGAGTCAGGACGACATCATGCAAGACACAGTCATGCATCAGCAGGAGACAAAACGCCGGTGTTTTCGCTCGCGGACTTACCGAGCGACTCCAGGAGGAACTCGAGGGCCTTGCCCTTGTCCCACTTGATGCTGGGACGGATCTCCAACACCTACATGCATGAGAAGAATCCAAATGATCGGAGATTGCGGCTTAGTGGCATCGACGACATCTGCGTAGTGTAGTAGTTCTGGGCAAGAAAGCATAGATTGATGGGTACATATATGTGACTGCAAGAGCTAGATATTATCGCACCTTCCTCCCCTGTGTGAGCTTCAGCTTGGGGTAGTCCTTGAGCTCTGCTTTCACTATGTCAGCCAATGTGCTCCAGCTCTGCACAGATCAATTGCACACATGTTGGTTAGTCGCCCATGGTTACATGGAAAGAGGCAAGTTATTGGCTCATTTTCCTTTTTTACTGCTGAGTAATGGCAAAATGATAGGATGGTGTAGGAGTTGATGGGGGCTCACACTCGCGCACTTAACAAATTGAAAAATGGGAGCAGAGAAAGAAAAACAAATGGGAAAAAGGAGCATTTGCCACACCTTTTCGTCTACACATCTGAAGTGGACAGACACACAAAACTTGTTGTTCTCCACCTTGGCTCCAGGTATGCACTTGGTCTTTTGTATCAAAGATTCGTTCACCTAACAACACACCAACGAGCAACACCACAAACAAGTTTCCATCAGATCGAAAGCTTGACGCAAATTGAGCTAACTAGCACTGCAGAGGAAGGAAGCAAAGATGATGATGATGAAGAAGGAAGCCCCCATTAGCATTAGTAATTACTAGTACCTGTTCTATCATGGGCAGGAAGTCGCTCGCCGGTTGAAAGAGAACCCGTTTTGCCTGTGAGCCACATAAATGGAAGGCAAAGCAAGATAAGTATCTCTCCCTTTTGGGTGGCCGTCGAGTGACAAATGCGGCAGTGGCCGGCGAGAAGGGTACGGTGGGCGCAAACCTTAGCCCTGGTGTGCCGGGAGGATTTCGCGGGGCCCTTGATGTCCATGCCGTGGCTACCGGCGTAGTAGAGCTCCGCCAGCTTCACGAACTCAAACACCTACGTATCAACAGCGAGAAACCAAATTAAGCTGAGAGCTTTCAGTCCGGTGATGTGATTGGCGCGCGCGCGGTGAGAGCTATCTGTGCTTCTGGGGTGGCATTGGGGATGGACTAATGTGTATACCTTGTCGCGGCACCGACCGCTCACGATCGCGGTCGGGAAGTGCTTGGCGACGCTCCGCACCGCCCGCCGCATCTGACCGGGGAATCACATGCACGGTGATCAGAGACGAGCGTGTCGAGGTAATGAAACAGGGGAGAGGCAACTGAGTGTTTCAACAGCGTAGTTACCGTGTCGCTCATGAAGGCGGCGTCGGGGTCATCAACGATGGGGGACAGCGTGCCATCGTAGTCGAGGAACATGACGATCTGCTTCCCCTTGGACGCGGCCACGATCTGGTCGAACTTGCTCAGCGCCGACGGGTTTCTCACCTGCACCGATCAAAACAGAGAAACATTTTAGCACAGCGCGCATAAAGAAACAGAGCAGCAACGTGCGTCGTAACGTAAGCAGTGATCGTGCTTGGTAGGCATTGGAATGCACGGACCATCCACGCGGTGTGGTCGTCGCCAACGCCGGCCGCGAGCGCGGCGGCCGCCTTGGCGTGCGTGGGCGAGGACGCCCGCATGGACTCGACCCATCCGTTGATGAGCCCGGCGCCGAGGTCCATCTGCACCTGCAGGTACTTCTTGCTCACGGCCACGCCGGAAGTGGCCCGCGGCGGCGGGTACGGGCATAGCGGCGCCGTGTAGGGCAGTATCGCCACGGCCACCTCCGGCACCACCATGCTCTGCTTCGTCATCGTCGATCTCGATGATCCGATCGAAGAAACCCTGTAGCGAACGGCTCTGTTCAAGCTTTGTAGGAGCCGGGGGCAAGAGGAGGAAGAAGAGGAGCTAGAGGTGTGTAGAGGAGGCGAGGAGGGAGGCCGTTATTTATAGCAGAAGCCGGAGGAGGGAAGCCCAAGAGCGCGACTCGAATCTATGGGCGCGGGACCCACGATGTGCTCTGCTGGGGCCCAGCCGGGTGTCGCCCGCGGGTCCCGCCACGACACGAAACCAGGCTCCAGCCAACCCGTCCTCTGGGTCGCCCCAGAGGCTCCCAGAGTCTCCGGGCTCCACCGTTCGTTCGCACGACGTCCTCTTCGCTCGCTTCCGCCGCCGTCGCGTCCATCTCCAGCTCCAGCTAGCCCGGCCAGCGCCGCGGCGCAGGGCCCGCGTGAAAAGCGGCACGGCCGACGCGCCCCTGCGCGCGCCGGTGCGGCTCCACCTACATAGCGACGCTTGTGCCTTTTCCCGTCAGGCGCAGATGCAAACCGTACATGCCGAGTTGAAACGGTCGTTGCACGTTGGCGTTGCGTCAGTTACTTCGTTTCCTCGCGAGCCTTCGCGATCTGCACTGCACGGTTGGGCAACGGCGAAGGGAAAGGCGCGGCTCCGCCGAGGCACGCACGGACGCGCGCGCGATACAGCAGGCGGACCACCCGGTGAGCGACACGGCGCGCGCCCGCGAGTGGACGCGTGTACCACCCTCGTGACCACCCCGCGCGCGCCCTTCCCTCGTGGCGCCACCTCTGTGGGCGGCCTCCCCGCGCGGACGGTTCCCCCCGTGGCCGCTTCCGCTGACACGCCCCCAGCCTGCCACCTCCGGTCCCCTTGTCTCTTCTTCTCTCCCCCGCCCCGCCCCTAGCTTGTCTCTGCGCGCGTACCGTCTCGCGCACGGAACGTCCAGAGTCCAGACCTCATGGTGCCCCCATGCATGCAGATGCAGATGCAGGCGCACAGAGCCGGATAAGATAGATAGATACCTCACGTACAAGGGTACCCTAGGTGTCGAGCTAGCTCCTCGAAGGGCAGCTAAGCTAAACGCAGAGGAGTAGAGTGTACTACAATATATATGCATGCTAGACTACTAGTAAGTACATACATGCATGCCCTGACACATGCAACAGCGACGGCACGGGATCCTATGTTGAACGTACGCCAAGCATTGCCCACTGATGAACGGATTTGTGAAATTTTGAAAAACCGAAGTCAATTTTCCTACATTCGGATCGGTGTGGAGATTCGTGCTCCGACGCCTCTCCAAGATGGTGGTCATACGTAGGAACGTCGTCGAGCTAACGGAACGCAAATGCATGTGGTGACCGATGACCTCGAGTTGTCGATCGATTGACCTGCAGAGCAATGGCCATGCAGGAAAGTACACGTAGCCGCTTCTGTTTTTGTAGTGCGCTACGTACTGGGGTGATGACATGCACAGTGACAGTTTGGTCAGCCAATGTGCTTCCTTTGTCGGCAGCATGCATGAACCACTCATTTGACCATACAACTTTTCTTATTTGACTAGAGGCTACGTCGACGTCTCGGTCTCGTACGCGTATAGTCAGGGCTAACGCACGTAGCTAGCTAGGTCAATTACATTTACTTGTTTCTCACCGATGGCCGCGTAACTTGTCTTGGAGTAATAGGAGATATAGTAATTGGTATCTTCTCGTGACTTAGTATCAGCTAACAACTTAACATATAGCAATTAACAGGCAGATTAATTATTTTAACAGACGATATAGTGTGTCCGGTTGGGATGAGTAGGCCGGCTACACTGGTGCGTAATAAATTTTTCTACCACGTAAATCAATAAATCATACGAGTAAGAGATCATAGATTATTACCACTAGATACACGGTGCAATAGAATAAAAGTTGGAGCAGCCCGGTCCAACGCCGCACACGTTGATGCAGTGGAAGTAGTTGATAGTCCAACAATCTTAGTCGTTGATCGTTTCCTCGAGCATCCCCTCGTATTCCTTACGTACGTTGCTGGTCGTCCTCGATCAACATAGCAACGTCTCTACAGTATCCATAAGTCCAGGGGTGAAATCGTTGTGCACCGATGTGCTAGCACCAGCATACACAGCAGGCCTTCGGGGAGGAGGTGGCTAGGGTTTCGATTGGTGGTGCTACCTCCTCCTGAAAGCCCCCACACCTCCCTTTATAAAGAGCCGCTAACGGATCCCTACGTTAGAAACCCATTATAACTCATAACCACGTACGGATTATAATCCGATTTAAGATAATAACGATCCAATCCGAACTAGTTTGTTTCAACCCAATGTGTGACCCTGTAGGTTGATGCATAATCGACCATGACCCAGACGCTCCTTCTGACCCACAAGTTGGTAGTGGTCTCTAACAGGACACAGCGACTCCCGAATACAGATAAAGAACACACTGGACGAACTTGGATAAAGCTCATGTGTTGATCTTTTTATCCCACGATACCACATCGAACTCAAGGCGAGATGTGTGTTGTCCTATGATAGCTCAATTATTCACTCGATCTTGTAGTGGATTACTTAGTTATCATTCGCATGTTTCATAGTAAACCTGAAAGCTACCTCTATGACTACCCTTTTACAGAGTAGCGTTCGACAAATCCTAAGTAAACTATTACATATGTAGGAAACCATGACAACGTCAAGTCTAAGGATCTAACATGCACTATGTATGAGACCAACTGATGACACTTAAGAATATAATAATTCCCGCAGTATCTCAAGGCGGGTCAATCCAATACTATGTTTTCTAGTATATGTCCACGTTATTGATTTAACATCTCATATTCATGATCTGTGAATAGGGGTGGATCCAAAGAGGCCCACGGGGGTGCATAGGACACCGGATCCAATTTGGTTTTTACACTATTATAGCCCATGTATATATAGGTGTGGATATCATGGGAATATGCTCCAGATCTTAGGATGATGTGACAATTGACAATGGCGTTAACGGTTTATCATTTCACGTGTTTTCGATAAAGTTTCAGAACTGTGAGGTGATAGGCGGTCTAACCGGCCATAGCATGGCGGTCTGACCGGTCCCAAATCGGTCGGACTTAAGAAGTGACTAAATGTGTCAAATGAGTGGACCAAAATAGAGGTGTAGGCAAGAGAGTGGATTCTATTGCACTTGGTCCTATAATTTTTGGAGTCTCCAGTCAAAAGTTCTATTGGTTTAAAGTTTCCAGTAGGTTTCGGATTTTCAGGAGTTGAAAATCGGCTAAGTCCTTTTGGGCGGTCGGACCGGCCTATAGCTGGCGGTCTGACCGGCAAGGCTGGCGGTTAGATCGGCCCTGAGGGGCGGTCAGACCGATTGTTACTTGAACGTCGGTCTTCGTGGCGGCGTTGTTCGTTGGTTAGGTCAAAGTCATGAGTTTCAGGGCATATGTATTGCATGATGCATGTTTTGACTAACGTGAGTCAAGTTGTGAAGAACTTGTTCCCAGATTCGATTTGCTTGTCTATTGTTGTGCAGGTTGCTTGGTGGTCAATGACGGTCAACGGCGAGGATGATCGGGACTAGGCTTGGAGAGCTGAGGTTCAGAACGATCGACGATGTCGGGTGAAGTCAATGAACTCAAGTGTGGTGCAGAATAGAAAAGGATTACCGAACGGACAGTTCGGTGCGACTGGTTTGATTAAGCGGCGCGGGAGTCAGTGCAAGTGCTATGGTGGTTTCGGTGGGAGCCGGATGGGAGAGAGTTGCCGACATGGAGAGAGCCGTTGATCAACCTACACACGTATGAGCAGCGAAGTGCCAAGCAGATGGACTCGGTCTTCGGAGAAGGACCGAGAAGGGGTATTTTGTAATCTTACCAAATACCACCTTGGTGACCTTTTGCCAACTCGCGGCGCAAGACGACGCAAAGAGAAGCGGTTTAGGTTAAGAGGTGTTGAAGACGGCGCGTTAAAATACGTGCGTGTGTGACTAGTTTGTGTTGGGCCTTAACGGGTGCCCATTTAAGTTAATCTTCTAGAAGGTCTAAGCCTCCACTATAAATAGAGGGGGGAGGTGGCTGCACTCCCTTCAACCCTTTCATTATTGTTGAAACCCTAGTTTTGCTTAGGGAGAGGATTAGTGGAGGTTAGGGTTCTAGAGAGTTTTGATTTAATTTCGTGCTCTTGGATTGAGCTTTGTCCTCCATTGATGGAGTGGCTGTAAACCCAAACCCTATCAAATCAATCCAAGGAAAGTTTGCTCAAAAATGTGTCTTTTTGTCTTCCTTCTCTCTATTTGGTGATTTTGAGTCTTTCTTTGATTCGTGAGTCTTTGATTGATTTCTTCACATGATCTAGCTTGCTGTGACATGTGAGAACACATCTAGGATCATCTTGATCATCAATCACCCACGAGTAAGTTTTTGGATCTAGTTTTTGTTTTGACTCGGTTTTGAACCATCCTCCTCTCAAACGGAAAAATGTCATAAATTTTACAAGGATCTTCACGGTCTTAGATTGGAATAGGTTCCTGACATCCTAGAGAAGGTGTGTTCCAAGTTTCATCAAGTTTGGAGTGGTAGATCAAAAGTTACATCTATTTACAACTTCATTTTTCGGGCTGTTTTTACTGTTCATCAGACTGGAGGTCAGACCGCCCAAGGTGACCGGTCCGACCGCCATTAACACAGAAGTTAGACCGCCCAACACTTAGAATTTTAGCCCATGCTGATTTTGGTTGTTTTGCTTCGGGGTTTAGATTGGATTCAATACTAGTCTTCCGCTGTACTGGTATATTGACCTTCATAGCTTCCATAGCTATTGGAGTAAAATTTGTATTGAATCTGATCTTAGTTGAAAAAGTGAGCGTACTCCTATTCACACCCCCCCCCCCTCTAGTCGGCTTTTCAGTCCAACAATAGGTGTGAACCCCCTAGCACAAATTGAAGGACACCGAGCCGGCCCAAAGAAACCAAGCATCCTAGCTGCAGCCACCCGTTGCCCAACTCTCGTTGTTAGGCTCAGTACGACACCGAGCGCAACCCAGGATGCTAGGAACATGAGTGCAGCCCTATTACTTGTCCAGCCAAGCCACAAGCACACAACCATGCCTACGAAACTACAACCGCACTCTCACATCGCTCCAAACCCAGTTCGCGTCTCTTGACTCCTTGATCCATCAACCATCTCTCTCGCTTTCTAGCACGGCCTTGCCTACTCGCGACCACTAGTCGCCAGAGCCAAAGTTCTCGGCCACCGTATTTTTCAGGCTGCGGCGTCTCCTAGTCGTCATAGGTCGTAGATTGCCTTGCCAAGCACTCGACATGGGAAACAAGGATTAAGTCGCGAATCGGCATAGGATATTGCTTATTTCTCCCAATTCTTTCAATTTTTTTTGAGCAAAGTGATTAAATTTGTGTGTTAGAGTTTCAATGTGATGATTGTTGGTTGATTTTTTTTATCAAATTGTATGGTTAGGACGTAGGGTTCACTACTACATAAAAACTCATCACAGACGGTTCGTAACAGTCATCACAGACGATTTTTGAATCGTCTGAAATTTTATGTCTGTGATAACAGGCGGTTATCACAGACGGTTCGTGGTTGGAACCGCTCGTGATACTACGTAATCACGTAATCACTGATTTGTTCCAACCACTAAAATGCGTGATTCTGTAGTATCACGACGTTACGTAATCACGCAGCGGTTCGTGGTTGGAACCGTCGTGATAAATCTTTAGACCTAATTAATTTTTATCATATTTTCAGCTAGCCTCAGGAATTGCTAGCCATGCCCTCTGAAAACTAGCAAGCAGAAACATATCACAGATAATTATTGACAACTCAAAGTCATCATTTAACTCAAAATCAATTACAAAAGAATATTTCAAGTATATATTGTCGCTAGAGTTACAAATTGAATTACAACCAGTCAAAGTGAATTAAAATATTGAATCAATTGTTTCGAGGTCGTTCATCGGTGTCGACGGCGTGAAACTCTCTGGTGGTGTTAACTATGTCTGCCTTGATGAAGACGCAGAGCTCCCCTCGAACGTGCGTGACCTGGTCCATCTCGAGTGCATTTAACTCTATGTTCAAGCCCTGTTGCTAGAAGGAGTAAAGTAGTAAGCATATATATTTAAATTTATAATTAGGAAATAATTATTACGAGATTGACAAACCTGGGGATCGTGCATCCTAGAAGCAATCAATAGTTGCATATGATGGCATACGTAGAATGCGCATAGGTGATCTCGTTTTCTTGGCGGATCGCAAAAATAGAATTACATATATATGTACAGTCAGTTCGAGACGCGATATTACGGAGTATGATATATGATTATTGTGTTGTAGCGCGTACCGAAAATCACATCCTGTGAGTCAGTGTAGCGCTCGTTCCCTTGTATAAACCTCCATCGGCAACATAGCCGATGAACACCCTACATGATTCAAAAAGGTTATCCTTGTCCATTTCAAACGAAGGAAGACTACAATAGAGTTATGTGCGGAGGAAATGAACATACATGTCGAGTATTCCTTTAAGAAGGGTGAAGTCGTGATTTTTGTTGAGTAGAGAATCAAGGTACAATACCATATTCCTCTTTGGCACAAGAATCAGAAGAATCCAGTGGAACCTACTCATGTATGTCGCTATAGTCATAAACCTATATATGTTCAAACGAATTTTGTGTAGCAAGTAGTGAAGCACTTACTTCTGGTTATACGGCACCATTATGTACTCCTTGCCGTTCTGAGGAGCATGCATGTCCATATATCTTGCTCACCATCGAACAGGTAATCATCCAATGTACCGTAGAGGTAGTGTCAGAAGACTAGAAGCAAGGATACGTAAGGTAGAGGCAAATGAGATCCGGCTTTCTAACCATAATACCAAGCTTTGATAGCGGACCAACATACATAAATTAAGCAAGCGGTGAGCGAAGAAAATGATTAAAAGTCAATACTCAATACATGAGTAACTAAACTTATTTACCACCGTGTCATCTATCCACAATCTTATCGCATGCAATCACTCAAATGCTAAAACTAAGAATTCATGACCAAGCCATCGCTTCACATTACTGACTTAGGCTTGGAGGGACATAGTGAGGTGAATTATCACGACGGTTCTTTCGTGAGACCGAGACCGGAAGGGGAGAGGCGGCGTGGAGACCGAGAGTAGAAGGGGAGAGGCGCGCAAAGCAGGTGGCGGTGGAGACCGGAGAGTGCAAGGAGAGGCGGCAGCAGGAGGAAGGCGGCAACTCGACGTGTCCTGGATGATTGGCCTCGGCGTCGCCCTTCGGCCGACTGGACGACAATGCGTCGCCTAGTCGACGCCATGACAACCCTGGCCACCTCTTCGCCTCCCTTCGCCCGTTGGCTCATGTGGGGCCATCCCCCGACCGCCTCCTCACCTCCCTCCACCTGCAAGCCTGCATGGAACCCCTTCCCCGTCCGCCTCATACACCTCCTCACCTCCCTCCGCTCACCAGTCCGCACGGGACCCCTCCTCTAACCGCCTCCTCGCCTCCCTCCGTCGTCTCCATGGGTCACCATCGGAGTACTGGACCAAGCAGAAGCTACACCTTATAGTCCATGGTTGATTTTTGTTGAGTAGAGAATCAAGGTACAATACCATGTTCCTCTTTGGCACAAGAATCAGAAGAATCCAGTGGAACCTACTCGTGTATGTTGCTATAGTCATAAAACCTATGTTGAAACGTAATTTGTATAGCAAATATTGAAGCACTTACTTCTGGTTGTAGGGCACCATTATGTAGTCCTTGTCGTCCAGAGCAAGCAATCCCATTTTTATGTAATTCTCGATGTAGGATGCGTCTTGGTTGATTGTTTGCTCAGAGACCACGTGTGGGTCGAGGAAACCCACCGGGACTTTGATTCGACGGGCACATTTCATAATGTATCTGTACATAAGAAATGAGTTATGATATTTATCGGTATCACGTGAGTGTAGAAATTGATTGTACACACTTACAGTGTCCAGCATCGTAGAAGTGAGGCGTCGAGGGAAGTTAGGTTGTATAGGTCAAATAAGTCTTCGAAACCCACAACGAAGTGGCCAGGCTCGTGGCCAGACACGTTTGAGGTCCACAGTAGTGACGCCGTACTTGTCGACCTTCACGCCCTGCGGAAGTTTAACCCAATGACATCGAAACAGAGGGATCTTTAAAAGTACATAGTCGATCTCCCAAATCTCCTCTACGAACCCATAGTACGAGTTCAACCCGCGTGCCCCGCGGTATTGAACCCATCGTGAAATGCATCTATGCGAACACCTTTTTCTGGACAGTGCTCTTCCTATCTTGAGCTGCCGTATAAAACGTGTACCCATTTATGTCGTATCCTAGCCATGTCACAATTGTAAATTTTGGTCCTTTGGCCAACCATAGCAGCGTTTCATCACTTGATGACCTCCAAGTGAATCGCATCTTTAACCATTCGTTGAACCGACGGTTGTGCTCTCTCGTTATCCAAACCTCTGACCGGTCTGGATTATGTTGGCGTACCATGTCTTTGTGCTCGTCGATGTACGGGGACACTTGGGTCATGTGTTGCAAGACCGTGAAATGGGCATGCGTGTATGTATCTAGATCGGGAGTGATTGTTTTCCTCCCGATGGTCCCGATACCCTCCAGTCTCCCCTCGTGACGAGATAGAGGCACACCTATCGGTTCCACCTGAGCCATGTAGTCGACGCAGAACTCAATGACCTCTTCGGTTGCATAACCTTCCATGATACTGCCCTCCGACCGAGATCGATTCCGTATGTAGGACTTCAGAATTCCCATGTATCTCTCGAAAGGGTACATATGACGTAGGAATACAGGGCCGCATATCTTTATCTCTTTCACAAGGTGAATAATGAGATGGACCATGATATCAAAAAAATGATAGAGGAAAATACATCTCAAGATGACATAGAGTCGTCACCACCTTGGCCTGCAGAGCGTCGAGTCCTTCGGGATCGAAGACCTTCTGAGCAATTGAGTTAAATAAATAACACAGCCTAAAGATTGCAACTCGGACCTTATTTGGCAAGATACTCATAATTGCAACAGGAAGCATCTGTGTCATCAGCACATGACAATCATGAGACTTCATACCAATTAATTTCAAATCTTTCATGGAAACAAGTTTCTTAATATTGGCGGAGTAACCGGACAGAACTTTCACACCATACAAGCTTTGACACAGTTTATTTCTCTCGCCCTTGGACAAAGTGTAGCAAGCTGGGAGAAGGTACGTTCGTCCTTTATCGGTCTCTTTCGGTGCTAACTCGGTTCTTATGTTCATATCAACCAAGTCACGCCGTGCGTTAACACCATCTTTTGTTTTACCACTAATGTTCAGTAAGAGACCAATCTAGCTATCACATACATTCTTCTCCACGTGCATGACGTCGATGCAATGACGAACTTCTAAGTGCTCCCAATAAGGCAAGTCCCAAAAAATTGACCACTTCTTCCAGATGTTTTTCTGAGGGGTCATTAATTTACGTCCCTTTCCAAGCACAACATCGATATCATTAACCATATCATAGACCTCTTTCCCTCTAAAAGCCCTTGGAGTTGAACCATCCTCCTTATTTCCGTCGAATTGTTTCTTCATCTTGCGGTATGGGTGAATCCTGGGAAGGAACCTACGGTGACGCATATACACAGTTTTGTGCGAGTTGTTCAGCCATACATTCTCGATACCATCTAAGCAGTGCGGACAGGCTTTGACTCCTTTTGTACTGAACCCCGACAGGTTACTAAGGGCAGGAAAATCATTGATGGTGCAGAATAACATGACGCGTAAAGTGAAGTTCTCTCGTTTGTACGCATCCCATACTTGTACCCCTTCGCTCCAAAGTGTCACAAGATCTTCCAAAGAATAGTGCTAGGTACACATCAATATCGCTCCCAAGTTGCTTCGCCCTTGGATAAGTAGTGACATCAAAATGTATTTCCGCTTCATACACGTACCAAGGAGGAAGGTTGTACATACATAGATTCACGGGCAGTGCTATGTCTCACGCTCATGTTACCGAAAGGATTCATTCCATCCGTACTCAACCCTAACCTTATGTTCCTTGGTTCCGCACCAAACTCTTCAAGCTTCGATCAAGTTTCTCCACCGCGTAATCAGCAGGTGTCCGAGCTTCCCATCTTTCTTACGCCATCCGAAAGTGCCAATGCATCAATCTTTCCTCCTTTCGGTTCGCAAATAAACGCTTCAAATGTGGGATCACAGCGATATCACAACATCTTAGCAGAGGTCCTTGCTTCGCCTTAGCAAGATTCTTACGCTTGTATCGGATGCTTTGCACACGGGACATACATGCATGTCCGCATACTCTTTACGGTAGAGGATACAATCGCTCGACATGCATGTATTCTTTCTACTTCCATTCCCAATGGACAAATAACCTTCTTAGCTTGGTAGGTCGTCTTTGGGCAACACGCTTCTCCTAAGGATGTCACTAAGAGACCTAACAACGCCAGAAACTCTTGTCGGACCAACCATTGTTTGCCTTCAATTTCAGCAGTTCAAGCACGGTTGACAACCTTGTGTATTCCGGTTTGCAGCCAGGGAACAAAGGTTTTCCCGAGTCCTCCATTAAGTCCTCGAATTTACAAAACTCTCTCTCACCGTAGTTCCATTCTGCATCGCGTAGCATCTGATCCAGATTGTCATCATGCGACCTATCCTCATCAAAAGCACATTCCATACCCTGCATATCGTTGACTTCCTCGGCGATGTCGTCATTATCGACTTCCAGATAATCGCCTTCACCGTGACTGCTCTAACATGTATATCCTTTTTTGAAACCCCTTCGTATTAAGTGAGCTTCGATCTGCACCGGGTTGTTAAAAATTTTCATATTACCGCAATCAATGCATGGACAGTACACAAATTTTATCCCCTTCTTCAACATATCCTGCTCGGCGGCTCTTCTAAAAGCAAACACGCCATTAATATACTCTTCACTCACACGGTTCTCAATGTACATCCAGTTTCGGTCCATCTACACGTATACACACGTAACAGATTAATTAGTGTTAAATTATATTAATAAACCGCAAGTACCCTTCATAATGACCAAACACATTAGTGATTAGTCTAGAGCAAATATAAAGGGCTATAGATCGTTACACATTAGTGATTAGTCTAGAGTAAAAATAAAGGGTTACAGATCGTTACCCTTCTCTCTAAGGTGGCGCAATGTGGGAGGAGGCAACAGAGGTGCCGCAATGGGGGAGGAGGAGGCAGGGGTAATAGCTCAAAACGGGGGAGGAGGCAGCAGCAGCAGCAGGGTGGCGGCACGTCAAATGGAATGGAAAGGGGGCCTGTCGGGAGCATCTACTTTTAGTGCTTAGAGATCACGCACGGTTCTTGTAAAGAACCGTCTGTGATAGGCATGTGTCTGACCGTCTGTGATACTTATTTATCACAGACGGTTAACGAAGAACCGTCTGTGATAATTTTATCACAGACGGTTCCAAAAACTGTCTGTGATGGGGTGTCTAGTATAGCATGTTTTGTAGTAGTGGTTTTAATTTCAACCAGAGGCAAAATTGAAGTCACTCTGATGGATGTGCCCATCTATGAGCAAGCTTATTAGCTGAGATACAATGTCAAGTAGTCTTCTAGATGTATGTTTCTACTCTATTGTTCTTGAACGCATGGCAATATCTAACTGAGTTTTTTATTATCGGCAAACGGCAAGTAAATTTATGGGACAGTTTCCGAAAAGGAAAGTGGCAAATAATGGTAGTAATGACGAGAATTCACCTACTTTTTGTAGGCCGTTGAGGCTGGATGTTGTATCTTGATAATGCCGACCATCTTTTGTATGTAGTTTGGTTTTTTCAGAGCGGGTTTCTTGCTTTTAGTAAGCACTTTCATCACTACTTTGTTATCATTGTACATTGTCATCAGTTATGCTGAATTTTTTGTGATAAAAATTGCCGAACATGATACTATTTAGTACAATATCGTTTGAAAATTATATGTGTGGTTCTATGTAGGGTGAAGTGGTGAACACTGGTCATTTTCGTTCTAGCTCCGCATTTATCCGTGAAACATGATCACCAATCAATACATGCGCCGATTCATAAATCAAAAGTGTCGCACATAATGATATAAGATCGGAGATGTTTAGATTGATATCATAAACATAAATAGAGAGAGTTTCACAAACAACTCATATACGTACTTGCCAATTAATATAAATGATATTTCATTTAAAGAATAAAATAACATATTGTTCAAAAGTTCATAAACATATAAGCGATATCATCATCTCTATTATTATTTTTGGAGGCATATCACTGACATATACGTAGTTAACAACCTACCACGTAGAAATTTATGTCGATGATTTGGTCGGTGGCTGGGTTTAAAATCTGCATGGATGCCTGACATGTGCATGCACCGCATAAACTATAGTTACCTTACCCTTTTGTTTTGCCCTCTCCTTTTGTCTCTGTACTTTGGAGCGAGGAGCGAGAGATCAGAATAATATTAGGGAAAACCAGCGCACAAGATTCGACGAAACACGAAGCAATCTTTCGCCTCCTCCGCAACCACATGGTTCACCTAACAAGGGCTAGTTTAACTAATTGACTCTGCAAGTGACTCACTTTTTCAGGTGCGCAGTGGCTGGGGAGCAGCCACCTTGCACATACAGTAGATGAAAAACAGCATGGAAAAATCAACTAATTCAAAGAGAGACAGAGAGAGAGTGCATATATATATATATATATATATATATATATATATGCATTGGTCCTTAATTACGGCACCCCGGCATCATTGCTTGGAGATCCCGTTTTAGGTGTCTTTGTGCATGCGTACGTGTTGAGGCCTGTTGGATCAGAGAATCTTGCGACATGATTGGTTGCACTAGCAATCCTCCTTCCAGTTGCATATGTGCAACATAATTAGCCTGGAAATTAATACATGTAATCCAATTTTATTAGCATGCATGCGTGCGTGGACATGGTAGTCTAGCTACCTTGTCCGAGTTGAATGATAGAAGCGTAGGCACTTGCACGCACGCACGCACGCACAACTATAAGCTAGATGTGTATGCATGCTGATGTGTGCGTCGTCATTGCATGCATGATCAGTCTAGCTACTGTGGCTAGAGGTACCCATCTCAAGCCACGTACACAGATGCCTGCATCAAGGCGGGCGGAGACCATGCTGATTGGCTCAAAGTTGCAGGTCGAACACGAACGATATACGTTCCGAGTGTGTACCATGGAATTAGTTGCCCGCGAATGAGATGCTTAATTAGTTACGTTACGTGGTGCGTTGGCATGTGTCGTCCGACCATCCGTGAGTGAGGGTGCAGATTATTGGGGGGGTGGGTATATGATTACTAGCTAGCTAGCTAGCCAACTAGTAGCTAGTATATATATGGTACTAGCAAAGAATCTACGTACACCATTTTCCCATCGATCATGCATGCATGCATGCACATTTAGTCATTTCTTAATTAATTCCTTGGGGATCAGAAGTACTCTCCCTCGCATGCGTGTATGCAATCCGGCCGGCCACCTTCTTCCTCTCGGAATTAATCCTTTGACGCGCAGAATCCTTATCCTTTCCTCTCCGGCGGCCTGTCTCGTGTCTATAGCTACGAGCTTTGCCTTTCTTTTCCTAGCTGCCTGCATGCATGCACACCTCATCACTCATGCACACTGCGGCGTTGCATGCATGCTAAAGAGAACGGGAATGGAGATAGCGAAACAAAATTAGCGATCCCATGTAAAATCCCCTTAATTTCGGACAACTCTGGCAATTTTCTTCTATCTATACTTCTAACTGGCTGATTAGATCCTTAATCCAAAGCATTTTATCGGTTGGTATTGGATTCTTTTAATCTTTCTTTACTTCTCCTTTTCCTTTGCATGCCTCCTGCTATATATACTCGGGAATCAGCATACATATGCTGAACACGTAGGGCATGACAATGGTATAAATCCAGCCTAAAACCTCATCTGAATCTAAATGATTGGTGCTAGTTACTCGTTAAGAGATATGTTCTTTTCGACAATTAGAGGGAAACTAGGGGATATATTCTTCAGGATCATATCTCACTTTCGTTACTTTTGCTAATTTTACATTAAAGAAGTATATATCGTATCATCACCTGGACGCCAATCTAGTTATTGTGCGTGCCGATAGAGCTTCCTTGTGAAATTTCATAATATCTGTTAATACAATTTCAGGGCCATATATATACATACATATAAGTGAGTGTCTACAAAAAATAATTTGAAGTGTCAGCTTGCATGCCTTCTTGAACAAAAAGGTTGCCGGCCTTTCCAAGATGGGAAAGATGGGCAAAAAGCTACTACAAGACTAGTGTCAGTCTGGCTTCCTGAACACGCTGTCAAATGACCATTGGCATGCATGCAAACTAACTAATCATGGCCCAAATCTTCCAAACTTCTTTTGTATCCATGTAAACTATATAAAAACACGGCGAGAATATTTTCTTAACGGTTCAAGAATATGTAATATCGGCTTTGGCCACTTGCCAATAGCACATTTTGATTGAAAACCGAAAAAAAAAAAGTGCTTTAGCATAGATTACCCCGGGCCTCTTTACGCAGATCGTCTTATATTTGTTCCTTAGTACGGTTCGCGCTCTGTATCTAGCTCTCTAGACTCTAGGATCGAAACTACCTTGGAATTTTTGAATAAAGGAAGCACTGATTGATCAAATCAATTCAAAAGCTGAACAAAAGCTCAGCGGCAAATCGAGGCTTTGGGTAGAGACGTAGAGCATGTACATATACCAGCACAGGGAGGGCCGCACAACGAGTTCTCCGGTGGCGAGGGTTGGCCGGCGGTGAGAATTCGGCGGCAATTAACAGCATTGCAGGGGCCGTCAGTCTTGATCATATGTGTGCTTCTTGAAGTGCTTAAGGCAAAGGCGCCCCAAACAGGCGTTCAGTCCGTCCAACACAAATGGCTAGGTCCAAGGTGAGATGGGTAAAGTGCATCGCATACCTAGCTAGCATTTCAGCAAAAGTATAGGATACCACAACATGAGTACAAGTAAAAATTGATCTGCCCACAAAACATATTTAAAAAATGTCCAAACGACTACCGTTAGAAAACTCTTTTCTTTTAGCAATAATGAACATATACAGAAAAACTATGTCAAAGTAGGCCGGGGTGATAACATAAGCTACAGAATGTGCATGCCTACCGTACGTACAAAAGCTAATTAAGATAGGTCTGGCATCTACTAGGATCCTAGCACTTCAATCGAACTTTAGTCCACTTTCATTTAAAAACAAAGCTAGATATCAAGATTTGGTGCAACAAAAGAGTTACATTTTTTATCTTCACCTAAGTAAAGATAGGTTTTTGCCATACATATGGTGCATTCAAGATGGGGTCGCAACTTTTAGAAAAAGGGGAAGACGGGGTCGCAACTTGCTGATAGTACTGCTAGTGCTGGATTATACAGGCAGAGAAGACAGAAAGACGGGGTCGCAACTTGCTGATACTACTAGTGCTGGATTATACAGGCAGGGAATTAAGACAAACTTTGCTGTATGCATGCAGCAAAATGCGGCTGAATGGATGATGGTTTGGTGGCCACGCAACTGGAGCCAGTGCGAGGCTTATCTCTGCCGTTGGATGGCCCCATCCGATCCAACCAGCTCAGCCTGGACTGATCATATATGCATTGTTGTTCTCTTGCATTTCATTCGAAGCAGGGAAAAAACATCTCTGTGGCTGTGCTACGATGTCAAAACAATGAACTCTACTTATCATCTAAGTCCATCGAGCCTTCAGCTACACACACAAACTATAACTAAAATGCATATTCCTTATTTCTGCTAATTTTATGAATACAGATCAATCAATGAATTGGATCATATCAATACTCGTCTTCAAAAAAAGAAAAATCATATCAACACTAGTGTAGTGAGAGTTGCATTATTTGTAACATCCACCCAAATTCTATGCACACACATTCCGAACCCTCTGATTAATGTGATCTAACTGCTACTACTCATTCAATATGCAGTCATCCACAGCCAATTCAAGCTATTGATCTTCGCAATCCAAAGGCCTAGGTTCAAACTAAATTTTGCCAATAATTATTGCTAAAAATTTGTTAGACCGGACAGACGACTAGAAGGGGGTTGAATAGGCGCCACCCAATTAACGGTCTCTTTAAAATCTTTTACCTTAAGTAGTTCAAAGTCCTTTCACTCCAATAGTCATGTGAAGCCACTACTACAAAAGAGGCTATAGCAGACGGCCCATCACTGCACGGTTCCTTTGGAACCGTGCGTGTTGGGTCCGTCTGGCTATCTTTGTCGCAGCGGGCCCATCACTGACGGTTTCAAATAGAACCGCTCGTGATGGGCATTATCACGCACGGTTCTCAAATAGAACCGCTCAGGATGTTCCTGACGGTTCTATTTGAGAACTGCTCGTGATATCCTGACGGTTTCGAAATAGAACCGCTCAGGATGTTACATGACGGTTCTATTTTCGTAACTGCTCGTGATATTGCCCATCACGAGCGGTTTGCTCAAATAGAACCGCTGCAGTGATTTCTCGTGCTTCATATAAATTGAGCCGAGACATCCCTCTGCCGCATCGCTACTGTGTCTACCACTTCCCTTCCCGCCCTAGCTCCTCACTGCGCTGTATACCGCTCAGCGCCACTTCCTGCCCTAGCTCCTCCAACTCGCGCCACTTCCTCGCCCTAGCTCCTCATGCTGCTGTGTCTACCGCTCCAGCGCCACTTCCGCCCTAGCTCCTCCAACTCGCGCCACTTCCGCCCCTAGCTCCTCATCTGTTTGTGTCTACCGCTCCAGCGCCACTTCTCGCCCTAGCTCCTCCACCCCGCGGCTCCTCCTCTAATCTTGGTATGAGCACATGATCTTGCACCGTCAATGTTGGAATAAATAATATTAGCCACGCAAATCTTAGTTTTGAAACCTTATAACTAATGAACTAAAATTTGACTTAGGAGTGGTAACTTTATAAAATTGAATTAGGTCTAATAATCACTAAAATTTGAGTTAGGATAATTAATTGGCTTAAAAATAAAATTTACACACGGTTCACGAAGCGGTGGGATTTGGGTCAAGCAATATTGCATTTACTGGTTCCGTATTTTAGGTTAATAAGTGTTGTATGAGGTGATGCCTATATTTGGGTTGCATGATTGTTCAATTGAGATAGATATCGTGTTTAGAGGTAGGGATCATGGTTGTGGCCGAGGCATGGCTACGCTATGCCACCGCTGTGTGGTACATAACTAGTGAAGAGTTTTCTTTCAATAACCTTAGATACAAATGTTGGAGAATGAGTTTATATTGCACATTTTCGCTTGCTATAAATTAATCGCTAATCAATTTGACACTAATTTGTTACATGCGTATTGTAGATGGATCGAATCGGATGTACGGTGTGAACCGTGTGAGTCAAGATTACATTAATGGCGTGGTTGCTTTTAGAAGAGCCACCGAAAGGTGATATGTTGAAGAAGGGATAAATTTTATGTCTCGTCCGTGCATTGATTGCGTAATCAAGATGTTTAACAACGCGCGCAGATCAAGCGCACTTGATTCAAGGGGTTTCAAAAAGGGTATACATGTTGGACCACCACGGTGAAGAGCAGATTATACCGAAGTTAATAATGACGACATCGCCGAGGAAGTCAACGATTTGCGGATGTGGATCGTGCTTTTGATGAGGATAGGGGCACGATGACAACTGGATCGGATGCTACGCGATGCGTAAGAGAACTACGATGATGGCGCGTCACTTTCCCAAACCCGGCGGACCAGGAAGTGTCCCAACGTGTGGTAAATATGTCGAACTACCTACTTGTTTACAAGTCCATAACTTAATAGTGACTATAATAACATGATGACCTCTTGCAGCGTGAATTGATTGCCCAAACTTCCGAAGGCTCCTTCCAAGAACACAGGAGAAGGATATACTATCTACGGCCCTAGGAAACAAGGAGCACCCGGTCGCACGCGAGGCAAGGGGTTAACGCACCTTGGGTACATGGATTCATGACGACTACTTCATGTATAGAAGTAGGAAGAGATCCAAGGCCGAGTACGACAATCAGGTTGGACCTGCTTAAGGCAGAATTTCAAGGACAGATAGCAAGTTTGCAGGATCAACTGAATCAAGTACTCCGCAACGATGCCGCAAGCCGCCCGCTATTGCGGGAACCGGTCCTCCTCGACATCGGAGTAGTGTCGCGCCCACGCATAATTTTGAACGTGATTTACGACCAATTACCGATAGACCGCATCAAGGTAATGTACATCTATGGAATGCACCAAAGATAGACCTATAGGACGCCTTAGCTAATTGCGATCGCTTTGTAGGAGCCGACGGCCGCAAGCTCCAATCGAGGTTAGTTGGGTCCATTCCTATTGAGGTGGGCGGGGATGGTGCATCCATACCAGAAGGAGCGATGCAAAGACGGTGTCGGTGGCGCATGGTTACGCAAGGGTGGAGGTGGACATGGTACATCAACATTTCATGGCCGCCTCATTGGACATTCGCCCAACGAAGAGATCACAACACTAGGGGATGCCGTACGTTTTATCCAAATGGCCCAAGAAGGACATCGCCCCGACCCAGAAGGCCGCAATCTCGACAGACCATTCCTCTCCAACGGAACCCTCCATGACTCCACCTCATATTTCTCCTCGAAGTCCACCTCATCGCTTCCCGTGGAGAAGACAGAAGGAACAACAAAAGCGTGCATATCAGATCGGTTCCCGAGTCGTCTCGCAGAAGACGCCGCCAATCGTGAAGGCCAAATCGACATCGACGAACATTAAGCCGCCTTCCAAGTCCCGTAGCACGGAAGTACTCCATCGGAAAACCGTTGTGCCCTAACGCACAATTAGCCCACGCTGGATTTGCTTGTCGCTATGCATGCTCGGTACTTGCGAATACCGCAAAGAAGGGTGCGACATCGAATCACCGTCGCATACAAGGATGAGCATTTCTTCAACGGGCCGCAACTTCGTGGTGGGCTTCAACGACTTATTCAACCTATTCAATCTCGAAGCCCTCGACGCCGCTTCTACGATGTTGACATCGTAAGTGTGTACAATCAAGTTCTACATTCATGTAATACCGATAAATATCACAACTCATTGCTTATGTATAGATACATGATGAAAATGCCCGAAGGGCGAGAACCGTGGGTTTCCTCGACCCACACGTGGTATCTATGCAAACCATCCAAGCGAGACGCGACCTTCGCCGAGAACTATATAACGACGGCATTGCTTCTTCAGAATCGCAAGGACTACATACTGGTGCCCTACAACCAGGGGTAAGTGCTTCACTATTTGCTATTCAAATTTCATTTGTACTTAGGTTTAATAGTTATAGCGACATACATGAGTAGGTACCACTGGATCCTTTTAGTCATTATACCCAAGAGGAACACTGTGATATATCTTGATTCCTAGTCAGAAACGATCACGACTCCAAAGCATTCTGCAAGCAATACTCGACAAGTATGATCATTTCCTTCATACATAACTCTATTGTAGTCTTCCTTCGTTTGAAATGCCCGAGGATAACTTTTTCAATTTTGGAGTTCGTTCAACACCTATGTTAGCCAACAAGGAAGATACAGTGGATCCAGCGCCCAACTAACACACAGGACGAAATTTCCGGTATGCGCTACAACACAATAATCCTATATATATCATACTTCATAAAAATGTGTCTTCAACTGACTATACGTACATATGTAATTCTATTTTTGCAGTGCCGCCAGCAAAAAAATGATGAGCTATGTGCATTCTACGTTTGCCATCATATGCAGCAAATCATTAGTGCTAAGATGAAGAATCCGGAGGTTTGTCAATCTCGAAATAATTTTTTTGTAATTGTAAATTCAAATATATATCCTTACCATTTTTTCTTGACCTAGCGGCAGGGTTTGATAATAGATTTACATGGACTCGTTGCGCAAGAGCTCATGAAGTTCGAGGGCAACTATGCAATTTTATCATGACGTAAATAGTTAACAAAGGAGAGTTTCACTCCATCGCCGATCCAGAGATTCACGCAAACAATTGACTTAATTGTAATCCAATTGTACAACTATAGCAAAAATACTTCAACAAATTCGATCTTTATTAATTTATTTATTAATTTATTTTGAGTAATGGTCAATTTGAGTTGTCAACAATTGATTATCTGCGATGTATCATTTTTTGTACATGCTTGTTTTCGAGGGCATGGCTAGCAATTTCGAGGTCGCCAAAAAGAGTAAACAATGTAGCTAGGGTCGCCAATTACACGACGGTTTTATGTTGAAACCAATGCGTGAAGGCTATTACCACGACGGTTTCAACATAAAACCGTCGTGATAACCACTTATCACAGACGGTTTACTTTAGAAAACCGCTCGTGATAAGTGGTTATCACAGACGGTTTTATTTAAAAACCGTCAGTGATAACCACTTATCACTGACGGTTTTATTTAAAACCGCTCGTGATAAGTGTTATCACGACGGTTTTGAACCGTCGTGGTAACCGCTGTTATCACGACGAATAAATATAGGCGGTTCGAAACCGCTGCGTGATGACGATTCCAACCGCTCGTGATGACGTGTTCTGTAGTAGTGAGCTATTAAGATCAGGGAGAATCATTCAAACAAGAACATGACAAGAAGATCAAGACTCGCCAAAATCCCCACTGCACCGATCAGATCGGATGAACAATAGCGGTTCAGATGGGGTGAACAGTAAAATTAGGGCATAACTGAATTTCAGCATGATTACAAAATCACAGATTGATCCAACTTTTGATCCACAACCCCAAACTTTATGAAATTGAAACACACCTTCTCTACAATGTGAGGAACATATTTCAATCAAAGATCTTGAAGATCATTGTCAAAGTTCTCACCTTTTTTCCTTTTGAGTGAAGGTTCCACCAAAACCGGGCCAAATACGAAAATGATGATTAAGAAGAGCTCGTGGGAGGAATCAATCCAAGATAGCTAAGAATTGTTTCTCAGAAGTCCTAGCACCCTCAATCACAGCAAGAATCAAGCCAAAATACATCAAGAGCAAAACTCAAAAAATACCATTTGTTCCACCAAAATCGGGCAAACTCAAGAACTTGCAATAGAGAGTACCTAGATAGATGATATTTAGAGAGAAAACCCTAATGAGCACCCGTTAAGCCAACACATAAACGAATCTCACTCACACACTTTTCTCAAAGATATGTCTTCATGTTTAGCTCCATTATGCCAAATCACTACTACAGAAAAGGTCTTCATAGACAGTTCAAAAATTTCATCATAGACGGTTTCGTGAGCCGTATGAGTTTATGGGTCAGTCAATACATGAGGTCATCACAGATGGTTTTCGAACCGTCTCTGATGTATACTATCACAAACGGTTTGTAGATAAATCGCCTGTGATAGTTGACTATCACAGGCGGTTTGTAGATAAAATCGTATGTGATGATATTTCTCTATAAAGTCTCCAAGCAATGGTTGCGTATGGTAGTCCCTTGTTTGCTAACTTGAGGCCTGAATTCAGCCTAGTTAGCTCGCTCATTGGACATTCATATCCTAAACGTTCAGGTGAACCATGACCAAATTTATCGAACATGACACACTGGAGTGTGTGATTTGCTTCATGTTAATCGTCATAGCAGCCATGCTTCTTGAACTCACAGGCTCGATGAGGCCTACCTCATTGAGCCTGCAAGTTCAAGAAGTATGGCTGCCACGAGAGCGCGTGGACAACCAATTGGTATGAAGCAAATAACACACTCCAGTGTGTCAGGTTCAATGAGATAGGTCATAGTTTCTCCTGCACGTTTAGGATGAACACCCAAGGAGCGAGCTAGCTAGCTGAATTCAGGCATCGGGTTAACTAACAAGGGACTACGAGCTATATATATATATATATATATATAGAGAGAGAGAGAGAGAGAGAGAGAGAAGAGATCAGAAATGAAATGGTAGGATATACCTGAGATGCAAGGGAGGAGAACTTGACCGGTGACCAGCATGAGCACGGTTACATAGACAAAGGTGAAATAAATTTTCAAAAAACCTGAAAACTGAAGCTGTCAATTCAAAAAATTCTATCACGTAAACCAGAATACTATGCAAGCAAGAGATGATAGATCGTTACCACCAGACGCGCAGTGCAGCAGAAGAAGAGTTGGAGCAGCCTGATCCAACGTAGCGCGTCAATGAAGCGGTCGAAGTTGATCGTCCTTGGTGGCGATCGTCTCCTCCAGCAACCAATCAAGTTCCTTGCCAAGGTCGTAGATCGTTCTCTAGCACAACAGCAACCGCAGTAGCGCCTCTACGGCATCCACACGTCCAGGAAAGGAACACCGTGCGCTGGTTCGCTAGCACCAATTCACATGGTATGGCTCTCAGGAAGATGGCGGCTAGAGTTTTGGCAGAGCAACTCATGTCACGTCTATCGTGTGTCTCCCTCAGCCGCATGCATCTCCTTATATAGAGCTTATGATGGATACTATCCAAACACGTTTATTACAACCAGGTAAGTGTGTGAGCGTTAGGTTCATGCGTAGTTGGTTGTGATTCGGAAATCTTTTCCAATCACGAGTCGTTAGCGGTTCCTAGCAGGACATAACAATTCCCGAATACACACAAATAATATCGGACGAATCTTTATGCAATATGATCTACGAGTATGTTCTCATCACATACGACTAGCTCGTATCTCTATACGACTAGTTCTTATTTAGTCTCGACCAGTTCGTAATTCCTTACGACCAGGTTACGACCAGTCAATGATCATGTTCTTACGACCAGCTCGTATCTCCATACGTCTAGTTCGTATATGATCGAACTGAACAACCTGCTCATGTATACTCTCTTTGTCTCAAGATATCTGGTTGAACTCTAGGTGAGATATAATGTCATCCATGGATTGTTCACTACTTTCTCGATCAAGTGTCAGATAACTTCACGTGGTCGAACTCTTCGACCACTAGTAGTATGACCATGCACTTTCTTCATCCGACCACATCGAGAGGTTCAGAGATATCTCTCCTGTTATGTTAGGATGAGCAAATCCCATATCCGATCAATCACATTTCTCTGCATATTTTATAGCATACCTGAAAGCTGCTTTTATAACTACCCAGTTACAGGGTAGCGTTTGGTAACCCCAAAGTGTACTCTTACACATGTAGAAAATCATGCTGATCTCAGGTCTAAGGATTATACATCATTATTGCTTGAGGCCAACTGATGACACATAAAATTATAACAATCTCAGCAGTGTCTCAAGGTGGGTCAATCCAACACCATGTTCTCTAACATGTGTTCACATTATTGATTTGATACCTTTATATTCATGACCGGTGAAATATGGTTATCAATCAATACATGTGTTGGTCAATAGAGTCACTAGTGTTTCGATCAGTGATATCCGCCTAGGGATACAATTAGAATGACATCATATAAGTTAAAGAGCTTCACTAGTAAGTCACATACTTGTTAATCTTTATTAATAATGATTCATTCAAGGAATAGAATAAAATTTATTCAATAACTCATAAACATGGACGTGATACAATCATCTCTATGATTGCCTATAGGGCATATCACCAACAGATCATTCTTATAAAACAAGAAGTAGCGTCGGCGCGTGAGACGAAGAAACACATCATGCGGGAGCCGAAGCATTGCACATATCACAGACACTTCCAACCACAAACCGTCTGTGTACTTAGTAATATCACAGATGGTTTTGTTAAGAACCGTCGATGATACTTCACATACCGATTTCAATATGAATCATTTGTGATATTTAGTAATATCATAGACGGTTCTTGTTCAGAACCGTTTGTAATACTTCACAGACGGTTTTTAACGCAAACGGTAACACAGACGGTCGTTAAACCAAAACCGTTTGCGATTGTATTTAATACTAACGGTTTTGGTCAACCATTTGTGATAGGATATCCAGTATTAGCCTTTTTGTAGTAGTATTATTATGGTATATTGGGCTGTTGGCATTGCACCTAACTCAAAAACCCGCTTTGCCGATTTTTTTTCAAGGAACTTATGCATTCCAAACCCTTGCTATACATGAGGCGCATATCTTGAGGAGCTTTTCCATGTTGTGACCACTTAACATGCACAAGCCGGCTCAATATCAGAAGAATACGGCCCAACCAGCAGCTAGCTAGTGCAGACATGCGTGAAACACTGCGTTGGCAGGGACCCAAGTTGCTTGGTTTGGTACATCTGCTCTGTTGATAAACATTGGACAGAAGGCATGGTGAAAGTCTGAAAGATGCATGTGATGGATAATTGGATAGTACTTTTTATCAACAGACCAGATATATACCGGCCACTGGTAATCAATCAAGAAGCGAAAGGCAGGCAGCTGCTGCCTCTGAAACGGATCGAAAGCTGCATGCGAGGCCCGTACAAATCGACCAGGCACATAACGGCCACGTGGCGAGGGAGAAAATGGTGTAGGCCAAATCTTAGCCATTCGCGCGTCTCTTTATCCGGGAGAGAATAGGGATATTAGATAAGGTGAGATAAGTAATATAGCACGCAGCGACCAGATCGACTGTACCGAGGTAGGCGTCCAATTGGGCCGGCCGATTCCATGGTTGGCTCGCTTTGAATCTCTGCAGAGCAATCGAGAACCTCGGCGATGCACTAGGCTGCGCGGGTGTCTGTCTGACCCAGAGACACGGCAGAGGGCACCGCCTGGGAGACACGGAGACCGGCAGTTCGTGCCTCTCTTGCACAGAACCCAAGATACTACGCGAAAAGAAGATAAAAACGGATTAAAAATTTTCAAACTATTTGAAATATTATTTGAAACTTTTTAAAAAATATATTTTTTAGATTTGTTTAATTCTTATTTTTTTACCTCGCACTCGCACCTTCAAATATATTATCACCTGTAACAGAAAAAAAAAATCATATTTTTTCACATGAAATCATGACACAACACAACACACGCAGCTTCAAATATGGGTGTCAACCGTCGCTGTCGCTACCCTTCGCAGCCATCGGTGGCTTGATGAGTCGATGGACGATGCATGTGAAACACTTTTTGACAACACGCCAGCGGGCAGTAGTACACCGTGTCTGGTGACGATGTACTGCCTACCGTCGGGTCATCAAATAGTATTTCACATGCACCGTCCATCGACTCACCGATGGCTGCGAAGGCTGGCGATGACGACATTTGACACTCATGTTTGAAGTTGTATGAGCAGTGCTGCGCCGTGATTTTATGTGAAAAAAATTATGATTTTTTTTAGTGCATGTGATAATACATTTGAAGTTGCAAGTGCGGGGTAAAAAAACAAGAAATAATTTAAAGTTGCAAATAGTGGCGAATAATCAAATAGTATAAGAAAAAAAATTTAATTCATTTTTTTTATTTTCCTAGTGCCTCTCTTGGAGTCTCGTATTTTCCGTGCCAGGGAGGCATGGACTCCCGCCCTCTGTATCTTCACGGCACGGCGGTGTCCTCTGTCGTACATGCCTTGGGTCGGACTCGGCCTGATCCATGCTACAAAGGCTCGGAATTCACACGTAACGCACGGCGGAAAGTCCGTCCCGTGAGGAATGGTGGAAAGTGCTATTTTTTGTATTGTTATAGGGAGGTGACAAAAATTGTTATTTGTGCCGTGAATACTGCATGCCATACGACAAAAAAAAACTCGAGAAAAAGACAGAGAAAAGAAGAGTTGGCTTTGGCGAAGTGCATGCACTCCCTCTCGCTGTCGGTCTCGAGTATCATCAAAGACAGGCCATAGCTAAAGCGGATCGAGCCTCCGGGTCGCAACCAAAAGCGGCCGAAACTCGTCATCGGCCGGGCAAATCCTGCGTAGATAGCAAATCGTGACCAAATAAGACCGGCACACGCAGTGCCAGAGAAGGAAAAAAAAAACTCGAGAAAAAGACAAAGAAAAGAAGAGTTGGCTTCGGCGAAGTGCATGCACTACCTCTCGCTGTCGGTCTCGAGTATCATCAAGCCAGACCATAGCTAGAGCCGATCGAACTCCAAGTCAAGTCCACGTGCCAGATGCGCTCCAAATGCGCGCATGTATCCGATCCGAACGTCGCGGTCGCCAAATGCGCCCGGCCTCCAGATGCGTCCACTCCGTCCGTTCCGTTCCACCTCGAAGTTTCCACGCGATGCAGTGCAAATGAGCCAGCGCCACCCCCCACCCCAATTGAGCGGCAGCGACCACCACCCCACCATCCACACTGCTTTATTCTCTTACGCGCGCACGGCCGAAATTTCACGGATTACCGGCGGCAGCCGGTAGAAATTTAAACCGTCGGTAAAATTTCAGTTTTCATAAAATTTATCTAAAAAATCGAATTTGTATGAATTATGTTTGACTTTTTTTTAATTTAAAATTTGAAAATTTCGATCGAAAATTGACCAAAATTTCCGGTTTTCGCCGGTAACCGGGCTTACCGGTCTCCTCCGGTAAAAATTTAAAACCGAAAAATTTTTCACGGCAAACGGAAAGAAGGCACGTCGATTTATTCGCGTATATTCCTCCGCGCCGACGTGCGCTGAATACCGATCGGAGCATGGGACGGTTGGTCGCGTGCGTCTGTCCGGGTCGGTCCCGTGCGTGCGTGCGCGTCACGGAAATATCATTCGGAATACGATTGGCTCGTTCACTGCCAGCGACCGACGCATGTACGCAGGCGATGGCAACATCTGCCGTCATCAGAGGGAATATATGCCCAGCCATGTGACGATTGGTTTCATTTCTGTGTTGGTTTCATTTCTTGGATGATTCTCGGCAGACCAGGCCTGCTATGCAATGCGAATTGTTGGCGTATCCTCGATCGATCTATCTATCAGGTTGGCCGGTCCAATGGAGTATACAATCCGAATTGTGTGCGATAAAATCCCAATGTGAACGCGCTCTGATTCCCGGTCTCTCCCATACGATACGATCTTCCGTGCTCGGAGCTGAACTCTGTTCGATAATGTGATTGATTATTGGTCGTTTTTGCCGTGTTAATTGCCGGAGGGAATCGGAATCCGTGGTGATCTTGTGACTTTATATGTATCTGAGTGAGCTTTCGACGGAACAAACCAGCGGATGCCGGCCGCTTTCGTCCAAAGAACCATATGTATTATGCTTCCTTTAATTATATGATTCCCAAATGAGTGATCGATGCAAAACAAAATATCCACGAGCATGAAGGCCCGTATGGGCTTAGAGTAAACAAAAAGATGGGGTAAAATACTCGCAGTCACAAGTGTATATATTTGTGAACTAAAAGATCATACTCCTGGGCTGTTAAAGTGTCACTATAAAGGAACTGGCCCAATGAATGATGGATGACCTTCACCCTGATCAACTTGACAACCCAGGGCAAATGCTGTTTAAGTGTTCTGTTTTTTTAGAACGATCATGTTTGATCAACCGACTTTCGGACACCAGTTTGCAGCAGAGGCTACGACAGAGCTCGTACTGGAAAGCGCTCAACACCCTGCTGTTTCTTGCACTCTGAACTGTTGAGCTTGCTCTCACCTATTCACACATCATCTCCTGCTGTCCCTGTGCACATCCACTTCTAAAGGTGACATGTTCATAACCCCCAATCAAATTATTAATATTTTTCAGTAAAAAAAAAACCACACCAGTAATTTTCTTCAGCAAATTTACCGTTTGTTTTTTCTTGTTCTGGTTCGAGGGGACGAATGCGGCCAAAGCCTATTTAGTCGCCAGCCGAGCACCCAAAAATTCAGTTCACAAGCTTGTTGAACTCTAGATTCAAGCCCATTTGTTCCGTTTATCTCGCACGACCTCACATAAGAACATTTCATCCATTACTGGCTCCAATGGCCCAGGATCCCCAAATCCATGGATTGTTCATCATCAGCCCAATTTATCACCAAAATTATATAACGCTGAACTGAACTTTCTTTGTGAAATATTGGGCATCTGGTGCCGCACTGCCGCATGTTTGGTTACCTCAAGTTACCTTCATACCGTTGAGTAACTTAATGAAGAAAATCTGATCAACATGAACAATTCTTTCATCTGGCAAAATTTGCGTGACTTCACGACGAGTGACAGACAGAGGCTCTGATTAAAAGAAACATGGAAATTGTCTTACTAAATTTTGACAGTTCGGCGGGATCCAATACGTAAAAGCATACTCTCGTAGGATGTTGGGTTTCTTACGGATTTTTTTTATAGGAATCCTGCGTTAAATGACATGCAATACTTGAGCCCCAGATCTTTCACCTGTGGTCCTTGCGCTCTTGCGTATATTTCTATTGTCGCTAGGGGGCTGTTTGGCTTTAAGCCAATGTATGACAAAATTTGGGTTATCAAATTTTGGTAAGTTTGACCAAATTTGACATTCATTTAGTTTGTTACCAATGTGTTACCAAACTTTGATAATATTTCTTTTTCATTGGAATTTTTGTTCATTTTATTGTCAGTTTGGTCAAAACTTGGGTCAGGAACTTCTCGACCAAACTTTGTAGTGCCAAAATTTGGCAGCACACATCGGTAAAGTTCGGATGGGTAACGAACCAAACAACCCCCTAATCCTCAGCACTGGGAAGACAACAAGCTGCAAATGGAGTGGGCTGGCTTGGCCTGCAGCAAGCTGGACTGAGTTTTTGGTTGATATTGCGTTGTTGACGCGCTCAATAGATATTCTAGCTCCTTCTCCACGTCAAAGTCAAAAATAGCACCACGGAGCCGGCGGTAGGCGACACGTCGCCGAGTCCCTATGCCAGGGGCACAATCTCGTCGCGTCTGTGCGCCCCTGGGTCGATCTCGCCGACTTCGTGCACCCCGGGAGTGGCGACGCCTTGTGTCCGTGTGGGCCAGGAACCAACACCGTGTTCACATCGCAGCCGCATGCACAAAAAACCAATGAATCGGATTCCATCTCGTCCCGTCGTTTCGTAGTCGTCGAAAATCCTTCGTTCGCGTGCCTACAAAACCCGACACGTCACTCTAATTCTCCACCGCAAAATCGAGCGCTCGGTGTAGAGAGAAAGAGCGGATCGAGCGAGCAAGAAGAACACAATCGGCCGAAATTAGTGTTTAGAGCAGTTATCGGCGGTCGTATTAATAGAGAAAGTTCGACATCAAGCGAAGGTCTTCTAGAGGAGGTAATTTTTTTCGTATGCACTATGTTTATTAATTGTGTAATTAGTGTTAAGTTATTTAGTCATAATTAATTAATTCGTAGATACTAGGTAGAAATTAACCAGTCGTAATTAATTAGTCATAATTAATTTTGATACTTGTATTTAATTTAGTCATAATTAATTTTGTTACTTGTAATTAATGTAGTCAAAATTAATTAGTTATAAATAAATTAGTTGTACTTAATTTATCATAATTAAATTAGTCGTAATTAACTTGGTCGTAATTAAATTGGTTGTAATTAATTAGTCGTGGTTAATTAAGTCATAATTAATTAGCCGTAGTTAGTTAGTCGAAGTTCATTAGTCATAATGATTAAGTTGTAATGAATTAATCGTAATTAATTGGCCCTAATTAGTTTACCACTATTTTATGTTAACGGGTAATGCTGTAATATTTGCGTGTTTTTGTATTTTATTTCGTTTTAATGCTTCATTTTCATGTATTTTGACATTCTATTTGTTTTGAACTAACTCGGCATTTAATCTCTTGCAAACCATGGTGGGAGGGACCGGGGCTGAGCCTTCTCTACTGGAGCTACTCGAACCATTTTACAATGAACATCACTTTAGCAAGTTGTGGATCATCAGGGACAGGGATGGTCCTCCATCCCTTGTGCTTAGATCAGAGAGGTATTATTGGGAACTTGACCCTCGCCACGTCTCTCCTTTAGGACACGGGCTTATTGACCTATGCGAGGATGTTCCACGTCGACCGCTACTCACACTGGACGAGAGTCTCATGTTGGCACTTGTTGATAGATGGAAATCCGCGACACACACCTTCCACTTTTGGTGGGGAGAGATGACAATCACTCTCTAGGATGTGTCATTCTTGACCGGTCAGCCGATCACGGAAGGCGCACTTGTTCCACCCCGTTCGTCAGCAGATTGGAAGGCCTGCTTGGTGTATCGGTTCGGTCTAGCTATTCCAGGCCCTCATGGTGTCCCTCGGACATGGCTTAAGCATTTCAATCAATGCTCGGTGAATGCACCAGACGAGGTTGTTAGGATGCACCCCATCGCGTACCTGTTTTTTTTTGTTGGGCCTTGTTTCCCACCACACATGGTGATTGGGTGTACCCTAGCTTTGTCCCCATCGCTGAGTCTTTGGTTGACACCGAGCCTGGGGAGATGCCTCATTACAGCTTTGGATCAATTATCCTTTGCGCCACGTACAGGGGGTTGTGTGACGCTTCGCAACGCGGCACTGGTGGAAAACCTGTCCTTGTCGTCTGCTACGTGTTGCCGCAGTTCTAGAGTTGGGAGAACTTCCCTATTGGACAGCCCACCTTGGAGATTGCAGTGCACCCGTACGCCGAGTTCCACATCCCGATAGACAGTCCCACTATGGGCACCCGGGGACTGCTTGCATGTTACGCTGGGATAGATACAGATCGGCGACGTACTACCCCGTGTTCCATAGCGAGTTCGAGATGTTGCACAATTACAACATCATATGGTCTCCATGGAGCCCACATTTTGTGAGTACAGCAGCATCGCACGGACTGTCCGTGCAATGCACACAGGACGTCAGGTTATGGGCGACGACCTGCCACCTTGTTTTTTTTCCATATGGCAGAGCCTTACGTGTTGTAGCGTGCAATGCAACGATTTGATCTTTAGAAGGTTGTGCCCCCTCCCGATAGGAGGATGCTTGAGCGAGTTGTCCACTTGTGAGTGTAACTCCATCTGAGTAATGTTTACAATTGCCATCTACATCCGTTCTTCTAACATAAATCCTTCTCGAATGTAGGCAATCGAGGCTGGGGCAACATTATGAGAACTAGTAGGCAGTACAACAACAATGGAATACTGCTTGGGCGGAGACAGCGCACATTTAGGTTCTACAGGAGCAACGGTCGTACGACATTGGAACTTGTCGTGACTACATCGATTGGTACGTACCACGGATGCGCACTAGACTCACTCGTCCTCCACCAAAGTGTCCAAAGCATGTTACGCACCAGGACAGGCTTCAATACGTTCGATCAACACAAAGCTTCGCGGCGTGACAACACTGTAAAACACTCACAACTTATACTCGCTTCAAGGATGATATTTTTACAGGTTGTTACGGAACAACTCTTCTTTGTCACTTTAGTTCGACCAGGTTCATCGGATCTCACGCGCATCCGAGTCCACCATCCGCAGCCGTGATCACACCGTTCCGGGGCTTCTCAAGACTCTCAAGTCCATCTACGAGGATACCAAGCATGTCATCAAGAACATGAGCTCCGATCGGACGAGAGACGACGTGCTTTAGGCCGCTCACCGAGTGGAGTGACCTAGCTCACCTCCTAGGTTGGCACGGCCTAGTAACACCGACGGTCATCCTAACCCTCCCCGTCGGCCATCCGCACTACGGATCGAGGAGGTAACTTATGTTTAATTTATGTCCTGATTGTTTATTTTGCTTTCAGTTGTGCTAACATCATGCCATCTTCTAGCTGCATATCCGTCGGGATGCATCACTACTGCGCTCAACGTCCGCATGGCCTAGTCAAACCGGCAGCGCCTCAGCGCTCCCCATAGGTCATCTGCACCGCGGATCGAGAAGGTAAGTTATGTTTAACTTAGGTCATGATTATTGAATCCGCCTTACATTGTGCAGACATCATTCCATCTTGCAGCCTTCAATTGGGCGTGGGGATGACAACAAATCAGCCGATGAAGATGCGGTCATCCCAGCTAGTGCTATGGAGAACTACACGGTACCAGGATTTGGAGTGTACCACCCAGGGTGCCCCCAGTCTACGCTCAGCAGAACCAGGACCAGTTTGGAGCATCGTACCAAGGCCAAAGCTCCTCCACACTCGAGGCCATTGGTAGATCGTACGGTCAAGACCAGAGCTCCTTTGCACCCAGGGCCATTCATACATCGTACCTAAGGGGCCTTGGCTCTGGGGGCGGATTCATTCATTCGTTCATTACAGATATGTTTGCAGGTTGTAGCCAGTTTGGCATGACTCAGCTATACGATATTGATGTAGGACAAACTCAGCTTGACCAGAGTTAGCTTGTTGAAGCACCTCTGGCCACTCAATGGTCTCTCTACGTTCTCATAACAGAGACACGCTCTCCGGACTGATTTACATAACCCATGGGACATGCTCAACGTAAGACCAGGACGCGCACGCAAACGCATCGAGCAGAGAGTGGCTCAAACAAGTGAGTCATATTATAGGCTGTTTGTAATTACATTGTATACATTACGTGTGTATGTATCCAGAATGTTGTGCGCTTATATTGTACCAGATTTGTATACATATTTAGCATAACATTACAATACCAAAGAGGGCTATTTTTGCTATTGCACTGCCAAACTCATATCCAAATAAGGCGCAAGAAATCATGCACTTTTCTTTTATAAAGACCAGCTATGTACATCGTCCGACCAACAATACGGCCTTGGACAATCAACGATCACTTAACTGGCCGAGAGACATCAACAGTTACCCATGTGACTGGTGGGAAAGCGGCTTTTGGCACATTCAACAACTTACGACAATTGGCTAACAGACGCGATGGTTCAAGACTTTCCTGGTGAACGTGTGTAAAGATTAGAGACGTCTTTGACAGCATTAACTATCACCCTTTCAAATACTATAAAGGGAATATCCCATATTCTCTGTAATATATCTCTCATAAGTATGAAAAGTATAAATTCAATTATCATTACGATTATATTGTAACATCTTTTGTATTCTTATACAAACATCTAATGCATTTATAGCAATACACAGTCTTTATTTGATAGCGTGGTTGCCATGAGTGTACGGAGGAGGTGCTCCGGGCAACCAGCGTGCAGACTCGGCCAGTTGTCATTGGGCGTGTAAACATCGTTGTATCGGCCAAGAACTCAGCCGGACCTCAGGCAGTACAGTCAGAGGTGAGAACAATCCGTCTTCGCGAGGAAAAATAAATAACACAATCCGCGAGTGCGTTGCGCAGTTCACACTTCAAAGCATGTCAATTCATCCGAAAACTGTTTTGTCAGGAGGTGCTGATCGAAGCAGCGAACTGCCGGTTCCCCTCTGATGAATCTTACCGGAAGTCTGTTTGGTTGTTTCAAGCACACGAGTGACCTAGTCGGGACTCATCTCTCTGGACATGTACCGGACATTATCTGGCAAATTACCAAGCTTAAAACATACTCGGATGGGTCATCCAGTTCATTTTTGCCTTGGCAACACGTAGAGCCAACACAATCCACAACCTAAGTACAAACCGAAGTGAATTGCTGAGATCAGGCATGAACAGACAAGATCTGAAGCGTAATGGCATACGTTAATAAACAGGAGTACAAGTACTAGCATTAACAATGCGATCTTGATTACAGCCTACACAGATCAGCAGCACACCAATGTTGTACTCAACCTAAGTCACTGCTCGCTAAACGCTAGACACGGTTACATCCGGAGACGCCGGGCACAAAAACGACGCCGGCGAGCAGCCTCCGGGAACTCAAGACCACTACAATAACAGTAGAAAAATTTACACAAGAACAAACATAATCGATCACTTGGCTGTGCAGAATGCCTAAAACCTCATCTGCACCGGCCGGCCATGGAAGCTAGATTACATCATACTCGATGGAGGAGAGCAGCGAGTCCCAGTCGATCTCGTAGGACGGGTACTTCTTGAGCACGAAGCTCTCCGCCTCGTCCCACGGCACCTCGTTGAAGTCCAGCTGCTCCATCTCCGCGAGCGGCGAGGCCGACGCCGACGAGGTCTCTGAGCCGTCGTCTACAGCCGAGTCACCAGAGTGCTCGGAGGAGTGGTGGCTGGACGCCGCTACCGCGGGCGCGTTGATGGGCGTGGCCTTGCCACCCCTGGCCTTGGAGTTCTTGGACGAGGCGGCGACGGTGTGGCAAATGGACTGGAGCTTGGCGTCCACGGCGGCGTCGAGCGGGCCCCGCGACGCGGCGTTGTCGGGGAAGTTGAGCCGCGCCGCGTCGCCGCGCAGGCGGTAGGCGGCCTGGTCGTAGGCGAGCGCGGCCTCCCCCGCGGTGTCGAAGGTGCCGAGCCAGAGCCTGGTGCGGTTGCGTGGCAGCCGGATCTCCGCCACCCACTTGCCCCAGTGACGCTGACGCACGCCGCGGTACAGCTTCTGCGCCGGCGGCAGTGCGGCGGCGGCGGGCTTCATGGGCTGACCCCGCGGGCCCAGGCCCGACAGGCGCCGCGGGTGGAGCCGAGCCTGTATGTACTGCATCTGGGCCGGGCTGAGCTGGGCCTGGGGCTGGCCCATGTAGTGGTAGCCGTGGGCTCCGGTGGGCAAAGGCGGCGGCAAGGTGGGGGGAAACGGTGGCAGCTGGATCTTCTGCATCTGAGGCGACGGAGCATCTCGGATAAAAGGCTCGAGTGCTCCCATCAGATCCCCGGGCCGATCTATAGCTGCCGCCATCAAATCTACTAATCTACTTGCAAATTCTTTTTCAGATTTTTTTTTTGGGAAAAGAAAGAAAATAGTACAGAGCCTGGTTCTTTACCAAAATCCAAAAACAGGCAGACAAATCAGGAAATTTTTTTTTTTTTTTGGTAGATTTAATAATCACTGCGCAGGGGTAGCACAAGGAGGCGTAGAAAAATAACCCCCTTCTCGCTATCTAGAAATCTAGAAGAATAAATAGGAACCTAGAAATATCAAGAATAGATCAGAAACCCAGAAACTAAAATGCTCTGGAGCTCTGTTCTTGAATCGAAGAAAAAGTTAAAAGAAGAAGAAGAAGAAGAAGAAGATTGATCCTAAGATGAGTAGAGAGAAAGAATGTGAACTGTATGTACCAGGAAGGCGCAAGAACTCGCTCAGATCTAACTACGCTTCACCTACCTCGCTCAATCCTCACGGAGACGGTGGATGGTGTGGGCGATTAGGGCTTGCTTGGGTTGTTGGCTTTTTTTGGCAATTGTTCGTTCTTATTGCTGTGGAGGTCTCAGTCTTGAGTCTTGGCTTGGGGATTTGAGGGACACCAAGGGAGCTCCTTTATAGCCAGCCATCAACGAGGGTTTTCTTAGTCTTATCTCATTAGCGGCACTAATCACCCGGCTAATCGCCTCTTTCGTCCGGAGGTTCCACGCCCGAAGCTTCCTCTTTCTCACTGTCGGGTGGGCCACGGGCCCACACGGTTTGATCATCGCGCCTTCCTGGCGTCGTGCCAAACAGGCCACGGGCCAGTGGGGTGACGCCACGTGTGTCCAGACCGGCACGTGTGGGAGGACGCGACCGGGTGGTGTCGGTTGAGACCACGTGGAGCGGATCTAAGTGGGGCGTTTGGGTATTCGCTGTTCGACGGATGCTACCTGCGCTGATCGGTAGGCGCTGCGCGCGTGTGCTTGTCTAACGAGCACGCAAATGTGCAGACAGTGTTGCACTGCTGCGACGACGTGAAGAATGGTTGTTGATTTATTTTGAAAGGAAATTGCTGTTGATTCGTGATGTGTTTCAAGCTTTTATGCCCAGTCGTCGTAAATCTCGTGTTCGAGCTGAAAACCCTCACCACTTAAAGAAAGTATATGATCACTTTCTAGACGATGTTATCTCGACTTTCCAACGGAAGACTTCACAAGTTCACATTATTTCTAGTCTCAAGATCTAATCCCACTGGAGAATAATAGGTGTCAGTCATTTCAGCTTAGCTCCGGCTCCACGTATCAAAAGTTACGTCAGACGTCACTAATTTCAAAATTTACTACGATCCAGTCACTATTTAAGGGGATCTCAAGGGGATTGATCTACGTTATTTTCAATCGATGACCGTACCCTTGCCAAGAGTAGAGAGACGTATATAGGGTGTTGTGATGCGGTGGTTGTTTCACACATTCCAAGTGGACCGTGATGTGTATGATCTGAGATTGAGTTACCTTGTGATGAGGATATCCTGACTATTTATGAGGCTGTTTATGAAGCAAGAGCTACATTTCTCAAGCAACATATGCAATTCTTTCTTAGCAGGTTTATTTGTGTTTTCCGTGAGAATTGGACACTACGTAAAAGCAATACTTTGTGCATTTTCAGGTTCGACAAGCTTAAAGTCTTTGGAACCGAGAGGGAAGCTGGAGCCAAAGCAATAGAGGAGCACAAGGAGGAGGGTAACCATATTTGTTGCCTACTAATGAAGAATAAGAAGGTCAAAGTGGTTGGGAAGGAGAAAGTCAAGTAGCCCATGCGGGTGATCAAGGAGGAAAGAAGCTCATGTGATGGTAGAGCAAAAGGGGACTTAAAGCTCAAGTTTTGGATAATATTTTCAAGCCCAAATCAGATCTCTCACAACCCCAACCGAAATCAAAATCGGAATCAACTCAGAATTCAATTCGGATTCGGAATCAGCCTCAAATTCGGATTCGGAATTAGTAGGACAGTCCGGAGTAAACAGGTCATAACTTTCTCATACAAAATCTGATTGGGGTGTTTTTGGGCTTGTTGGAAAGCTAACTTCAAGCCCGATCCAACGGATCCTGGATCACTCCGAAATTCCTTTGGAGTCAAAAGATATGACCAAAACAATATGATGGTTGTATAATTAGAGTTTCCTTTTTGTTTTAGATTGAGTCGGAATTGGAGTAGGAGTTCTAATTCTGAATTAGGCCCTGTTTGGTACGGCTCTGCTCCAATTTTTTACAGCTCTAACTCCAGCTTCACTCTTGGATCCACTCCTATGAGAAGTTGGAGCAGTCTACGGAGGTGTTTGGTTAGAAAGTTAGCTCCAGCTCCAGGAATGAGAAAGATCTTTGTGAAAAGACTGTACTATCCTTGTTTTATGACTTATAATCTTTTTTCGTATTGCTTGATATATAACAGTTTAATAAGTTGATTTTAATCATGCTGTGCTTTTATTTATCTATTTTTTTGGTCATGTTGCCATATTTTCACCCGAATTTGGAAGTTTTACTCAATAAATAAATAAATAATATACATAAACATACGAAGTTCATAACAAAGGTTCCAATTCAATGAGTATCATAACAAAGACATAATACTATATCAAACAACACATAATCAAATCAAATATTGTATCACCTTGCAAATATTCAGAACATCCACTAGAATAATGTATCACCACACAAACTCAAAAGCATTCAGAACAATACTATTCAGTTGCGTCTTCCAAAAAAAAAGACCATTCAGTGCATTCCAAACTCACTATCACCTTGCAAATATTACAAAATTGTTTGTTTCAACTCAAGGCATTCATTACAACCAAAACACAAGAAACTAATGGATTAGTTAACCATTTTTGTATGCATCATCACACCTAATATAATTTACATGAAAACGATCTGAATTTTTCACCCTGACTCATCTTGTTGTTGAGACTTGGTTTGGGTCTATGATGTACCCGACGGGGCCTCCACAGCCCATTGAAAGAGCCTACCTTCTCCCTTTCTCGGTTTTGCCCTTTGCTTGTCTCAGCATTCAGCTTACACTTCTCAACAAAAGCCTTCTTGAACTCTTCAGCATCAAGGATGATTTGGTTCCTCAGCTCTTTCTCCTTCTTCTCCTTTTCCTCCAGAAGGATTGCATTTTGACTGTTAACAGTTGGTGTTAGCATCTACTTTGCACAAGGATAGATAGCATCAAGAAGTAAAAATAGCAGCATTCATCCTCTAGTAGACACATCTGTGCAAGTCCCTCGATGCAACAACAGTGTTGTAATTGAACATATAGAAATTCCAACGCGGTTAATTCCAACGCAGCATTTACATATGCGAAATGTAGCAGCGGTTAATTCCAACGCAGCATTTACATATGCGAAATGGCCGTATTTCTTTCTTTTTCTTCGTTGATTCTGTAATAACACTAGACAGCATTCGTGGTTGAGAAATTGCAACATCGTCGTAAGATGAGCTCATGAAAGGGTGGGCATCCACGGTGTACTAGTAAGAGCCAAGCAAGGAATTAGCTGGGCACGAATACGATGAGCAATATGTAGGGTAATCTGAAATTATGGATACTATTACTTGCGTGGCTTTCGGGAATTGTTCGTCCCCATCCCAACTAAAATCCTACCGAGTACAAGCGGCTAAAAGAGCGAAGCAAAGCGGATCATTAGGCTGTTGTAAAGGCCGTGGATCGCATCACGCACCAAATCTACACTAGAGCGAGGTAATGGTAATCGATGAGGCGGATCACCACCGACCGCCTCGCATAGTCGGCGGCGCATAGATCTAGCGAAGCTAGCACCAAGCGGACGGATCCGAGCGGTAGAAGCAAGGAAGGAGCATACCGCGCCACTGCGCATGGCAGAATCCGTCGTCGGCGCCCATCTCGGTGGCGGCGGGAGGATGGGCCCAGCGTCGGCGAGGGCCGAGGCGGCGAAGGGTCCTCGCCGAGGTCGCCGTTGGCCTCCGACATCTTAAGGGCGAGGTGTGTCCGGCGAAGCCGAGGGCTCCGGGGATGCGGAAGCCGTCGCGGAGACGTGGACATCGATGGCCATGGCGCGCCGTCGAAGTGTAGGAAGGAGTCGTCGTCGAAGGGGGCGGTCTCGGTCTCGCGCTCGCAGAGTGAGAGCGAGGTTGTTGGATGGCATTTGGTGGGTAATTTTATCTTAATTTTAGAGGTATTTTTGTAGCGGATGATCGCTCCATGCGGAGGCGACCTTCTCATGACTCGAGAAAATACACTACACTGCTCCAGATTCTCAAACTCCAAATTCGATTTTTTGTTGGAGCTGGACCGTTTGGCATAGCTCCACCTACTCCAACTAAGAAGCTGGGAGTTGGAGCCATACCAAACAGGCCCTTAGAGTAGGAGTAGGGCCTCTTGGCCAGCCATGAGGAGGAGAATAGGTACTATATATTGAGGGTTAGACCCCCATTGTAACCTCAGACCAGTTTATGCATAAGAATAGAAACATAGCTATTGCTTATTCTTTCGAAACCAGAGTTCATGCGAGGACTTTGAGAGAGGACTAGGCGATCCGTTGATTCGTTCTGCAACTCAAGGTCAAGCCGTCGTTCCATTGGGAATTGAGGACTTTGCGTTCGTCGTTTGTGGTCTCGCGACGAACAACTATCCGGTGTGTTTTGGACGTTTTCCAAAGAGTTGAGGATTCGTGCATTGGCGCGAGTGTTCAGCTAGTGACATCATCTACTTCATATCATTTATCCACGGTTCTTCACTGAGAAGATCGGGCATCCCCCGTATCACCTTGTCTCTCAAGCAATACAACCCACATATTTGGAGTTAATGCAGCTGAAGGGAACAAAATCATAGCAGTCATATCTACGCATGGCGAGGGAGGGAGGGTGGGATTTGGTCCTTCTAGCCCAGGCATATGCCAAACTCATTCTTGCATCCACGGCTGAACAAGAAGAGGGTGGTGATACCGAAGAAGAAGTCGGTGACTCCAGCCATAGGACGGTGTACACAGGTGCAAGCTCCTGAGTTCTTGGAAGGTTGCCGACGAAGACCACGAAGAAATAGCTTCTTGATTAGGCGTGATGGGCTTCTCGACAAGGGTGAGGAGCTGGAAGCCATTGTGTAAAGGATGGACCAGAAATCTCGGGACTACAATGCATTGTCAGAAGATGAACGATCCGACGACGAGGATGATGTGGACCAGCTGGCGGTTCCATCCGAGTGGAACATATACCAGCTCGACAACCTCATCGTTGACGAAGGCTCCCGTGTGTCGTGGGAGTACGACTAGAGCGAGGTTAGGCAAGGAGCTGTGTACAAATACAAGGAGGCCGTGCAGGAGGCGGTCAAAATCTAGGCCTTGTCGGTGCGACGCACATTCACAGTTGTCAAGTCTAACCCAAGATGCTATGACGTGAAGTGCGAAATAGAGGATGCCCTTGGCTAGTGCACGCATTTCAACCTAAGTGGTACACCTACTGGAAATACCCTATAGTAGTCTCGCACACATGCGTCGTCGCTGAGTCAGTGCAGTCTCGCAGGAACTTGTCGTTAGGCTTCATCGTCAACCTCATGTACGGTGAGATCGTGGATAATCTTGATTTCGAGCCACGATCCATCATTCGTGTAATTGAGGTAAGGTTCTAGTACACAATTAGCTATGCTAAGGCTTCGAGGGCAAAATAGAAGACAGTGGAATCAAGGTTTGGCACGTTCGAGGATTCCTACTACAACCTCCCTGGGCTACTCTGAATCATACAAGATAGGAATTTGGGTACTCATGTCGACATTTAAGACGCCACACATCCGAAGTGGACCGATAAGAGGGTACTACAACGAGCATTCTTCGCCTTTGGTCCATACATCAATGCATTACGGCACTGCCGTCCAATCTTGTGCGTAGATAGCACATTCCTGACTGGAAAGTACAAGGGCCAGATACTGAACGCAATAGCGACGGACGACAACAATCAAGTTCTTCCTGTGGCATTCGCTTTCATTGAAAGCGAGAACAGAGACAGCTGGTTGGTGTTTCTGAAGAATGTGAGGATTTCTGTTGTACAGGGTCGTCCAAACGTATGCATCATTCATGATCGGCATGTCGGCCTACTCAGTACAATAACCCAACTATAACAAGGATATAATGAACCATTTGTATGGGTGGATCTGCATAGCAGGTAGTGCATGAGGCACTTAGGGGCAAACTTCTACAAGCAGTTCTGCAACAAGGACCTGGTGAACCTGTTCGAGTGGTTGTGCAACCAGAACTAGCAGTGGAAGTTTGAAGCACTCTGAAATATTTTGGATGAGTGAACCCGAACACATAGAAGGGAGGCAGCGAAAAGGGCCGTCCAAGCGCTGACCAGACCCCCGAAGCATTGCCATAACTACCCATAGATGGTCCCAGTCTGACAATGAGGAAGGGGGCGCAGGTGAAATACTTCTCGGACTGGATTGAGCACAAACCTAAGGAGAAGTGGTTGCTGCTACATGACAGGGGTGGTGCTCGATATGGTGCTATGACAACCAATTTAGCTGAGGTTTACAACTGGGTCATGCGCAGTGCAAGGTGTCTCCCTTTGGTTGGATTGTGGAGGCAATTCACCGCGGTATGCAAAATACTTTGTTGACAGAAGCAACAATGTGTCGCTCACCATGGTAAATGACAGAGTGCTCTACTCCACCATAATCACCAAGTACATGGAGAAGAGCAAGAAGGGTGAGATACATCGTGCATTCAAGATGGTCACAAGGGAGCTTCGCTTTGAGGTATTGTGCAAGGATAAATGATGCCGCGGGACGAACTGCGAGAGGATTACCCATGAGTGCATGCTACGCCGCTCTAGTTGCATATGCACTTACAACAAACCCCTTCTTCTGCATAGGCCCTGCTCTCGTGTCATGGCCGCATGTTCCACGGTAGCGCAGCATCCTGGACAGTACCTCTCTGATTACTTCAACAAGGAGGCAGTGATGCAAACATGGAGTACAGAGATATATGGTTACACCATGGTTGACCATTTCACTAACCATCCGAGCTGGGAGCAACTAATCTGGGCCGCAGACATGGAAAGGCTGAAGGAAAAGGTCGACCGGCGATAGGTACAGCGCTTCAGGAATGACATGGATGAATCAGAAGCTAGACATCGTACAAAGAAGTGCTCCATTTGCAGGGAGTCTGGGCACACCTTCAAGAAATGCCCGACTAGAAATCCTCAGGACGAAGGAGACACCGGCACTCTGGATGTCGCCGCGGGGACCTCATCCGGCCATCCAACTCGAGGCAGTCCACATGGGGAACGTTGAGGACGCTGCCATGCGAAAGTACAGAAAGTTATAATATGTGAATGCCAATGTTCTAGAATATCACTTTTATTTGTAAAAATCTAAGTGTTGTGATGTTTTGCTCAATGTTATGTAATATCAGTGTGACATGTCGTAGTTTTGAGTAATGGCAAATTCGCATGATTTTATCTTCCTTACCAACTTGTGGGAGGATCGAACAGTACTCGAAACCTACAGAAGAACTAATTGCTATAACATCACCAGCAAATACATTAGAGTCTACAAATAGAATAATATTACACGTGTTCACATGGCATGATGGTTCGGCTAATTACTTTAGTCATCCTCGCTACTACTATGGTGCACTAGGACACAAGTATCCGGACCATGTCACGGATAGGACGGGGACTACTACGGAATGGCCCAACCTACTGTATGGACCAGAGCCATTTACCCTTTCTTGTGAGCTCAGTGTTGTACTCCTCGTCAGCCTCCCTCGCCTTGGCCGCCATTTCCCTCTTTTTCTCGCGCTCCCTGCGGTTGCACGCGTAGAGATGAGCTTTTATCTCCCGACGGATATAGTCGTTTTGCTCATCGTTGCAGCGCTCCTCCTCTCGAATCTCGTGGGCCCTTTTGGCATCCCACTCCTCGTAGCCCATACGCTACTGGTCGCGTGGGTGGATCTCTTGGTCGATCCAGTTTTGGTAGCCACATAGCGGATCCAGGGACTACAAGTAGATGGGAGAGGTTGTTAGTGCGTACTTTGAAAGAGTAACAGTAGGGGAACATACTGTAACTAGTCCTTATCGGCTGCCAATAGCTACTCGTGTTCCAACGGCGGTTCGGATAGTCCGAGGAGTAGTTCGTGCAACACTAGTAACGCAAACTCATGCTTATTCGGTGCTTGGAGTTGAAGAACTTGCATGGGTCTTTGCACCAACAGAGAGGCGGTTGTAAGGTCGAGGAGGCTGACTAAAGGGGGTGAATAGGCGTTTTAAAATCTTTTAGCTAAAACCGAGTTTTATGCGGAATTGTAAATCAATTTGGTTTTGTCCAATTAAAACATAAATCAACTAGTTTCGACTAAGTGTACTAACAATCAAAGACTATTGATAATTATAGCAATCATACAAATACAAGTAAGCAATTTAATTATATGAATGTAAATTGTAATATAGTAAAGCACAAGAGTAACAAATCGCAAGGACACAATGATGTTTTACCGTGGTGTTCGGAGACATGCCGGTCTCCCCTAATCCACGTTAAGGTAAGCCCAAACTAATTGGACCGGCTCCACAAATTAAGCCAACACCTCCGAGGTAAGTCCAACCACTTGGACCGGCTCCAACACGAACTAACACCTCGATCCACTCGGGGTTGCTCTTCCTCCACTCCGGAGATGGCGAGCACCAAACCACTCACAACCCATCGGGCCTTCTCACAACTTTCTTTGAGAAGATCACCAACTCAACTCCTCCGAGCCGTCTAGGTGTCGCAAACACCAATAGTAACAAGTCCAAGATGCTCACTTGAACAAATCAAGTGTCTAAGCTCAAGTGGATACACAATCCACTACCTAATGCAACATATGCACTTAGGGTTTGCTCTCTAAGCTCACTAAGTGCAGCACATGCACATAAGAGTGGAGAGGGTTTGCTATTTACTCAATAGAATGTATATGGTACCAACAACCTTGCCCATAACTAGTCAAGGTGGGTATTTATAGCTCATACAAAAAACTAGCCGTTGGAGACATGATTCTGAAAAAAATCAGCACGGACGGTAGTACCGCCGTTCATCGGTCGGTACTACCGCACTTCTTCTGATGCACTGTAACGGCTATAAAAGCATCTGAAATAGCCATTGAGAAATGCGGCGCAGTACTACCACCATTGAACATGCGGTAGTTCCACTCGTCGGTCATACCGAAACACAAGGGCGGTACTACCGCTTCCTTTGAGGTCCGAAAATGGTCATTACTGGAAATAACGCACTGCTTCATAAATCTTGGTTATACCAGGTCGCGGTAGTTCCGCGATAAGCACTGTGGTACTACCACACTTCCAAGAGCAAAACACGCTCAGAAGGTGTCTTTCTGGAAAGCACATACCGCCAACTAATCTTCGGTCCGACTGGGTTGTGGTAGTACCGCACCACTTTTCTGGTCATAACGCGGCGTGGTAGTACTGCCAACAAAACGTCGGTACTATCGATTATGCTGAGAAATGCAAAGTTGGCTTTCAAAATAAACTTAATTGCAAAACACATTTGCCAATTGATAAGCGATGCAAACGAGGGTTAAAGGCAAGATTCAATAAATTGCAAAACACATTTGCAACTTTTAGAATCAATGCTACAAGGAATAAGGTACATGGACTTAAACCATTTGCAAAACACATTCGCAAACTAAAGTCACATGCTATAACGATTATGCATGAGCCTTGACTATTTGCAAAACACATTTGCAAATATCGGCAACATGCCACAGGTAGTTGCGTGGACTTCAACCATTTGCAAAACATATTTGCAAATTATAGCCTCATGCTACAAAGAATTAATGCATGAGCTTCAACTATTTGCAAAACACATTCACAAATAATAGCACCATGCATAGATGAGCTAGAGCAAGCACAGTGAGCTATCAACACATGACTAACTCAAGCAACTAGTCAAGATCCCTCGTAATAGTATGGCAACCTATACTAGTAATTCGGTCTCCAACCAAACACCAAGACTGGTAAAAGACTAGAAACACATCCTTAGACCTAGCTAGTCATACCTTTGCATTGCATATATACACTTGAAGCTTGATGACGCACATGTTCCCTTTAAGACTGGTTCATTTACTTGATAATAATCATCAACACATGATGATTTCCTTTACTTCAAATTCCTGACTTGAATATGCATCAACCCATGACGTACTCTTTCACTCGACCTCCATCAACACATGATGGGTCTTCTCTTGACTTGATAATCAACTCATGATCATCTCCTCTTCGAGATCTTGACACGCATCAACACATGATGCATCCTTTACTCTAAACTCTTGACTTCAATATCATCAACACATGATGATCTTCTATACTTCGGAATCTTGACTTGAACATCATCAACACATGATGATTTGCTTCATCCCGAGTCTTCACTTGATGGCGATCAACTCATGCTGTCATCCAAGGTCTCCATCATTATGAAACATAACCTATCCATCCAACTCATGAAAAATGTTAGTTCCATAATATAATTATCATTAATTACCACAATATACCATTAACTCATAATAGTGGGACAAGATACTTCAATATTTCCCTCTTTAGTAATTAATGACAACCACTTCAATTGAAAATAATTGAATGCAGATAAATATGAGTATATATGAACTACACAAGTTTTATATACTCAAGGATATGTTTCAAAGTAAAGATCCTTAATATATGTGAAAAAAGGAATATGGATCAATACTAATGAAACCACAAAATATAAAGTGAACTCTCCCTAAATGTGTGCATACACGAGTGTGTAATAAAAACATATACACATTACTTAAGTTAACTTTTCAGTGGAGTTCAACCTACATTTTGGATCCGAGGAATGCACTAAGATATAAGAATATGATGTCGAGTGCATACCTCCATGATTTTCACCTTTTATCCTAATAAGACTACACAATAATGAAAGTATTAGTCTCACATATAGATTTTTTATTAATTACCAAAATAATCCATTAACTCATAATGACGGGTCTAGATTCTTCAGTGGCGTTTCCCCTCGGGCGACCCCTCCGATGAAGGCTCGGTGGGCATGTTCGGGATGGGGTTGCTGCTTCGGCGGGCGACGTCATTGCGCCGGGGGGGGTGCCCTCCTAGCACGCACCCTTTGTTTGTCCATAGCTGCAGCACACCTTGCAAGTTCGCGGATCTCTTCCCATTGCTTCTGCTTGTCCATCTTAGCGAGATTGTGTTGAAGTGTTGATGCAGGAGAACCCGTCGTGGAATGTGTAGTACTTATAGGCCGAAGCGGCCCTGCGTACGCAGCTGAATTGTAATTCGGTTGACGAAAATTCGCGTCCACGAGGTAGCGCTGCGCAAAGCTGATTTGTTGGGTCACGTCGCTACGCAAAACTGTCTCGTTGGTTCACGTCGCTGCGGAAAGCTGTCTCGTTGGGTCACGTCGTAGCGCAAAGCTGTCTTGTTGAGTCATGTCACTCTGAAAAACTATCTCGTTGGGTCACGTCGTTGCGCAAAGCTATCTCATTGGGTCACGTTGCTCGAAATAAATAGTACTCGAAATAAACAGTTCTCGAAGCCAATAGTACTCGAAGCCAGCGGTACTCGAAACGAACTGTACTCAGAAAGTGTGCATGCCAAAAAGAGATAATAAAACACTCTATTACCATTACTATAGTTGTACAAAAATTAATATTTACATGATATCTACTGGCGGCCCGGCCCCTCTTGGGGCGTACCCTGCGTGTTGCCCCCCGGCCGCGCCTGGCACTGGTGTGAGTACATCAAAGAATCAGGTGGCCGACGTACCCGACCGGCGCTAGGAGATCGCAATGGCACGTACCTTGGCACTCAGCTGGGGTGCAACCTCCAGACCCTAATAGGTATGTTCAGCCGCATCGTGCTAAGCTCAATCGGTGTCTCGTCCTCCTGGTGGAATGGTACTGAAGCGGCTGCGGTGATGTAGGTCAATCACGGGGTCAACACAACTCGTACGGCCACTCGGTAGTGTGGTCTGAGTCCGCTATACCTGAAAATTCAGTGCATACATTGTAAAGACTACGAAATATATAAAAAGATAATACGAAGCGACATTAGCGAACTAATTACCAACCACAAATAGAAAGCAAATTTATGCGACAAAGTTATGAAGCTGCAATTACGCTCTACCTGACCTACAGAGTTAATAAAGCTGTGATTTTTTCGATTAGGCTCTACCTACCCTAATTAGTTGCTCCAGATTTTCTTTGTAATTTTAAAACGTGTCATGCTATTTTTCTGGTTATAAATTAATTCCTGATATTAACAATATAATTACCGCACACAAATAGGGAGCTAAATAAACCTACGATTAATTCGATTAGGCTCTACCTACCCTAATTAGCTGCTACAGATTTTTCTTTCAATTTTAAACGTGTCATGCTACTTTCCTACTTACGAAATAATTTCCGATATTAACAATATAATTACCGCGCACAAATGAGGAGTTAAATAAAACTGGTATTATTTACATTACCCTCTACCAACCTCGTACACAGCTCAAAAGATCTACTACATAATTGGACTACATTTATCTAATATACTAAATTCTATGTCGCTATTTTTGTTTGCTAACCGTCAATGTTTTGACATAATATACAAAGTTCTAAAAAATGTATCTGCAAGATGGCCGATCGGATTCGATGCTCTGTCTATCTCTCCTCCGTGACGAACTGGCAAAGCTTCGCTACCTTTCTTCTCTCCCTCTCCTTCTCTCTTTCTGTTTTTTTTGGAATTAAAATAAGTTTGGTCTGATTTTTTGGGGTTTATATAGCTGGATTCCTATTGCCAGTTGACGACAGGTGACTGTTCATTTCCTGTCGTTCAACTGGCGACAGGAAGTCGGACTGGCGACAGAAGGGGGGCAAGGTGCCTGTCGCCAGTTCAACCGGCGATATGAGCACATTTTTACTATTTTTTGGACCGACTATTTATTTTTTTTAATTTTCTTTTAAAGAAATATTGTTTTAAAAAAAATTCGTACTTTCATTACCTTCATTTCACGTATCTTCTGGATTCTGTTCTCATTTTTTTTTCCTTTTTCTATTTTTACATGTTATCATTGTTTAGTTAAGTGAGCAAGAAGATCTCATTGTTTGGATGACAACCGCTGCCTTCCCGACTTTCAGAAAGCTTTACGGCAGAATTGAGACAGATATTATAGCAAATGATCAAGTAACAGTGATTATACAGAACAACTATAACACATAGTTTTGGAGGGTCGAAAGCATATCTGACTATTGGTGGTTTGTGCCTTTTCCTTGCAATTGGCTTCATAGTACAATACATGGTTAAGCCAAGGTATGTCATGTTATTGCAGACATAATGTGCTCAATACTATTTCAAACTGGACATGCCATTTCTAAACTAACAACTATACATCACTTACCATTTCTGGGGAAAAAACAAATGCTTATTTCTTCGTTTCCATTCTCTTCAATTATTTTTATGCAATTGGTGTCCCTGTAGTGGATCTGACTTCCTTAGATTGCTTGAAGTAGCAAAGATGGTTAAATGCACCTTGAAGCCTCCAACATAATTTTTTTTATCCAGTTCAGACAACACAGTGATTAACACTCTTTAGGTTAAATGCAGTCGAAATGGCTGCAGCTCTATGTACACTTCCTATTTGTGCTACTTTGTGTTTCTAACTTGCCCTTGAAAAGAAAGGTAAATTCTTCACCATTCTTCACCAATCACCATGTATGACAGTATACAGAGATGAATTTCAGGTCACAACTAATTTCAAATGTCACATTCTGTTCTGTCAGATACAACTGCTTAATGATACCCACATCATACTATGTAGAGATAAGGTTGCCATGCCCAATAGTGAGTACAGATTTATGGAATACATTAACAGAGAATCTCCAGTGCTAAGTAGAAATTGTACTCTGAACACGGAATAGGTTGAGCACGGAAAGAATCAGATAAATGGCATGATGAACCCTAAACCTGTTCTATTTCATGATCCAACACCACCAATGCTGAACTTAGGTCTTTCTTTTGTTCATACCGCATCAATGTCTTCAACAATGTTGTCTCAAATCCATTTAACAAGAAGAAAAATCATCGAACTCTACTAATGATGTTTCACACACTGCATAACAAACTACACTACACCATAGCAAACACCCTACAAACAACCATCAAATATTATGTATTCAACGCAGAGGCGGAACTAGAACGAAAATGATCAGGGTTCACTACGTCACCATACATATAACAACATATATAATTTTCAAGCAACAATGTACTAAATAGTAATTTATATGGCAAACATTGGCAAAATGCATCATCCAGTCAGAGGTTGAGCTGAACCGGGGTGCATAACTTTTTAACCAGGAGGTGGACGCGTAGTAAATATGGACTAATCTCTGCTCCTTACATTTAGTTCCGCCCATGATTCAATGGGCGAATGCAGCGTAGCGTGTTTTACCATCTAATATATATCATAGATACGAGAATGGGAATCCTTAAGTGCTATACATCTTTGGTTTTAAAAATAGAGAAAGTTTAGGAGATAGGAGATAGGAGATAGGTACAGTGAGGACGGATACCATTGGAAATTGCTCTTAACAAATGCGCACATGCTAATTATTTCCGAATAGATTTTTGGGTGTAAAATGCAAAAGAGTTGAGAACAGGTCTTCTCCCAGAGCAATCAGTTGCCTTGGTACCAATGGGACTACAACGGATTGTCTTGATGTGCATAATTCTAAGTATGAATTCAAACATTTTTAAGTAATCCGTCTTATCCAAATGCCCCTGACAGAATTCATTTCTCCGAGAACAAACAAAAAAAAGAGATATTTTTCTGCTGAGAACTCTGTTTATCGTCGTACCATGAGCTACTTAAGTTTCTAAAAATCAATTTAAGACAACAAATAGCATAGGAAGTCCGATTGTGAATTCATTCATTCTCATGGTTCTTAATCTTTTGATTATACGTCTTGTTCTGGTTCTATTGGAGAGTTAGTATTATAGTCTAATATAGAAGTTGTATTAGTGTTGAATTGAAAGTTATGTTCGTATTATAGTCTAATATAGAAGTTGTATTAGTGTTGAATTGAAAGTTATATTAGAGTCGGATTATATCTTAAGACTATAAATAAAGGGTGTGGGGTCCCGTGGAACTACACACAATTATTCTCGAGTTCTACACGGTATCAGAGCCCTAAACTTACCTCAGATTCGATCCATCGCAGCCACCACCCAGATTCACCGCCGCCCACCACTCGGGTCGCACCGCGCTTGCGAGCAGGCATGCAGACCACCGCTGTCGAGCCGCGTGGGCCACCTCCGCTCGGGCCAAAGGTGGAGAAGGAGAATCAGAGGAGAAGGAGAATCAGGGGAGGAGGTCGGTCTTTGGTGAGGTGAGAGGCACGAACTCTCAACCTCGGGAGGTGGCGTCTTTGGTGGTTGGAGTGCAAGGAGCGAGGTGGAGGAGGAGGGGAGGAGTTCGTAGTCTCTTGTTGGAGGGAAAGGATCCGAGGAACGAGGTGGAGGAGGGGGGCGGGAGGAGGAGGTGTCGATGCTGGTGGGGTGGAGGAAGGTGCTTCAAAGGTGTGTGGAGAAGGTGTCGGTGCTTCAGGGATGAAGAGGAAGTGTGGTAGGGTCTCGATCGGGTGTGAATTTTCCTTTTGCATGGCTTGGTGTGGCTGCTAGTTTCGGGGATGGTTCAAGAAGTGTTGGCAAATGTGTTTGTGATCGTGGAGTCGTGATCCGTTGATACGTGAAGAGGTTGCCATGATCATCAATATGCGCGGAAATAGGCAGGAGGATGATTTGGCGAAGGGTGTGTAACCGGTGTTGAAAGTTGAAGATGAATTCTGAGGAGATTGAAGTTGTGTGAAAAGTTGTGGAAAAGAGTATTGTGATCATGGATGGGTAAAGTGGAGAATCATCTTTGGTCACAAAATGTGAGATGAGAGGTATATTGCAGGACCTCATCGTAATAGGTTTGACAGATCCTAAGGCTGAAACGAGATCATCAGAGTTGAAGCTGTAATTGATGCTGAATGATGTGAAGCTAGAAGGAAGCAAGAATTACCTTGGTTGGTCCAGGAGAGCTCAGTTAAATCTAAAAACAAAGGGGGTGGAGCACTAACTACAGAAGACCTGCATCAAGCCTGCGGACAAGGGAGTATTGATTGGAGGGTATGGAACAGAACCAACTCTGTGGTGGTGGTATGGTTGTTCACTTCGGTGTCCCCGTCCATTGCTAGGATGGTGGAGATGGTGGAGACGATCCCAAGTGCAACGGTGATGTGGAAGACGCTGGGGAACATGTCAAGGTATACGGGTAGGCTACACTAGCTGGCAATTCAAAAATTGTACCACGTACACCAGAAAGTCATGTAAGTAAGAGATCATAGATCGTTACCACCAGACGCGCAGTGCAGCGGAAGAAGAGTTGGAGTAGCCTGATCTAACGTCGAGCACGTCGATGTAGTGGTCGTAGTCGATCGTCTAGCATCCTCAATGTCGATCCTCTCTTCAAGCAACCATCGTGTTCCTTTTGAAGATCATGGATCGTCCTCGTTCAGCATAACGACAATCGCAGTAGCGCCTCTACGGTATCCACACGTCTAGGGATGGAATACCGTACGCCGGTGTGCTAACACCAACTCGCACGATAGGGCGCTCGAGTAGATGACGGCTAGGGTTTCGGTGGAGCAACACACGCCATCTGTCCCAACAACCTCATGCATCCTCTTATAAAGAGCACATGACGGATCCTATACGAACTCATTTGTTCTAACCCGTTAAGTGTGTGACCCTATAGATTCATGTGTAATCGGTTGTGACTCAGAAATACCTTTCTGACTACGAGTCGTTAGCGGTTTCTAGCAGGACATAGCGATTTCTGAATACATATAAATTATATCAGACGAACATTAATGCAATATGATATATGACCAGGTCCTTATCACTTACGACCAGATCATATCTCTATACGACCAGTTCATATTTAGTCACGACAAGTTCGTAACTCCTTACGACCAGTTTACGACTAGTTAGTGATTATGTTTGACCAGTCTAAGACCAGCTCGTATCTCCATACGACCAGTCTGTATTTGGTTGAACTGAATGATCTGCTTGTGTATTCTCCCTTTGCCTCACGATATCTAGTTGAACTCCAGATGAGATATTTTGTCATCCATAAGTTGTTCAATACTTTTTCGATCAAGTAATGGATAACTTCATGTTGTCAACTCTTCGACCGCTAGTGGCATGACCATGCACTTTCTTTATCCGACCATATCGAGGGGCCAGAGATATCTCTCCTATTATGTTAGGAGACGCAAATCCCATATCCGACCAGTCACTTCCCTCCGCATGTTTTATAGCATACCCGAAAACTCCTTTATAACTACTCAGTTATAGAGTAGCATTTGGCAACCCATAAGTGTACTATTACACATATAGAAAACTATGCTGATCTTAGGTCTAAGGATTATGCATCATCATTGCTTGAGATCAACTGATGACACATAAAATTGTAACAATCTCAATAATATCTTAAGGTTGGTCAATCCAACACCATGTTCTCTAACATATATTCAAATTATTGATTCGATATCCTTATATCCATGACCGATGAAATATGATCATCAATCAATACATGTGCTGGTCGATAAGTCACTAGTGTTTTGACCAGTGACATTCGACCAAGAATACATTTAGAATGACATCATATAAGTTAAAAGGCTTCACCAACAAGTCACATACTTGTTAATCTTTATAACTGATAATTCATTCAAGGAACATAATAACATTTATTCTATAACTCATAAATATAGACATGATACAATCATCTCTATGATTGCCTCTAGGGCATATCACCAACAATATGTACTCCGGGGTTGACAATGTGATGATGATGGTGGAGGTTTAAGGCAAGGTAGATGCTCTGAAACAGGGGGAGAAGAACGTTCAAGGATATGCTAGTGAACTACAACAGTTGTTGGCAGATTTGGATGAATATGATCCACTGCAGTTGACGTGTGCTGGTGATATTGAGTTTAGTAGGCGTAGGCACAGCGTAGGAGTGTCACCGACTTCTTGAAAGGTTTGAACCCTAAGTTTGAGGCGGGAGGACTTTGATATGTCATCGGTGACATTGCCAACCATGGAGGAGGCTATTTCACTGGATGTTGATGAAACTCGAAGAGAGTGATGGTGGGTAGCAACTCTATAAAGTCAACGTACACCATAGCGATGACGAGAGAGTGTTACAGCTGTAAGCAAACATGACACTTTAGTTGGGCGTGTCCACTCTCACGAACTGGAGGTCGCAAGGGTGATTGGTTTGCCATGATGCGAGATGGCACTCGAACTTTACAAGGAAGACCGAGTGTTACAAGTGTGGGTGGTGGGAATAATATATCTGCTGAAGGAGGTCAAGGTGAAGGAAGAGGAAGAGGTGGCCCTAGGGCCAATGCACCATGATAGAGGAGAAGACCGCTGATCGAAGAAGTGGCGAGAAGGGAAGAGAATTGAGGCTGAGTCAAGCGTAATATTTTGTGATAGATATAGAGGTAGTGGAGGCCGAGACTGGGGTGTGTGGTAGAGATGGTGGAGGCCGGGGGTGGCTGGGGACATGAGAGTAGAGGAGGAGGTTGAGGTTAGGGCAATTGGTAGATAGCGGAGATGGATTTAGTGATGTCCTTGGTAGTATTAGTGGTAAGCAGCTGTTGGTCTTTATGATAGTATTAGCTATAGAGTCGATGATAGGTATGATAAGACCTAGTAATGGTATTGCAATACGTAACAAGATAGATATAATTGTTATCTCATGCTCATCTTGAGAATGAGTGTTGAAGAGTTTGTATTATAGTCTAATATAGAAGTTGTATTATAATGAATTGAAAGTTATATTAGAGTCGGATTGTATCTTGAGACTATAAATAAAAGGTATATGGTCCTATACAACCACGCACACAATTATTCCTGAATTTTACATGTTCCAAAAATATCTTACGTTTAATTACTCAATTTTTGTTAAGAGAAACTAAGATTCGCGACTGATCCCAAGCATATGCTTTCTATCTCCACAGAGCAACCCGTACTAGGTACTTTTTTCTGGTCATCCAAGAGTATTGTTTCATATGTAAATACGGCCTCTAAAACATAATTTTAACTAATTTTTGTATTATAATATATTTATAAAATCTAGTAAACTATAATATTATAAAATCGACATATGTATCATTTTTAAGTGTCCAATCTAGATACTCATAAATGTATTAATAGCCAAATGTTACAAAGTTTCATTGCATGTATCAAAAAAAAATACCACTCTTTTACGACAGAGGAAGGAAGTATGATTCGTGTATCTCTTTCCAATTGTACATACAACGAATTTGGACGAATCAATTGGAGGAAATATATCACATGCTTTACGAAATAAATACATTGCTCTCGTTGAGCTGCATTTGTCCATGAAAAGCATTTGGCACTCACCTTCAACTACGATTCCCTGACATGCATTTTTCTAAGCAAACAGCTCCCAAGATGAACGCTACCGGTCCATTTTGCATCTATGGAAAACAATATTTTTTTAAAATATATATATATAAAACGTTGCCGGGCGTACCAAATGAAACGGCGATTGGTTGCTCCCAGTTGATGATGATTTAGTTGGTTGAGAGTTGAGGCACTGGGAATCTATCTGGGAGACTGCTACACTCCACGGCCATGTGAGCAACGACTCCCGAGCTGGGAGCTGCACATGCCGGATGCCCCCTGCCGTCCATGGAACGCCGCATCTGTCTGGTGCGGGCGTGCAGCTCGTACCTCCTAAATTTGCACATCTCTAGGTGCATGAACGCACCATGTCCCGGAGCGAGAGAAGTTTATCGAGCTTGATGAGGTTTCTGATTGCCTTGTCTCCTCTCTCGGCTCGCGCTACGCAAATCTTTCGCATCGTGCTGATAAAAAATAGGAGTTGTAATGTCCCAATTTTAGGGTTTTTTTTTTGAAGTTTTAAAATAAAAGGAGTCATTGGAATTTTATTGAATTAATTAAAGATTAAATTGAAATTTTAGAAAATAAAAATATTTTAAAATGGTTAAAATAATAAACTTCAATCAAATTCAATCGTCGCCCAATTTGCACTCGCGTTCCCTGTCAATTCACTCCTCGTCTTCGCCCTATAAAGTGACCACCGCATGCCCCTTGCTCCCCTCTTCGTTTCGCCTCAAATCCCAACCTCTAACTCGACTCCATTTGGTCGAAACGCGCGACGTCATCGCCTTCTTCCTCAAGGCCGGCCACGACGTCTTCGCTTCCATCTCCTCCTCCAATGAACTTCTCACCGAGTGGACAGCGTCACGTCGCGTTCCCGGTCACCCTCAACCCATCCCCCCACCTCAGTTTAGTTGATTCATAGCTGTGGAGTGCTGCCCTCGAGCCACCCCAACCCACCGGTGTGCTCCCCACGCCACCGCCACTGTGCCCCACCACCTTCCCTTGCTGCCCCGAGGTACCCATTTTGGGCCCCCCCCGGGGCGAGGCCGCGCTCGTCGGCACCACCTCCTCCTTCCTCTGCTTCTGCTCTATTTTCCTTCTTTCATCTCTTGGATCACTTGCAAGTGGGGGCTATATGCCAATGCTTTGTTAATCTTTTAATTTCTGAAATAGAATATTCCCTCCTTCCCAATTTTCAGTAATTTTCTTTCCCGGTAAACTTTTGGGTGTTCATTCTCCTTCATACAAACTCCGATTATGTCGAATCTTATTCCTAAATTCATCTAAATTCTCAATATTTATTTCGGTACCTATTTGATATTTTTTGGGATTTATTGTAATTTATTCATCTTGTTTTGTGCGTATAGAATCTAGTGTTTTTTAAGCCTTCTTGGACCAGTCTGCAAGAGCTACGCTAATCTTCGACAAAGGCAAGTCGTTGACGTTTTTCATGTTGTAGCCATTTTTACAAAAATATATTATTTTATATCTGCATGCATGGTATTTGTATATAAATTGTTTCTGAGGTAGTTAAATGCCTATTTGATATTATGCCACATTGAACTATTGGGAATGACATGTATCCTTAGACACCATAGAAAGTGTTGATATTAGTTGGAAATAACTGTATTACCAATATTGGTATCGTAATATGCTTAGTCATGCTTAGTTGTATGGTGGGTTCCTATTCACAATATGAATTATGATAACTTGACTTAATGATACATGGAATTGTGATGCGATGCCCTTGTTGTAAAAATTATTGTGCCATGACGGGGATGCCATTAGGCTGGTCGAACAAAATGATTTCATACTCAGGCGAATGATCGTGCAGTAAAGAGGGTGCGAGTAGCATATTTTAGATTAGGTGGTTTCGCTTGAGTAATCACTAAGGACTTAATCTTGTATGCCTTTGATATGTGTCTTATAATACAATCGCATGTCCAGTATGGGATGAATCTGGCTAATTAATCAACAATGTCTTGATTTTGGTTCTGCCATGTGTGATGTGGATTCCGGGATGGACGGGTAGACTCATATGACGCAAGAGGGGTCCCGACTATGGTGGATGGAATCATTCGGTGGTAAAACCTTAGCGGGCAGAACTGGGTTAAGTCAGAGTTTTGTAAAAGCTTTATGATAATCACTTAGTCGCACGCCTACGGAAGCGTGTTATGGCCGACATTATAAGTTGATTATCTCTTATGGGTCAAACTGTACAACATCTGCAGAGTGTCAAAACTGTTCGAACATTCATGTCCCTAGTTATGAACAATGTCTGGGGATTTCACATGGGATATATAATTTTTCATAAAACTTTGGTTACCAGTTGTTGACTGGGAAGTGAACGGATAGTTCACTAGTTATTTCAAAGCACTTATTTACTTATATATTTAATATATTTAATTATATTTTTTTAAAATCTATTTACTGTATTTACTGTCAATATTGCTTTATGCAAAATAACCATATAGCTATTTGTTGTTCAATCCTTGTATGAATATTATTTACGTACTTTTTTCTACTACTTGCTGAGTACTTTACGTACAAACGGTTTTATATCTTGTTGATCAGCTGTTGAGGAAGAGCCCGGAAATCCAGTTTTACAAGGATGAGTATTTTGAAGACTATGCGAACTAGGATACGCTCTCCACTCGATTGCCCGTGGGCATGTCAGATGACCACCACAAGTTATATTATTTTCGCTGCAAAAGTTTAATTTGTCTTTTAAACCTTACATGATAAACTATGTAAACTTTGATTATAAAGTACACTGCTATTAATTAATAATAATTTATTTATTTCTTAGTTATTTAGTTATATAGATATAATTTGCATCGATATTATCACTATGTAAGCTAACTAATAATCTTATACTAGTTCAATCCGATTTTACATATTCCATCCCGACAATAGTACTAGGCCAGAGCAGTAGTGGTAGTTTGCTTTTACACCCTTGTTTAGCTGGGTTCATGCACCCTGCATGCACCGATGCGATGTTCGAGATTCTTGAACCTTTTTGTTTGTGGATTTGGCGCTTTGTGAAGTTGCTGCTTCGGAATGCTCCTTCCATTTAGCAATAATAATAGACGAACAGCTGAGTAGAAACGTCAAATATCTTAAAGTTATGTACACTAGTTTTACATTAATTATCTATAATTTCTCTTGTATAGTATTTAAACTAATATGGATGAAAGAGAATAAAAAGATAATGTCTATAATTCTTTACCCGACTGTATCACAAGAATTAAGGAGTGAATATCTTAGATCCATGAAAACATTAAAATATTATGTCATATATAAAGACAAGTAAAAAAGACAACCTATTTTATGAGCCATCTATAGTTCTGCCTACAGATCATATAGAGAATTACTATATACAACAACGGTATGCATCTTATTGTACATGCTCTAACTAGTCTCTTTAGCCGTAAAAAAAGTCGTTTAGGACAAATACGACCCGACCACTCATTTCTATTGTCATGTATTTATAAAACCTAATAAAATTAGGAATAAGTCCATTTTACAACCGTAAATTTTCCAAAAAAATCCACTTAAACACCTTCAACCTTGAAACTGGCTATTTAATCCCCAAACTTACAAAGTTGGATCAATTTACACCTAAGAAGGTTTTGGAGGGTGGTTTTGCTAACAGGATCAACTCAAGGTCGTTCTGTCATCTTGTCAGCCATGTCATGTGATTTTTCTAATGTGGATTCAAATGCGGGGATGGATGATGACAACAAGAAAGAGGATGTATACACATAGAGGAATGATAAAAGAGGTCAACGGTGTGAATGCCAACATCTTTGAATTGAATCCTTATTACCCAAAGCCTGGTCCCTGGTGATGTTGCCGTCAATACGGGGAAAACCACCTTGCGTAAGATCTAAATCACCAAAACCGCCTTCCGAAACTGCCTTAGTGTAAATTAACTCAATTTTATAAGTTTAATACCCAATTTTGCTGGTGAGAATGTCAAATGGATTTTTTTTTGCAAAGTTTAGGGATGTAAAATGAATTTATTCTATAAAATTATAATATAATAAAAGTACTTTTTGAAACAAATCTAAAAGTATCATTTTTCATATATATAATCTACGTATTTTAAAAGATATTGATAGTCAAAATTTATAATATTTAACTGCACACAACCCAAAACAAGTTGAAGGGTAATATTTTCTGTATATATTCTTACTGAACTTTTAACTACTTGCATAATTTCTTCTTTTTAACTGAGGACACTCGACACTAAAGATACCAACTTTGGGACCATGTGTCATCCTGTTGGCAATGCGCAAGATATAGAGAGCACAGCGGGAGAAGCATCCTCAAGATAAACTGATAAAACACCAGTATGTACATTAATTTGGTGAAATGAAATAGAAAGGATATGCATATAACTACCTCCATCAGTTCATAAACACCAACAAATTAATCCAGACCAAAAAAGAAGAAGAGAGAACCCAGAATTTTGTACAGCTCCAGATCATTCATCTGAAGAAGCTTCCGGTGCTGCAGCGAAAAACTAAGAGCAGCAAATGCCTCAATGAGCTTCTCTACCGGTTTGCCCTTCTCGGCTACAAGTTGAACGATCGCATCTGATGTTCTTCCACTGAGGAATGTACTGCAAAAGCACATTTCGCTGAACAAAGGGGATCACCACAGGCAGTTCACGTAATGATGCTGATGCCTCCTGTTAAACTCTATGAGGCCCCCATATGTTTGGTCTGCTATGCCAACATAAAAGGCCTCGTTGTCTGGGCTGAATGACAAGCCAGCTATCTCGCCGAAGAAGTCCATCTCATGAGATTTGCCATAATCTGCATAAGAATCATAGATATGGAGAAAATCCATAGGCTCCGAGGTTGCCAAGAACCGCCCATCTGAAGAGAACTTGATACAACGTATCGAGCCCATCCTTCCGCCAAGCACAGCTAAGGACTGTGATAGGTTTCTAATGTCCCACAGCCTACATGTTGTGTCCTGACTCCCAGTAGCCAAGATATTGCCGTCAGGGTGCCAGGCGGATGCGAATGAGTAATCCAAGTGGCCCCTAAGAGCACCAATTGCCTAGAGGAATAGAGAAAAAGGTTAGTGGATTAATCTTAACCAGAGACCACTAATCACCTGAAACTAAAGCAAAACATACTTACTTACCTTGCCACACTTGGGATCCACGACCAAGCCATCCTCATGATCCCCAAGGACAGCAAAGAGTTTCCCGTTAGGGCTCACCGAAACACACTGTTTGAAAACTAAATTTTAGTAAATAAAAAAGGACATAACTATAGGGATAAGCAAGTATGAACTACTTACATTCACAGACCAAGGGAAGACATAGTGCTTAACGAGGTCAAAGTACTCGGTGTCAAAAATTCTGATAGAGCAGTCATTATTAGCAGCCACCAAGCGTCTTGATCCACTGAAAAGATACATTTTGTTATAAAATTGTTAACAAGAACCTGGAAGTAACATATACTGGCTCCAAAAGCATCAAATTTTACTTTGAATCCTGGTAGATCTCTAAAGAGTTGGTGATAGCATTCTCTTCATCTGTAACTCTTGTGCTGAAAACAACCCCATCATCCTCCAGGCGCTATTAAAAACCGAAGAAACTTGTCATGAGTTATTAGACGAGACTGCAAAGTACAAGGATATATTTTGCAATGAACATACTTTGCATATAAGCTCCCCCTGAAAACCACCAACCACCAATAAATTATCATCTACAGCCATAGTTGTGACCTGGACCATTGCGACAGACTGTGAACCATGCCCACTCTGTCCAGCAACATAAAATTTTGATAAAATGTTATAGGCCAAACAGAAGGCAAATCAACAACAAGCAGAGCTAAGACCTGTGGACGAGAAAGGACGTACCTGTTTTGGTATAATGCAATCGTCAGCATTGAGTAGCTCAGTGCTTATCTGGTCCAATGATGACCAGTGTGTCACTGATTGATTATGCACTGTATAAACATCATGCTTGGTTGTTGCCCAGACCAGATTCCTCAGCTGCAAACTTGAATGTCAGAACTCAGAACTACATCCTTCTATCCATATTTATTAGTGCAACATCAGGCATCAGGCATCAAGCATAAGCATGCTGACATGCCGAGAAAATATAATATGCCAAATGTGCATAAGAGTTGTTCTGAACTTCTGATGAGACCATCGAGCGGTAAGTTAACATCTGAGTTAAAGAACTTTTAGGTGAAGTTACAACAGCTAAGGAAATTGACTCCAAGAATTAGTAAAAAAACATATAGAAGGAAAAAAAATTCCCAACTAGGGAATACTGTGATTGTGAAGGAAAAGATTCTTTATTTTTAGGCTGACATTGTCAATATAAGTAAATTTCCTAATCTCAACAGTGCTGCACCGATGGGCTCTGGATATGCTAGTATACTCCGTGTCCTTTCGCAAAAATTAGTACCATATAAATAATATTTGGATGATACACAGGATAGCAACTTGAAAGTTCTTCAATAGGCAAGTTATATGTTGTCTAAAAGAAGTTCTCTCCCACTTTCATCTCTCTCATAAAAACCCCGACAAGCCATCCTCAAAACAAACCCAGTGGCATAGACGTAGTCCCCTTACCCCATCGCCATGGCCCGTCCCTCTTCTCCCCGTCCTAAACCTGATTTGGGACAAGTCCATGGAACAAAATTTAGCCCATAAGACTAGCTACAAGTTGTTGAGTCAATTCAAGAGGGTTGTACTGCTGGTTGCTGCATTCACATATCAATTTTGCCCTATTTTCCATCGCTATCCTAAATGCCAATGTGTTCGCGCCTAGGGGAGACTCATTCTCTATTGTAAGATAACTATGCAATTTCATTTTCCACCCTATGCAGAACTTTGTTCGATGTTATATTGAGATCTTGGAGTAGATCATGTGCTCCACGAGAGCCTAAAGTAGCAGATTGTTGCCTTGACTTTCGACGTCTCAATAATGATATCTAGCCCAGCGTGTTGAAGTAGATCCTTCAACGATTTGTCATGTCCATTCTGTAGCAGCAAAGTGGAGTGTTCCTCCACAATCTTGTGTTGCTTCATCACCTCCAAAAAAGGTATTTCAATCTTGCTGAAATACCTATTTAAAATACTAATCCTTGGGACAGTTGGGAGTTCACTTGTCTGAAGACAGTAAAACTTTCACTGGGTAACAGCAATATAAAAACAAAAGGCAACTCCATATTTTTAACAAACAGACTAATATATTAAATATACTGGAACCAGAAACAATTTTCCAGATCATTGCTTGTGATATAGCGCCTGCAACATTGTAGAACACCTTTTCCTCCGATTCCTCTATCTCTACAAGCCAGATATCAAGAAGTTTCTCATTTCTTGACACCATTCTTAATAAGTTTTAAAGAACAACATGGTCTAATCAGTTCAAAAAAGATCAACCTTAGCAATGATTAAGCTCCATGCATCGTACTAGAATGTCAACAGAGTAAATTCAAACCTGAAAATGTACGATTGATGGCTGAGCACGCCTTGTGCTGTACTGGAAATCATAGTAAGGGCTATCCTTCTCCACTTGCTTGCACTCCTGGAAGACCAAATAATAAGAAAAATAGAAAGCTGATCAACAAACAAGTTGATGATGTAAGTATTTTTTTAGAATTTGCTTATAATGTGAACTTTCAATCACCAAGACTTGACTGTGACCATAATAATAATAATAAATCATTTTTTTAGTGAACTATTGCTGATACAATCATATTCTAATGAGCAACAAAGTAGATCGTGACACGATCCTACAACAACAAAAGCAATATGGTCATCTGAAAACACCAGTATGCCAATAAGCGGTACTCCATCTGTTCAAGAATGTATGACGTTTTGGACATCGGCACGATCTCAATATCCAACTTTGACCATTACTTTTCATACGATTATGTTAGTAAAAGTTGGCAAAATTATTATATTATGAAAATATTTATCATGACAAATCTAATGATACTATTATCTCATGAAAAATCTAAATAGTATTTCATATATTATTAGTCAAAGTTAGAGAAGTTTGACTGCACGCTTTCTAAAATGACAACATTTCTAAATAGAGGAGTATTTGATAATCTGACTTCCCACATATTTCATTTGAAATAAATGGATCAAACACAAAGATGTCTCTCTATGTGATAACTTGTCAGAGTTGATCAGTCTTAACAATCTACCAGTATTAGATGGAGTCCCTATACTAGTTTCCTCCCTGATCCCTCAGAATTAGTTGTTTCTACAGCAAGTTGCAACTTGCTACAATTAAATCTTAAGCCGCACTGCATTTAAAGTAAAAGAAACAACCCTACAGTTTTTAACAGCGTTTCTATTTGCCATGTATACCAGTTTATAGTGCAACCAGAAAGTTATGGTTGTTCTATTATTCGTGAGGATAAATTTTCCGAGTTATCACACAGAAATACGTTTTTACGTAAATGCAGTTATAGCTGGATTGGGTTACAATACATTTATATGTTTACTTCATGCATAAATTTCAAGGGGATGAAAGATTTTAGAGTGTTCTCTTAACATGATTTATGGCGGGTAAAAGATTCAGTCTTCACTACATGAGCTCATGCAGGCACAATTACACATGCATTCTTAGTGGCGCTTACTGTTTATAAGTTTACCAATTGTTAGTGGTGACCAGTAATACTTAAGCGATGATTAATTGATCAGCAACAACCACGAGTGGAGTGGCTCATAATAAATAATTGTAAGCCAATCCATTCAATCAACCAAAAGCCATCTCAGCCAGTGGTGATTAGTGATGGTTTGATACATCGATTTGCACTTAGAATTAAACAGTTAAATTTCAATACATAACAATAGAGACAAGTTATTTAATCAACTAAACACTATCATATCATCTCAGCCCATCCAAAATCAACTTAAACCAAACAAGAGTTTGTACCAAACTAGCATCATATATACCCAAACAAATAAGCCCCTAGTATCATCTAATACATGATAAGCCAATAAACATCACTATGGATGAGCACATACAGCAAACCAAACACTACCTTACCTAAGGTTGTGTTTGGTTGGTTGCATGAGCTCATGTAGGATCTGGGCTCATCCATGGCATTTATTTGCCCACACAAAGGAATCCTAAACTTGCATGAGATCATCTACGCTTAGTTAATCATGCCATTGACAAACAATTGCACGATTGATCACTCTGTTAGTAGTAACTAATGGTGCTCAGTAGTGTTTTTATTTAGGATAGTGTTGATTAATGGTAACTAGTCATGGTTAGTACGGTTTGTTATAGCACACTTGACACTTCATTGGATCAACCAAACAACATGGAAACATTCCTAAGAAAAAAAATCTAAATAAATCCTATTGAACTAACTACCTTGCATATACCCTTGAAACATCGACTTATCCTTCCACAATGCTACGCGATAAGGACTAGAGCAGGTTTGTGTGTGTGAGCATGCGCATGCCATCACATATTTCACCAAAACATCGCCATGCTCGTGTCATCTTGACCTCCTTCACACCCTAATTTGGTTTATCTTGATCATTCAAGAGTCTTTTTAACTAAGAAAGACTTTACCCCATACAATGAACTATGTCATTTCTTCTCTACGCGCGTTGGCCTCTCCACCCTCCCAAATTCCTCATCAAGGCGCACCAACATGTGAATCCAACTTTGACAGGACAAGATCTCGCCCGCTATCCCCGTGACTCACAAATATATCCATGCCCCACTTCTTCCATAAACACCCAAACCTTCGTCGCCTCTTCTTCACATGCACACACCGAAATTCACTACCATCCCATCCTTCTTATCTCACGTCGCAACTCGCCACGCGCGCTTGTCCGACATTCGTTTAGTGCCTCGAGATCCCGACCCCTCGACACTCGGTCCGCGGGTTGCAACGGCAGCGTGCGAAGATAGGGGATCCGGCGGCAGTAGAAGGAGGCGGCGAGGGGAGGTAGCGGCGATAGGAGGTAGCGGGAGGGAGGTGGTGTTGAGGGGAGAAGAAGGCACCGGAGGAAAGAGAGGAGGATGTGGTGATACCTTGGAGGAGAAGCGGCGTCGACGAAGGGAGGAGGCAACGACGGCAAGACGAGGAAGAGGCGAGACAAAGCGTCCTTCCTTGCCCGCTGTCATCTCGAGGTTACCGCACCATATCCTCTTCATCCTAATACTCCCTGCCGTGCGCGTCGCCTCCGCACTAGCTAGTGAGCAAGCATCGTTGCCTCCTCCCGCTTATCACCGCCACCGCCACCTCCACCTCCCCGGTCTCCCACCTCCTTGCCGCAATGTGCCCGTGAGGGCTAAAGAGGCCAATGGCCATGAGAACCGAGTCGTGACTTGGGTTCGGGATGGAAGAAAATGACCATCAATGCATAGCCCTCTTCCTTGTCAACCGCAATGGTTGAAAATAGGCAACAAGTTGAGGAGGAAGTCGGCATCAAATTCAACTTCCAAAGGTAAAGAATCTATGAGCGCAAAATTTTAATTTCCGAGTAGTGCAATAGGCGGAGTTAATGTTTCATTTATATGTTTGTGAAAGAAAATTAATATTTATTATGCGGTTTAGGATCCGTATGCTGATATGTATGACTCTATTTCAGGATTTCGTTACAATTATGCTCCAACTAGTAGGTCTTTATTAATTTCTATCATTTTGTCAATATGTCTTAACTAATTTTCATAGATCACAAGTGTGAACCATACAATTTTCATAGTGTAGCTTTATGAAGGTTTGTTCGGCATCATTGATTCTAAATTTGAGGGCTGGTAGCAAGGGGAAATTTTCATGGAAAAAGTTTACTGTGAATGACAATTGTTATGTGCACAATTGCAACGTGCAAGTAATGGTCAGGGCAAACCCTAAGAATGATCTGACATGCCTGGTTTTATATTTGACAAACTATCAGAAGCACAGAAATCAACACACTAGAAAATTGAAATGACCATATGTGATCAAATGACTAGCTTGGGTTTTGCCTTCTATAGATTAGCAATTCGGCAATATCATCTCAATTGTCTCATTCCAGCTACAGAATTTCTCTTGCAAACCATTTATATTATGTTAGTTTCTATCTATGTAACCTAAAAGGAAAATTCTAAGATTTTCTGAAAACTAAATGTCCATGAAGTACATTACTAAACCAAGGAGGACCGATCCTCACAATGGAAAGATAACTAAACCATGAGCATTCAACCCTCATACGTTACCATACTTCATCTATCATGCTGTGCTTGCAGGCAATTCAGGCATTCCAACTCCCACATAACATTTGTATACATGTATCTCAATTGTCTACAAGTTAGCATTCCTACAATAAAATATTATCTCAATTGTCTCTTCCAGCTACAGCACTTTTCTAGCAAAAATATCCATATTATTGCATATTCTATATAACATAATAGGCCAAATTTCTAAGATTTTCTGAAAACTAAATTTCCATGAGGCAAATTCTAAACCAAGGAAGACTCAACCTCACAATGGAAAGATAACCAACCATGAGCACTCAACCCTCTTACAGTAATATACTTCATATAACATGTTATACTTGTAAGCAATTCAGGAATTCCAACTCCCACATAACAAACATGTATATACGAGTGTATTGGTGTCTTCACAATACACCGCATGGCCATGTTTGTAGCATTGTCTGATTGGCTCGTACTCTCATAGTTTCATGCCACCTTACATGCATCGTGAATCCTCCACTCAAAAATCAATGACAGAGATTGCAACAATGGGCATTCAAAACACTTACAGTGTTCACCTAGGCGCTAGGTGGAAGGCAGGTGGAGGTAGCCGCCTAGCGCCTAGGCCGCCTAGGCGTCGGAACAGAGCAGCAGTCGGCAGATCAAGCGAGAAGGAGCAGTCGGGAGAGAAGAAAATGAGAAGGAAAGGTAGAAGAAAAACGACGAGAGAGAAAATAAAAGACTTAACTGGCCAGGCTGGCCCAACTCAGCCCATCACTTGCGTGTTGCTTTTCTAGGCTCCAGCCTCTAGGTCTCCTCGTCGCTCTCCCAATCCCGTCGCCGCCTCTCTCTCTGCTTCCACCTCTCTCTATCTTTTCCTTCTCTCCGCTCTCCCCTTCCACCGCCGCCTCCTCATTCTCTCCCCTCTCCCATCCCCTCGACCTGGGAGACAACGCGACGAGGCGCGACGACGGGGAGCCCGGCCCGAAGGCAGCGGGCGACAGGGACTCGGGGAAAAGGCGGCGCGCGACGGGGACCCAGGGAGGAGGCGGCGCGCGATGGGGATCGCGGGAGGAGGCAAAGCCACGGGTGAGCCCTCTTCAGTCTTCATTCACCTCTTCTTTTTCTCCCACGTGCACCCAGCTCCACCCGACCCCGCCCCGCGCCGCCTCGCACAACACCGGACCACCCAGCCGCCAACGCACCTTGCCCGCCTGGGTCCACCTTGGACCGGCCTTGACCGCCTAGGCGGGCCGAGTGCCTAGGGGCCCGATTGAGGCCGAGTCACAGCGGTTGCCCTGTGCCCAGCGCCTAAGCAGCCACACTTAACGGTCCATCAGGGAACTAACACACTATCGTTTGCTTCGGGAGTGAACAGGGTGAGTAAAAGAAAGTAACAGCGCGGTTGCACACGAGCTCGGTACCTGCAAAGCATCCTCCCGGGCGTAACTGAGGTTCTGAAAATTCCTATAGTTCTTCAACTTAATTTCTCGGTACTGATCCCTCGGGAACAGCATCTTCTCCCACGGGATCCCCTGCATGTCCATCCCGTCCACAACATCTGCCACGGACACATCCGGCTGCATGTTCTCCTGAAAACCAATTCCAACACAGATGTAACCGCAATCCCCAACACCTCAAACCACGCGCGCAACCAACCATCGAAAGAAGCGGCGGCCGGCGGCGCGGCTTACTTGGTCGTAGTTGACGAGGCTGGCGAGGAGCTCGTTCTGGCTGGCCTCGCCGAAGGGGTTGTCCTCCCCCTGCTCCTCTATGAGCTCCTGGATGCTCTGGAGGATGAACTCTAGGTTATCCTCCAGGTCAAACTCGTCCATCTTCTGCCAGTCTCCGATCCCGACCCAAAAAAATCACCCTGCCAAACGAAACAAAATCACCGATAAAAAGCATGCCCTAATAACCCCCAAAGTCCACCCAAAAAAAACACACACACTCGAAATCGGAGCACGAATTCGGGAACGGGGGACCGAGCCAACCAAAAATCACCCAAATCTAGACCAACTCCTCGAAAAACTCACCTCGATTACCCGGATTCAGAGGCGAATTCGGGGAGGCGGAGCGGAAAAGCGTGGAGAATTGGGGGAAAAAATCTCTCTTTCGGGGGTGTGCGAATTTAAAAGAGGCGCAAGGAAAATAAAAAGCGAAGGCGGCGACGCGGAGGCGGATCATGGGAGGAAACGGGAAACCCAACGCCGGCAGCGCGTGACGGTTTTTTGCGCGGATGGATGGGACGGGGACGCCACACCGACCGAGCCGTGAATGGTGGTGGGCCCCGTCTGTCAGCGAAGGCGCCGCCGGGGATAAGAGTCCGCGGATCAGGTGCGACGTCTGGGTCGCATCGGTGGGTGTCCGGGTTAGGGTCGACACGGAGAAGTCGACCGGTTCGGGGCCGTGTCGTAGAAGTGGAGAACTTGTTGATGACGTGGCGGCCGAGGGTGCAGGATGTAGGTACGCGGGTGGTCACGCACGGCTCATGAGCAATCGTGACAGACCCATTTAAAGATGTGCGCGACTTGGGAGATTGAGATGCTGGCCGTTGGGGGGTGTCGATAGGAGGGGTGGCATAGAGAGTAGCAAGCACGGGTACATGTTTGACGCGCTAACGTAGTATGTGGCATCCGGGGCAAAATCATCAGGAACTAGCATGTTCTTTCTTCTTTTCTATTTCACACTCCATCTTTAGGGCCCATTTTCTCTTTTCTTTCTTTCTTTTCCTACTTTCTTTTCTTCCCTTTTTTCCTTCTATTGGGCCCAAAGTCCAATGCCAGCACCGCATCCCCTCCTCTCCTCCTCCCTTGTGAACGTTGTCTCCACCTTTGCGCACGACCGTGAAGTCACGCCGCCTCCGGCGGCCATCCCATGCCTCAATCGAATTGTCCGCCACTTCTCCAGCCTACGCAACCCCCTACCCATCTTCCTCTCGCACTCTCTCATCTCCTCCGCTGCGTCGCCATGTCCAGCCGAGCTCGGCTGCAGCCACTGCACGGCCGCAGCAAACATCTCAACTACCGGGGCCATTGTGAGCTCGGCTTTCGAAAGGGGTGCACACCGAGGAGCTTTCAACTTGTGGCCTACCTACGTACTTGCTCCCTAGCAAATTTCGCACATTTTGGATGTACCAATGCATAGCCAAAATGCACATTGTTTGCAAGGCTCGAAAAAGCTTGGTGAAGTTTACCGTGCGTTTAGACCGGATTGCGTATGGAAGGTCGTGCCAACGAGGATCTGCATGGAACCAACCAAATAAAAGGGAGCCCAAATTGTGCGGTTCGGCCGGAAGATGCCAGAAAGCTCCTGTCTTGACTTTCCAAACCGCGTGCCTACATAGCCATGGTGATTCGACACTAGGAGCATGCATCTCGCACTTGGCATCGCTGTAGCGCAGTGGTAGCCATGGAGCTATCGTCGTCCATCACGTTCGCGTCATTGTCGCCCTACCTCTCTAAGGGCTACAGCCCCTGCTCCGTCGCTTTGCCACCTCCGGGGGTGCTACCCGGCGGGGAGGGATGATGGGGTAGGGGCGGAGGTGGCGGCGAATGGAGCAGCAGCGTGGAGGTGGTGAGCCTGAATCGGCTCAGCACCAACCTTGAGCGGCTCTTCCTCGGCTCTGATCTTGACTGCAGTGACGCGGACACGGACGTAGACGGTATACTGCCCATCCCCGTCCATGGTCCATCGTTGCATCCTCACCACGCGCAGCACCTTCTTCTACGACCTCTTCGCGTCGCGCGGACGTGGTGATGGCGGAGAGGGTGTTGAGAGGCCGCGGTACATGATGGAGGAGCTCATCCGGGGAATCACTGCCCCGGGATCTCTGTGTTAGTTTTTTTTTCCAAAAAGCCCTCGGTGTTTCCGAAATCGCGTCGAGGACGTCAGATTTTTACAAAAAGTCTCATGTCGTTTTCGAAATCATGTTCAGGTCCTCTGTGTCGTTATTTTTATGAAAAGCCCCTGTGTTTTCTGGAGTAAAGTCGAGATCCCACTACATTTTTATGAAAAACCTCCTGTGTTTTTCAAATCGCATAGAGATCCATTAATCCACCATACGGTGCAGCGTAGTGTACTTGCGGATCATGATTAGGATGACAATTATGCCCAATTACCCACGTGCCGGCAGGTGAATACCCTAATGAAGGCGGGTATGTGTGTCTTTCTTTGCCCACGGGTATGAAAATGAGCACAATTCCTTGCCCATCGAGTAAACGGGCATGAGCATGGGTAAGCTCTACCCGTACCCGCTTCGCCCGATTACCCGTAACCTACCCGCATATGTAAGGAACTATGTCAGTTTGTATTTTTATTTTATTTGTTGAGCTTGATTAATTGTCTTGTTGAACATGATATGTGAATTGTGATGAACTTTATTAGTTTTTGAATGTGTGATGCACCATTTGATGTGTGAATTATGATGAACTTGATGTGTGCATTACTCGCGGGTAACAAGCATGTTCGCGGGCGATGGGTACCCACGGGCGGCGATGCATTATTCGCGGGTAAACGGGCATGCCGCATGTTCGCGGACGATGGGTACCCACGGACGGCGATGCATTATTCACGGGTAAACGGACATGCCCGCGGGCTACGGGCATGGGTGAGGCTTTTCGCCTGTCGTCTTTTGCTAGTATGCCCGTGGGGAGAATTTGGAGTCGTAGGTATAGATATGAGTGAGCACTATCCGTATCCTTCATGCCCGATTACCATCCCTGATCATGATTGAAAGTACTTGCAAAGTTGACGGCTGTAACTTGTAGGTGGAGGTGGGAGCCGCGCTGCCGCGTCGTACTTGGAGCAGGTGCTGAATGTCTGTTGTCAAAATTAGGGTACAACGATGAACACTAGACTGGTTCAGATTTGTGTTAGGTTTCAATTGAATCACCCAATATCTCTGCCTGATTATCATCGTGTTGGACCGAAAAGGCGACTAGAGGGGGGTGAATAGGAGTACGTTCACTTTTTCACAAATAATGGATTCAATAAAACTTTACTCCAGTAGCTATAGAAGCTATGAAGATCAGTATATCAGTACAGCGGAAGACTAATATTGAATCTAATATAAACCCCTAAGCAATACGATAAAAACAACAAAGATTACAGCGAATCAATACACAACCGGTCAGACCGCTGTCTAACTGGCGGTTGGACCGATTTCCTGCCGGTCTGACTGGTGATGCTGGCCGGTCTGACCGATGGACTCCAGAACAGATCAAACAACCCGATGACGAAATTGCAAATAGATGAAACTTTTGATCTACAACTCCAAACTTGATGAAACTTGGAACACACCTTCTCTATGATATCAGGAAGATATTCCAATCGAAGATTGTGATAATTCTTGGAAGAATAGTGGTTCTTTTCAATTTGATTGAAGAGAGGGTCAAAACCGGATCAAAACGAAAAACTTGATCCAAGATCTTGCTTGTGGGTGATTGATGATCAAGATGATCCTAGATAGGTTCCCACACGTCACAACAAGCTAGATCACATGAAGAAACCAAGAAAAAACTCACGGATCAAAGAAAGACCTAAAATCATTAAATAGAGAGAGAACACGCAATGAGACAAAACATTGATCAAACTTTCCTTTGATTGATTGATATGATATGGGCTTACAACCTCTCCATCAATGGAGGACAATGCTCAATCCAAGAGCACAAAAATCACATCAAACTATCAAGAACCCTAGCCTCCACAAAAGCTCTCCCTAAGAAAATTAGGGTTTACAAAAATAGCAAAAGAGACGAAGAGGAGGTGCAGCCACCTCCCTCTCTTATTTATAGTGGAGGCTTAGACCTTCTAGAAGTTTGACTCTATTGGGCTTCCGTTAAGGCCCAAAACAAATGGGACACATACGCACGCATTTTAATGCGCCATCTTTAACACCCCTTGACCTAACTAGCTACACCTTGCGCCATCTTGCGCCTCGAATTAGCTAATAGGTCACCCTTATCCATCTTGCGTCACGCTTGAGTTCGTTGACCTCACCCGGCATCGTCGATCGTTCTGTACCTCAGCTCTCCAAGCCTAGTCCCGATCATCCTCGCCGTTGACCGTCGTTGACCACCAAGCAACATGCACAACAATAGACAAGTAAACCGAATTTGAGAATAAGTTCTTCACAACTTGATATATGTTAGTCAAAACATGCATCATGCAACATATATGCCCTGAAACTCATGACTTTGACCTAACAACCGAAAATCGCCGCCACAACGGGTGACGAACCAATTGAAAATCGGTCGATCGCTTTAAGGCGGTTTGACCGCCTACCGACGGTCGGACCGCCGAAGATGACTTAGCCGATTTTCAACCTCTGAAAACCGAAACCTACTGGAAATTTCAAACCAATAGAATTTTTGACTGGAGACTCCAAAAATTATGAGACCAAGTGCAATAGAATCCCCTCTGTTGCCTGCTACCTCTATTTTTAGCCCAGCTCAATTCAACACTTTACGACATTGCTTGGGTCGACCGCGCAAGGGTCGGTCGATCGATCTTGGACCGATCCGATCACGGCTATTGGCGGTCGGACCGATAAGTAAGGCCCGACAAGATCAGAATCGCGTCGAAAACAAGTGAAACGACAAATCGTTAACGACATTGCCAATTGTCACATCATCCTAAGATCTGGAGCATATCCCCATGATATCTACACATCGAAAGTACCAAATTACACTTCGTAAGTAGATTTAAGATTCTTAAAATTTTCCCTAGTAGGAGTAGCAAAGCAAGGCCCATGTTTTATTCTAATCTCGGTGCTGCATATATAGCTTCAGACTAGAAAATGTTGGACTCATGATTCTATTTTTTTTCTCCAATTCGTGTATTTGATGGTACACGAGTATTTTCAATCTATTCTTCATGCTAATAACCTGGAGAAAATAATAGGTTTGGAACGGAGTAAAAGCATGCAAGATGAATGAGTATGGACATTATCGAGACACAGTCAGATTAAGAGTGTGTTTGGTTGTATGGACCAAGTTATACATGTAGGGGATGATTCCGGATATACTTTCATCCCTCTATTTGATTGAGTGTATCGAACCAACTGGTTTAGGATGTGGTGGTATATATTCTAGGAATATTATTATAAGATGTTGAACCATTCTGTTGGATGAAATTGGGCGAACCATGTGATACAGGACGGACTCGTCCGGTCGCGTTGCGTGTGCTCACCACCCGCGTTAGATATTAATGGGTTTTTTCATTAGCAGTTAAATATAAAAACAAATTTAACTATAAGTTGTATTTAAAAATGATTAATGTTTAATTACTCAAATAGTTCAATATTAGTGGGTCACATTGTAACTAAAAATTGCATTAAGTTAAAGAAGAGCTACTAGTATATTATTGTCGGTGTTTTAGAATCAAACATACGTAATGATTGTTTGATTCGGAGGGTCTCCAAGACTCAAATCACGTAGAGAGAATGACACGGAGATTTATACAGGTTCGAGCCTTCTCCGGAGAGAATAACAACCATACTCTTGTGTGACTATATTGAGTATGCTGGTTACAGATCAAGAGAAAGACTGAAATACAATGTCTTGTGCTCCTGATCATGTCCTCTTTTCACTTATCTTTTTCGTCCCTCCTCCCCGCCGTTTGGTGATTCCTCATTCTATAGCGTGCTCATAGTGGGCGATAATTTCTCCAGCCTAAAGGGCATATATGTAACACCCTGGCTATTCGGAAGCCAAGATATTACCAAAAGTTTCATCATACACTTCATTTGCGGAACTATTAATTAATTTGCACCAAAATTAAATAGTTAAGACAAAGTAACCAAGAGAATTTAAACGTTCAACCACAGAATATAACCAAGGAATTAAAATTACAGTTCATCTCTTTAACCAAATAACTTAACAAAACATCTTTATAAATAAGTGAATCCTTGATGTGTGTGAAACGTGTTTGGACTACGCCCTCCCGCTAGCAACTATATAATCATGGATCACCTAAAAAAATAAACAAACACAGGAAAACAAGGGTGAGTCGAAACTCAGCAAGCACAACATCAAACTCACTGTGTACAAAGGAACAAATCAAGAATCAAGGCAGAGAACATCTCTTCCACGAATCGTGAAAGCGCATAGTATGAATGCATACATGGAATGAAAATGGATCTCTCAACCTGTGTATACGGTATAGCGAGTGATACACCGTCGGTGTTCACTTAAGCCCGTACTTCACAAAGTACGGGACCCAATCACCGTATGAAGAACGTTTCATACGGTGTCCGAAAGTTGCCACATTGGAATGGTGGTCAACACGCCCACATTGGAATGGTGGGTCTCACATGCCCATATTGGATTGATGGGACTTAATCAAATTTTCACTCCGTGACTAAACGAAGCATGCATGAATGGAATGAATCATGTATCACAAGAAACATAAATATTGAAATCTATCCACATCATGAGCACAACGCAAGAACAATCATATATTCAACACATCATCATGCATTCCATTGAAAACAACACAAATTATCAAACAGAACTTGCCTTCCGTAGTCTTTGCGACGTACTAGGAAGCAACGAAGGTGTTCTTCCACCCACCGCCTGACCGCCTACACAAGCATTTACACGGAATAAGAATAACAAGGTATGACGTATCTACACGTGCCCTATCATACCCTCTAACCAACCCACACAACCAAGGTTTCAATTTGACAACTTTACCCAAAAGACCAGACATTACTACTCTCGGCGGTTATGCGATAAAATTCACCATTAATTATCTGTAACTCCTAAAGACCTGAAACCAGTGCTCAGCTAATCCTAACGAACCAGGCTATGAAACTTTAGTTGGCGGGATCCTCTGATTCGGCCAAAAGAGAGGACTAACATCCCCAAGAAGACACCGACAGAAACCTGTCCAGATTTCAGAACAGTCGTAAAGAAAAGCCTGTAACTTTCAGTCTATTGATCCTATGGAGATGATCTTTATCAATCTGGAATCATGGCGAAATTATCTTCAAAAACCTATTTGGGTGGCCTCCCTGAATCTGGCTCTATCTAGAACAAAACTGAAGAGAAACCAATAGTCTCCAAAATTTCTGACAGACAGAGCAGTGTGCGGTTAAAAATTCATAACTCCTAAACCACTGGGTGGAATCTCGTGATCTCGGTGCCAAAAGAAAGCTAACGAAACCAGGAACATAACTATGGGGGATGAAAACCTGAGATTCGGCCTCGAAGTAATTCATAATGGCCCGACAAGAAAATCTGCCAAAACACATCAGCTGTCCTGGATAGTCGTGGTAAAACTACCATATCTCCTAAACCGTAACTCCAAATCAGATGATCTCGGTGCCTAAAGAAATCTAAGATCAAGAGCTACAACTTTCTAAGAGGTGAGAAGATCAGAAAACGTACGGAACTTACCCATATCTGACGAACAAATCTGGCGCACGACAGGGAGGAGGGTGGCGGCCGGTTGGAGAGGGGAGGAGGGGTGGCGGCTTGGGAGGGATGGGAGAGAGAGGGATAGGCTAGGGTTTGGGGATGAGGAAAAACCCCCTTGGCTGGCCCCTCTCATGGGCCCCTCGGGCTGCGCCCAGCCAGTTGTCGGAAGATAGCTGAAAACCCCCCGCCGATTCAGGAAATTTCAGTTCTTGTTTGCATTTTCCCTCCCATCCGAATCCGGGGTATTACATTCTACCCCTCTTAACAGGATTCGACCTCGAATCTGCACGCCAATCTAAATGTAAGGAAACTACGACTGGAATGAAACAGCGATATTCCAAGCTTGGAATTGCTCAGATACTCGCTTAACACTCGAGCACACCAGACGATGCGCATTCAGATAAGGACCCGAGACGGCCAACGCGATAAGCCAACGTTCTCATTTCTACAACTTTCAAAAACGAAGAGAATCCAACTAGAAATAGAGAGTCCTCATCGCATCCACGCAATGCTAACTCTCCACCAAAATGTTAGATTCCAAATTTGACAATTATCTCGAAAACAAATCCATTTTCCAAATAAGCAGTTTACAAATGAACATCACGACAACCAAAGGAGAAATCACTCGAACACCCAAACCAAATACTTGCGGTTTGTCTGAATTTGGAAAGAATCAACACGCCAACACAGCGCCAACTCAAATTGCGGAAAATACAAGTCAACGACACAAAACTCAAACGAGAATCAAGAAAATGCCTCATTATCCCACGAATCATCCTTTGCCACAGTTCCTCGCTTCTAGGAATAAAATTTCTCTCGAACATTGAAATTCGAATTCACTGCCTACCACATGAGCTTAAACCTCTTAGTTAAACATCCTCAAATTATACTCAAATTAAAATACATCATCCACACCATTGTGGAGAGGCTATATTGAATCCACCGAATACTCTAAATAACTCGTTCTACTAACCAAAATTGATTTGATAGAAGCCGTTCAAAGCAACACAGAATAGGTCCCACACAATGACATTACCTCCAATTTCCAAGAACAACAACTCAAAATTCTTAGCACGCACGCTCATATACTTCATCGAAGGGTTCTATCAATTATCATCCCACCGTCAGAAACTCTATTATTCCACTCTCTACACACAATCATTGAGTGACCAAAGGTCTAGCATGAAAATGCAAAGCCCAGATTTAACTTGCAAGACTTCTAGTACAAATTGCAATTATAACAGATAGGGAAATCAATGGATTGAATCTACAACATTCCCACAATTCTAACATACTCACTTATTGACATCCTCAAAAATTACCCACATAATCTTGCAATCTTATCCAATTGCGTTACTCTATAAAATTAATCAAGGTCTCCATACCTTCGATAATCCTCAACCTTTTAACATGAACTGAAGTTCTGGAATTTCTCTATACCATAGGTTCTACTCAATCGTAACACTATTCAGACTTACTTCGAAGCCAAACATTCCATGTGAATCAATATTTTTTTTCCTCAAGAGATACAGATCAAATCCATTTCACATTCTTCTACTCCTCTAATAACTTGGTAGCAAAATATCACTACTACCAAAACTTAACCACCACCAAATAGTTGCCAATAAACGCTTTGTAAAACCCTGCAACAAAACTTTTGGGTCTTTCTCAAAAGAAAGAGGCGAATAAGGACAAGCTTCGTCACACATAAAAACGTTGCTCATCCCAACGAGCATGAACCCAAAAGAATATTCTGATAATGGGGATCTTGGAAAACGAAAGCTGAGTTCACAGTTGAGAGCACACATCCCTCAAGAGAGAATAGCAAATAACATCCGATACGAAAGAAAGACATTGCGATTGAAACTCGACATCTCTTGAGCGGAAAGAGCAAGAAGTTTAGGAACGATTCAAATAATCACAAGTTACAAAACTTGACTCAAATTATCAAATACTCTACTGCACTCTTTCCTTTAACACAGCAATTAGTTCTTGAACTAATAACACCTTGCCACATGAACAAAGTAAGTTCTTTAGTTCAACCCACGGAACTACTTAAGAACAAATAAAAATTTTCAACACGTCAAATTTGTTCGAAACAGTTCATCTACTCATGAAACATGTAATCCAAATGACCTCAGCCACAAAACAAGCATTTTCCTTTACAGGACTTCACGAAGAGCAAACGGATTCTCAACGAAAGTGACGAAAATTTCCTTTGATTGCAACCTCACTTTGCGAACTCAAACCAAGGAGCCTTTAGGACTAAATCACACGAAACTCTTAAGAAGCAATAGTATATCTCCATGCACCATTTTACTTAAAACAATTTCAGTTACCAGAATATTCACGAACTCCAAAAGGTCACGGAAACTAGACTTGAAGTATTCTCATTTAGGCGGTATCACAGAGGTGATTATTTTACTACAAGTTTCAACATCAATCTCACAACGTCAATTAGAAAACACCTCGAAAGACTCATGCGAAAAGAATGGGTCGAATATTTCTCAAAAGAAGAGGCACATGAAAACGATTTTCACCAACTAGAAAATCATTTACCGCTCGCCACAAACACCGGACCAAGGAGAAAACCAATTAAGCAATGAACTCATTGAACATAAGGGGAGTCCACAGTTGAAAGCATAAGCCTCAAAAGAAGAGAATGTCTGACCTTAGTAGATAAGAACAACGAGCATTCAATATCAAAGCGCTCGCATCACTGAAGAACTATTATAACTTTGCAACAAATCGTTTTACGCGGCAGACTTCGTTTACCAAAATAAACTTAAACCCCGAAAAAGTCATGAACACAAAACTTGAAATTGGATCATTTTAGAAACAACAAGAAAGGTGGTCAAACTTCTTTCTCTATAAAAGAATCAACATTACTGAACATTACTGAACATTTCATTAAGAGCAATAACATACGTTCCTGGTAACAATCAATTTACATTACTATCATATCAATAAACCTTTTAAAGGAAACACGACAAAGTGTGTCTTAGAAATCTCCAGCATTAAATGGGATTGTAATAACAACTTATTCTAGAAAAGAAACGTGGTGTGAAATACACAAAGCTTAAATAAACCTCTCACACAACACCACAAAACCTTAGAAAAAGGTATCGACACTTTTTTTTTCAAAGAGAGATTCTAAACTCCAACACTCCAACTACAAAAGAAACGAGCAGAGTCAAAACATTCTTCAATGAACTTTGTAAAAGATGATTCCCATTCTCCAAAATACCAAACGGTGAACCAGGTCACCTTAATCAACAGGAGAGATAGAACCATCATATACAAAATATATGATCTTGCCAATAACAACGTTTACAAGTAGTAAAGAGAGTTCAGCAGTCAAAAGACAAGATATTATTTTAAAAAAACAAATAGGGACCAATAGAAACACGTAGCCCACAACTTTGTTTGAGTACAACCTCCAACTTAATCACAACACATCACCACAAATGGGTTTTAACACTATTCTTCAGAAAAGAGATGCATTATACTTCAACAAACAGAATGATCCAATAGAAATACGTAGAGCCAAAGCTTTCTCGGGTTAACGGACTTGCAACAGAAAACTCTCATTATACAACTATCAAACGAGTAAATGAGTCGCTCTTTTCTAAGGAGAAAGAAGGAACAATCATGCAAATTTCAATATTACTAATTGACGAAGATCACCAGTAGTAAAAACAAATTAACGGCCGAAAAACAATAATGGTTTCAGAATACCATTAAAGACTCATTGAAACTCATCAACTACCAGGAACCATGAACCCAAAAGAAATTCATCCACCACCACCGAACAAGAATTTGTCAAATTCGGAATTCAAGGAAGAGAACGACTTTCTAAAGTAATCCACAAGAAATATGCAAGGCCAATGCACACTTAATAAAGAACTTTGCAAAAGAAATCTTCCAACGCCCGAAATTCCAAGCGAACAAATAAGTTAAATTTTCCAACAGGGGTAAAGCATAACATCCGTGAAAAGATAAATCTTGCAATTTAACTATGCTCACGCGGAGCAGTAATATCACAATAGTCGAAAGTACAATAACTGTTTCAAAGAACGATCAGAAACTTACTGGAGCTTGCCCTCCTCATTATAACCCTCCTTTCAAAAGAAATTCACGAACTACAAGAAACTACAACCAGGAAACCAGATACAAATTTGAGAAAGACAACAACTTCAACAATGAGCTCAGGCTCAACACAGAACTATGGAACAGGGGTAAGAACTTCTCTACTCTCCCTGGCTATTCGGAAGCCAAGATATTACCAAAAGTTTCATCATACACTTCATTTGCGGAACTATTAATCAATTTGCACCAAAATTAAATAGTTAAGACAAAGTAACGAAGAGCATTTAAACGTTCAACCACAGAATATAACCAAGGAATTAAAATTACAGTTCATCTCTTTAACCAAATAACTTAAAAAAACATCTTTATAAATAAGTGAATCCTTGAGGTGTGTGAAACGTGTTTGGACTACGCCCTCCCGCTAGCAACTATATCATCATGGATCACCTAAAAAAATAAACAAACACAGAAAACAAGGGTGAGTGAAACTCAAAGAAGCACAACATCAAACTCACTTGTGTACAAAGGAACAAATCAAGAATCAAGGCGGTAGAACATCTCTTCCACGAATCGTGAAATCGCATAGTATGAATGCATACATGGAATGAAAATGGACCTCTCAATGCAGATATCGCAGATAGCGAGTGATACACCCCGTCGGTGTTCACTTAAGCCCGTATTTCACAAAGTACGGGACCCAATCACCGTATGAAGAACGTTTCATACGGTGTCCGAAAGTGCCACATTGGAATGGTGGTCAACACTGCCCACATTGGAATGGTGGGTCTCACATGCCCATATTGGATTGATGGGACTTAATCAAATTTCCACTCCCGTGGACGAAAACGAAGCATGCATGAATGGAATGAATCATGTATCACAAGAAACATAAATATTGAAATCTATCCACATCATGAGCACAACGCAAGAACAATCATATATTCAACACATCATCATGCATTCCATTGAAAACAACACAAATTATCAAACAGTACTTGCCTTCCGTGCTGCGACGTACTAGGAAGCAACGAAGGTGTTCTTCCACCCACCGCCTCACCGCCTACACAAGCATTTACACGGAATAAGAATAACAAGGTATGACGTATCTACACGTGCCCTATCATACCCTCTAACCAACCCACACAACCAAGGTTTTAATTTGACAACTTTACCCAAAAGACCAGATTACTACTCTACTGGCAGTTGTACGATAAAATTCACAATTAATTATCTGTAACTCCTAAAGACCTGAAACCAGTGCTCAGCTAATCCTAACGAACCAGGCTATGAAACTTTAGTTGGCGGGATCCTCTGATTCGGCCAAAAGAGAGGACTAACATCCCCAAGAAGACACCGACAGAAACCTGTCCAGATTTCAGAACAGTCGTAAAGAAAAGCCTGTAACTTTCAGTCTATTGATCCTATGGAGATGATCTTTATCAATATGGAATAATGGCGAACTTATCTTCAAAAACCTATTTGGGTGGCCTCCCTGAATCTGGCTCTATCTAGAACAAAACTGAAGAGAAACCAACAGTCTCCAAAATTTCTGACAGACAGAGCAGTGTGCGGTTAAAAATTCATAACTCCTAAACCACTTGGTGGAATCTCGTGATCTCAGTGCCAAAAGAAATCTAAGGAAACCAGGAACATAACTATAGGAGACAAAAACCCGAGATTCGGCCTCTAAGTAATTCATAATGGCCCGACAAGAAAATCTGCCAAAACACATCAGCTGTCCTGGACAGTCGCGGTAAAACTACCATATCTCCTAAACCGTAACTCCAAATCAGATGATCTCGGTGCCTAAAGAAAGCTAAGATCAAGGGCTACAACTTTCTAAGAGGTGAGAAGATCAGAAAATGTACAGAACTTACCCAAATCTGACGAACAAATCTGGCGCAAGACAGGGAGGAGGGTGGCGGCCGGTTGGAGAGGGGGAGGAGGGGGTGGCGGCTTGGGGAGGGGAGTGGGGAGAGAGAGGGGATAGGCTAGGGTTTGGGGATGAGGAAAACCCCCTTGGCTGGCCCTCTCATGAGCCCCTCTCGGCTGCATGCCCGTGCCCAGTTGTCGGAAGATCGCTGAAAACCCCCCGCCGATTCAGGAAATTCCAGTTCTTGTTTGCATTTTCCCTCCCATCGAATCCGGGGTATTACAATATCAATGCTTCAGATGATAACACAGTTACCAGAGATTACTGTTAGAGAAGTAATATTCCCACATCACCGTGCAGTTATCACCCGGACAGAGAGATTAATCATGCAGTTATTCTAGAGAATAATAGCGTATACTGACTGTTTAGATGCCCTAATCAATTGGACCTACTTGTCTGTAAGCTCGATTGATTGTATGGTGGTCGTAACTGACCTGGTCGTAGAAGGACTTACGACCATGAGATAATCGTAGAAGAACTTACGATCATCTGCTAGTCCTAGAAGGACTTACGACTATAGAGTGGTCGTAGCTGACCTGCTCATAGAAGGATTTACGACCATGAGGTCATCGTAGAAGAACTTATGATCATGAGGTAGTCGTAAAAGATCTTACGACCCCATCTTCTACCTTATGAACATTAAGGGGTATACTCAAAAGTCATATAATGGCGTCATTATTCATAATAAGGATTACAGATAAATAATTAAATGAGGATTTCTAGATCCTCGTCATCTAGCCCCCTAGCTTCAAGTGAAAGTACCTACTTGAGAAGGGAGTGTTAGATGATCTTACGACCAGAAGATGGTCGTAGAACGGTGATCGAAGGAAAGACTCTTCGACTGGTATTTTATTTGACTAGAAACAGACTTGGTCAAGAAGGAAATCTTACGACTACAAGGTGGTCGTAGAAAATCTTAAGACTACAAAGTGGTCGTAGTATGGTAATCGAAAGTAAATTATTTCCGACTGGTGTTTCATCTGACCAGAAAAAGGCTTGGTCAAGAAAGTAATTTCGCTTGAGGTGTAAAGATAGATTCGATATTCTCGAACAGACAAATCTAAGAATCTGAATCGACTCTCATAGACCTGTCTGTTGGAGCGGTTCCCGGAGAGGTGGCAACTGTTAGGTTGTCACGTCTTTAACCCAAGTGCGCGGTTATAAAAACTTACCGTGTGTGCGATTGTAGGGTTCTTACTTTTCTCCAATCACTCCAACTGTTCATCAAGTTTTTGCATTCTCCGCCGCCAACCAAATCATTTGCCTCGAAACCTCCTCCCCTTGAGAAAGATAGTTGGAGCCGCTTCCTAGTGGGCCGAATCGGAGATGGACACGACCAAGATGAAAGCTCTGGTCGCCGGTAGCTGTAGTCTGAAGCTCCACGACGGGAAGTCGAAGGAGTACATTCAGATGTACACCCGATCGTCATGGCCAGGATGGAAGAAGAGGTGGTTCTACTGGGAGACGACTAGTGAAGACATTCTCTCTTTCGTCGGGAACACCACCGAGAAGGTTTCTTCCTGGGATTCGACTCTCAAGGATCTTTTTCGAATCACCCCCTACATTCAAGCCATCAAGGATTTGAAGGAGGAGGGTGGTGAAGGATTTCATCACGTGCCACATTAGCCCTCTGAAGAAACGAACACATCCTATGTGGAAGTACTTGGGGTCGCAAGACTCAACTAGAGATTACGAGCACTCTTTCTTTTGATTTCAAACTTAGTTATTGAAAGTTTATTTGCTCCTGCATATCTCACACAAGCAGAAATTGACGTTCGGGTCAAGCTCATTTGTGAGAAACCCCTGCCACTAAATGTGGCAGCTCCTCAAATCCTTGCGGTTTTGACCGCAGAGGATAGGAGGGAACACCTAAAGGTAATCAAGGAATGATTTCTTCTTTAGGATCTCGTAGTCGTAGAAATACTTACGACTAGGTACTGGTTGTAGAAGAACTTACGACCGAAGAATGGTCGTGGAAAAACTCGCGACTAGAGAGTTGTCATAGAAAAACTTACGACTAGGTTTTGGTCGTAGAGGAACTTACGACCGCAGAATGGTCATGGAAAAACTCACGACTAGAGGGTTATCGTAGAAAAACTTATGACTAGGTTGTGGTCGTAGAAGAACTTACGACCACTTAGTAATACTTCTTTTTTTGACTTCTACAGAAAGTAGGCATGGAAGACTGTCGAGATGATGAAGAGGTCAAATTGATGGTCATTGGCGCGGTGATAGAGCAAGTTGAGGCTCCTCCGGCCAAAAAGCGCAGGGTCATGAAAGTCACCGACAAGGGAGGCGCAGGCTCAAGCTCTGCTACTCCGACCGAGCCCTTTGCATGGTTCGCTGTAGAAATGACTGCTGCAAAGAAGGAAAAGACGATCAAAGTGGCTGAGCACTCAAACGCAAAGCCCCCAAGATGAAGGTACCCTTTTAGTGTGATAATAAGACTTTCGCGGTTTCTACCTCCCGTGGCTTTGTCAAGCAACAATTAAAGGAGAACTGGAAGAGTTTTATGTGCTTTGTGAAGGAAACCGCTACACCGGCAGTGTCTGTGGTCGAGGGCAGTGCTGTCCTTAATGTGGTCGAGATGGGTCTCGGTCATCCGGAGAGTCAGGAGGCTCAAGGAGCGGTAGTGCTCACTCAAGACCCATGACCAGACGTTGGTGTGGTTGAGAAGAAGTCGAAGAAATCTTCTTTAGGGAAGGTTTCTTCCAGATTCAAGATTAAATCTGGCACACGAAGGTATGTAAAAAGATAAAAATGTAAGAACAATATTTACCTTTTGTTTCTTACCATTTGACGTGTTTTCCTTTTTGTGATCTTAGCGCGACTCCTTTAGCCCTCAAGGACATTCATGTTGATGAATCCATTGCTATTTCTCCAACAATTGGAGGAATAACAGTGGCGGTGGTCGAAGGGTCATCCACCGCCCCGAGTGGTGGAAGAGGTCGTTGCTGCTGAAGTAACTACGACCACAGGAGTAGTCGTAGAGGCTGAGGCAAAAATGGAGCATGATGCAGCGGTGGCACCAGACCAAGGCGATGAGTCGTTGGGCCACCGCGCCGGGAAAGAAGTCAACATAGTCGTTCCTCTCGGTCCCCAAGGAGCTGTCATCACCGAATCAGAAGAAGAATAATATGGTAACTTCATTTCTAAATTCTTCAACCCGGGTTCCGTTGTGGGGTCTTCTGCTTTCAGGTCTCGTACCCAAGTTCCACACCCCAAGTATATTCTTGACAGGGGGAATATTTTTGATGACGAGCGTCTCGAAAAGGTGTGGTGGATCCAGGTTCAAAATCTTGATGAACTGAAGGACCCCACACGCGTACTCTCCATATTTGCTCAAACGATCATTAACGTAATTGGTTGTTACCCAATATTTATATATGTGGCTTTTCTCGCCTCTCATTATCCTTCTTTATGCAGAGAGCTCTAGAGCAAATTATCACTATTGTAGAGTACAACATACAACTTATACAGCTGCAACAGGAGAAGGCGAAACTCTGTGAGCTGGCAGAGAGATGGTAAGTCACTATTACTCATAGGCGTTTATGTTTCAACCACTTTTATAGTGCTTATGGGGATTGTCGTATGAGAACTTACGACTATGTGCTGGTCGTAGAAGTACTTATGACTAGGGAAATATCGTAGAAAAACTTACGATTAGATACTGGTCGTAGAAGAACTTACGACCAGAAGATTGTCGTAGAAAAACTTACGACTACATGATGGTCATAGAAGAACTTACAACCAAGGAAATGTTGTAGAAAAACTTACGACTAGAGGATTGTCGTAGAAAAACTTAAGACTAGGAATCGGTCGTAGAAAAACTTACAACCGCTTGTCCTATGCTCATGACTACTATTTTCCTCTGTAGGTTTAAGAGTGATGAAAAGTCCTTGGCCGATTCGCTCGACTACGAGAAGGTCGAGACGAAAAAGCTAAAGAAAGAGAAAGAGACCCTTCTGAAGAAGCTTCAGGAGGCAAACTCTGCAACTCAAAAGTTGCAGAGATAAATAAAAAGTAAGTGCTGAACTTAAAACCGGTTATAACCTTCTTTTCTTTTTCTAACCCTCATTCCTTTTTAAAAAAGAGGTCGAAATGGGGAAGCTCGAAACCGAGGTCAAGGACAAGACCATGGTTGTTCATGAGATTTCCCATATCGCCAAAGAAAAAGATCGGGAGGCTAAGTCTTGGGAGGAGCGCTATGCAAAAAACACTGCCTCTCATGACGATGAAGTCAAGAAGTTAGATTCTCGACTGGCGGGTAAATAAGTCTTTTGTTGTGACCAGTTTTGTTTTCCTTTAGAGGTCACTTTATCTGACTGGCCTTATTCTTTTCATAGCAAACAGTCGAAATAAAACATCTCCGTGAGGCTTAGACTTGTAATTAGGAGGAGCTGAAGTTGATAAAGATCAACCTTCAGGATAACATTTCTCTCATTAACAACGTACTCAATGGGCTACATGTCGAGGAGGTCACTCCTCGTGAAGACACGATAATTGTCCACTTGAGTACAATTGGAAAACAAGTTGGGACTTTACAAGAGTTGGTGACCACTCTGAGGACCAACCAAGCTGATTCGATAAAGGAGGCGGTCGAAGGCGGAATAAGTTTTGTTTTGGCAAAACTTAAAGCTCATGACGCCAACTTTAATTTGCAACTAGCCAAAGCCGACTTCGACTGCTCTGAAGCAGAAGCGGAGTGGTTGATGGAAGATATGTAGTTGATCAGCAAGGAAGTCACGGAGGAGATGCAAATAGGATCTCCTTTGTCAAAGTAGTTTGTAATAGGAACCTGCAAAGATAAGTTTGTTGATATATATGATCCTTTCTTCTCCCTGAAAAATCATCTTGTCGAGTAGTTAGTAACTCATAAGATAATGAATGAAAAAAGAGATTAAGACTAAGAATTGAAGTCATATTAATAACTTTATCCTAGCCCCCGACTATTTGCTTGGTTTATTTAGATAAACTAAGTAAATAATGTTAAACGAGTTTTCTGAAAAAGGGAGGTTTGGCTAACTTATAGTCTGTGATCCCAATTATCATGCACTGGTCATAAGAGTAGTAGTGAGTCGATGCTAGGAAGTTCCTTCTAGTGGGTAGGACTATGTGCAGAAAGGAAAGACTTCGACTAGGTGATTTTACCATCTCCGACTAGATTAATCAAATCAAGAGCGGTAACTTGAGTTAGACAAATGTCTAGACTTCCTTTATAATTTGTTCAACCTTTTCAAGTGCACTTAATAGGTTTGCCTTGGTAGCAAGAGTTAGAAAAAGGATGGCGCTAGAAAGTTCCTTCTAGTGGGCAGGACTACGTTCAGAGAGGAAAGACTTCAACTAGGTGTTGTGTCTTTCTCCGACCAGTTAGAACCAACTAAGTTTACCAATAGTAGTCGAACGAATTACCAAAGTGTACTCTGCTTAGAGTATTTGTCAAAACGAATGAAGAAATAAACTAAGGTACTAAGAGTTGGCTTGAAAATATTTCGACCATGTTTGTTGAACCCGAGCATTTTGTATTGGCAGCAAAAGTAAGGAACGAGTCGACACTAGGAAGTTCCTTCTAGTGGGCAGGACCACGTGTAGAAAGGAAAGGCTTCGACTAGATGATGTTCCTATCCTTTCGACCAGTGTAAAGAAGTGCTGGGTACTGGTCGTAGAAAAACATACGACAAGGGGATAGCTAAAAAAATTATGGAAGCACAACTCAAAGTAAGACAATAAAGATAGAAAGAACATGATACTTTATTGTCGAGGTAGTTGGTTACTCATAAAATTTGCATACCGGGTCGATGTTCTAAGAGTTCGAGAGAATCCGGCCGTCTTCCATTGATAGTTGTACCGAACCTGATCGCGTAACTTTGACCACTGTGTAAGAACCTTCCCACTTGGGAGAAAGCTTGTTCTGATTCGACTGGGACTGAATTTTCTTCAATACCAGGTCACCTACAGCATGGCTGCGAGGTTGAACCTTACGATCGTAGTAATTGCACAGGGCTTACTGGTAGACTACTGAATGGATTAAGGCTTGATTTCTCTTCTCTTCGAGTAGGTTGCTGTCATTTGCTTGAAGTTGTTCTTGGGTAGAGCCGTTGAAAGTTTCGACTCGTATCGACTTGATCTTTAGTTCTAGTGGAAGCATGGCTTCGGCCCCGAAAACTAGGAAAAAATCGTTTCACCTGTGGCCCGACTAATAGTCATACGAATTGCCCATAATATTTAGGGTAATTCTTGTACCAAAGCCCCAGAGCGCTTGATAAGCTGGTCGAAGACTCGAGTTTTGATTCCCAGCATTATTTGGCCATTTGCTCTTTCGACTGCCACATTGCTTTGAGGATGGGCAACAGAGGCGTAACATACTTTGGTACCCAACTCGTCGCAAAATTCTTAAAATTTTACGCTCAAAAATTGTTTACCATTATCTGTGATTATTCGACTTGGGAACCCAAACCGAGTAATCACGCATCTCATCATGAACCGTTTTGCTACTTCCGTTGTTATCCCAGTCACAGGTTCGGCTTCGATCCGTTTTGTGAACGTATCAATGGCCATAAAAAGGAACTCGAAACCTCCTGGAGCCTTTAGGAACGGTCCTAGTATATCGAGGCCCAGGTCGCAAAAGGCCAAGATAGAGGAATTGTTTGCAATGACTGAGCCGGTTGGTGTATCTGCTTGCTATGAAACTGGTATTGTACACACTTTTTAACCAACTCTATGGCACCGTAGAGGGTTGTTGGCCAGTAAAAACCTTGTCGAGAGGACTTTCTGACCAGCGTTCTGTAGGAAGCATGAGTTCCACAGATGCCCCTGTGTATGTCGTGAAGGAGGTTTAGTTTTTCCCTCTGTGATATGCATCGCATGAGTACCCCTTGAGTGACTCATTTGTAGAGGACTCATTCGATCAAAGTATACACTTTGGCCTTTCGGGATAAGCGATCTGCCTCGAGATTGCCATCGAGTATTGTACCCTTCTGAAGATACTTGTAGATGGGATTCATCTAGGTATCATCGTATTCTAGAGAGGCTATCTCAATAGGAGTTGTCTCTAGTGTTTCACTAGAGATGGCTTTTGGAGTTGCTCTAAGAAAACTCCTTTTGGTACTTGTGATTAGGAAGAAGCCATACGAGCAAGCTGGTCTACGAGAAAATTATCCTTTCGAGAGATAAATTGTACCTCAAAACTGAAAAAATGCTTTTCTAGCTTTCCGACCTCTGATAAGTACCGAGACATGGTCGAATTAGAATACTGGTACTCTTTTCCAACCTGATTCATGGCTAGTTGAGAGTCTCCTCTCACTGGTAGTCATCGAATCGCGAGTGCTTTCGTAGCTCGTATGTCAGCCAGCAAACCTTTATACTCTGCCACGTTAGTGGTCTGAACGTTTAATTGAATGATATACTTTAAGGTCTCTCCGGTAGGAGATTCCAGGACCACCCCAACCCCTGAGCCACTTAAAGTAAGCGACCCGTCAAAGTACATCGTCCACTGGTCGTGGGTACGGTACTTGGGATCCTGAACATGTCCATGATTTGTCCATTTGGCGATAAAGTCTGCCAAGATCTGGGATTTAATGGCCGTTCGGGACACGAAATGGAGGTCGAATTCCCCAAGTTCTACTGACCATTTTGTCATGCGTCCCGCTGCTTCCCTGTTCTGAAAGACCACTCTTAAAGGAAACTCGGGCGACACAATTATCTTGTGCACCTAGAAATAATGTCGCAGTTTTCTCAAAGACGTGAGGAGGGCATAAAGAAGTTTTTGGACCTGAGGGTAGCGCTTCTTAGGTACGTGAAAACTTCACTTACATAGTAAACTGGTCGTTGGACGTTTTCACGCTCTATGACCAGTACTACGCTCAATGCCTATGGCGTGGTAGCTAGATAAATTAAGAGCGTCTCTTCTGGCTTTGGAGAAACCAAAACAGGAGCACTGGTAAGATACCTCTTGATATCCTCAAAGGAAGCATTTGCCTCTTTTGACCACTCGAAACCCTCGTGCTTCCTTACAAGTTTGAAGAAAGGTAGCATTTTTTTCTCCCAGTTGTGCAATGAAATGACTTAAAACTGCTATGCATCATGTGAGTTTCTGGACTTCTTTCTTCCTGGTTGGAGGGCGCATTTGCACGATGACCTTTATCTTATCAGGATTTGCTTCGATTCCTCGTACAGAGACAAGGAATCTACGCAACTTTTCTGAAGAGACTCCGAACACACACTTCTTAGGATTGAGTTTCAGGCGGTGTTTTCTGAGGTTGTCGAACGTTTCTTGCAAGTTAAAAACATTTTTAAGCCGCTTGATGCTTTTTACGACTAGATCGTCAACATAGGCTTCCAAATTTTGGCCTAGTTGAGGTGAAAAAGTTGATTGCATCAAGCGATGAAAAGAAGTGCCAATATTTTTTTAGACCAAATGACATTTTGACATATCAAAATATTCCAAATGGAGTAATAAATGTGGTCTTTTCTTCATCTTCTAGACACATATTAATCTGATAGTAGCTAGAATATGCATCTAGAAAACTTAATGCTTCACAACCGACAGTAGAAACAACCAACTGATCAATACGAGGTAGAGGAGAATAATCTTTTTGACAAGCTTTATTTAGATCAGTGAAGTCTACACACATTCGTCATTTGCCGTTAGACTTCCTAACCATTACAGGGTTGGTCAACCACTCTGGGTGGTTGACTTCTCTTATAAAGTTTGCTTTAAATAGCTTGTCCAATTCTAATTTGATAGCATCTCGTCGATTAGGGGCAAATATCTATAATTTTTGTTTTACAGGTACTTGGTCAGGTGCGTTTGTTGAGAGGAAAGTGGTGAGGGCGTATTGCTATTTGGGGTCAGAGGTATCTCCGATGCGAACAGTCTTCGAGGGCTCCTCTGGATCCAAAGGAACCTCTTTGACCTGGTCGTTCGACTTCATTGCAGCTTTTGACTTCGACTGCTTGGTCAAAGGATGCTCCTTGTTTTCTTCCCGAGTTGGTACTTGGCCAACCATCTCGAGGGATCGACGGTCGCACGTATGCGCCATCTTTTTATCACAGTGAATCGTGATTGCTCCTTTGAGACTTGACATCTTAAGACATTGATACCCATAATGAGTTGCCATTAAGAATTTTGCCACAGTTGGTCGTTCTAGTATGGCGTCATATGCCGTATCGAAATCGACCACATCAAAGGAGATTCTCTCTATCCTGAAATTACTTGGTGAACCAAATGTTAAAGGAAGAGAAACTTGGCCAATAGGATTGGCCGAAGTCCCTGATACAATACCATGAAAGGAGTATTGTACCGGTCTTACCTTGGTCCTGGGTACTTGCATCTCGTCTAGGGTACTCGTAAACAAGATGTTTAACGAGCTTTCACCATCAACTAACACTCGATTTACTTGACAATTGTTGATGGTAGGCTCGACCACAATCGAAAACTGACTTGGTCGAGTGGAAGGGATCGGGTAGTCACTCTTCTAGAATGAGATGGTGACTTCTGACCACTTCGGTAACTTATTGACAAGAGGAGGGTCAATGGAGTTTACCCCGCGTTCGACAGTCTTAAGCTGTCATTTTGACTTGTATGCCGATGACCCCCATAGATATGCTCGATGGTATGCTCGTGATCTTGGAACGACATCTCCTCGTTGTCATTCGACTGCGTACAACCACTTGCTTGCCCTACCTCTTCAAGGGTAGGAAGTGGTCCTTTGCCGTTGTAGTAGAGTTTTCATTGGAAAACCCAGCAGTTGCGAAGGTCATGTCCTTCCTTTTTATGGAAAGGACACATCCTAGGCTTGTCGTTCTTCCGTTCGGAACACTTACCTTTGCCTCGATCGGGATATTTCTTGGAACTTCGTGGTCCCTTGTCGCTTACTGCCAAGACCTCCTTAGAACTTTTGGGTTGAGGTTTTTGGCTCTTCACCTTGTTCTTGGATTTCTTGGCCTTTTTGTCCTTCTTGCTACCTCTGCCTGCTTCTTGAGGATTCTGGTCATCTCGATAGATGGTTTTGTTCCACTCGACTGCTTCTGCAGTAGTCGCATATCGATCGGCCATCTCGAAGAGTTCAACGATGGTAGCCGGAGGATTTAAAGCAATGTCCCCTGTAATTCTTCTGCTGCGGACTTCCTGCTTGAAGACTCTGTTAACAGATGAGTCAGAAACTTGATGAATTGAATTTCAAACTTGACTGAAGCGCCTGATGAATTGACGTAAGGTCTCGTGGTCATTTTGTCTTATCCTGTGCAGGACGTCCTCCCTTCTAGAGCGATGGTAGGTACCCTTGAAGTTAGCCAGCAGAAGGTCACAAAGGTGTTGCCATGAGTATATCGACTCGAGTAGTTGGTTTAACAACCACGATCAAGCGGACACTTCGAGCACAGTCGGAAGGTAATTCGCCATGACGCGCTCTCCTCCTCCTACTGCTCGGACAGCGGCCGTGTAGATTTGGAGGAACTCGATGGGGTTCTGAGCCCCATCGAATTTCTCCATGTTTACTGGTCGAAACCACCGCGGCCAGCGAACTGCTCGGAGGTTAGGCGAGAATGCACTACATCCGAATGATGACCTCTCCTGATAGCTTGTTCATCTTCAAGCGTTCGAAGAACCTTTTTTCGGTTAGGAGAATGACATACCCTATTATCGGGCCGATCTCCATGCGGTGAGTTGTTCGAACGACTGGAAGCAGATGGAGTTGTACTGCTATGACTTCTAGAATGATGACAGCGAGGGTACTCGAGTCTGGTCATCACACTTCGAAGCCTTCGTGCGATCTCTTGCGCGAAGAGGTCATAGCCAGGCGCTCGGGCAAGCTCTCGAGTTGGGTTCTCGAATAGATCGTTGATATGTTGGAGTTTCTGAGCTTCCTCTGACTGATACTAAAAGTGCTCAGGCATATTTCTCTGAGCTGCTATTCTTCTCTGTCGAGTTGTCTCAGGATCGTCTATGTCTGATCCTTCAGTTTGCCTCAATGAAGTGCGATTATCTCGAGGATTTCTCGCACGCGTATCAGAGTATTGACCATGTTCATCACCGGAGGTGTCCTTACCATTGAAATGAGTGGTCGCAATGTGTGATCGTCGAGGAGTGTCCCCAGTCCTGTCTCTAGGAGAGTGATCATTACTTGAGGGAAGGACGAAGACCTCCCGTTGACGACCTCCACTTACGCTCGAGGTCTCCTTGCTTGAGTAGTAGTCGAAAGACACCGTTTGGCGACTTGGAGCAAACCCCTTTAGGAAGGGGAATTCTGGGTTAAAACCGTCTCCGTCTGCAAATGAGCTCTGCGATGAGATAGTCAAACTAGTAGGAAAAGCATGTTCGACCCCATCCTCTGTGGGGCTAACTGGAGAGACAGTACCACTAGGTGTTGATGAAGCTCCGGAATGACGGCTTCCAGGACTTGCCATACCAGGTCGAACTGCCTTAGGCAGACTTGAACATTTGGAGGGGGAGGCCTCGCCATGTCCTCGGTCTACCTCGGAGCAGTCCTAATTGTGGTTGGATTGACCCTTCTGCTTTGAGGAAGTTGGTTTCTCATTTGGACGTAATGTTGTGGGGGATAAGGATCCCTCCTCAACTCCATCGGTGGTATGGTCTCCTGGAGAATGATCTCCGGAGGCGACATCACCAACGGATGATACAATACTCAGCTCGTAGTTGAAGTCGACATCCACGTCGATATCTGCGTAATCGGCCAAGTCGAATCAGTTCTCCTTGTTCCACTCTTCTGCCATGGAAGCATTAGAGTTGGGAGAAAATGAAGGAAACCTGATGACCAGAAGATCCCCACGGATGGCGCCAACTGTCGGCGTTTTAGAACCGAACTTACGTAATGATTGTTTGATTCGGGGGGTCTCCAAGACTCAAATCACGCAGAGAGAATGACACAGGGATTTATACAGGTTCGGGCCTTCTCCAGAGAGAATAGCAACACTACTCCTATGTGGCTATATTGAGTATGCTGGTTATAGATCAAGAGAAAGACTGAAATGTAATGTCTTGTGCTCCTGATCGTGTCCTATTTTCTCTTATCTTTTTCGTCCCTCCTCCCCACCGTCTGGTGATTCCTCTTTTTATAATTTGGTGTTTCCTCCTTTTATAGCATGCTCACAGTGGACGTTAATTTCTCCAGCCCAAAGGGCATATCAATGCTTTAAATGATGACGCAGTTACCAGAGATTACTGTTAGAGAAGTAACGTTCCCACGTCGTTAGGCAGTTATCACCAAGACAGAGAAATTAATCGTGTAGTTATTCTAGAGAATAATAGCGTATACTGACTGTTTAGATGCCCTAATTAATTGGGCCTACTTGTCTGTAAGCTCGATTGATTATAGGGTGGTCGTAACTGATTTAGTTGTAGAAGGACTTACGGTCATGAGGTGATCGTAGAAGAACTTACGATCATATGCTAGTCGTAGAAGGACTTACGACTATAGGATGGTCGTAGCTGACCTGGTCGTAGAAGGACTTACGACCATGAGATGATCGTAGAAGAACTTACGATCATGAGGTAGTCGTAGAAGATCTTACGACTACAGCTTCTCTCCTATGAACATCAAGGGGTATACTGAAGAACCATATAATGGCGTCATTATCCATACTAAGGATTACAGATAAATAATTAAATGAGGATTTCTAGATTCTCGTCAATTATTAACCTTTAAATTAAAATAGAAAACTTAACTATAAATTATAAAGGGATTATTAGTTGATCATTAATAGTTAGGTCAGAAAATGAAGGAAGAAAAGGGAAAAAGGAGAAAAAATAAAAAGAAAAGGAAAAAAAAACCATAGAGGTAATCTCACCAATGTAGGGAGAAGATTACCGAACCAACCTCATCCCCTCAACCAGACACAATCTCGTACCATTCGTGTACCATCCCATACAACCAACAAAACAGTTTGCATGTACGATCCCATTCAAGACGATCATATCTTACTTGTATCATCACATTCCATTCAACCTCATTCCACCAACCAAACACACCCTAAGATAGTCTTCACTACCTAAGTGTTGTGAAGGTTGCATGTTTCCCTTGTACCTTTTTCCTGCTAACTAGGTAGGATTATGTTTTTTTTTTGTGTGTGTTGGAAGTCAACAAATATGCCTTAAACCTATTAGTTTGGACTAGAGTTGCTGCGCTGCACTGCTGATGTTTACTAGTTTTAGTATAACTTAGTTATTTTGGTTAATATAATGCAATCATATGTGCATCCACTGCCTGTCAAAAACATTCATACTTTTTACGTCTTCATTTCACATGACCCTTTGTTACTCTGGTGGAGTACTAATCTGGGTTAAGATTTCTACTGCAGTAATGGTTTCTTAACTTTGTGGACAAGACTATTGGAAGATGTCCTTCCTATTCTACGACTACAAGTTGCTTTCCACTCAAAGCAGACTCAAGTCCTCGAAAAATGCGGTCAGAGGATTGCAATATGAGATCCTGACAATATATCTTCGGATAAGGAACTCCCTCCAGAAGTTGCCGACGAGATAAAAAAAAACGACGCGCCAGAAATCCCAGCCAAGTGATGGCGAGACTGTCATTTCTGACCCTGTACATGAGAAAAGAGCCAGAATAATCCACAGAGCACTGGATTTCGATGATGTCAAGCCTGTGAAGTTGCTTCTTCGTGAGTCTGAAATCACCTTAGATGATGCCAATGCATTGCACTATGCTGCTGCTTACTGTGATTTCAAAGTTGTTTCAGAGTTGTTAGACTTGGGACTGGCCAACTTGAATTTGAAGAATGGGGATACACAGCACTCCACCTAGCTGCTCTGAGGAGAGAACCAGCTATTATTATGTGTCTCCTAAACAAAGGGGCGGTGGTGTCACAGTTGATAGCTGATGGCCGGAGTGCTATTAGTATTTGTCGGAGGTTAACACAAGCAATAGAGTACAAGTCAAAGATGGAGCAGGGTCAAGAGTCAAATCAAGGTAGGATGTGCATTGCTATCCTAGAGAGGGAGATGACGAGGAACCCTATTGCAGTGGCTGATGATCTTCACATGAAGCTTCTCTTCCTGCAAAACAGAGGTGAAGTCCCCTTTCATGCTTGATAGAATGGCACTTACAGTTACAGGTAGCTTTCCAAATTTTTCTCAAGATTAAAAAGATGTAGGAGGTGGGGAGTGGGGATTGATTAAGACATTCAGTCCTTTCTCAAAAAGGAAAAAAAAAACAGAAAAGAAACAACGAAGCCCACCCCCAAAATCCTTCTTTCTCCCTTTTCTCTAGTAGAAGTGTTGTACATATGTTGTAGATATAGGTCTAATTCTAGCACTTACCACATATTCTGTACTTATAAGACATTCAACATAATTCAACCATACCATATTCACCTGGAGCATACCATGCTAAAATGATGTGTTGTAACATTGATTGAAGTCGTGTGTCTTAAGAACTTCTTGTGCATGTTCTATCTCAGTACCGCATTGATTGAAGTTGCGGATGTATGCATTTGATGTGAGTAACATTGTTATTGTGTTTACCCATTTACATCGTGATTTGGTATGATTGCATCAAATATGCAGTTATCCTCAACAAGATATTATGTTTCTAGTACTAATTTCAGTAGTTATTGTTCAGTAGTATGCAGTGATGTTGCAGTTAAACAAAAATTAAAATCATTCTGATCCCTTGTAAACATAAGCTCTGTGTTTTGTATTTGCATTGAGTTTGGGCTTTGTGAGCACAAGTAGTCTGTTGGTTATTTTCATTTAAACTGGGCGATTGATTTCGTAAATTAAAATGTGATTGCTTAAGAATTCGACGATCATCTCTATGATACTTGTCCGTGAAGCTTGCAGTGGAGCTGGGACATCTGTACTTTCCAAACTGCTCTCAGGTGCTCGACAAATTTTTTGGAAGATGACTTGCCCGATGGCCTCGACGCATTCTACCTCCAAAAGGGCACCCCTGATGAGCAGAAGATTAAAAAGATGCGCTTCTGCGAGCTTAAGGAGGATCTGGGCAAGGCATTCAGCAAAAGACAGAGCTGATAGAAGCATGCTTTCAGTCTTGTCATCTCCCTCATCGTCCTCACAGCCCCAGAAGGTTGCAAAGAAGTGACGAGTTTTGTAACACGGTCGTACCGGAGATGTTGATGGGACGAAAGAGGGGTCGATGGACCTGTGTATGTATAGTGCTTACAGTGGTTATAATTTATAAAACTAGATATTGAAGCATCTACCATCTTTAACATGAGAAACGACGCCACACTGCTGGCCTTTGCTATTATGCAATGGTTGGCTCGAGGGGTGTACATGGGCCTTATGGTTTTGGTCCAGTCAGGTTATGAATGGCTAACTAATGCCCTATTAACAAGTGGATTAAGTCCAAGAAATTAATAGGCCAGAATGCAAGCCATCACCTGTTTCTTTGCGTTTATTGTTTGAATTCGTTTGTGGGCTGGCAGTGGAACAAGCATGCTGGGCCGATTTTGGGTTAGCAATGAACATTTTGGTTTTTCAGATGCAGAATATCCTAATTGTATAACTCCGATTTCAGAGTAATCCAAATCACCGAGCTACAGACACTTCTCTCTCTCTCTCTTTCTAACTAGAGAGATTTACGTGAAAACTTCACTGAGAATTAAGGACTTGAGAAAAAACCTATCAGAGTGACCTTACGTAAAGAATTCTTACAATGGGATCAGTCATTACTTGTTTACTGCAGAGAAACCCCATATATAGCGGGATTGCCTGAATACGTAGCCTAAGATCTACTGATGGCCTTAAAGCTTAGCCCAATTCATCGCAATGTTTAGCACATTCAGTTGCCTCTAAGGTGAGACCTATAAATGAATAAATTAAAAGCAGAAATAGTTTCTTTCTCATTTTTATTCCCTAATCTCTCTCAGGTGGGTCCAATAAACCTAGAGACAACCTCTAGCTTGGAGGCTGTTGTCATTTCTCCTGCAATGTTTGGAGCCTCCCAGGTGCCCTCTTTCCTTTTTAGAGGCCACAAAACGAGCACACTGATGCTCTAGAAATAACACTGTTTGACATCCATACTCAGCACCATTTGTGCTATTGCTACATGTGCCACATAAACAGAACATTAAATTAATGCACCGAAGGCATCGCTTCCGGGATCATGATCATCCCATCAAGATGGAATGCTCGAAATCAAAGCGAAATACAAATCAAGAGTTCATTGGGATGTGTTTTGGTTGTCTGACTCCCTCTCAGCCGGGCCGGATGCCTCATCCTGGCTAGGCTTGGCCTAGCTAAGGGGATGCGAGAGAGGCTTGTTTGGTTCATTATTTTTGTCGGTGTTGAACTGAAATAACAACCAGAGAGGGTTGAATATGAGTTTACTTATTTTTTACCTTCAATATTCTTTTTTTTTTCACTCAAATAGCTATGAAATCTACGAAGATCAAATACTATGTTGGAATTTTGGGCTTGGCCCATACAATATTTCAATTAAATTCTAGGAAAATTCCAAAGGTCATCTCATACATGGTGGAAGGTATGAAGTTTAGTACCATATTGCTAGTCTAGGTGAGAGGACACTGGCTCTGGCTCTATATAAAGGAGACCTCTCCTCTCAGATCAAAAAATGCAGAATAGAGTTAAGCTTTCAGAATAGCTAGATTCAGTTTTGTATTATTGCCTCTTTCCTTGTTGCTGTGCTACTCGGCTACTCCATCCCTTCCTCGGCGTGCACCAATGTGGGGAGAGCAGTGTCTCCGAAGTCAGCGTCCCTTGCGATCCTGCACGTGTTGGGACGAATAAGGTTTTTGGGAAGCATTCACGCGACTGTTCACTGCTTCCTTCTCTGCGCATCGTCTTCTTCGGACCAGACTATACCGTGACCTTCGTTGGAGCTATCCTCTATAAGTCGCGGTGATAACATTTCATATGGCTAGACTTTGTTTCCTAGATATCTGTTATTGAAGGACCGAAATGGCAACAGAGGGGGGGTGAATGGTGCCTTAATAATTAAGAACTCCCTTTTACTATATTTAAACACACCTACAAAGCCCTCTGGAAATCTCAAGAAGAGGAGTGAAGCAAAATCAGAGAACGAAAACAAGCTTCGGTCGTTTCAAATAAATCGGAAGTTCCGCCGGTCAAAGCGGAAGTTCCGGAAATCGGAAGTTCCGATTCTACCTAGCGGTAGTTCCGCACTGAGGTAGTTCCGCCTTGAACAATCGGAAGTTCCGATTGTCCCGACCAAGAACAACAAGCTTCGGGTTTTGCCCAAAAATCCAAATACTAAATCTTGAATGCTCTTCTCAGTCAAGTTTCACAGACATCATCCTAAACAACATCTTGACCTCATGGAGAAGAATCGCAGATAAAGATCCATTAATCAAAGCAAAATCGGATTTCTTGAAGAAGGGCAAGAAAGACCAAAACCACAATAGACAAGATTCTCGATTCTTAGCTCATGAAACTTTGAGGATAGATTAGCAATATCAATACGACTCTAGATATCAAGTTTCATGCCATCTCATAAGACGAATCAAAAGTTTCATCAAAACCCTAGCTATTCAAGAGAAGACAGAGAGAAGAAAGGAGGCATAAACAAGTAATCAAAACCTCGAGTTTCATTGATAGAAATCAAACGATTACAGAGGGAAACACAGAGGAATGATTACACAAGTTTTCGCTCATCCTCTCCAACTCAACAAACTCTCAAAAAGCAAAACAAACTCTCCAAAAGCTCTTTGCTAAAGCTAACCCTAATTTTCTCTCTCAAAAGTCTAACCCTAACACCGTGGGTTCACCTCTATTTATAGCCCTTGGCTAACGGGTCTCCAACCCATTAAGCCCGCTACACCGAATGTAACCGCCTCCACTTGTGCCGCTGCGAAAAGACCGTTTCGCCCCTTGCGCACCTTCCGAAGGCTCCGTACACCTTGCTGTCCTTGACTCGCAACCACCTCAAGATTCACGCCGCCTTCGACACATCTTGACCGTTCGACCTCAACGCCGCTGCGCTTAGTCCGATCACCTCGTGTCTCGCCACGACTTCGCCTCGATGTCCCGCGGTCAACATGCATAAAACACATCACATAGCATTGCCCAATATCATAGCATCAACATTTGTAGAAGACTCAAACTCATACAAACTCAAAATCACAATCTATCCTTCTACGCGATTAAGGCACAATCGAAAGTTCAAGACTTACCATTGCGGAAGTTTCGATTTAACGTCCGCACTTGTCGATGATCTAAGTTCGCTTACCATTGCGGAAGTTCCGATTATCTAACGTCCGCATTCTGCATTTTCAATTCCGATTTTCGTCACAGAGGAAAACTCACGCCAATATTATCTGACAAACGCGGCCCCAGTGCGGAAGTTCCGATTACTTCAATCGAACACATTTCCTGATTGATCGGACGTTCCGCTTACAAAGCCGGAAGTTCGACATCTAACTTCCGCTACATACATGGCGGTAGTTCCTATTATCCTGTTTCATCACAGAAACAGTTCAAACAGAGAGACTCAACTCTCAACCTATTCAACAAGTTGTCAAATACTCATCACTCACAATGGAGGACCTCTCACATGGTCTCTCAGTTATATTGTGAGAACCCGGGGTACTTAACTTGTAATACTTAACCATCGAAGTGATTAAAGCGTTACAAATCAAATATCACGGCTCTTGGCGTATATGTAATTCCCAGAAGTGCAGTACACATACCCCATACAAAAATTATGCATCAACTCCATTCATCACATAGAATCCAAAGCACAACTAAACAATACAAAAGACATACAATATAGAGTTATTACAAAAGGGGCCGACCAGCCATGACGAGGATCTAATAATCCTCATTTTATCTTTTATCTATAATTCTTATTATGGGTAAATATGATGTCACATAGTCCCCAGAAGTACCCCCTATATTTATAAGGGGGAGACCTACCAAGTGATTGTAAGATCTTCTACAATCACCCCCATAGTCGTAAGTCTTACTACGACTATATCATGATCGTAAGTCCTTCTACGACCACTACCTGGTCGTAAGTCTTTCTACGACCACTACCTAGTCGTAAGTTCTTCTGCGACTATTGCACAGTCGTAAGTCCTTCTACGACTATTGCACAGTCGTAAGCTCTACTACGACTTATACCCAGTCGTAAGTCATACTACGACCAAGTGAACCACGACCACCTTATAATCAAACCTACAAGCGAGTGGGCCCAATTGATTAAGGAATCCGAACGGTCCATACGCACTACTATTCTGTGTAGTAATAGTGCTTAAATACCCCATTACCTCTGAATGATAATCGCGGACGGCGTGAAGAAGCCAATGCGCCGGTAATTACTGCCATCATGCGCCCATTACTGGCTCAATTAAGGCGCCTCTTCCGCAGGACAAAACGGCTACTTCTTCACGACTATATAAAGACATCAATCAGAGGGTGAAAGAGAGGCTAAACAGAAAGCAGTCAAGGAGAAACACAAGCATCTTTCTCTGTAATAGTCTTAGCTTCTTGCTTGATCATCGAGAATACATTCAATACCATACACACAGGAGTAGGGTTGTTATTCTCCCGAGAAGGCCCGAACTCGCCTAAACATCCCGTGTCAACCACTCTGCGTGATTTCATCTTTAGGAGACCCCGAATCAAATAATCTTTACGTAAGATCGGTTCTAATACACCGACAGTTGGCGCCGACCGTGGGGATCTTCCGGTAATCTCTTGTCAACATACTCTATTTTTCCAATCTCATGCAATCATGGCAGGAGAATGGAACGAGGAGAACTGGTTTGACTTGGCGACACGCAGACGCCGACATGGATGCCGGTTTCGACCACGAGCCGAGTGATGCATCCGCCGATGGTGATGTTGCCTCCGAGATCATTCTCCAGAAACGATCCCATCAATGGAGTTGAGGAGGATCCTTATCCCCACAACGATACGCCCAACAGGGAGCCAATTCCCTCAAAGGACAAGGGTCAATCGACAGAACCGCACCTAGGAGGACTCACGACACGACAGAGTTTTTCCTCCAAGTGTCCAAGTCCCCTCAGCGGTCCGACTGGTGAGACAAGTTCGAGAGCCACCATTCCAGACTCCACCAACATCCGGTGATCCTCTCTCGTGGTAACTCCAGAGAGGGTGGGATCAAGCATGCTTTTCTCAGAATACGACCGCCTCTCCGATATCTCATTTGCGGACGGAGACGCTTATAACCTGAGTTCCCCTACCTGGAGGGGATTGCTCCAAGTCGCCAGATGGTGTCTCTCGAGTACTCCTCAAGCGGGGAGGCCTCGAGCGCAAGTGAGAATCATCAACGGGAGGTCTTCGTCCTTCCCACAAATCAGGGTCAGCCTCATGGAGGCCGAGATAAGAACACTCCCCGAAGATCACACACTGCGCCCCCTCGTGGTATGGCAAGGGCACCACCTGTGATGGACAGAACCAACACTCTGATGAGCGCGAGGGAAATCCTCGACATTCTCGCACTCCATTGAGAAGGCCTCAAGGATCTGATGAGGAGAATTTTGAGGCCATCCGACGGAAGAAGATTGCAGCCCAGAAGAATCTACCGGGGCGCATTCAACATCAGTCGAAGGAGGTACAAGAACTCCATGACATCAACGACTTGCTCGAAAATCCCAATCAAGAGCTTGCTCAACGCTGTGGTACGATCTCTTTGTCAAGAGATTGCACAAAGGCTTCAACCGTGATGACAAGATCGAAGTACCTCGTTGATATCATTCAGGTAGTCATAGCAATGCGACTTCCTCGCCTACAATAATCAAATATTTCACCACGTAGAAATCGACACGCCATAAGTCGATCGATCCCCTACTGAGAAATACATTTCGATTGGCTGATGATCAAGAAACCCCTCGGAGAGGTGATCATTCACCACTTCGACAAAGAAATCCACAACGGATGGAGTACGAGGAGTATTCCTCTCGAGAGTCAAGCCTACTACAGACAGTCACCATTGTCGGGTATCGTCGATACGATCACCGTGACATTAACCCTTCTTTCCGCAAAGAAGGCGTCAAGAAGTAATTACCGGATGCCGGGCATTTTCGCCTGACCTTCGAGCAGTTCGCTGGCCACCTCATTTTCGACCAGTGAACATGGAGAAGTTTGATGGATCTCAAAATCCCATCGAATTTCTTCAGATCTATACAACAAATTGCTCGAGCAAAGCAGGAGGAGAGCATGTAATGGCGAATTACCTTCCGATCGTGCTTGAAGGATCCGCCGATTGTGGTTATTAAACCAACCACTCGAGTCGATCTACTTGGCAACACCTCGCGATCTTCATGTTTAATTTCCAAGGAACATACAACCGCTCGGGAAGGAAGACGACTTGCACCGGATAAAATGTAACAACAACGAGACTCGGTCAATTCATCAAACGCTTTAGTCGTTCAGAACTCAATTCAAAATTTCGACTCATCCGTGATCAGGGCTTTTAAGCAAGGAGTCCGTAGTAGAAGGATAACAGAGGATATTGCTTTGAATCCTCCCAATACTGTTGCCGAGCTCTTCGAGATGGCCGATCGATATGCGACTGCTTCTGAGGCGGTCGAGTGGGACAACACTATTGATCGAGAAACGTACACTCCTCGAGACCCAGGTGAAGTTGGTAAGGATAAGAAAGCAAAGAAGTCCAAGAAGAAAATAAAAAGTCAAAAACCACAAACCAGTGGTTTCAAGGAGGTCTTGGCCGTGAAAGATAAAGAGCCCCGAACCACCAAGTCGTACCCTGATCAAGGCAAAGGTAAGCGCCCTGATCGTAGGAACGACAAGCCAAGGTGGTGTCCTTTTCATAAAAAGGAAGGACATGACCTCCGCAACTGCCGAGTTTTCCAAAGAAAGCTCGAGGACTACTACAACGGCAAAGGGACACTCCCCACTCTCGAGCAAGTAGGAAATACGAGTGGCCAAAAATCATCGGAGGATGATGAAGAGATGTCGTTCCAAGATCCGCAACATACCGTAAAGCATATCTACGGAGGATCATCGACATACGAGTCGAAACGACAACTCAAACCTGCCGGACGAGAGGTAAACTCTATAGATGCTCCTCTTGTCAATAACTTACCAAAGTGGTCGGAAATTACCATTTCTTTCGAGAAGGGTGATTGTCCGATCACTTCGAATCGATCAGGTCGATATCCGATTGTGGTCGAACCCACCATCAACAACTGTCGGGTCAATCGAGTGTTAGTTGATGGTGGTAGTTCCTTGAATATACTATTTACTAATGCCCTGGATGAAATACAAGTACCCAGGACAAAGGTAAGACCGGTACGATACTCTTTTCATGGAATCGTACCGGGGTCTTCGGCCAAACCCATTGGCCAAGTTTCTCTTCCTTTAACATTTGGCTCACCAAATAATTTCAGGACTGAGAAAGTTTCCTTTGATGTGGTCGATTTCGATAGGCATATAACGCCATACTCGGACGACCAACTTTGGCAAAATTCTTAATGGCTACTCATTATGGGTATCAATGTCTTAAGATGCCAGGTCCCAAATGAGTGATCACAATTCATTGCGATAAAAGATGGCGATAATCAGAACCGTCGATCCCTCGAGATGGTTGGCCAAATACCAACTCGAGATGAAAGTCAGCCTTCGACTAGCAAGTCGAAGCCTAAAGCTGCACCAAAGCCGAACGACCAAGTCAAAGAGTGTAACAGCCCAAAATTTCAATTTCAGTTGAAAATAAGACTTTAATTATTTTTGTGGATTTTCTGGAAATTTTAAAAACTTTTCCCTAATTATTTTAAAACTAAAATAATTTATGTGCAAAATTTATTACCAACTAAAAGTTGGAATTATTTTATTTAAATCCAAATTGCCTTAGAGAATTTCTGTGAATTTTCTCATGATTTCTAAAGTTTAATTATTATTTTCTAAGGATTATTTGAATTTACGAATTAAAACAATAGGGAAATCATTTAAAACGGCAAACGATGAGTTAATGAAATCCTCATGACCAAAGACTATTCACACCGCCGCCCACTCTTCCTCGCTGATTTCAGTGTGAGCCGTCCGATCAAGATCGGACGGCAACCCATCCGCACTTCGTCCCCTCGTGCCACCGGCAAGTGGGACCACCCGAGCCACGCCGTCGCCTTCCACCTTCCATTCTCGCTGTCGCGGAACGCGCGCCGGCTCCGCCATTGACAAGGACGAAGCTTCCACTCGCCGCAGATCTCTCCTCAGATCTCGCGCTTTATGCGATTTAAATCCCTAATCGCCGCTTCCAATCCCGCCATCCTCGGCAATTTCGAGCGCCAATCTCGCCGGAAGCACGCCCCGCCGCCACGGTCTCCGCACCCGATCTCCTTCTCCGACCCTCCGCACCTATAAATACGAGCACGGTGAGGCCCTCCTTCCCACATCTCAACCCCAAATCTTAGCCCCGCTTCGTCTCCATTAGCCGCAATTCAAGTTTGAAGCCGCCGCCGCACCTCTTCTCCGACGATTTGCGCCACCACCTTTGGGTCTCGCTTCGCTGCTACACAGGAGCATCATCGTGCTACGCTCTTCACGGTGCCTCCATCGCTCGCCCAAACGCCGGAACCACCGCTACCACCCAACCGAACGCCACCGCCGCCATTCTACACGCCACGGTGATCCCCGCGACGCCTTGCCTTCATTAAGGTAAGCTTCGTGCTCAAGATTCCCGCTCTCTCGCTTGTGCCGCCGCTGTGGCTCGCCGTGGCGCTGCAGAAGACGCGAGCCCGCCACCGAAGGTCGCCGCTGATTGAGTTGACGTGGCACCGCCACTTGGCCGCCACCGCGATGCCACATAGCACCACCTCGGTGGTTTTGCCACGTGTATGCATCACAGTCACACACAGTGGCAAAGCCATCGTTTCATGCACCCGGCTCATGATGGACCATTAGTGATTTCAGAGACTCGGCCCATGAACCCTACCACTTTCATCATAGAGACAAAAGGTTTTTCTCATTAGAAAATAATTGATTCGGTAATTAAATTCGTCACGACGTCACCGACGTAATAAATAGAATTTCCTTTAGAAATTTAATTCGGGAATTATGGAAAATCCTGATTTTGGAATTAAAATTAGATTTAAACTTCCAGGAGCTCGTATTTCTTCATACAAACTCCGATTTAGGTGATTCAAATTTCGAAATTTGTATAAAATTAAGATCTAGCTAACTAAACCAAAATTATTTAATTTGGAGTTAATTTGAATTTTTATTTGAATTTATTTGAGTTCATTTGAATTCTATTTGAATTTGGATTATTCTTGCGTATAGATTTTGACGACTCCGGAGAGCTTGACCCTATTGAAGAAGTAGAATACCAAGATTTTGAGCAAGATAAGTTACACCATTGACCATTTTGCCCCCAATATTTAAAATTATTTAATTTCTATTTTAAATTATTATTGCATGCATAATTGTATTTAATTATTTTAAATTCCTGTTTTAAATATTTAATTATTCCAATTCCTTTGTACAACCACATTTGGATGTTGTATTACCAATTCCTTGTCACCTTAGTCAAATGAATTTAAAAATAAATATATGCTTAGCAAATGCTTAAACCAGGAAATATTTGATTTTGGGAGAATTTAGCCAAAACTTCAAAATTTGATAAAAAGCCTATGACATTGTTATGTCAGGGTGGACCTTTGCAAATGTCTTTGAAAATTATAAAAATAAAATAAAATGGTTTGTACTTGGGCAAAAATAGACCGTTGGTGGGTGCAGGTTTATGCACGGGCTCGTCTGGTTAGGACTGAGACCTAGGGTTTTTATTGAAAGTTGCCCAAGTAGGTTAAGGACCGGTCTTTGAGCCGCACCTTGCAAAGCTCCACCAGCACTACCACATGTTCAGATGGGCGTAACTAGGCTTAATAATTTGTCTTACCTCATTATTGTTTATGCCATTTTTGTTGTGTGGGTGTCGGTTAGACTTTATTCCCACTTGGCGCAAGAGGGGCTTCCACAGTGGTTAGCCTAATGGAAGTGAAACCTTAGCGGGCATCTTGGTAGTGAGGTAGTGCATTGAAACGCCTTGTGATAATTGCCTAGTCACACGCCTAAGGAAGCGTGCATTGGCAGACATAACGGGCAAATTATCTCGTGTGGGTAAAGTTGTACCCCTCTGCTGTAACACCCTGACTATAAGGAAGTCAAGATGTCACCTACAATCACTACTCTTTAGTATAATAACATCAAAACGCATGAAAAGGTAAAGGAATTAATAAGGATATACGGAAACAAGAATTCATCAAGTTTAATCAACGGAATGGAAATAAACAATTTAGAGGGATACGATAGTTATGACCAAAATGGCTTATTACAATTCAACACAAGACATAAATAACGACAATAAAATTCTCAAAATATTTGGATTATGGTAGTGAGTGCATCGTGTTGAACTACCCTCCACGAGATCATTCTTCCTTGTCATTTACCTAAATAAAACAACAAAGCAAGAATGAGCCAAAGACTCAGCAAGTACTTGTATGTAACAATCAAACATACCATGAACAATTTATCACAATCATAACTTGAACATTGATTGAAAACAACTTTATGAATGGATGAAGTGAAATGATGCATTGAAGGAATTGGACATATCGCAAAGATATATGCAGATAGCGAGTGAAGCACCGTCGGTGTTCACTTAATGTAACCGTATGAAGAACGTTTCATACGGCCGCCCAACGTGGCCCACATTGGAATGGTGGACTCACGTAACGTGGCCCACATTGGAATGGTGGACTCACGCACCCATTCGAATTGATGGGATTTTCAAGTGCCCATCTTTGGAATTGATGGGTCTTACAAAGATAATTTATGCATTTCATGATGTGATCTCATGGCAAGATTGAATAGTACTCATAAATGAAAAGATACACATGGCATTCATCTACAAATACGAACAAATATAATCATTCATTCACACATCACATAATGCATCAATCATAGTATACAAGTTACTTGCCTGCCGCGCTGCGACGGTTTGGGAGGTAACTGAGGTACCCCTCCACTCACCGCTTCACCGCCTACAATATAAAATGATCGATATGAGGACAACCGAGTAAAACAGTGCTACACATGCCCTCCCACAATCTCTAACCAAACCAACCAAACAAAAGGTTCAATTTGATCCTCTACACAAAAAGTCCAGATTACCTATCTTCTAGCAGTCGTACGAGAAAATTCACCATTAATTGTCTGTAACTCTAAAAGACATGAAACCAGTGCTCACTGATTTTTAACTGATCAGGCTACAAAACATTAGTTGACGGAATCCCCTGATTCGGCCAAAACAGAGGGCTAATTATCAGTTAAACACAACCCATCTACGTCTGTCCAGAATTCAGATCAGTAATAAAGAAAACGGCGTAACTTTTAGCCTACTGATCCAATGAGAATGATCCTTATCAACTTGGAAAGATAGATTCGAGAACTACAATAACTTAGTTGGGTGAATGTTCTGATTCGGCCCCTAATTTGAACAAAACGGAGGGACAAACCTACTGACCTCAGTTTTCAGACAGACCGGACAGCTCGTAATCAAAAATTCATATCTCCCAAACTACAGATCGGATTTTCCTAATCTCAGTGCCAAAATAAAGCTAACGTTCCCAGGAATAAAACTCTAGAAGGGCAAAACCCCAGATTCGACCTCTACAGTAGTCTAAACAATAGATGAAAACGCTAATATTTATCTGCCCAGAATTCAGAACAGTGGTAAAGAAAATATCATAACTTGCATTATACAGATCCAATGGAGATGATCTTTATCAGCTTTGAAATATAATTTAAAGGGATACAATAACTTATTGGGGTGGAGGTTCTGGAAATGCCTCTAACTAAATCAAAACCTAGGATCAAGCCGACAGATCCTTCTCGTCAGACAGACAGAACAGCACGCACTAAAAAAATCATATCTCCTAAACCGTAAGCAGGAATCACGTGATCTCGGTGGCTATGGAAAGCTAAGAACAATACCTACAACTTTCTAAGAGATGGACAGGACAGAAAACGAACGGATCTTACCCAAAATCGACGTACAAGGCGGCGCACAGCAATGGGGAAGGGTGGCGGCGGCTCCAAAGGGGGGAGGGGGAGAGAAATGTGGAGTTTAGGGTTTGGGGGTGGGAACCCCCTTATGGCCAGCCACCACATGGGCCCCTCCTGGGCCGTGGCCCGAGCCCAGTTGCCGTGAAATCACGAAAACCCCGTGAAAAGATGATTCGGTTTTTCGATTTGCTCCCTCTTCCGAAACTTCTTCTAATAAGCCGAATCACCTTCGGGGTATTACATTCTACCCCCCTTAACGGAATTCGACCTCGAATTCTAACCGGCAACTAATACCAGAACGAATTTCCAAGGAGTTGAAATCAACGGATTTAACATGTACCAGAAAAAAACGGGTCTGGATACTGCTCGCGCATGCGAGACTCTATCTCCCAAGTGGCCTCTCTCTAATAGAGAAACAACAAAGCAAAGATGTGAAGCAACGTCGACCTAACAATCAACTTGAACTTTCTAGGTACACTCATCGAAGAGGATCAAGGTAAGACCTTACTCGATGGTCAACGTGTTAAACTAAAACTCGAACCTTGAATGGTTCAATTGCCCACTCAAGACTAGAACACACCCGACGCTATGTATTTTGCGCAGATACCCGAGACGGTCAAAACGAAATACCAACTTTCTAATTTCGCAACTTTCAAAACGAAGAGAATCCAATTGAAAATAGAGAGTCCTCATCGCCCACTCAATGCTAACTCTCCACCAAAAGATTAAATTCCAAATTTGACAATTCATCTCAAAACAAATCCATTTTCTAAATAGGCAGTTTACAAATGAACACCACTACAACCAAAGGAGAAATTACTGGAACGCCCAAACCAAACACTGGCAGTTTGTCTAAATTGGAAAGAATCTACATGCCAACACAGCCTCAACTCAAATTGCAGAAAACACCGGTCAACAATACCAAACTCAAACGAGAATCAAGAAAACACCTAATTATCCGATGAACATTTCTTTCCACGCTTCTCTTCTAGGGATAAAATTTCTCTCGAACCTTGAATTTGACTTCATCGCATACCACACGAGCTTAAACATCTTAGTTAAATATCCTCAAATCATGCTCAAACTGAATTAAATCATCCACACCATTGTGAAGAGACTCTATGAAATCTACCGGATACTCTAGGTAATACAAAATCGATTTGATTAAAGGCATCCATAACACCACAATAGTAGGCACCACGCAATCACATTACCTTCAATTTTCAATAACAACAATTCAAGATCCTTAGCACGCATGCGGACATGTATTACATCGAAGAGTTCTATCAATGACCATTCATTGCTCAGAAACTCTATTATCCCACTTCCTCTACGCATAATCATCGTGTGACCAATGGTCTAGCATAAAATGCACAACCTGCATCCAACTTCCAAAACCTCTACAACAGATTGCTCTTATAACCGATTGTGAAATCATCGAATTAAATCTCCAACATTACCACCATACTAACATACTCACTCATTGACATCATCGTAAATCACCCACACCATCTCGCAATGCTATCCAATCATGTTACTCTAAAAAATTCAATGAAGGTTTCCATACCTCCGATAATCACCAACCTTTCAATCTCGAATTGAAGTTCTAGAATTTCACTATACTGTGTTAATCGGTAGTAACACTTTTCGCACTTACTTCAAGTCAAACATCTCGTGAATCAATTTCCCTCCAAGGATACAGATCAAAACTATTTCACATTCTACTACTCCTCCGATAACTTGGTAGCAAAATATCATCGCTACGATTACTCATCCACCACCAAACAGGTTGCCAAACTTTCACCTTGCAAACACTTCGCAACACTAAACCGCGATCCTTTCTCAAAAGGAAGAGGCGAACAAAAACAAGTTCATTCATACAGGAAGCGTTGCTCACCACTACGCCAAGAAACCAAAAGAAATATTCTCGCTAAAGGTGATCTTAGAAAACGAAAACTAAGTTCGTAGTTGAGGGAACACATTCCTCGAAGATAATAGCAAATAACAACCGATAAGAAAACGGCATTATGATTGAAACTCAAATCTTTGGAGTGAAAAGGGCGTAAAATTTAGGCATGTTTTAAAACCTCAAGTTACAAAACTTGACTCTGACTAACACTACTTCTCTGTACACTTTCCTTTAACATAACAATTAGTCTTTGAACGAATAACACCTTGCCACATGAACAAGGTAAGTTCTTTAGTCCAATCCACGGAACTACTTAAGAACCAATAACATTTTTCAACACGCCAAATTTGTTCTAATAGTTCATCTACTCATGAAACATGAGATCCAAATGCCTCCACCACGAAACTCAAGCATTTCCCTTTACAAGACTTCAGGAAAACAAGCGGATTCTCAACTAATCGACGATAATTTACTTTGATCGCAACCTCTCTTAGCTTAACCCAAACCAAGGAGCCTTTAGGGCTAAATCACACTAAACTCTTAAGAAGAAATAGGATAATCCTATACCAAGTTACCCAAAATATTTTCAGTTTCAGATGATTCATGAACTCCCAAAAGGTCACGAAAACTAAACTCAAGTATTCTCATGTTAGCGATATCACCAAGGGCGATCAAATTTCCACATGTATCAACATCAAACTCACTACAACATTTAGAAAGTATTTGAAAGACCCACGTGGAAAGAATGGGTTGATTCTTTCTCAAAAGAAGAGGCAAATAGAAACGATCTTCACCAACTAGAGAATTGCTTACCACTCGCAAAGGAACACAGTAACCAAGGGAAAACCAATTACGCAATGAACTCATTGAACATAGGTGGAGTCCACAATTGAAAATATGAGCCTCAAAAGAAGAGAATGACGGATCTTTACAGATAAGAACAACGAGCATTCAAGATCAAAACGCCGCATCATCAAGAACCATTATAACTCGCAACAAATCGCTTTATGTGGCAAACTTCGCTTATCATAATAAACGGGACCTCCAATAGGTCATGAACACAAAACTCAAATTGAATCATTTTGGAAACATCAAGAAAGGTGGTCAAACTTCTTTCTCTATAAAAGAATCAACCTTACTCTCACATTACCGATCGTGTCAATAAACCTTCTAAAGGAAACATGACAAATCGGGTCATAAAATTTTCAAAGATCACATGGAATTGTAATAACAACTTGTTCTAGAAAAGAATTCTAGTACGAAAACCACAAAGTTGAACAAACGTCACACCCAAAGACTACAAAACTCTAGAGAAAGGGGTTTCACACTTTTCTTTTCAATGGGAGGTTCTAAACTCCAATACTCCAAATATTCCAAAGAAATGAACATAGTCGAAATTTCTTCAATGAACTTTGTGAAAGGAAATTTTCATTCTCCGAATCACAAACGGATAACCGAAATGCCCTTATCAACAAGAGAGATAGGGCTAACATAAGGAGATCGATCTTGTCAAAAATAACGCTCACAAACAAAGAATGAGAGCTCAAAGAAATTAAAGGCAAGAAACTATTTTGAAAACAAATAGGGTCTAATAGAAACTCATAGCCCACAATCTTTGTTTGGGTACAATCCCGACTTAAGCATAACCAAGCACTCCAAAAGGGTTTTACGCTTTTCTTGTAAAAGAGATGCATCAAATTTCAACAAGCGAGGGTTCCAAAAGGAATACATTGAGCCAAAGCTTTCGTGTTAACGAACTTGCAACAAGATTTCTCATTAGGCAAACCATCAAACAAGTAAATGAGTCGCTCTTTTCCAATGAGAAAGAAAGAACAACTATGAAAATATCAATGTTGCCAATTTACAAAGATCATTCGTAGTAAAAACAATTCGACAATCGAAAAACAATAATATTTTTGAGTACCATTAAAGGCCTTTTAAACTCGTCTACCAAAATCATGAACCCAAGAGAAATTCATCAATCGCCACGGACAAGAATTTGTCAAATTCAAAATCAAGGAAGAGAACGACTTACTAAAGCGGCTCAAGAGAAATATGCAAGATCAATACACACTTGATAAAGAACTTGCAAAAGAAGTTTTCCAATACCGAGATTCCAAACGAACGAATGAGTTAAATTTCCCCAATAGGGGTAAAACAAGTCTTTTGTGAAAAGAGGAATCTTGCATTTGAACTATGCTCACGTGGAGCGTAAATATCACAATAGTCGAAAGGGCAATATTTGTTTCAAAACGAATCGTAGAACTCGCCGGAGCTTGCCTTCTTCATTAAAACTCCAATTTCAAAAGAATTCACGAACTACCAGGAACCACAACCAGGAAACCACATATCAGTTCGAGAAAGGCAACAAGTTCATCAATGAGCTCATGCTCAATACAGAGCTTATGGAACAGGGGTAAGAAGTTCTCTAATATCATACTAAAAGCAGTGGTGTAGCCCGCAAAACCTGTGACATCAACCACGAACTCAATCGATCAACGCCGCTAGCTAAACGCATAACTAATGCAATCAATTATGATATATATATATATATATATATATATATATATATATATATATATATATATATATATATATATATATACCGGATCATCTCATGACGATCATAGAATAATTTCATAGATAGAGGTTATCACATCATATCATGGATTAACACATCATAGCACAACACAATTTAACAACGACTCAATACTCGAGTCACCACAATTGAAATGCGGAAGCAACAGTTTACCCAACCCCTCCTAATGTGCAAAGTGTGTCAATTTAATATGTTTGAATGAACCACGGACCTAAAGCCCGCTCTGATACCAACTGTAACACCCTGACTATAAGGAAGTCAAGATGTCACCTACAATCACTACTCTTTAGTATAATAACATCAAAACGCATGACAAGGTGAAGGAATTAATAAGGAATACGGAAACAAGAATTCATCAAGTTTAATCAACGGAATGGAAATAAACAATTTAGAGGGATACGGTAGTTATGACCAAAATGGCTTATTACAATTCAACACAAGACATAAATAACGACAATAAAATTCTCAAAATATTTGGATTATGGTAGTGAGTGCATCGTGTTGAACTACCCTCCACGAGATCATTCTTCCTTGTCATTTACCTAAATAAAACAACAAAGCAAGAATGAGCCAAAGACTCAGCAAGTACTTGTATGTAACAATCAAACATACCATGAACAATTTATCACAATCATAACTTGAACATTGATTGAAAACAACTTTATGAATGGATGAAGTGAAATGATGCATTGAAGGAATTGGACATATCGCAGCATATACCGGTATAGCGAGTGAAGCACCCGTCGGTGTTCACTTAATGTAACCGTATGAAGAACGTTTCATACGGCCGTCCAACGTGGCCCACATTGGAATGGTGGACTCACGTACCCATTCTGGAATTGATGGGATTTTCAAGTGCCCATACTGGAATTGATGGGTCTTACAAAGATAATTTATGCATTTCATGATGTGATCTCATGGCAAGATTGAATAGTACTCATAAATGAAAAGATACACATGGCATTCATCTACAAATACGAACAAATATAATCATTCATTCACACATCACATAATGCATCAATCATAGTATACAAGTTACTTGCCTGCCGCGCTGCGACGGTTTGGAAGGTAACTGAGGTACCCCTCCACTCACCGCTTCACCGCCTACAATATAAAATGATCGATATGAGTACAACCGAGTAAAACAGTGCTACACGTGCCCTCCCACAATCTCTAACCAAACCAACCAAACAAAAGGTTCAATTTGATCCTCTACACAAAAAGTCCAGATTACCTATCTTCTAGCAGTCGTACGAGAAAATTCACCATTAATTGTTTGTAACTCTAAAAGACATGAAACCAGTGCTCACTGATTTTTAACTGATCAGGCTACAAAACATTAGTTGACGGAATCCCCTGATTCGGCCAAAACAGAGGGCTAATTATCAGTTAAACACAACCCATCTACGTCTGTCCAGAATTCAGATCAGTAATAAAGCAAACGGCGTAACTTTTAGCCTACTGATCCAATGAGAATGATCCTTATCAACTTGGAAAGATAAATTCGAGAACTACAATAACTTAGTTGGGTGAATGTTCTGATCCGGCCCCTAATTTGAACAAAACTGAGGGACAAACCTACTGACCTCAGTTTTCAGACAGACCGGACAGCTCGTAATCAAAAATTCATATCTCCCAAACTACAGATCGGATTTTCCTGATCTCAGTGCCAAAAGAAATCTAACTTTCCCAGGAATAAAACTCTAGAAGGGTAAAACCCCAGATTCGACCTCTACAGTAGTCTAAACAATAGATGAAAACGCTAATATTTATCTGCCCAGAATTCAGAACAGTGGTAAAGAAAATATCATAACTTTCATTATACAGATCCAATGGAGATGATCTTTATCAGCTTTGAAATATAATTTAAAGGGCTACAATAACTTATTTGGGTGGAGGTTCTGGAAATGCCTCTAACTAAATCAAAACCTAGGATCAAGCCGACAGATCCTTCTCGTCAGACAGACAGAACAGCACGCACTAAAAAAATCATATCTCCTAAACCGTAAGGCGGAATCACGTGATCTCGGTGGCTATGGAAAGCTAAGAACAATACCTACAACTTTCTAAGAGATGGACAGGACAGAAAACGAACGGATCGTACCTAAAATCGACGTACAAGGCGGCGCACAGCAATGGGGAAGGGTGGCCGCGGCTCCAAAGGGGGGGAGGGGGAGAGAAATGTGGAGTTTAGGGATTGGAGGTGGGAACCCCCCCTTATGGCCAGCCACCACATGGGCCCCTCCTGGGCCGTGGCCCAGGCCCAGGTTGCCGTGAAATCACAGAAAACCCCCCGGTGAAAAGATGATTCTGGTTTTTCGATTTGCTCCCTCTTCCGAAACTTCTTCTAATAAGCCGAATCACCTTCGGGGTATTACATCTGCAGAGTGTAAATCTATTCGAATAGCCGTGTCCACGGTTATGGACATGCTGAGCAAAGCCACTCTAAGTTAGATTTGTTTTTGGTTTTAAAATAACATTGGACATGATTTGAGGATGGTTAATCCTTGTGGTAAAATTGGGCGTGTAGCCTGGTGATAGGAGGGTATCCTTCACCATATTTCATATGGAGGTTATCCACTATAAAATGATCAATTTTAAATCTGATTTTAACTATGCAATAAAAATGTGCCTTGAAACTTAGTATAACTATTTAAACCAAAAATGCTGATTTATGCAAATAAACCCTACAACCTTTCTTTGAATAATTTATGCATGCATTCTAAATTCTATATTGGGTGTAATTTGCGAGCACAGTTGTAGTGCTCACTCTTGCTGAATATTATTATTCAGGAGAAGACTTCTATCCGGAAGGTGAGGAGCAGGACGATTAGGCAGCGACCTCCGGGCGATTACTCGTGGCGCGATCGTGTGGCTTACCATTATATTTTGCTTCCGCAATGTTTTATTTGGCCTCTCGCCCAAGCTGTAATAAACTCTATGCTTATTAATAAACACGATGGATATGTTTGTGATAACATTTTTGTGACTGTGTACACTGGAAATCCTGGACTAGTGTATGAACACAGAGAATTCGGGATCCTTCGTTCCCGGGTTCTACAAAGAGGTTCCTCTGGACGCAGAGAAACCCTCGAATACTGTTCGCATTGGGGAGACTTCCGACCCCAAATAGGAAGACGCCCTCATCGCCTTCCTCCGAGCTAACGCAGATGTCTTCGCGTGGCAAGCATCCGACATGCCCGGAGTCCCGTGGAGGTGATCGAGCATGTGCTAGCTTTACGGCCTGATAAAGTACCCGTAAAACAGAAATTACGAAGATTTGCCCCTGATCGATGAGATGCTATTAAATCAGAATTGGATAAGCTACTTAAAACAGGCTTTATAAGAGAAGTCAACCACCCAGAGTGGTTGGCTAACCCTGTAATGGTCAAAAAGTCAAACGGCAAATGGCGTATGTGCGTAGACTTTACTGATCTTAATAAAGCTTGTCCAAAAGATGATTTTCCTTTACCTCAGATCGATCGGTTGGTTGATTCTACAAAGAAGTTGTGAAATATTAAGTTTTTTAGATGCATATTCTGGATATCACCAGATCAATATGTGTCTAAACGATGAAGAAAAGACCGCATTCATTACACCATTTGGTACCTTTTGCTATGTCAAAATGCCATTTGGTCTAAAGAATGCTGGGGCTTCTTTTCAACGCTTAATGCAATCGACTTTTCATCTCAATTAGGCCGAATGGAAGCCTATGTTGATGATCTAGTCGTAAAAAGCGTTAAGAAATTTAATCATATCACCGACCGCAAGAAACATTCGACAACCTCAGAAAGCACCGCTTAAAACTTAATCCCGAGAAGTGTGTTTTCGGAATTTCTTCAGGAAAATTGCTTGGATTCCTAGTATCTGAACGAGGAATCGAAGCAAATCCCGAAAAAATAAAGGCCATCCTCCAGATGCGTCCTCCGACCACAAAAAAGGAAGTCGAAACTCACTTTGGGTGCATGGCGGCTTTAAGTCGTTTCATCGCATCGACTAGGAGAAAAGGACTACCTTTCTTTAAACTTCTCGGGAGACATGAAGGTTTTGAGTGGTCGAACGAGGCAAACGCCGCCGAGGATGTCAAGAGGTACCTTTCGAGTGCTCCTGTTCTGGTTTCTCCAAAGCCAGAAGAAACGCTCTTAATTTACCTAGCTGCCACGCCACAGGCAGCAAGCACAGTACTGGTCGTAGAACGTGAAAGCGTACAACGACCGGTTTACTACGTCAGCGAAGTTTTACACGGGCCTAAGGAGCGTTACCTCGTGTCCAAAAACTTCTATATGCCCTCCTCATGTCTTCGAGGAGCTGCGGCATTATTTTCAGGCGCACAAAATAGTTATGCCGTCTGAGTTTCCTTTGGGAGCGATCCTCCATAATAAGGAAACAGCGGGACGCATGGCAAAATGGTCAGTCGAACTTGGGGAGTTCGACCTCCATTTCGTGTCCCGAACGGCCATAAAATCCCAGATCTTGACAGACTTTGTCGCCGAATGGACAAATCCGAACACTGCTCAGATCCCGAGACGATTCCACGACCGACTGGATGATGTACTTTGACGGGTCACTTACTCTAAGTGGCTCGGGGGCTGGGGTGGTCCTGGTATCTCCTACCGGAGAAACCTTAAAGTATGCCATACAATTAAACTTTCAGGCCACTAACAATGTGGCAGAGTACGAAGGTTTGCTAGCTGGCATACGAGCTGCGAAAGCACTCTCGATTCGTCGACTACTCGTGAGAGGAGACTCTCAACTAGTCGTGAATCAAATCGGGAAAGAGTACCAGTGCTCTAGCTCGACAATGGCTCGGTACTTATCAGAAGTACGTAAGCTAGAAAAGCATTTTTTAGGTTTCGAGGTACAATTCATCCCTCGAAAGGATAATTTCCTCGCAGACCAACTTGCTCGGATGGCTTCTTCCCGATCGCCAGCACTAAAAGGAGTTTTCTTGGAGCAACTCCAAAAGCTGTCTCTGGTCGAAGAACCAGAGACACCTCCTATTGAGATGGCCTCATTAGATTACGAGGATACCTGGATGACTCCCATCTACGAGTATCTTCACAAGGGTTCCGTACCCGAAGATGATCTTGAGGCAGATCGATTATCCCGAAAAGCCAAAATGTATACTTTGGTCGAAGGAGTCCTCTACAAACGAGGAACCCAAGGGATACTCATGCGATGCATTCCGCAAAACGAAGGAATAACACTCCTTCATGATATACAGTGGCATCTGTGGGACGATGCTTCCTCTGAACATTGGTTGGTAAAGCCTTTCGACAAGGTTTCTCTTGGCCTCTGACTCAGACGATGCCAAAGAGGTGGTTAAAAGTGTGTCCAATGCCGTTTCATGGTAGATGATACACCAACCGGCTCAAGCATTACTGCATAATACCTCTTTCTGGCCTTTTGCACTGGGTCTTGATATCCTAGGACCGTTTCCCAAAGCACCGGGAGGTTTCAATTTCTTTTGTGGCCATTGACACGCTCACAAAGTGGATCGAAGCCAACACTGTAATGAGGATAACAACTAAGCGGCAAAAGGTTCATGATGAGATGCGTAATTAGTCGATTTGGAGTTCCGAGTCGGATAATTACGGATAATGGTAAACAATTCGCAAGTGTAAAATTTCGTGAATTTTGCGACGAGTTGGGTACCAAATTATGCTATGCTACATTGCACATCCCCAAAGCAACGGGGCGGTCGAACGTGCAAACGGCCAAATAATGCGAGGAATTAAAACCCGAGTCTTCGACCAGCTTGTTAAGCGCTCGGGGGCTTGGGTACAAGAATTGCCTTCAGATATAAGCGGTTCAGACGACCACTAGTCGGCGGCAGGAGAAACACCATTCTTTTTAGTGTTTGGAGCGAAGCCATGCTTCCTCCGGAGCTAAAATTGCGGTCGACACGAGTTGAAACCTTCAACAACTCCGACCAGGAACAACTTCGAGCAGATGACATTAACCTACTCGAAGAAAGGAGAAACATGGCCCTAATTCGTTCTGCAGTCTACCAACAAGCCCTACGCAGATACTACGATCGTAAGGTCGGACCTCGCAGCCTTGCTGTAGGTGACTTGGTGTTGAGGCTCTGCCAATCCAAGTCTAATCGGAACAAACTTTCTCCCAAGTGGGAAGGTCCTTACAGAGTGGTCGAAGTCACTCGGCCAGGGTCGGTACGACTAGCAATGGAAGATGGTCAGGTTCTCTCAAATTCTTGGAACATCGACCAGTTACGCAAATTCTATGTGTGACCAACCTCTCAGGCAATAAAGATCCAGGTTCCTTCTACCACTTTTGCCTTATTTTTCGAGTAGTGCTTTTATAATCTTTTGACTATGATCCAAAAACACCCAGTTTTTTTCTACACTGGTCGAAAGGCAAGTAACATCATCTAGTCGAAGTCTTTCCTCTCTGCATGTGGTCCAACCCACTAGAAGGAACTTCCTAGCATCAACTCGTTACTCACTTTCTTCGCCAATACAGAGAGCTCGGGTTATATCTAGTCGAAATATTCTTAAAGCCAACTCTTCCCATCTTAGTTTATTTTTTCAGTAATTTCGAAAAATATTCTAAGTAGAGTGCACTTTCTTATATTTATTCGACCACCTTTGGTGTACTCGATTCGTTTTAACTGGTCGAAGGAAGAGACACACCTAGTCGAAGTCTTTCCTCTCTGCATGTGGTCCTGCCCACTAGAAGGAACTTCCTAGCGTCGCTCAGTCTCCTACTTTTGCTACTGGAAAAGACTTATCGAGTCCACCAAAAAAGGGCGAACGAATTATTAAAGTCCTCTAAGATGTTTGTTTGACTCAAGTTGCTGTTTTTGGTTCGATTAAACCAGTCGGAGATGGTCACATCACCTAGTCGAAGCCTTTCCTCTCTGCACGTGGTCTTGCCCACTACAAGGAACTTCCTAGTGTCGAGTCGTTTCTACTCTTTCGACCAGTGCTTGACAACCGTAACAAAAACTATAAGTTAAATAAACCTCTCTTTGTTTTCAGAAACCCCATTTCACACACTATTTACTTAGATTGTCCAAACAAACTAAGCAAATAGTCGGGGGCTAGGATAAAGTTATTAATTTGACTTCAATTCTTAGTCTTTCATTCGTTTGTTATCTTTTGAGTTACTAATTACTCGACAAGATGATTTGCAGGAAACAAGATGGCCTAGGATAAAGTTATTAATTTAACTTCAATTCTTAGTCTTTCATTCGTTTATCATCTTTTGAGTTACTAACTACTCGACAAGATGATTTGCAGGAAACAAGATGGATCATATCTTACTCGTCAACAGAAATTTTCTGCCTTACAAAGTAGTTACAAGATTACACTGAAGGGGGAGTGCCTAGCTGCATTTCCTCCGCTACCTTTTTGCCAACCGATTGCATTTCCTCGATCAATCGACTTGCCTCTGATTCAGGGCAGTCGAAGTCGGCTTCAATTGGTTGCACATTAAGGCAGGGGTCTTGAGCTTTAAGTTTCGCCAGAGCGTAACTTACTGCAGCTTCGACTGCCTCCCTTATTGATTCAAATTTGATTAGCCTTGAGTGGTCACCATTTCTTGCAAGTTTCCGACTTGTTCCCCAATGGTACTTATGTGAGCGACTCTGAGATCTTCTCGAGGAGTTTTTCCTCGAATGTAGCTCACCAAGTACATTGTTCAGAGTGTGATGTTGCTTTGAAGACTAGTCTTCATTGATTCCATCTCTGTTGGGAGTGCAGTCGAAGCCTCACGAAGTTTCTTGTTTTCGACCACTTGTTCTGAAAAGAATATAACCGGTCAAACAAAAATAAACTTCTAGAGGAAGATAACACAAAGATGATTGTAGGTAAAAGCATTTCTTACCTACTAGTTGAGAATCCAATTTCTTGACCTCTTCTTCATGGGAAGCAATGGTTTCAGCATGCTTTTTCTCCCATGCTCTGATGTCCTCTGCATTCATCTTAGCAATGCGGACGGACTCATTGTAGATCAAGGTCTTCTCTTGGATTTCAGCCTCGAGGCTCCTCAATTCAGCAGCAATTTCTAAACAAGAAATTAGCGTTAGAAAAGGGAAAATAATCAGAAAGGACAATAGGTAAAGAATTACTTACCTGTTACTCGAGTTCTCAGACCCTCGAGTTCCTGATCCTTGTTCTTGGTAATGCGAGAAAAGTCCTGAATGACCAAAGCTTTTTCTTCAACTTCGGTCCGGAGCTTCCTCATCTCATCTTCTTTTTCTGGAAAAGAAATGAGAGTTGGGTAAAGGTTAAAGATAAAAGCAGTCTTAAGTTCAGCACTTACTGTTTATTTTTTCCTGCAATCTTTTAGATGCAGAGATGGCTTCTCGAAGTCTATCCGAGAGGACTATTACTTCCTCCCTTAGCTTTCTCGACTCCTCTTTTTCATAATCGAGTGAGTCAGCTAAGGTCTTCGTATCGCTTTTCAGCCTACAGAGGACAAAAATGGAGATAAACATCAGCCGATTGGTTCAAGTCCTTCTACAACCATCGACCTAGTCGTAAGTTTTTCTACGACTATGTCATGGTCGTAAGTTTTTCTACGACCACCACCTGGTCGTAAGTAGTCGTAAACTATTTACGACCAGTACTTTGTCATGAGTTTTTTCCATGACAACTCTCGTAAACACTATACGAGTAGTCAAGTTGAAAACGACTATACATAACAGTGACTTACCATCTCTCTGCATGCATGCAGAGTTCTTCCTTCTCTTGTCGTAGCTCTAAAAGTTGTCGATGATACTCACCGACAACAGCAATTTGCTCCAGAGCTTTCTGTAAAAAAAAGACAGTGAGAAGAAAAGGAAAGCCACATATATAAGTATCCTAAAAATACTTACATTCATGGTCGACCTAGCGAAGATCGAGTACACCAACTCTGGGTTCTGCAGCTTATCTATCCTCGCGACTTTATCCCACCACACCTTCTCAAGACGCTCATTGTCGAAGGTATCTCCTCTATTTGGAATATCTTTGGGATGGGGGACTCGGTCACGAAATCTGTAAGCAGCAGACCCTATGATGGAAGCAGGCCCAAAGAAGTCAGCACAGAAGTTGAAAGGTTCTTCACCCTCTGATTCTGTGGCTGCACTTTCTCTTTGGACACCGGAAGGAATGTCGGCCACGACTTCCTTTCCGGCACGGTGTGTAGAGTCATTATCACCTTGACCGGGGGCTTTTGCGGCTGCCTCTGTGGCCTCTACGACCTCGATGAGTCGCAATGCCCTCTCGATGGTCGTAGCTATGACTTCAGTAGTTGTAGCTACGACCTCAACAGTTGGAGGAACCACTTCGGGAGCCACCTGGGTCAAGGGAAATCCTTCAACCACTTCCATTGTTACCTCTCCAGCAACTGAAGAGGTGACAATGGGCTTCTCGGTGGAAGCATCCCCGGGGGCTGAAGGAGTCGGACTGAAATAAAGAAAAGCAAATTAGGTTGTGAAAAGGAAAAAGGTAAATGTTCTTCTTACACTTTAGTACATTTCACATACCTCTGTACCCTGGTCTTAACCAGGAATTTAGGAGCAATCCTCCCAACGGAGGATTTCTTCTTCTCCACGACCACGTCTGGTCGAGGTTCAACAATGGGCCCAGCTACGACCACGTCTGGTCGTAGAGTTTGAACAGGAACCAGGGCTCTGGTCTCCTGGTTCTCTGGATGGCCGAGATCAGTCTCGACCATTCCGATAGCAGCACTACCCTCGACTGCAGTTGTCTTTGGAGCGACATCGTCCTTCACAAAAGACATAAAATCTTTCCAGATCTCCTTTTCCAGTTGCTTAACAAAATTAGGAGTGGCAGCAACTACGAAAGATTCCTTGTCATAATAGAAGGGTACCTTAGCCTTGCGAGGTTTGCGCTTAAGAGATTTAGCTGTTTCAACCTCCTCGGCCCGATAGCTGCGACCTCGGCTTGATTATGGCTACGGTGCCGCGCAGCTTTGTAGAGGGTCCGGTCGAAGACCGAGCTCGAGCTTGCTCCTCCTTGTCGGCAGATTTTACAAGTCGACGTCTCTTAGATGGAGGAGCCGAGCCTTTGTCTTTCGACAACCCAGCGCCAATGGTCATCAGTGCGACTTCCTCGTCGTCCTGACGATTTTCCATGCCTACTTTCTGTAAAGCAAAACAGAAAAAGAAGAATCACTAATCGATCGTAAGTTTTTCTCGACCGATGCCAAGTCGTAAGTTTTTCTCGACACTTTCTTGATCGTAAGATATTCTACGATCACCATTAGTCGTAAGTATCTTCTACGACTATAAAGTCCTAAAGAAAGAATCAACTTTTTGATTACCTTTAGGCGCTCTATCTTTTCATCTGCGGACAAAGCCGCAATGATTTGAGGAACCGCCACTCGGAGTGGCGGAGATTTCTCACAGATGAGTCTGACTCTAGAGTCAACCTCGGCCTGTGAAAGATCTGTGTAAACAGATAAGAATATTAGACAATGTTGAGAAGGACCAAATCGAGAGCTAAGTCAACGGTTACTTACCCTCGTCGTAATCTCTGGTTGGGTCTCCTCTCCCCGAGTATCTCCACATAGGAGATGCTCGTTTCTTCAGAGGACTAATTCGGCGTGTGATGAAATCTTTCACCACATGCCATCCGGTCAGCCCTTCTTCTTTCAAGTCTTTGATGGCTTGAATATAAGGGGCAATCCGGCTGATATCTTCAGGAGTTGAATCCCATGAAGATTTCTTTTCACTGACCTTCCCGCTGAAAGAAAGATCGTCTTGAGGTGACTTTCGGTAAAACCACCTCTTCCTCCACCCCGGCCATGAAGACCGGGTAAAACTCTGAATATACTCCTTCGACTTCGAGTCGTGGAGCTTCAGACCGCAGCTTCCAGCGATTCCGATTTGACGAGCCATCCCATAATAATATTGGAATAGCTCGAGGTCATGGAATCCCAGTGCACGCCTCGCACAGGTACACAAAGACACTCAACATGGTAATGGAATTAGGACCTAAGTTCACTAATTCCACCCCAAAGTGCTCGAGTACCACTGTAAGAAAGGGGTGAGCAGGCAGTCGGAGGCCGCACTCACAATATGCTTGGAAGACGGGGATTTGTCCATTTTCCCCAAACGGCCAGTGCTGCCCAATAGCCGGAATCCACTTCACCAGAGCCTTCTCTGGAATCTTCCCGGCGTCGACCAAAATTTTGATCTTGGCCGCATCCATCTCCGATTCCTCCCATTCGGAAACTCTCTTGGCCATTTCGCTCAGAAACAACAAGTTTTTTGATTGGGTTGGCGGTGGAGAAGATGAAACCTAGTCGAAGACGGAGAAAGCGAGAACTCGAAGAACAGCGGAGCGATTTGAGGAAAAGGTAAAAAACCCAGTCTAACTCCTGGTGAGTTTTTATAACCGCACGATTGCCACCGCTTCGGAAACCGTCTCGTCTATAGGTCTATGGGAGTTGGTTGCACCGCTTCGGGAACCGCCTCATCGGACAGATCTGTGAGAGTCGTTTACAATTCCCCAGATGGTCCGTTCGAGAAAATTAGGTGCGTATTGTCACCCCCAAGCGAAATTACTTTCTTGACCAAGTCTTTCTGGTCGAAGGAAGTATCAATCGGAAGGTTTTTCTCCGATCCCTACTACGACCACTTCACGGTCGTAGGGGTTTTACGACTTTTGATAGTCGTAAGCAATCTTCACGATTGCAACCGCCGGAACCGTCTCATCAGATCCGGGAAATCGTTTGCAATTCCCAGCACGGTGCATTCGAGAAAATTAAGTTCGTTTGGTCACCTCCAAGCGAAATCACTTTCTTGACCAAGTCTTTACGGTGAAGGAAGTATCAATCGGAAGGGTTTTCTTTCTCCGATCATCCTACTACGACCACTTCACGGTCGTGGGGTTTTATAACTTTTGATAGTTGTAAACAACCTTCTTGACCAAGCAAATTCTGGTCAAAGTAGCACTCAAATGTCGAAGAGTTTTCCTTGACCATTATTCTCGATATTTTCATAGTCGTAAGTCCATTTGCAAATACTTCACCAAGTAAGTTACTTTCACTTGAAGGGGGGCTAGATGGCGAGGATCTAATAATCCTCATTTTATCTTTTATCTATAATTCTTATTATGGGTAAATATGATGTCACATAGTCCCAGTACCCCTATATTTATAAGGGAGACCTACCAAGTGATTGTAAGATCTTCTACAATCACCCCCATAGTCGTAAGTCTTACTACGACTATATCATGATAAATAAGTCCTTCTCGACCACTACCGGTCGTAAGTCTTTCTCGACCACTACCTAGTCGTAAGTCCTTCTGCGACTATGGCACGATCGTAAGTCCTTCTACGACTATTGCGATCGTAAGCTCTACTACGACTTATACCCAAATCGTAAGTCATACTACGACCAAGTAAACCACGACCACCTTATAATCAAACCTACAAGCGAGTGGGTCCAATTGATTAAGGAATCTGAGCGGTCCATACGCACTACTATTACGTAGTAATAGTGCTTAAATACCCCATTACCTCGAATGATAAGCGCGAGACGGCGTGAAGAAGCCAATGCGCGGTAATTATCGCCATCATGCGCCCATTCTTGGCTCAATTAAGGCGCCTCTTCCGCAGGACAAAACGGCTACTTCTTCACGACTATATAAAGACATCAATCGAGGGTGAAAGAGAGGCTAAAGCAGGCGAGTCAAGGAGAAACACAAGTCTTGTTCTCTGTAATAGTCTTAGCTTCTTGCTTGATCATCGAGAATCTGATCAATACCATACACACAGGAGTAGGGTTGTTATTCTCCCCAGAGAAGGCCTGAACCTGTCTAAACATCCCGTGTCAACCACTCTGCGTGATTTCATCTTTAGGAGACCCCCCGAATCAAATAATCTTTACGTAAGATCGGTTCTAATACACCGACAAGCCAAATACAACTAAAGAGTCTAAGACAACAGCGGAAGCAAGGTACCATAAGATGGCGATAAACAAAAGCCAATTATTCTGCCTTTAACCCACAAGGCAACCAACCGGACCACCGAGCTAGTCGTCAAACCCGTAGCACATCTCACAAAAGTGAGGCCCTAGGGGCTCACCTTCCTCCTCTGCAACAAATAGTTAAGTGTGGATATCGTGAGGATATGTGCACGATCTCAGGATGATGAGTCAATTGGCAATGGCGTTGTTGGTTTGCAAAATCTCGCATTTTCGGGTTTGCTTCAAAATTCGTCGGACCACGCGGTGGTCGACCAGGTTGTGTCAGCGGTCGACCGCCCGTGGAGGAGTCCGACCGGCCATGGTGGCCGGTCCGACCGCCATATTAAAAATTGGTTTTTGAGTGAGCCAAAAATAGGTTGTGTAGGCAAGTGAGGAGTCTCTGGATGTGGTCCCATCATTTTGGAGCTCCAGTCAAAAGTTCTATTGAGTTGAAAATTCCGAAGGTTTGGATTTTCACGCTGGAATTTTGGCTAAGTCTTTTTGATGGTCCGACCGTTGTGGGAGCGGTCCGGCCGCTCGAATCGATCGGGACCGGCCTTGTGGGCGGTCGGACCGGCGATTGACTTGGAGGTTAGCCAAGTTTGCATTGAGTTGATTTGATTGTGTTTATTATATGAACTTCGATGCTTTATTGATGTATTTTGCATTGCGGAGCTAACGTGGGTCAAGTTGTGAAGAACTTGTTCCCAGAAACGGTTTGTTTGTCTATTGCTGTGCAGGTGGCTTGCAGGTCAACGACGTCAACGGTGGGTGGATCGGGACTACGCTTGGAGAGCCGAGGTCGAGCGATCATGGATACCCGGGTGGTCGTGTGACTCAAGCATGGTGCGCGAATGGGCAAGATGGATCGAGCAGGTAGTTCGGTGCGGTTTGGTTGGATCAGGCGGTGCGGATATCAGTGCGAGTCTCTGGAATGTTCCGATGGGATTCGGACACGAGAGGCTTGGCGACGTGATAAGAACCGCTGATCAACCTACACGTGGTGAAGCAGGCGATTGCTTCAAGAGTTATGTGTGTGGGTCCCATGTGTAAGTGGTCCCAAAAGTGAAACCCTAGTCCTCTAGTATAAATAGAAAAGAGGGAGATGGAAAACCCCCTTAAGCATTCATTTGGCCCCTTCTTCCTTTTTCTAGGGTTTGGAGGAGAGGAGAGGAGAGGAGAACTAGGGTTTGGAGAGATTGAGAGTGTGCTCTTTGTGTGAGCTCTTGTCCTCCTTTGTGGAGAGGCTTTGTAAGCATCTAGTGTGATGAAACAATCTTGTGATGCTTAATTGAAAGATCAATTGTTCCCTTTGTGTTCTTCTCTCTTTTGGATGATTTTGGTGCTTCCTGGATTCAAAGGTTTATGCTTGGTCTCTTGGCCTACTTTATCTTGCTTTGATGTGTGGGAATACTCCTAGAGACATCTAGATCATCAACCCCCCACAAGCAAGTCTTGAATCAAGATTTTTATATTTCTAGGGTTTGTGCAGTTCCTTGTTAAATCCTTGAGAGATCAATTCTGCGAAGTGGATTTGAAGGATCGTCGCTAGAAATAGGTCTCTAATATCATTAGGGAGGTGTGCTCGAAATTTGGTCAAGTTTCATTGGTTGAATCAAAAGTTGGATCAAATTTCGTTTTGGATTTAGGTTGAGTTTTTGATTCGGATCGAACCGGTCGAGCCGGTGTTACAACGGGCGGTCCGACCGCCTGTGTTCGCATCATTGATCGCCGGGTCGAACCGCCATCCACCATCCGACCGCCTTGATTAGTTGCCGTCGATCATTGGTTGACCGTCGGTCGATCCGCCGTGATAGCCCGGCGGACCGCTGTGCTCAGATCGCCTTGAGATTAAGTCTCCACTTTTGTGTCGTGTGGTCATCGGGTTATCAATTCAAAGACAAGACTTCCATCGTGCGCTTCTCGATCTTCTTAGCTTTCATAGCTAAAGAAGTAAAGTTCGTGTTGAATTTGATTTAGGCGAGAAAGTTGAGAAAGCGCCTATTCACCCCCCTAGTCGCCTTTACGGTCCTACATTAAGCAAAGCAAATGAGTACAAAAATTGTACTCCGCAAGACTTACGTGTAGAGTAACAGACCTATACATAGCTACATGCAAGCTTATTTAAGTGGATGCTGTATGTTTCATTTTCAGCACAAAGCAGTCTTTATTTGCAATAATGTAGTACATTTAAAAGCAAGTTTACAATATGTTTTTATTGTTCAAATAACAGTAAATAACAACATAATAACAATAAATAGATGACAATAACATCTTGGAAGTGACTAACCCAATAGTCACCACAACAATAGCATGAATTACCCATTCATACCACTCATGTCAAGTTTTAATCAAAAGTTGTAGTCTAATTTTTGCGGGAAATAACCAAGCTTGTCTATAACCTAGGACGAGGCTATTCGAATAGATTTAACCCTGCAGGCCACACGCCAGACCGCCTTTTTGCCAAGCTATGAAGCACACTTCCTTAGGTATGCTGGCACGGCTAAGTCCTACGAGACATTTCCAATATTATGTATTAACTACGAGTCGCCCATATGGGAGGAAACCCCATATGTTGATGCGGAGTCATCAAGATGCTCACCTCCTATAAAGGACGATGCTCCTTGCAGTGGGTAACCCCCACTACTGCTCACCCAAACACACAAGTTATCTTTTTCAACACAACGCGCACAACCACCATGCGACCCGGAGTAAACACACGCCAAAGTACTAAGTCAAGAGAGGTCCCATATCCCTTTCGTGTGGTTAGTACGCAAAAGTGCTTGGATCAATGGCGCAAGTAATTCGGTCCTTGTTGACTCGGGCACCTTTCCATGTCACACCAAACAATCACACCAACATATCATTATGCCCAAGTCTAAAACAATTTTATTTTCAGTTTTAGATTTACAAATTAACAAAGCACAAGGTGCTGAACATAATGGAGTAGTAATAAGTTTTGTGTGATCAAGATCATCAACAAAGTCGATGATCGCCCAATACTACCGATAGCTAAGCATGTCTAAGCATATTAACTTGAAATCTACTAAGTAATAAGAGCCCATCCAACGAACTCTAATCACAGTAAATAACCTAGGCTCAGGTAGTAGAGAGTAATCATTTACCTACAGAGTATGCAACTATAGGATCAAACCATATTTTAACAACAAAATAGCAATGCATACATACAAGTTGAAATCAATATATTAGACTTGAAAATACTAGCATTAACATGATCAAACTGCTTGCCTTGCTGAGGATTACTATGTTGCTGCAGAGGATCGCTCTCAAATACAAAAGGGTCGTCGGAATCTAACGAAAGAAGTCGAAAGCACAATAAGAACGAATAACACCGAAAAGACCCCAAAATACGAAGTCATCCAAAAATTATGAAAAATTCACAGAATGAAAATCATGATTTTAGATGAATTTATCAACAATAATAAATTCATTTGGATATTCTATGCAGAAGTTATAGCCGTTTGAAAAATTAGTTTTTAGAAAAATCCCATTTAATTATAATCTGTCACTGTTCACCTTATCTAAAACTTTCACAAAATTTTCTGGAGTAGTGGTGGACATGAGGATTACAAAAATGGATAGAGAATATTATTATATGGTCAAAATAATTTGGTTCACCTCATTTGTAGTTTTTATGAATTAGTTATGCATTTTTGAAGTTAATTGTATTTTTCAGTTGACAAATAAATCCTTTCGGGATTTTAAATGATTACCTAATACTTTTTGCACCGAGACCCAAGCTAGCCACAGTTACTGACGGTGGGGGTCCATGAATAGTATGTTTTCTGATTTTTGATTTTAGGGTTTACTGCGCTGACAGGTGGACCCCACTTGCCATAGGGATGGCTCATGCAAACAGTGCATGAACCGATGCCCGTGCGCTGGGTTCACTGGTCCACAGCCCCGTGGACAATCCCATTTAAATACTGGCCCCACATGACATAGGTATCAAACCAATAGGGTTACTATTCAAAAGGCCCACAAGTCATAGACCATTAGCTAGGCATTTAATGATCTAACCCCGGATTTCTGACAGTGATCACGCCATTAATTGCCAATCGCTAATTTAGTCTTAATGACTAGCTACAGTAGCGGTCGATTTCCGACAAAACAGCCGAGACTTTCGTTCACCTCGTCGGCTCGCGGCTGATGAGACCGGCGGCGCGATCGAGGCATGCAGTGCGCAATAGTATTGCGCACCAGATGAGGGTACTCATGGCACCTGAGCCGGCCCATAATGGTGGCTAGCCGGCGCTGAGTGGCGGCGGCCAATACGTCAAATGAGCAAAAGTAGCAAAAGCTCCGCAGCGGTTCTGGTAAGCAGGTGCCCAGGTCCTAGGGGCTAGTAGGAGGTTACCTAAGTGGAGACAGGTGCTCGGGGAGCTTGGGGGTTGCTGGAGCTCCACCGGCGTTGAAGAAGACGACGGCGGCGGCACGGCTTCACGCAACAACTATGCTCTGAGCAAAATGGAGCGAGTGGGTGCTCGGGTTAGCTCAAGGACACTAAGAGAAAGATACAGGTGCAAGGAAGCGGCCAGTGGCTTACCAGCGGGAGCTGGGGATGAAGGATGATGTTGGCGGCCAACAATGGAGTATTTTCAAAATTTCAAAACCTCTGTGAAGCATTAAAGAAATTGATTGAGGGGTTTTCATTATTAGGCTAAGTGGCACAAAATGACACGCAAGGTCGAGGATAATACTCACTATAATCGAAGATTGACAAGGTGAGCTCCTCGGGTGCGTGATGTGGGGTTCCAGAGAGCACGATGTTGGACAAGGAGCTACAAGGCATCAAAGGAGCCGAGGTTAGGTAAAATGGAAACAACATTAAGCAAGGAATCGAGGGCTACCACCCAGTGGAAGCTTACCCGAAAGAAATGCTCGTGTGAGCTCCCCCCTCCTCGGCCACCGAGAGGAGAAGTGAGCTGAGAGCGGGGCATAGGGTCGGTTTTGAGCAGGAGCGAGGACAGAGGAGAAGGCGGCGTGAGTGAGCGAAGCCCTGCGATTGGTAGCCAAGGGCGGTGCGGCAACGGCGTTGACGGAGATGAGCAGCATGCAACGGCCGCGTGGAGCTCGGCTCTGAGCGGCCGCCAAGGTGGAAGAAGGAAGTGTGGCGCGGGGGCGATTTTGGGGCGTGCGATCGGGATCGGACGGTTCAAGAAAAGGGGCGATCGGCTGGTCCGATCGGCCACTCCATCCAGGCTGTTGATCTCCAAATCAGACGGTTCAAGTGAATGGGGCGATCGGCTGGTCCGATCGGCCACTCAATCCAGGCCGTTGATCTAGGGTTAAGGTGCGGTGCGGCTAAGCTGGTTGGGTTCGGGGTCTTGGGCCGTTCGATCGGAAATGGACGGCTCAGACGTAGGGAAAAATTCGGCGCGGTCCGAACGGGTGCGAGATATGGACCGGAGGATCTGCATCTAACGGCTCAGATTTGCAGGGAAGATCCGGCGCGGTCCGAACGGGTGCGGAACCTGGATCGGAGGATCTGCATCGGACGGCTCACGAGCGACGCGGTTAGTTGGTTGGGTTGAACCGAGCGAGCCGGGTCGGAGTCTGACTCGGGTTCGAGCCCGAGGAACAGCGATTCCAGATTAAAATTTTAAAAAGGATGAGATGATTTGAGAATTTACAGAGGTAGCTCCACAGCTCCAAAAATTCTAAAATTTTTATTAAGTGATCCTGACTTCAATATCGACCGTATGTAATTTTTTCAGAATTTTCCGCATGGCCCGCTATAAAATTCACAAGCTGCTGGATAGGAGGTTTGACCCGGGAGACAACATGTTTGACCAACCCTTAAGAAATAGCAAATAATTTCTAAAAATTATGAAATTTCTCAGGGAGGTTACCAAGATGATCAAGAATTTAGGAAAAATATTTCCAGAGGATGATCACAAGGTTTGACTAGAATATCTTGAATTGCAACACTTCAAGTTAATAAACCAAATTGAATTTGAAGTCCACACATCAAGGGGATAATTTCTAGAGAATTAAAATGACAACAAGGGTGCATTCAAAAGTTTTAATTTATCATCATTTTCATACATTTAAAATACAAACCCAGAGCTTTGGGATGTTACATATATGATGATGTTAATGCCTCCTACTGTTAGTAGCATACTTGTTCTAGCTTTTGCCTTATTAGTACATATATATAAGATAGATGTATTTGAGTTGATGATCATGTTTCTATTTATAGTCCAAAATATGCCTAATATATATGCTATTGTCGGTTCAATTATTGTTTTAGGAATTATAACAATCACAAAAGTGTGCAAATATCTATAAATCCAAAAACCTGATTATGAATTTAATAGGCACTCTATGATGAAAATGTTTGGTTTTGCCGAGGCAATGAAACCAGAGAAGTCCACTGGAGTGAACTTCAAAAGATGGCAGACAAGAGTCACTTTGTGGCTCACCGTTCTGAACATGTTTTGGGTTACCTCCGGGAGACCCGAGGGAGAACTCACTCCCGAACAGGAAAATGAGTTTAAAGCAGCCACCACAATTTTTGTGGGATGCGTTCTTAGTGTTCTTTCCGATCGTCTGTGCGATGTGTATATACACATGAAAGACAAAAAGGAGCTATGGGAGGTACTCGAACATAAGTTCGCTACCTCGGATGTTGGCAGTGAGTTGTATGCCATTGAGCAATATCATGACTACAAGATGGTTGAGAGTCGTTCTGTAGTTGAGCAGGCTCACGAAATACAATTCATTGCAAGGGAACTCGACCACCTCAAATGCACGTTACCCGATAAGTTTGTGGCTGGTGGCATCATTGCCAAACTACCATCTTTATAGAGGAATTTTACCACATCTCTGAAACACAAGAGACAAAATATTTCCGTTGAGGATTTGATTGCATCCCTTGATGTTGAAGAGAAAGCTCGAGCGAAGGATGTGCATCCTAAGGTGGCCGAAGGACATTCCAGCGCCAATGTCGTACAACACCATGGTAACAGAAAATTCAAGGGAAAGACCAAGGTCGTACAGATCACCAACTTTAAGAAGAATAAGAAGCCAAACAAGGGAAAAGATGTTTTCTATGTTTGCGGTAAGGACGGTCACTGGGCCAACAAATGTCTTGATCGTAAAGGCAGAAAGAATGAGCACAACCAGATCAAATCTGTGAATGTGACTATTGGCGATACCGGAGCAGGGACATCTGGGTATGATAATTTACCTACTATTTTTTTGGTCTGTCATTCCACCGACTGGTGGATTGACACAGGGGCTAATATTCATGTATGTGCTGATGTGTCCTTTTTTTTTATCTTACCAGGTCGCTCGGGCTTCCTCCGTGTTGATGAGAAACAGTTCACATGCATCTGTTCTTGGTGTTGGCACGATAGATCTGAAGTTTACCTCAGAAAAGATCGTGCAGCTGAAGAATGTGCAGCATGTCTCCTCAATAAATAAGAATCTCGTCAGCTGCTGCCTTCTGTGTAGAGATGGGTATAAGTTGATTTTTGAGTCAAATAAAGTAGTTATTTCTAAATTTGAACTCTTTATTGAAAAAGGGTATGATTGCGGAGGCTTGTTCTGCTTTTCCCTTTCATATTTCTGTAATAAGGTTGTGAACCATAATTGTGGTACAAATAATGGGGATGAGGCCAACGTTTGTCACTCACGTTTGTGTCACATAAATTTTGGTTGTATGTCTCGGCTATCCAATCTAAATTTAATTTTAAAATTCTCTATAGTCAAAGGTTCTAAATGCCAACCTTGTGTGCAAGCAAAGCAACCCTGCAAACCTCATAAAGTTGTGGAGGAAAGAAATTTGGCACCTTTAGAACTCATACATTTAGATCTCTGTGAAATGAATGGTGTGTTAACAAAAGGAGGGGAAAGATATCTCATGACTCTAATTGATGATGCTTCTAGATATTGCTATGTGTATCTGCTGAAAACAAAAGAGGAGGCTCTAGACTATTTTAGAACTTATAAGGCTGAAGTTGAGAATCAAGTAGAAAGGAAAATCGAAAGACTTCGGTCAGATCGTGGTGGAGAGTATTTCTCAAATGAGTTCTCCCAATTCTATGTAGAGCACGGAATTATCCATGATAGGACACCTCTCTATTCACCTCAACCCAATGGGATTGCTGAAAGAAAGAACCACACATTGAGTGACTTGGTTAATGCCATGTTAAACACTTCGGGTTTATCTAAAGCATGGTGGGGAAAGGCTGTACTGACCTTGAATCATGTCGTGAACAGAGTTCCCACTAAGAACAGTGAGATCACTCCGTATGAAGGATGGAAAGAGAGAAAACCATCACTATCCTACTTGCACACTTCGGGGTGCTTGGAAAAAGTCAATGTACCGATAACTAAAAACCATCACTAAAAAGCAGCGACGACTGTAGGATTAGACATGAGTACGTCAAGTTCTTTACACAAGTGTTGAACTACTTGTCGTAAAATTAGCGGTTTTAGCAAATATTTAGATATAATTTCAGCAGTAATAATCATAGTTAAAGCATATTTTCAGCAGCATTTAAATGACAAAATTGACATATAAACATGTAATTTTTTTCATGTCTTGTAAACATGATAATATGCTCAAAACATAGAACTTGAGAACAACCAAAATCAACATATTCCTCATATTTTAAAAGTTTTTTTATTGCTCTCAAATGTTCTTGTTAATAACCGTCTGTGAATAACCAAAATATAATTATCGCAGAAGGTTCTTGTTAATAACCGTTTGTGATAATTCACAGACGATTCTTAACACAAACCACATGTGATAATGTTGTATCACAGACGATTTGTAGTTGGAAATATCTGTGGTATGTATCTCTTAAACGCTCATTGCCGCTTCGGCTCCTCGGTATGCGTCTCTTCGTCTCTTCATCTCACGGGCTGAATTTATTTCTTATTTTATAAAAATGATCATCCACCATGACAATGATTCCCCACATCAAATGAATGTCATTTTGTTATGGAAATCCTAGTTATTTTTAGCATGATATTGGGGAATCTCCTTGCTATTACTCAAACAAGCATGAAACATATGCTTGCATATTCGCCCATTGGGCAAATTAGATATGTAATTATTGGAGTAATTGTTGGAGACTCAAATGATGGATATGCAAGCATGATAACTTATATGATGTTCTATATCTCTATGAATATAGGAACTTTAACAATGGGTCTCACTACTCTTTGTCTACTTCAATATATTCTTGCTTGATATATATATTGCTTCATGAATATTTTGTAGCTAGCTACTTTAAGAGCATTAATGTAATTTAACATTAATTTGTTACGTGCATAGCGTAGATGAACCGAAGCTGAATGTACGTTGAGAACTAGGCGAGTGAATAGTACATTGATAGCATGTCTGCTTTTAGAAGAACTGCCGAGCAGAATATGTTAAAGAAAGGGATAAAATTTATGTATTGTCCATGCATTGATTGCGATAATCTGAAGATATTTATCAACCCAACGCAGATCAAAGCGCACTTCATTCGAAGGGGTTTCAAAGAGGAGTATACATGTTGGATTAGTCAAAATAAAGAGCAGATTATACCAGAAGGTAGTAACATTGTCGAGGGAGACAATACTATGCCGGATGTGGACTATGCTTTCGATGAGAGTAGGTCGCAATGACAATCTGGGTAAGATGCTACGCGATGTAGAAGGTAACTATATTTAGAGTTTGCTAAATTCAAAGGCTTAATGGGGGACTCGGGGAAACCTGTGTTCCCAGGCTGCTAGCCTGAATACACAAGGTTGTCATGCATACTTAAACTGCTGAAATTGAAGACAAGAAATAGTTGATCCCATAAGAGTTTCACAACGTTGTTAGGTCTCCTGACGAATATCCTTCCAAAGGGAAACGTGTTTCATAGAACCACCTACCAAGGCAAGAAGGTTCTTTTTCCATTGGGAATAGAGGTAGCAAGAATACATGCATATTCGAACGATTGTATCCTCTACCGTAAAGAGTATGCAGACATGCATGTATGTCTGTTGTACAAAGCATCCCGATACAAGCGTAAGAATCACTCTGATGACGATGAGGGCATCAATGTGAAGCAAGGACATGTTGTTAAGGTATTATGCTATTTGCCTGTAATTCCCCAGTTGAAGCGTTTATTTGCGAACCAAAAGGAGCCAAGATTGTTGCGTTGGCACTCGGAGGAGCGTAAGAAAGATGAAAAGCTAAGACACCTTGTTGATTCTGTCTAGTAGAGAAACTTCGATAGGAGCTTCGAAGACTTCGGTGTGGGACCATGGAATATATGGATTGGGTTGAGTACAGATGGAATGAATCCTTTCGATAACATGAGCAGTTGACATAGCACCTGACCCATGAATCTATGTATGTACAACCTTCCTCCTTGGCTGTGTATGAAGCAGAAGTACATTTTCATGTCATTACTTATCCAAGGGCCGAAGCAACCTGGGAACTATATTGATATGTACCTAGAACCATTGTTGGAAGTTCTTATGATACTTTGGAATGAAGGGGTACATGTATGGGATGTGTAACAAACAAGAGAACTTTACTTTGCACGCTATGTTGATATGCACTATCAATGATTTTTCTGCCCTAGGTAACCTGTCAGGGTTTAGTACAAAAGGAGCCAAAGCCTGTCCGCACTACTTACATGATACCGAGAATGTGCGGCTGAACAACTCGCGTAAAACTGTGTACATGCGTCATCGTCGGTTCCTTCCTAAGTATCACCCATACCGCAAGATGAAGAAACAATTCGATGAAAATAAGGAGGACGGTTCAGCTCCAAAGGCTTTTAGAGGGAAAGAGGTCTATGATATGGTTAAGGACATCGATGTTGTGCTTGGAAAGTGTGGATATCGTGGGGATATGTGCATGATCTTAGGATGTTGAGTCAATTGGCAATGGCGTTGTTGGTTTGTAAAATCTCGTGTTTTCAAAAAACTTCAGTTTTGTCAGACCTAAATCAGTCTGACCGGCATCATTGGCGGTCAGACCGCCCGTGTGGCAGTCCGACCGGCAATGCTTGCCGGTCCGACCGCCCACAGCTCATGGTGGAGTTTGGTGCTAGGCCAAAAATAAGTTGTATAGGCAAGTGAGGGGAGTCTCCTAGATGTGGCCACATATTTTTTAGGAAATTGTCAATGTGTTCATCAAGGGGGAGATTGTGGATATCGTGAGGATATGTGCATGATCTTAGGACGATGAGTCAATTGGCAATGGCGTTGTTGGTTCGCAAAATCTCGCGTTTTTGGGATTGCTTCAGTTCTGTCAAACCTCAGCCGGTCTGACCGGTGGCATTGGCGGTTAGACCGCCAGTGGAGCGGTCCGACCGGCAGTGCTTGCCGGTCCGACGGGCCATGATTCAAAGTGGATTTTGAAGCTGAGCCAAAAGTAGGTTGTGTAGGCAAGTGAGGGGAGTCTCCTGGATGTGGTCACATAATTTTTGGAGCTCCCAGTCAAAAGTTCCATTCATTTGAAAATTCCAAAGAGTTTCGGATTTTCGAGATGAAAATTCGGCTAAGTCTTTTTTGGCGGTTCGACCGCCTTTATGAAATAGGTCCGACCGCCATGAAATCGGTCGGACGAGTTTCGGATTTTCGAGATGAAAATTCGGCTAAGTCTTTTTTGGCGGTCCGACCGCCTTTATGAAATAGGTCCGACCGCCATGAAATCGGTCGGACCGGCAGTGTGGGGCGGTCAGACCGCCATTCACGTGGACTTCAGCCATTTTGGCATTGTTGTGATTTGAATGTGTTTAATGTATGAATTTGAATGCTTTATTGTTGCATATTGCATTGTTGAACTAACGTGGGTCAAGTTGTGAAGAACTTGTTCCCGGAGACGATTTCTTTGTCTATTGCTGTGCAGGTGGCTTGCAGGTCAACGACGTCAATGGTGAGGTGGATCGGGACTTCGCTTGGAGAGCTGAGGTCCAGAACGATCATGGATGCCGGGTGATGTCGTGTGACTCAAGCATGGTGCAGAATAGACAAGATGGATCGAACGGGCAGTTCGTTGCAGCTGGTTGGATCAGGCGGTGCGGAAGTCGGTGCAAGTCCCTTGGAGGTTCCGATGGGATTCGGACGGGAGAGACCTGCCGATATGATGAGAGCCGTTGATCAACCTACACGTGGTGAAGCAGGCGATTGCTTCAACAGATGTGTGTGTGTGTCCCATTTGTTGTTGGACCTTAATGGGAGCCCATGTGAGAAACCCTAGGCCTTCCTATAAATAGAAAGGGGGGAGATGTGAAACCCCTTGAAGCATTCATTTGTAAACTCCAAGTTTTTTCTAGGGTTTGGAGAGGAGAGGAGAGGAGAGGCTAGGGTTTGGAGAAATTTGTTTGTGTGCTCTTTTGATTGAGCTCTTGTCCTCCTTGAGGGAGTGGCTTTGACATGCAACATCTTGAATCAATCAATCCATGGATGTTTGTTCAAAGATGAAGTCTCTTGTGTTTTCTTCTCTCTTTTGATGATTGTGGTGCTTCCTTGGTTCGGTTGATTTTGGTTGGTCTCTTGACCTCATTTACCTTGCTTTGATGTGTGAGAATACTCCTAGAACCATCTAAATCATCAATCCCCCACAAGCAAGTTTTGGATCAAGTTTTTCATATTTCTAGGGTTTGAACACTTCTTTGGTAAAACCTAAAGAGATCGATTTTTTGAAGTGGATCTGGACGATCGTCGCTAGAAATAGGTCTCTGATATCCTTAGGGAGGTGTGCCCCATATTTGGTCAAGTTTCATTGGTTGAATCAAAAGTTGGACCAATTTTCGTTTTTGATTTGGGCATTGTGTATTGCTTCTGGACTAAATCGGTCCGACCGATTTTTCACCGCTGGTCCGACCGCCAGCGATCGGTGCCCAACTCTATGATGCGACCTTGACGATCGGACCGCCTTGACTCAATGGTCCGACCGGTCCAATGAGATCAACTCTCCATTTTTGAGTCTTGTGGTTAAGGGGGTAATCGAATTCAGCACAAGGCTTTCTCTATGCATTTACTGCTCTTCTTAGCTTTCATGGTTAGAGGAGAAAAGTGCGTGTTGAATTTAGTTAAGGCGAAAAATTAAGAAAGCGCCTATTCACCCCCCTCTAGTCGCCTTTACGGTCCTACAAGTGGTATCAGAGCCGGTTAGCTCTTCTCATAGATCTTAACCGGTCTTTGGAGCCATGGCGACTGACAAGTATTCAACCAAACCACATATTTTTGATGGTGTTGATTTTGCATATTGGAAGGCCCGAATGCAGGCCTATATCGAGGCTCAAGGGCACGCAATTTAGCTTAAGGTAAAAAACCCTTATGTCGTGCCAGCCGATGACGATATGATCACTCCAGATGTGGAGGCCAATAGCAAGGCTCAAAATTTTCTGATTCAAGGTCTTAGCCGATCCGAGTTTGAGCGTGTTGCTCATTTGAGATCTGCTCATGAGATCTGGCGGACTCTCTGTGATTACCACGAGGGCTCCACTGCGATCAAGGAAGTGAGACAGAATCAGCTCAAGAAAATATACTCTAAGATCGAGCAAAGACCTGGTGAGTCTTTAGATGAGCTGCGGAGAAGATTTTCTAAGATTCTTCATGATCTCCGCGCTGTTGACCTTGTCTTCACTGAGTCAGAAAATGCACGTTAGCTTTTACGTGCTCTTGATGTGAAGGTCTGGGGAATGAATATCACTTCCATCAATGACAACACTTTCATGAGTGAGCTTACCATGGATAAGCTATACTGGAGGTTGAAGACGCATGAGATTGATTTTATCTCGCGTCTCCCCAAGACAGAGTCGATGGCGTTGGTGCTCGACCCATCTAAGGGTAGTTCATCTGATTCTTTGGATTGTAGCTCATCTGGTTTTTCTTTATCACCTTTGCATTCTTTAAGCGATGAGCAACTTGAGAAACTACCCGAGGATGATTTAGCCCTCCTATCCACCAAATTCACGAGAGCATACAACAAGGTGAGGAACAGGAGGAGAGGTGGACCGATAACATGCTATGAATGAGGTGAGCCAAACCACATTCGCTCCAGGTGCCCCAAGCTGAAGGGCAAGGAGGAGAAGGAGTCACGAAGGCATCCCCAAGATAGGGATGCAAAACCCAAGAAGACAAACTATCGCAAGTTTGTCAGCTGGGTCCTTGCCGCTCTAGAGAATGTGAACATGAGCGATGTGGACTCGGAAACGGAGAACGACGAGAGTGACTCAAGTGGCAAGAAGAAGGCTCATGACTTCACGGGCATGTGTTTCAAGGCCAAGAACAGCCACGACAGTGACTCCTCCAACGACGACGATCCATTTAGTGATCCCGATGAGGTATGCCCTTCGCTTGCTGACATGAAAAGGGTTTTGGTGCTTGCTGAACAAAAATTGCATAAGCAAGCTAAAATAATTAAGAAACATGACATCATGATTGATAACTTGAACCTAGAAGTTGTTAGGCTCAAATCTATTAATCCTGATAATATTTGTGATTCATGCTCTAGCTTGCTTAATAAATTAACAAGCTTAAAATCTGCTCATTCCTCTGTTGTAAATCAATTAAAAGATGCTCTTGATGAACTAGAATCTCTCAAGTCTAGTTCTGCTTGTATGGATGTTATTTCTCTTGATGTGACTTAATTGGATACTATCCCTTTAACTTGCTCAAACTGTGTTTGCTTGAATTAAAATTGGATAGCGCCTTGAAAGAATTACAAAAATTTGATGCAAGTCACACTTGCTCTCATTGTAAAAACAATAGGATTAAAATGCAAGAGATGACAGAAATGGTGCTCTATTCTAGATCAGTTTCATGTGAAAATTGTCCCAAGCTCACAACTGAAATTGAAGCTTTGAACAAGGCTCTAGAAGAACAAGCTAAAATTGAAAAATCTATGACTATTATTGATTCCAAGAACGTCATTGACTCTTCCTGTTGTATCTTGCATGCTAAAGTTGAAACAATGGTTGGCAAGATACAAGAGGCTTTTAGAGTTAAGTTTAAGGAGTAGTTAAATAGGATTAGAGATTACTATTGTGTGTCTTGTGAAGCCTTGAAAGTAGAAGTAAATCTTCTTAAGAGTAAGCATGATGAGGCAATCAAGTCAATAAAGTGCACTAAATGTGGAGTTTTAGCCAAAGAGAATGATTACCTCAAAGTGACTCTTGAGAGGTTTACTGGTGGGAAAAAGAAACTCAACATGATTCTTCATCAATCTAAAGTGAGTGTGAAAAATAGTGGCCTAGGTTTTAGTTCCCTAGAGCATTCCAAGAATCACCCACCTAAGATTACAAGAGTGATTAAAAGTGGTCTGTTTGAGGTAGAACCCCCTAAGCCAACTAAGGTTGCTTTTAAATCTGCAGGTTTTGCTCAAACTCTTTCGAGCAAGAAAGGTGCTTCTATTTCACCAGTACAGACCCCTCAAAAGGTCAAGTACTATTGCACTTTTTGCAAGAAAGATGGCCACACAGTTGAGTTTTGCTTCCGGAGAGCAAAGATTGAGAGAAAAGAGAGGATGAGCGCCTTGAGAACCATTAGAGGAGTCCCTTCACCTGCTGTAGTCTCTAGAGCTAGGCAGCCTGTTTATCGTACCACATATAGGCCTAGATTTGTAGAGAACTTTGTTGACTCTTTTGGTGGGTCTAGGCAGCATTTTGGGTTAGGATATCATGAGGAGAAACCACAGGTAGCATCTAGACAGGAGGAGTATCGATCTTTTGGTAGATCGTTTCAGAGAGGTCTAGGTGGTTCTGGTGTTCATTCTTATGATTTTGTTCCTAATCATTTTACTGCTGCTTCTACTGCTATTCCCAGGCATCGTGCGTCTCAGTACTGGATTCCTAGATTTTTTATCACTAACCCCAGTACTGAGGCACGAATATTTTCTGATTGTGCTTTTTAGGTCCGTCGTGCGAGGAAGGAGGACATGTGGCTTGTTGACTGCTGGTATTCTCGACATATGACCGGAGATTTTAGATGGTTCTCCTCCCTCACACATGCATCCAGCAATGAATTGATTACTTTTGGGGATGCTTCTACCGGGACCGTGACAGCCAAGGGCACTGTGCGCGTCAACGACAAGTTCATGCTTAAAGACGTCGCTTTGGTAAGTAAGCCGAGGTATAACCTGCTATCTGTTTCTCAGCTGCTTAATGAGGGTCTAGAAGTAAGGTTTAAAAGTGGTGAGTGTAGAGTTCTAGATTCCTCGGGTGAGCTTGTATTTGAGATCTCCAGATTTGAGAAGATCTTTTGTGCTAATTTTAGTATTTCTTCAGCTTCTAGTCCTAGGTGTCTTGTAGCTTCTGATTCTCATGATCTTGTCTTGTGACATCGTAGACTTGGGTATATAGGTTTTGACCATTTGACTAGAGTCAGTTGCAAGGAGTTGATTAGAGGTTTGCCTAGGCTGAAGGCTGTTAGAGATCTTGTGTGCTCACCCTGTAAACATGGTAAGATGGTGTCTGCTTCCCATCCACCTCTTACCTTAGTGATGACTGATGGACCAGGACAACTTCTACACTTAGATACTGTTGGTCCTTCCAGAGTTCAGTCAGCTGGTGGGAAATGGTATGTACTGGTTGTTGTGGATGATTTCTCCAAGTATTCATGGGTTTATTTTCTGGTTTCTAAGGACGAGGCTTTTGGCTTCTTTAGAGAATTGGTCCTTAGACTTGCTGTTGATATTCATGGAGCTTTGAGAGCCATTAGGAGTGACAATGGGACAGAATTCAAGAATTCTTCATTTTCTACCTTCTGCTCTGATAGGGGAATTGAGCATCAGTTTTCTTCACCTAGAGTTCCCCAGCAGAATGGTGTTGTAGAGAGGAAGAACAGAACCCTTGTAGAGATGGCTCGGACCATGCTAGATGAGCATTCCACTCCTAGGAGATTTTGGGCTGAGGCGATCTCTACTGCTTGTTATATCACTAATAGGGTCTTCTTGATATCTGTGATTGGGAAGACCTCTTTTGAGCTTAGATTTGGTCATTCACCCAAAGTCTCTTATTTCAAAATTTTTGGTTGTAAGTGCTTCATTCTTAAACATGGCAACCTTGATAAATTTGAATCTAGATGTTCCGATGGCATGTTTCTTGGATATCCTGCTCATTCTCGTGGCTATCGTGTATTTAATTTTGACACTAACAAAATTGTTGAGACTTGCGAAGTCACTTTTGATGAGGCTAGTCCTGGTACTAGACCCGATGCTACCGGTTCACAGGTTCCTGACATTCGTGAAAGCATCATCGTCGACGATGACTCTGAGGATGAGGACCCGATCCATCCTCCAGTCACTTCTGAGGTGGTTGGAGAGCCTGCTTCTACTACTCCAGCTTCAGCTGAGTAGCCTCCTCCTATTTTCACCGACGACCTGGGTGGCTCTGTTCCTACCTCCACAACTCATGGGGTAGAGGTCACTTCTGCACTAGGAGTACCTCTTCACATTCAGCGACAACATCTACCTGAGCAGATGATTGGGGATCTTCAAGAGCGAGTCACTCACTCCAGGTTTATTTCCCCTGATTCTCATGCACATTCTGCCTTTGTCGCTTCTTTTGAACCCCGAGATATCACCCATGCTTTAGCTGATGCCTCTTGGGTCAATGCCATGCATGAAGAGCTTGAAAATTTCGAAAGAAACAAAGTTTGGACCTTAGTTGAGCGTCCTTCTGATTCTCATGTTATTGTAACAAAATGGATTTTTAAAAATAAGCAAAATGAGGATGGGTTGATTGTTCGCAATAAGGCTAGACTTGTAGCTCAAGGTTATTCCCAGGTAGAAGGCTTAGACTTTGAAGAGACCTTTGCTCCTGTAGCTAGATTGGAAGCTATTCGTATTTTACTAGCATTTGCAACATCTAAGGGTTTCAAACTTTTTCAAATGGATGTTAAAAGTGGTTTCTTGAATGGTTTCATAGAAGAAGAGGTCTTTTGTCAAGCAACCACCTAGTTTTGAAAATTATAAATTCCCAAACCATGTTTTTAAACTCTCTAAAGCCTTGTATGGATTGAACCAAGCTCCTAGAGCTTGGTATGACAGGCTTAAGAGTTTCTTGCTTAAAAATGATTTCAAAATGGGAATGGTTGATAAAACCTTGTTCACTCTCAGGCATGGCAGTGATTTTTTTGTTGGTTCAGATTTATGTGGATGATATTATATTCGGTGGTTCTTCTCATGCTTTGGTGTCCCGATTTTCAGATTCTATGAGCAGTGAGTTCGAGATGAGCATGATGGGAGAGTTGACATTCTTCCTTGGTCTTCAAGTCAAACAACTGAAAGAAGGCACCTTCATTCACCAGAGTAAGTATACAAAGGACCTTTTTCAGCGCTTCAATATGGGAAGCAGTAGGCCAATGTCTACTCCCATTGCCACTACCACTGTGCTGGACCCTGATGAGGATGGAGAGCACGTGGACCAGAAGGAGTACCGCAGTATGATTGGCTCCCTCCTCTACCTCACAACGTCGACGCCGGACATACAATTTGCTGTATGTCTGTGCGCTCGCTTTCAGGCTTCCCCTCGTGCTTCTCATCGTCAAGCAATACGTCGTATCTTCCGGTACCTTTAAGATACTCTTGACTTTGGACTCTGATATTCTTCTTCTTCTGCTCTCTCTATTCGATCATTTTCTGATGCTGATTTTGCTGGGTGTAGAGTGGATAGGAAGAGTACTTCTGGCACTTGTCATTTCTTAGGCACATACCTTGTTTCTTGGTCTTCTAGAAAACAGTCTTCTATTGCACAGTCCACAGCCGAGGCCGAGTATGTAGCTGCAGCCAATGGTTGCACTCAGGTTCTCTGGATTTTATCCATGCTGCGGGACTATGGGTTATCTTTGGGAAGTGTTCCTCTTTTCTGTGACAACACTTCTGCCATAAACATTACCAAAAACCCAGTGCAACATTCTAGGACTAAACACATTGATATTCGATACCATTTTCTTAGAGACCATGTTGAGAAGGTTGATGTTGTGCTTCACTTTGTAGAGTCAGAGCAACAGCTTGCAGATATTTTCACTAAAGCGCTTGATTCTTCTCGTTTTGCTACTTTGCGGGGGAGAGTTAGGGGTTATTAGTCCTATTGGGCTGTTTTGAGGGGGAGTTTGCTCTTTTTGCATTCATTGTATCATAATGTATTTTAAAATTCAAACATCTTGCATTGTATTATAAAACTTGTGGAGCTTTGATTATTATCCTTGTATGGCTCGATTTCATACTTTATACCTTGTCATGTCCTATGATAGTCTGCTAGACTTCTTTTATGGCTTTTTTTTGTTTAAGCTTAGCTTTTGCCATGCTAGCTTGATATCTGTGAGCAAATTGAATGAAATAATGTCTTGTTGGATCTTGTGACTAGTTTTGCTCTAGTGATCCTCTCATGATTCATGCCATGTCATATAGGTTAAATTGAGTCTTGAACTTATTTTGAGATGTAAAATGAGCTTTCTTATTTCTTAAGTTAAGCAAATGAAGAATGAGATTTTCTGTGCGAAAAAACTGATCTCACCAATTCTTTCTCATGAGACTGCTTGCCATTGCACTAGGCATGAACTCAGGGGGAGTTTTGGATGACCTAGACCACTCTTTTAAGCTTCATGCTTGAGATGGTCGCGACAAGGCTTGAGATCTAGCACAATGAAAAAAAAAATCCTTTTTAGCAAAATGCTCAAAATGCTAAGTGCTTGAATCAATTGCTTCATATTTGAACTCTTAATGCAGAAATTCCTCAGTTTCCAGCTTATGGTCTCTATTTTACTTATAGACATGGCTTGACTCATTTTTGGATGCTTTTAGTGAAACTATGATATTGAGCAAGTTTTATGGTATTAATTCTTTTAATCTCAGGTTATTGCTATTTTATTCTAAGCTTTGTTGTACATGTTTTGCCATGATTGAACATAGCTTCTTCACTTAATATGGCTTCGTATAATACTTGTACTATCTTCGTGGATAATGGTTATGGCTCCTTTTGCTAAAGTTCAAAAATAAAGTCATTCCTTCATGCTCTATCTTTTCCCATGCATCTTGATTAATTCATTGTCAAAGGGGGAGAAAGATTGAGAAACATGTTGCTTTGGAGTCATAAAGGGAAAATGAACCCTCTGGAATTTGGTGATCATAGTGAGTTGAGTCTCTTGGTTTTATTGCCTTTTCTGATTTTATTTGCAATTCTAGAAGACTCACAATGATCAAAGGTCAAATAGAAGATTTGTCTTTCATATGGACCTAAGTGAGATTTTTGGCTACTTTCTGGAAATTGAAACCTTTTGTGCTCTAATTGCCTTATCTCACTTGCCTATGCTTTTCTGAAGCCAGCTTGGTCGTTTTCTAGGATTTTTCTTACTTATGGATCAAGTTGTGCCTTTGCGCGAAAACATCGATTTTTTACTTTTCAAACCGCTAAACTACATTTTCTGGGAAATTGTTAATGTGTTCATCAAGGGGGAGATTGTGGATATCGTGGGGATATGTGCATGATCTTAGGATGATGAGTCAATTGGCAATGGCGTTGTTGGTTTGCAAAATCTTGCGTTTTCAGAAGACTTCAGTTCTGTCAGACCTAAATCGGTCTGACCGGCAGCATTGGTGGTCAGACCGCCCGTGTGGCAGTCCGACCGGCAATGCTTGCCGGTCCGACCACCCACAGCTCATGGTGGAGTTTGGTGCTAGGCCAAAAATAGGTTGTGTAGGCAAGTGAGGGGAGTCTCCTGGATGTGGTCACATAATGTTTGGAGCTCCCAGTCAAAAGTTCTATTTATTTAAAAATTCCAGAGAGTTTCGGATTTTCGAGATGAAAATTCGGCTAAGTCTTTTCTGGCGGTCCGACCGCCTTTATGAAATCGGTTCGACCGCCATGAAATCGGTCGGACCGGCAGTGTGGGGCGGTCAGACCGCCATTCACTTGGACTTCGGCCATTTTGGTATTGTTGTGATTTGAATGTGTTTAATGTATGAATTTTAATGCTTTATTGTTGCATATTGCATTGTTGAACTAACGTGGGTCAAGTTGTGAAGAACTTGTTCCCGGAGACGATTTCTTTGTCTATTGTTGTGCAGGTGGCTTGCAGGTCAACGACGTCAATGGTGAGGTGGATCGGGACTTCGCTTGGAGAGCTGAGGTCCAGAACGATCATGGATGTCGGGTGAGGTCGTGTGACTCAAGCATGGTACAGAATGAATAAGATGGATCAAACAGGCAATTCGTTGCAGCTGGTTGGATCAAGCGGTGCGGAAGTTGGTGCAAGTCCCTTGGAGGTTCCGATGGGATTCGGACGGGAGAGACTTGCCGACATGATGAGAACCGCTGATCAACCTACAGGTGGTGAAGCATGCGATTGCTTCAACAGATCTGTGTGTGTGTATCCCATTTGTGTTTGGGCCTTAATGGGAGCCCATGAGAGAAACCCTAGGTCGTCCATATAAATAGAAGGGGGGATGTAAAAGCCCCCAAGCACTCATTTGGCCAACTCCAAGTTTTTCTAGGGTTTGGAGAGGAGAGGAGAGGAGAGGCTAGGATTTCAAGAGAATTTGTATGTGTGCTCTTTGATTGAGCTCTTGTCCTCCTTGAGGGAGTGGCTTTGACAAGCATCATCTTGAATCAATCAATCCATGGATGTTTGTTCATAGATGAAGTCTCATGTGCTTTCTTCTCTCTTTTGATGATTGTGGTGCTTCCTTGATTCAGTTGTTTTTGGTTGGTCTCTTGACCTAATTTACTTTGCTTTGATGTGTGGGAATACTCCTAGAACCATCTAGACCATCAATCCCCCACAAGCAAGTTTTGGATCAAGTTTTTCATATTTCTAGGGTTTGAATACTTCTTTGGTAAAACCTAAAGAGATCGAGTTTTTGAAGTGGATCTGGACGATCGTGGCTAGAAATAGGTCTCATATATCCTTAGGGAGGTGTGCTCCAAATTTGGTCAAGTTTCATTGGTTGACTCAAAAGTTGGACCAATTTTTGTTTTGGATTTGGGCATTGTGCATTGGTACTAGACTAAATCGGTCCGACCGATTTAGCAACGGCGGTCAGACCGCCAGCTATTCGGACCGCCAGTTAACTGCCGGTCGAACCGATTCCCAACGGTCGGACCGCCAGTTGGCCGCCAGTCGGACCACCAATATTCAGACCGGTCCACCTGAGATCAATTCTCCAGTGTTGAGTCTTATGGTTAAAGGGGGTAATCAAATTCAGCACATGGCTTCCTCTGTGCATTTACTGATCTTCTTAGCTTTCATAGCTAAAGGAGAAACTGCGTGTTGAATTTGATTAAGGTGAAAAATAAAGAAAGCGCCTATTCACCCCCCTCTAGTCGCCTTTACGGTCCTACAGAAAGGGACGTAAATTGAGGACCCGTCAGAAGAACATCTGGAAGAAGCTATTTTTTTTGGGACTTACCTTATTGGGAACACTTAAATGTTCTCCACTACATCGACGTCATGCACGTGGAGTAGAATGTATGTGATAGCTTGATTGGTCTCATACTGAACATTCATGACAAAACAAAGGATGGTGTCAATGCACGGTGTGACTTTGTTGATATGAACATAAGGATCGGTTAGCACAGAAAGAGATCGGGAAAGGTCGAACGTACCCCCAGCTTGCTACACTCTGTCCAAGGCCGAGAGAAATAAACTGTGCTAGAGTTTGCATGGTGTGAAAGTTCCGCCTGGTTACTCTGCCAGCATGAAGAAACTTGTTTCTATAGAAGATCTGAAATTAATTGGTATGAAGTCTCATGATTGTCATGTGCTGATGACACAAATGCTTCTTGTTGTAATGAGAAGAATTTTGCCGAACAAGATCCGAGTAGCAGTCATGAGGCTGTGTTATTTCCTTAACTCAATTTTTTAGTAGGTCATCTATCATGAAGGACTAGATGCTCTGCCGGCTGAGTTGGTGATGACTCTATGCCATCGTGAGATGTATTTTCCTTTGTCATTTTTTGATATCATGGTCCATCTCATTGTTCACCTTGTAAAAAAGATAATGATATGCGGCCCTGTGTTCCTACGTCATATGTACCCGTTCGAGAGGTACATGGAAATTCTCAAGTCCTATGTACGGAATCGATCTCAGACGGAGGGCAGCATCATCGAAGGTTATGCAACCGAAGAGGTCATTAAGTTCTACATCAATTACATAGCTCAAGTGGACCCGATAGGTGTTCCTCTATCTTGTCATGAGGGGAGGCTTGAGGGTATCGGGACCATCGAAAGGAAAGCAACCACTCCTGATCTGGATGCGTACGCTCAAGCCCATTTCACAGTCTTGCAACACATGACCGAAGTGTCCCCGTACATCGACGAGCACAAAGACATGGTACACCAACAGAATCCAGGCCGGTCGGAGGTTTGGAACACGAGAGAGCACAACTATCAGTTCAACGAATGGTTAAAGGTGTGATTCACTGGCAGGTCATCAAGTGATTATACGCTGCGATGGTTGACAAAAGGACCAAAATTTACAATTGTGACATGGCATGGATACGACATAAATGAGTACATATTTTATACGAGAGCTCGGGATATGAAGAGCATAGTACATAACAGCGGTGTCCACATAGATGTGTTTCACGAGCAGTTCAATACTACTAGGCCAAGCATAATGAAACGTGGGTTGAGCTCCTACTATGAGTAGGTAGAGGAGATTTGGGATCTCGACTACATACTTTTCAAGATCCCTCTGTTTCGGTGCCATTGGGTCAAACTTCCACATGGTGTGAAGGTCAACAAGTACAGCGTCACTACTGTGGACCTCGAACGTGTCGGATACAAGGACGAATCATTCGTACTCACTAAGAAAGTTGTTCAAGTTTTTTATATAACGGACCCAGCAAATAAGAAGCGCCACATAGTTCTTCATGGAAAAGAATAATTGTCAGAGTTGAGAATGTCATGGATGAGGAAGAGTACAATCAATTTGATGAGTTGCATCCTTTCGAAGACGACAGTAGGATTGAGGAAGAACCTAGTGAGGAAGCTAGCTATATGCGCATCGATCATTGTGAATGTCTATTTTTTTAAAAGGAAATTGTTCCATCATAATTAAGAAACTCAGCATGTAATTAAGAAATTATTCCATTGCAATTGATTCAGTAATTAAGAAAATATTCTATCTATGATTGTATATGCTTTCTTATTTTCAGATGGTATGGCTAACATTTCCTGAGGCTAACTAAAAAACAAAATATTTTTTTATCTATAGAATGAAATACAACAGGCGGTTAAGTGGAACAAACCATCTGTGATATGTATCACTGATGGTTCTAAAATACAACCGTCTGTGATATGTTATGGTCGCATATCACAGATGGTTTTTTAATAGAACCGTCTATGATATTCCTTTATAAGTAGGGACCCGCTAGGGTTTGCGCCCTTACTCCTTACTCACCTGTCCCTTCCCCTTCTCCCTGTCGCTATACCTTCTCCCCGACGCTAACACCGCCGCCACCCTTCTTCCCGTTGCCGCTGGCCCTTGCTATTCCCCAACGCCGCTCGTGAAGTTCTGAGCTTGCGGTGAAGTTCGTGCGGTGACCAACCCGATCTTCCTCCCCTCCCAGATCTGACCCGACCGCTCCTTCTTCCAAACTCGGTCTTCCTCTCATCTCGATAATCGAAGGTATGGATCCCAAATCCCAAATCTCACATCTCGGTATGGCGTGGTAATGTAGTTGCTTGCCGCGTTTGTTCGATTCGGGCTCAGTTTAATTGCTTAATGAGGATAATTGTCATAACATGTTCACTTAGCAAGTATTGTGACTGAGCTCGGTTTAATTGCTTAATGAGGATAATTGTTGTATACTGAAATTGAATTGATAAGCAAATTCAGATTTGAACTCTATATATGTTGCTTGCTGTTGCCATTTTATCTCTAGTTTTATGGCTATATTATCTTCAGAAGGTTTGGTTACATTGTGTTTATTAAACTGAGTTGATTCTTTGTGCTATGACCATTTTTGTTCAGTGTCAGTCGGTAGGCTTTCATGTTTAGTTTGTGACTTTTCAACATTGTTGGTTGTTTACTTATCTGTTGGCTGAATTGCTAAAGTCCTGTTTCTTTACACTGTTAATCAGAGTCATCTCTCTTGTAAATGAATGATATATTGTTGTTTGTGATATCTTAATTTGACATCATAGTAAAGCATTGTTAAGAGCTAAAAAATCTGAATTTTTGTGATCATATTCAATTAATGAAGAGCATAAACAGTCATGACGAGGAGGCCAAGATTCATCTTAAGCAGTCCGACATCTAAGAGCAATAACTAAAGTATTAAATTTGAGCATTATATTGATTTCTATTGTTGTCATGTTCTATGGTTTGAGCATCTTGTCCAGTTTAAATGACTTAGAGGATTTACATGTATTTATGTTAATTATGTCATTTAAATGTTGCTGGAATTATGCTAGAATGTTCATCTCTTCTTCATTCATATTTCTCTCCATCATTCATGTTTCTCTCCTTCATTAATCTTTTGCTGAAAAGTTTCCATAGATAGCAAGTAAGCGAGATGTCATCCACACAGTCTTTGCCTCCGTCATCGACGTCGTTGAATGCGTCTAGCACTCCGAAGAAAGGGACACCTAAGCGAGATGACAGATGAATATCAAAAAGGACTGAGGGCTGAATGACCATCGTGGAGGTCAGTCCCGATGGGGTGCCTATGCATCCCGACAAAGTAGCGGCAGCATTCTAGACTACCCGTGGGATAGTTGCAATGGAACGGGTTCCCAGCGCCACACCAAGCTGGAAGTAGAGAAAGAGCAGTTGTGGGATAAAATTTCAAGTTCGTTCGAGATCCCAACAGAACCCTAGGGACTCGTACGATGGCATGCATTCCTCGTGATGGGAAAGGAGTGGAAGACCTTCAAGAGAATGCTTGTCATGGAGTATGTGAAAAAGGATCGAACGACCTTCATGAAGTATCATTTTGTGTTGTCAGATACATGGGAAGCCTTTGTGCGAATGAAGACGATGGCCGAATTTCAACAACAAAGTGCGGTGCCCAAGGCTCTCTAGATACAAAACACTCACCCCCTCAGACTCACACCACTAGGCACGCGGGTAAAATCCCGCAATGGACGAGGAGGCAATCCGGTGGGAGGCCTCCCTGCCATTTGCATGGATCACAGACGAGCGCGCCCGAAACTGGTTAAGAGCGAGGTCATCAACCATGTCTTCAGGCACCATCTCTTTCACAAACCCGACAGACGAGAGAGTGTCCCACCGTTTGGTAAGATGTGTCAAACTACCTAGTTGTAATAAGTCCATAACTTCACATTTGATAAGTCTAAAGTAATATGATGGTCTCTTGCAGAAAACATTGAGTACCAAATCTTTCTAAGGCTCCTTCGAAGCAGTTAGGGAGAGGGATATGCTATCCACAGCCCTGAGAAACAAGGAGCACCTGGGTCACACACGAGGCCTAGTGATTTATCTACCTTGGAGGTAGGGATTCCCACACGACTCCGAGGCATATAGGAGTGGGAAGAGATCCAAGGCCGAGCGCAAGGAACGGTTGAAAGAGGAGATTCGTGTAGAATTTCAAGAATAGATAACATCATTATAGGAATAAATGAATCAAGTCCTCAACCAGTCGCAAGCCGCCACTGTTATTTTGAAAGCCAGTCCACCTCTACATCGGAGTAGCTGCGTGTCCACGCCACTTTCTGAACACAGCGATGCCCAATTACTTATCGACAACATCCAGGTAATGTACATCTCTGGAATGCTACATAGATAGACTTGTTGCACGTCTTAGCTAATCGTGTATCGTTATGTAGGAGCCCATGTCGTGCAACCTCATTGTCAGGTTTGTTGGCTCCATTCCCCTTGAGGCTGGGCGGGGGATGACGTATCCATGCCCGCTAGGGACGCTGGTGCACGGTGCCCAGCTAGGGACTGGTTTCGTGAAGGTCTAGTGGACATGGTACATGATGATTTTAGGGTCGTCCCACTGGAGAAGCCCCCAAACGATGAGATCATGACACTAGAGGATGTCGTTCACACATTCATCCAGTGGCCCAAGAGGGACATCGCCCTGGACCCTTCCGTGCCGATATCTACCCAGCATGAACAACTGGCATCCTCACATGACCATCTACAGTCTGCGGCCTCTCTGACCCTCCCTTCGATGTCCCCACGTGCACCTAATCCACACGACCATCTACAGCCTGCGGCCTCTCTGACCCTCCCTTCGATGTCCCCACGTGCACCTAATCCACACGACCATCTACAGCATAATTAAGGCATTTCCGACCCTCCCTTTGATGTCCCCACGTGCACCTGATCCACACGACCATCTACAACCTAAGGCCTCTCCGACCCTCCCTTCGATGTCCCCACGTGCACCTGATCCTCGTCAGCTAGCCACCATATCAGCTCCCATGAAGAACGCACTGAGCATATGCGAAGAGCGTGCCTATTCCTCTCCCGTGAAGAACACACACGTGTCAGCAAGACCAAATTGAAGAAAAAGAAAGGCGCCTCAAAAGTGTAGGATATACGAGCAAGGAAAGCTGTTGGTCTCAGATACGCTCTTAGCCAACATTGGAATGAGTGCCTTGTCTTTGCATGCGCGGTACATGGGACAGACCAACACGACGAGGACAAAATGCCCTTCGAGTTTCACTGCCAAGTACACGACAAAGCATTTTCTCCACGAGTACGGCTTCGTCGTTGTGGGCTTCGACGATTTGTTCGATCTTTACAACCTCGACGCCCTCGATGCCTCACTTTTGATATGCTGAACACTGTAAGTGTGTACAATTACGGTCTACATTCATGTAATACTGATAAATACTATAACTCATTTCTTATGTACAGACACAGATTCCAAAAAGCCAAACAAAGAAGAGAACCGGTCGGTTTTCTTAACCCACACTTGTCTCTAAGCAATGAATCAACGACGATGCATCCTACGTCGAGGATTGCGTAACAACAGGACTGCATGCTCATAGTGATAAGGAGTACATACTTGTACCCTACAACTAGGGGTAAGTGCTTCACTCATTGTAATACTAATTGATTTGTACTTCATATGCAACACGAACTTAGTTTTAAGGACTATGGCGGCATACATGTGTAGGTGGCATTGGATTCTAATTGTCACTGTACCAAAGTGAAACAAGGTAATATTCCTTGATTCCCTGAACAAGATCAACCACAACTTCACACTTGTGCAACAATTAATCGACAGGTAAACTCATTTCATCTATAAATAACTCCATGTACCCTTCGTGGGCAATGGTTGAGGCTAACTTTGTTGAATCACGTAGGTCGTTCTCCGCGTACAATGCCAAAGGAGGGGGACACGTGGAAGGGAATACCACACTAAAACATGTGATGTAATTTTCAGTACCCGCTAGTACACAATAATCATATATCATACTTCGTAATGATGCCTCTCAAGTTGAAAAAAATATATGTATGTAATTCTATTTTTGCGGTACCACCAACAGCTACAGGGCAACGTATGTGGATTCTATGTTTGCCGCCATATGCAAGAAATCACAGGTGGTAGCTACATGACAACCAAGGATCCAGAGGTTTGTCAATCTCACATTAATTATTTCCTATTTATCGATTAATATATATAAGTGCTTACGACTTTACTCTTACTAGCGACAAGGCATCAGCATTGGTTCAAGTGCAGTCAAAATGAATGAACTCTCTGAAATTTGACGACGGCTTGCCACCTTCTTAAAGGCGAAGTTCATTGACCCAAAAGGAGAGTTTCACTCGGCCGGGACTGAATATAATTTTTAGTGAGAAACAATATCTTCTTACTGTATCTGTAAACATGTTGTAAAACTATTATGACAATTCATCCATAATCAATATGTAAATTTGTTTATGTGTGTATCTGTATCTGTGATCGATATAAGTGTATCTGTGATATATCTATGTATTTGTGTATTTGCTTATATCTGTTATCTGCATATTATTTTCAGATGGCATGATTAGCATTTCCTGAGGTTAGCTGACAAACAGGAAAAAAAAATATTTTGGTATAGAATGAACTATCACAGATGCTTTTGTGGTATAAACCGTCTGTGAAGGTCTACTATCACAGACGGCTACCACCAACAACCGTCTGTGATATACAGGATATCACAAACGGTTCTTTTAACTCACCGTCGATGATATGTCTCCAATCACAGACGGTTGGTACTTATAACCTTCTGTGATGGACGACGTATCATAGACGATTTTTTTTGTAGAAGCCGTCTGTGATAGTAGGCCTTCACAGACGGCTTCGACTAAAAACTGTCTGTGTTGTGACTTATCACAGACGGCTCACAAATCGTCTGTGATAATCGACTGTTATCACAAACACATAAATTTAAACGGTTCAGAAACTATCTGTGATGACGGTTTAGAATCGCTTGTGATGACTCTTTGTGTAGTAGTGAGAGTTGCAGATGTGATTATTGCTGTTTGGTACCGTGAAACATTGGAAAAACCTGCACATCATCTAGTGCTACTAGTTAGTCCGTATCAAGATAGATATACCACATTTTGATTATATCAATATTTTGTGTAATAAAACTATTCACACGTCGAGTTGAAACCGTGCAAATATCTCTCTCTCAGGTTTTTTTTTAATCAAGGGCGAGAATAGAAACGTATGGCACGAAATAATTCAAAATATTAGTTTCCTCAAAGTCTTTAAGCATGTGTAGTGCGCAATGTAAATAACACACCAGAGTACCATTGTGCATGGTCAGTTTTTAAATTTTTCTTTCATGTGCACCATATATATTTAAATTAATCCAGATGGGTTGAACCCTTTTGTCATGGATTAATTAGGTGAGCAGTTAGGGCATGAGCAATGCAGGTGCTTGAGAGATGCTTAGAAAAAAAAATATTTTTTGCCCCCCAGTATAAATAAGGTGCTAGTTTTAAATGCCGTAAGATTTGTGCATTTAGTTTTTGGGCTCTACCAAAAGAGTGGAAATTAAGTGATACCTATACCCACAGATCGAGTTGTCCTCACTTGTTTTTAGGCAAAAAAAAAAAAAAAATTGTACTTACACAAGCATTGTTTAGTGATGGGGCAATTAATTTTTTGGCACCACTGTGTTCCAATTAGTGCGGTGGGCTTATAATTGCAGTTTGTTGCTATGTTGGTGCTGCAAGTATGAACAAAAACATGGCATGTGAATGCAATAGACAAGCTTAATTTGTCAGGTCGACAGAAAATTAATTATGGTCTAAAAATGAGATAGGTTGTCACAAAATTAGGATAATACATATATACATATTGGTCACAATTCATTTGCACTAACTGCGAATTTGTGATATAGTATGATTTTAACTATGTACTATGTATAAATATTGTGAAAGTAAACTAGAGCTTGTGAAAAATAACCACTTCAAACTTTTTGGGGTTTATAGCTGTAAATGTTCTCTGCACAGAAATATAATCGTCAAATTAGTTAGGAAATGAATTTTCCATCAACTTGATACACAAGGACAGCTCGAGAATTTTTTTTTTTACATATACATCGATGGTCAGTTCCAGTGAAACACTGATTTTATAGTCTTGCACGTGTGTTCGTGCATATCCCCTGCAAACTTGTTCTAATCGAATCTGTAAAAGAATGGAGAAGGAGCCAATCAGTTCCATCTGATTGATCTAATTACCGAGTAGTTTAAGGCACAAAAAAAGGGTGGTTGTAAGTATTAGCGTCGATTAGACAGTATGTTTGATCTGCGGTGACGAGGTCAGCTAATGCAGGCGTCGTCGAGCTGCCCAGGTCTTGGCTAGGTGCATTATATAGGGTTTCTTCTTTCTTATGCTCTCTTGTAATTTATGATTGTAGCCCTGTGTCAATTGAGCAATAATATAAAATAGCTCGAGTGCCTTCTGGATTTTTTTAATAGAATTTTTACATTTAGGAAAGTTCTTCGTATTGGGAAAGTACTAAAAAATCGTGCTATGCAGGTTACCATGTGTTTTTTTATAGGAACATAGGCTATCATACTACTCCCTTAGGTCGCAAAATAATTTTCTTTTGTAACAGGAGGAGTATCACTTACACTATTTTGCTGATATTGTGAACTCTTAAATAGCAGAACTCGATTTTGAAATATTATATATTTGAAAAAATAATATAAGTATTAGCCCCTCTAAATCTACCTAAACTTAACCCAAGAAAGATGAAAAAAAAGAGAAAACCCAACCCAATTATTATAATTCAATCAAAGCAAAAGAGGGGGGAAAACCCGAGTCTGGACTCAGGAGCAAACAAAAGACAGAAACGGCCCAGGGAATAACACTGAGTGGGGGCTGACGTGGGACCGGTGAATTCGGAGATTCCTTTCAACGGGCCCGATTCCTCCCTCTGCTTCTTTTATCTCCCTCCACTCCTCTCCCCCTTCCTCCCACCACCCAGATCCCCCACCTCCTCACGGACCTCACCCACCTCTCCCTCCTCTCCACAGCCATGGCCATGGCCATGGCCGCCGCCTCCTCCTTTCCTCCTTCTCATCCCAACTCCACAACCATACGCCGCCTCGTCCTCTAGCCTCGCGCTCGCTAGCTACCTAACTTCTCCTCTAGCCAGCCACCACGTACTGTAAGTAGCCAGTATATAGCCGTGCATAGGTATATACAGAGTATACAGAGAAAGAAAGAGAGAGATGACGCTGGGCACGAAGAGGGCCGAGAGGCCGTCGCCGTCGAGGCACCCTATGCGGCGGACCACGAGCATGACTGAGTTCGCCCCGCCGGACGTGCTGGCGGACGTGGCCGAGGAGGAGGCGGACGAGGAGACGGAGCTGCAGGTGCAGGAGGAGGGGGCGGAGGAGAGAGCGTACAGGTGGATCGGCCGGGGCGCAGCCGCGGGGAGGGCGGACTGTCTGGCGGCATACCGGGACCGCGCGGCTCTGGCGCTGGTGGGCCACCGGCGGAACTCGGCGGACTTCTCGGCCGTCGAGACCGCCGCGTTCCTCCGCGCCTGCGGCCTCTGCAACCGCCGCCTCGGCCCCGGCCGCGACACCTTCATGTACAAGTACGTGCGACCACCGTCAGGAAAACACCAATACTTCTTTTCTTTGGTCGTTGGTTCTTGCAAACATCCATGGCTTCCCATACAATACAAACAAAGGTGTTGATTTGCTCTTCTTCTTGGTATGTGCGCAGGGGCGACACGGCGTTCTGCAGCCTGGAGTGCAGGCAGCAGCACATGACGCACGAGGAGTGGAAGGAGAAGTGCGCGCTCGCGACGCCGAAGCCGCCGACGCCTTCCATGGCGGACCCGGTTGTGCCGGCGAGCGCCAGCTCCGACAAGCCCGCCGCCGGGGGCACCCTCGCCGCAGCCTGAGGCGATCGAGATAGCTGTTATAGCTAGCCACATATCCATGTCAACCTGGCCACGCGCGCCCACGATCTATATTGTCGCCGCACGCCTATGTATTATTACCCCTGCCGGATGAACACGTGATACAATCCATCTGCGCGCATGCATCTGTTTAAAATAACCTGAGAGTAATCACTTAACCTAAAACATACATAAGCCTAGATCATAAAGGAACACCGTAATACATGAGTGAGGAAGCGCAAATGTGTACCCGATCCCGGTGAAGCCATCGGTTCTTAGGGTTGGTTGCTGACAGTCGAGGTCGGCGCGGATCTAAGCGCCGGGGCTTCGGCTTGAATCACCGGGATGTAGTAGTGATGCCGGCGGTTCTACGGCCTTCGGTCTTCGCACACCTGAGAGCCCGTGATGGATCGGGTATGTTAGGGTTTGTAGTCTTGACTTGCACATTAGCTAGCAAGCCTGCCGATACCTTCTTTGCTTTTTATATGGCGCTCGGTGAACGGGACCTAGACCAATTCTGTTGGCAGAGCCCCCGATCAGGGCGCGTGTGGGCGTTGCCCCCGTGATTCTCGGAAGTAGTTGCCGAGATCAACCCAACATTCTCCCCTTTGATCGAAAGGCTAACAACATAAGCCCATTCTCAATAAAATAGCATACCAAGGTAATGTGTCGCATGACCAATAAAATGTCATACGACCTCAGTACCTATAATGTACTATCTAATCTTTGAAATGGATATTCTTTATACTTAATGGGAGTTGGTTTATTTTAAGGTCCTTTATCCAGAATCAGAGGCTTTCCAATAAACCCATGCCGGCAACATGATCACGAAATATATTGGGTGGTAAGCCTTTAGTAAGCGGATCCGCAAGCATCGACTTAGTACTAATATGCTTGATACTAATGGTTTGATCACGGATTCTATCTTTCACAACATGATACTTAATGTCAATGTGTTTGGCGGCACCACTTGACTTGTTGTTACTCGCATAAAAGATCATGCGGGTTCGTTATCACATTATAAGGTGAGTGGTTTAGAAATGTCACAACCACTCTAAGGCCCGAATAAAATTCTTAAGCCATACTGACGCCCAATAGCCTCATAACATGCCACAAACTCGGCTTGCATCGTTGAAGATGCCGTAAGGGTTTGTTTGGAGCTTTTCACGAGATAGCTCCTCCAATGAGTGTGAAGATATAACCCGACGTGGATTTCTTAGTATCAACACATCCCGCAAAAATCAATCAATAACCAACAACTTCAAGGTTATCGGTATGCTTATATGTGAGCATGAGATGCTTAGTAGCTTGCATATAACGCAAGACTTTCTTAACGACCTTCCAGTGGTCGGCCCCGATTTGACTGATATCGCCAAGCATTTAGGTTACAAAAGCTAAGTCGTATGTGCTTACTTGAGCATACATAATGCTTCCGACAACCAAGCGTAAGGAACTGTCTTCATCCGATCGGTTTCATATTGGTTCCTTGGACATTGAAATGTCCCAAACTTATCGCGCCTTAACGATAGGGGCAGTGAGCGAGCATTTATACATATTGTATCTCTTTAGTACTCTGTCAATGTATGCCTTTTGAGATAAACTTAATACTCCTTTGGACTGTCGGTGAATTTCAATGCCAAGAACGTAAGAGGCATCACCGAGATCCTTCATATCAAAATTGGATGAGAGAAATCTTTTGGTTTCAAACAAAGATATCCTTATCATTTGCTAGCCAATAAGATATCATCCACATAAAGCACTAAGATGGTGAATTTACTCCCTTGAACTTAACATATATGCGATTATCAACTTCATTTTCCTTAAATCCAAAATTCCTTATAACTTTATCAAATTTGAGGTACCACCGCCTCGATGCTTGTTTTAAGCCATAAATAGATTTCTTAAGTCGACATCCCATGTGCTCCTTGCCTTCCACGACAAAACCTTAGGTTGAGTCATGTAAACATTTTCTCGCAAATCGCCATTAAGGAATGTCGCCTTAACATCCATCCGATGTAGCTCTAAATCATAATGAGCTAGAAGCGCCATAACGATTACGAACGAATCCTTAGTTGAGACAGGAGAAAAGTGTCATTATAATCAATCCCTCTCTTTGTGAGAAGCCTTTTGCTACGAGTCTTGCTTTGAACCTTTCGATATTTCCTTAGAGTCATGCTTAGTTTTGTAGACCCATTTTGACCTCATTTGTTTTGACTCACAGAATTTCTACTAAGTCCCATACATCATTAGTGCTCATAGACTTTAGTTCATCCTTCATGGCATCAAACCATTTAGGAGAATATTCACTCATTATTGCTTCCTTATAAGAGGTGGGATCATCTACCTTCCCTATATCATTAATATCCTCATTCATGTAAACAACATAATCATTTGGGATGGCGATCTTCTCTCCATTGTGATCTTCTAATAGGTTCAAGAACTATTGCAGAGGCTCACGAGGCGCAGGAGGCGCCGAGGCTCATCATTAGGTATGACATTAGGAATTTCAGAGACCCCAACAAAGGTGCATCAATGATTTGGTAATGGAGGTGCAACCACCAAGTGCAGAATAAAAATCTCGGGATAAGTGGTGAAGGAACGTAAACCCGCTTCTCTTCAAGATCAATTTTCTAGGCTCCGTGTCCTCATTATTTTCTAAGAACACAAAGATGTCTTGTTTCTACAAACTTAGTTGTTCTATCAGACAATAAAACCGATACCCTTTAGATCTTTCGAGGTACCCTATAAAATGGCAACTTCTTGTCTTAGGGTCTAATTTTCCAATATGTGGATTAAATATCTTAGCTTCAAAGACAACAACCCCATACTCTTAAATATTTCAAACTCGGTTTTCTCCCACCATAATTCATAAGGTGTCTTAGGTAATCGATTCGGGAACCCTATTAAGAATATGTGTCATTGTCTTTAGTGCCTCCATCCATAAACCGTGTGATAAACTAGAGTAGCTAAGCATGCTCTGCACCATATCCATAAGTGTACGGTTGCGTCTCTCACTACCCCATTTTGCCGAGGTTCACCTGGTGTAGAATATTGGGCAACAATGCCATTTTCCTGAAGGAACTTAGCGAAAGGGCCAGGAATTTGGCCATAAGGGGCATGTCTCCCATAATATTCTCCCCCACGGTCCGATCTTACCACTTTGATTCTTAGGTTGTGCTGATTTTCAACTTCAGCCTTAAATATCTTAAATTTATCAAGTGATTCAGATCGGTCCTTAATGGGAAAAATATAACCATAACGGGAGAAATCATCAGTGAATGTAATGAAAGAATCAAAACCATCCACTGATGTTTAATGAGACGCTCCATTCTCCCCTTCGAAATGTGGCCTAAACGACAGTGCCACAGTTTCGAAGAAGTCTCATTATTCTTTTTAAGCATAGTATCACACACATTCAAAAATATCAATGATTCATTAAGGGAAAGCATATAAAGCTTGTCTTGTCTAACAGCAAGACCAACATTATTTGAATTAAATGTGATAACACACTTATTGTTACCAAAATTACATTTGAATCCATCATCGTCCAATAAAGATACTGAAATTAAATTCCTCCTAATGGAAGGAACAAAAACTACATTATTAAGACGAAGTGTGAAGCCGCTATCTAAAACTAAGGAGATAGAACCAACTGATTCCACTTCGGCTTCTTTTCCATCCGCGACTCTAAGACTTCGCTCCCCCTTTCTTAGTGTTCTCACGGTATGGAATCCCTGTAAAGAGTTGGTAACGTGCACAGTTGCACCTGAGTCAATCCACCAAGATTTAAGGGAAAAATTAGTATAAAGGGTTTCATCAACAAAAGTTATAGAATCATTACCCTTCTTAGCGAGCCACTTTAGGAAACCAACACAATCCTTCTGGAAATGTCCTGGCTCTTTGCAGAAGTGACATGCATTCCCACTTGGTGCTTTAGCAGAAGCAACATTGGGCTTAGGTGTATTTTGCACCTTAGGCCCGATTTATCCAATTAGGAGAGTAGTGCAGCCTTTTCTTGGATTTGAAGTCCCCTGAGAACTTCCTTTTGCTAGGACCGCCAACTTGATTCACTAAATCTTTCTTTTCGGCCCTAATCCTTTCTTCCTCCTGGACACACATGGCGATAAGATCGCTCATGCTCCATTTATCTTTCTGAGTATTATAGTTTATCTTAAAAGCAGTGTATTCAGAAGGAAGAGAAGTCATTATGAAGTGAACTAGGAAACCATCAGATATTTCCATGTCCATGCCCTTGAGTTTTCCAAGCCATATCAGTCATCATCATGATGTGCTCTCGATCTTCTTTGGACTGGCCATACTTAGTGGATAGAAGCCTCTGGATTAATGTACTGGCATAAACCTTAGTGGAGCCTTTGAATTTCTCCTCTACTGAAGCCAGATACTCCTTAGCATTTTCAGAATCTGGGATTGCTCCCCTGATTCCGACTGAGATAGAAGTCTTCATAATCATTAGTGATAGACGGTTAGACCGCTCCCATTTTTCAGCATTATTATCATATATTTTCTTTTTCTCATCGTAATCGTCCTCACCAATGGTGGGAGAAACGGGAGCAGTCACCCTTAATGCATAATCAAGGTCTAATACTCCAAGGACAACTGAAACTCTTTCTTTCCAAGCGGGGAAGTTGCTCCCCGTGAGCTGCTCAATGTTGTCAATTGTAGCGGCAACATTTGAAGCATTCATGGCTGAACATTAAAATACAGGGAAAAATTAGAAATAGCATAAAAGTATTGCATGCAATTAACCCTACGTTGGTCTGATTAATAACATGCAAAATTACAGTTCTAGTTTATATCACCGTTGGGCAGAAATAAAAAGAACTATAACAATTAATGTGGCGACACGTGACTACAAACAACGTTGGTCAGTATGTAATCATGTGTATACATAATGCCAAAATAAATCATAAAATTCTCTAATTAAAATATCTCGTTGGTTCAATTTTAATCAGAGACTGAATTTATACCGAAACATGAGGAATTATCATTAATTTAAACAGTGCACAAAATAAAATAAAATAATAATCATAAGACTTAATCATAAAAGCACTTTACAAAATGGGGAAAAATACTCTTAGCAATTAACATTAGATTTAAACAGTAAACAAAATAAATAAATAAATAAAATTTAATCCGAAAATCATTTTGTAAAATGATGAAGATGCACTGTTCCCCTTTGGGCTCGGCCCACTTCATTATTGCCGCTCTCGGCCTGCATTCGCCCACGCGGCTCAAGACTCACGCTGCGATCGCCGCCCTTTAGCAAAAACATGACATGACGACGGTGGTCGTCGGATCGGATCGTCCGCCAAATCGTCGCGCAATTACTTCCGCCGAATCCGAGCGACGCGATCCGTCGGATCTAATCGAACGGCTGTGAGCGAATCCCGCAACGTATATAACGCTCGGCCGACGAAAAAACCCTAACCCTAAAGCATTTTCCCGCTCCCTCGAAAATTCAGCGCGGCGCGAAAAAAAACGCCGCAGTGGCGATTCCGCACGACGCTGGAGAAGGAGGCCGAGCGGAGGTCAAGGTGGACTCGGTAGCGGCATGAGGTGGCGGCGCCCGCGCTTCTCTTCTCCCGGCGGCGTGCGATCAGTGGTCGCGCAATGACCGTCGAATAGAGCCGGTGGCGCCGAACCAAGAAGTCTTCAAATCCCGCCGTAAGTATCCCGCCGCCTCTATTTAGTTTTGGATCTGAGATCTTAAGGGCCGAATCTTAGGGTTCCTATTCTGAGATTTGATTTGGTGTTTCTGATTTTGGGGATTTCATTAGGGTTTCTTAAAAAACGTACATCCCCTCCTTCTAAATGCTATAACCGTAGCCGGATCCGAGATCCGAACGAGTATCCGGGTATAAGTTAGATCTAATCGGGTTCACTATGTGATCTAGGAAAGGCTCTGATACCATTGTTTAAAATAACCTGAGAGTAATCACTTAACCTAAAACATGCATAAGCCTAGATCATAAAGGAACACCGTAATACATGAGTGAGGAAGCGCAAATGCGTACCCGATCCCGGTGAAGCCATCGGTTCTTAGGGTTGGTTGTCGACAATGAGGTCGGCGCGGATCTAAGCGCCGGGCTTCGCTTGAATCACCGGATGTAGTAGTGATGCGGCGGTTCTCGACCGCCGGTCTTCGCACACCTGAGAGCCCGTGATGGATCGGGTATGTTAGGGTTTGTAGTCTTGACTTGCACATTAGCTAGCAAGCCTGCCGATACCCTCTTTGCTTTTTATATGGCGCTCGGTGAACGGGACCTAGACCAATTCATTGGCGAGCCCCGATCGATGCGGCGTGTGGGCGTTGCCCCCGTGATTCTCGGAAGTAGTTGCCGAGATCAACCCAACAGCATCGACCATGCATTTTGATCGCCCTGGACTTCTGGTTATGAAATCATGTTCTCAGCTATACCTTTTTTTTAAAAAGAAGAAGAAGAGAATATCATATTTTCAGCTCACACGTTCCATGGTCCATCGATCGATCTAGATTCTTATTGTCAAGACGCAAAACTATAAGAGCGCCTCTTATGATTTTGATCGTGATGATGCATGTACCATGTGCGCACTCGCGCATGTAAAGATGCGAGAACAATCACTGGATGGATAGTAGCTAGGCATAGAGAGTTCGCCGTGACCATTTTATTATTGGGATTGTTGTCAGGTGAGGATCTAGATTCTAACCGTCCTATCACTTTTAGGCCAATCGGATATACAGGTGTCCTCGTGTTACCCTTAGTATTACAGCACAATTACGATGGGTGTGATATTCTGGGAATAATTAACTCCATTACATGTGTGCGGTTACCGGGGTGCTCCCGTTCTCTCGTGCGTACAGAAATGGGAAGGAACAGTTTACTGCGGTTGCAGAGTCCAGGACATCATGCTTGCATCCACGTATCTTCGTCTAACCACAGCAGCAAGCCTACTCAACAAAATCAGCTTCCTTCTCGTCAACAGCATAACCTTCCTCCTGTTGTCTCAGAAGCAGTCTCCCTTCCACACCATTTCTCCCGCGACTACTGTTTTCAGCATGCTGTCTTAGCGCCTCAGCTTGGAACGCCTTTGCTGCAGCGACTATCTCCTCCTCCATGTCTCCTTTGTATAAACCTGTCCAATGTGTAAGGAAAGCACACAAGTAGCAAAAGGTCTCAGCAGGAAATCCAGCTATCTTTCTTTCAAAACATTCTTTGTTTCGCAATTTCCAGGTTGCCCAACGCACCGAAGCAGTGGCGGAGCCGGGATTTGATTGAGCCCCGGGCCCAAATACAGGTAGTACTGAATATAGGTTGCCATCAAACTTTGTGTTTATTGTTTTCAAAAACTGTCGGACTCCGGATTTCTCCATCCGAATTCCTCTGTGAAACCATTGTGCTATTCCTGGGATCAGTAGGTAGTACTTGATAGGTACATTCCTGAATCAAACCATACATGACGCAAAATTATTTCATTAATTAATTTACACATCAGAGTTTACATAGACCGCTTCGGGTCAATATTTTTTTTACAATAAAGGCCGAACAGGCCAAAAGAATACATTACAAAAGATAGCTTAAGTGAAAACGGAAGCAAAGGGGTGATGGCACATCTTACCTCAGGCAAGTGACTGGGGAACCCGTGTACGTCCGATATTATCCGAAAACCTCGGACAATATAGGAGGCACATAAGAACCGACGGAGTCAGCTAGACTAGGGTGAGACTAGAACAGCTAAGGACTAAACTACGCTTCAACATTTCCTGGGTCTTCAGATTTCTGGATCCTTGATGCAGTCGACAGCTCTAGGGTGGTTTGGCGGAAAAAAGTTAGGATGAACACAACTACCGTGCTCGCGAGCCAACACAACAGATGCAATAATATATATGCAAGGTTTAACAAGGATGTCTCGGGTTCTTTTATTTGCATAAAGCAACATTTATAAATACAGATATTAGAAAATCCTATCACTTAGCATTTTAACCAAATTGCATTTTTAAAGAGATTAACTGTGCAATAATTTAATAAAAGCAGAGGCTACCTCCACCTTCATGCTTATATTTTTGTTGGTGGTCATACCCACCTATTACCAACGCCGAGTAAGAATATCCAGGGAAAATCCAAAGCAAGGGCTAGGTGAGCCCCGCACATTTTTCATCACATCCACAAAAGTTTTTGAAATAGAACTAACTCTCGTAAGCTCTGCATGCCCGCCGTGACCGTGGACACGGCTGTTCGAACAGTTTTTATTCTCTGCAGAGATTGTACATCTGTACCCACAAGAGATAATCAGCTTGATATGTACACATGTTTCCGTAGACATGTGAATCAAGGGGAGATTATCACAAGACCTTTACAAGGCATCCCTCGGTATTTGCCACACCCGCTAAGGTTTCACCTGAGTAGGGTTTCGTTCCCGTGGGACCCGACAACCACTTACCCAGACCCCCTCTTGCGTCGTACGACTTACGCCTAAGTTCCGCAAGTCGCATACCCCAACCCGTAGCCTCGTGGGCTCACAGTGAAGGGGTGTCCCTCCAATGGTGCAACTCGTACCGGTGGACGCCAATTAGTTAGCCAGGCCGACACCATTATAGACATGTGTTGTACTGTTTTACAATTAGAGGACATTACAGGATTAAGTCCAAAAGATTATCTGGGCGGTTCTTACCACATACCAACCATTCTCGTGCTCGACGGCACCCACCACCCTTCCATCCACCCAGATGGGGTATTAGCAAGTTTTAGAGTTTTGGAGAAGTATAAAATAAATTATCCAACCAGTCCAGTCATTCTCCCCAATGACTGCCCAAAACAATTGTTATGATTTAAAGGATGATGATCTATTATAGTAATACCCCGGTACTTAAACAAGTCTAGCATGGCGTTTAAGTACGACCTATAACTAGTAGGTTACCATATATTTACTAAGGTGACAAGGGTTTTTGGGAGTTCAATTATCAAGGACATGGTATAATTACTATTTAATCATCAAATAGGCATTTAGCTACCTTAGGGTGTTTGACATACATTTGCATAGAAATTAAAGCATGCAATTTGATATTTTAAAAGAATATAATTGGCACAAAATGTAGGATCAATATGATCAAAGTGTTGACTCGCCTGGGCTATTTTACCGTGGCCTTGATCTTACTCAAAGCCTGATTGAATAGGGGTTTGAAGTCTTGGTCGGCGTCTTTGCTTGAAACTTGGATTTGCTTGAGTCGTCGCTCCTTCTGGACTTTGATTTCTAATTACGCAATAACGATCGAAAAATCAAATAAATCCAAAGAACTTAAAAGACCAATAAAACACAAGAGCCTCAGAAAGATTGCGGAGGATGGGCTTGAGAGAAGGGTTTGAGCGACACTGGAAGGTTTGACAGAGTCAAACGTCCAGTTTGGCGAAAAGAGGAATGACAGAGAATTTATACCCGGAAGGAGGATACAAAGGAGGGTAAGGTTGAAGGAGTTTTTTTTTACCGGAATGCTCCACTGCGGATTTGGAAGACTGCAAGAATATACCACTACAGGTGACAAATCAACTTTACTACAGGTTCTACACCAAATCTAGGATACCCGATCGACACACAATCCAATGGCAATTCAATACCAATCTCAGTTGCCAGATAATACTCATCGATTCAAATGTCAGCTACTCAACATACCACTACAACCTACTGCCAAATCAAGACACAGATTCCATTGCCAAATAATCGATGCCAGAATCACAAATCATTGCCAACAATATGGATTGATAAAGAAATCAATACTTCTAGCTTTCACCAAATATTATTACGTCCAACAATCATTGACCTACTGACGAAACACTAACCAACAGCTAACAATTGATTAACAAATAAAATAGACAATACTGCTGCTGAAGATTAAAGCTATCCCTAATAATCAGGATCACAATCAACAATTCAATTTACTGCCAAAACACTTCTACTGATGATCCGTAATTACAGATAATTAATCAATAATCAATTTACTACTAGCACAACATCCTACTATCCTATTGCAAAATTTCTTAATTGTCGGATTGATTGTAACCTCAATGCTACTGCTACTGATCTGGGGAAGTAACTACGAATCAATGTTGACAATTGAAACAAATGAATAACAATCGATTACAAGTTCTACAACACAAAAACTCAAATACCAGATCAAGGCGAATTTTTCCATTGTCAAGCCATTCAATTCAGTTTGTCGAAGGTCATATTATTCCACAAATGATTCCAATTGTTGGATTGCACACATAATCAATTGCTAGATACAAAACACACATTACTTGACAATATTGCCACTGAAGGTCACCGCTAACAACATCGATACTGGAGAAGCAATGCACAATCATTACAATTCAAAATTTAACCACTAAATCGGAGAACACATAATCGGCAACAATTCCATTCCCACTGTCAATAACATCTATTGATGAACAAAGGGACACAGACAACAATTCCATCTCACTCAAAACTGTCCTGGAGCCCAAGATTTGGTAGACCAAGATTTGGCAGCTAACAATGGTAGCAAATAAGGGTAATGCACCAAATGCTTTACAGATTTTCTACTGAGAGGGGGCTCGGCCAGACACACACACACACAGAGAGCAGCAGGGCACACACGGGGAGGGAAGTAGGGAGAAGGGGCTTCGGGTGATGGCTGTCGGCGACGGGTGGAGGCTGGAGGGGTGCCGGAGGTGGCCAAATTGGAGTACTGGAGGGGCGGGGTTGCCAAGGGAGGCGCTCGGCCAGGGCAGAGGGATGCACCGAGAGAGAGAGAGCACGGGGAGAAGGGGGAAGGATGATGCGGCCGCTTGACCAAAGGCGGGTGGCGGTCTGGCCAAGGCGATGGGGGCTTGGGGCGGTGGCGGTGTGGGAAGAAAGAGAGGGGGAAGAGCAAGGGCACGGGGAGGTGGAGGGGAGGCTCACTGAGCGATGGTGGAGGCAGTGGAGCACCGGAGGTGGTTGGTGACGGAGCCGAGGGCGGCGCGGGAAGGGAGCTCGATGGGCGGTCCGGAGAGCGAGGTGCGTGATGGCTGTTGGGCTGACCTTGGGGCGTCGCCGCTGGCTCTCGAGTGCCGGTACTAGGGCTGAGGCGACAGCGAGGGCGGTCGGCGGCACAAGGGCCTTCGGCCAAAGGAGATGAAGAAGCCGAAGCGGGTGTTTTGGAAAGGCTTACCAGGGGCAAGGGAGGAGCGGGGCGGAGGAGAACTCATGGGGAGGTCGGCCATTTTATAGCCGCTGGAGGGGGATGGAGTCGGGGAGGAGCTGACATCGGCGGCACGGGTGACAGTGTGGGCGCGGTATGGCGACGGAGTCATTGCCCATGACTGCGAGGACGACGGGACGCTGGCGCTAAACGGAGAGGCAACGGACCGGGCAGCGCACGGCTTGGACTGAGGCTTTGCTTGCTCAGACCGGGAGGAGGCGTATGGCGAGGACGGAGAGGACCGCGCTGATGTCATGGGATGGAGGTGACGACTGGGGCAGGCGGTATGGGCGGCGACTTGCTGGTGGGGGCGGGCGCAGGAGATGGCGCCAGTAGGTGGCGAGGAGCAGGCCGGAGGCGCGGCTTGAGGTGGGGGCGGCGCGCAGTGGAGGTGGGGCAGTCGCAAAGGGAGTCGGTGGAGTAGGCAACCCGAGGTAGGGGCGGAGGAGCTCTGCTGATGGGGACGAGAGCAGAGGGCCGGGCGGAGCTGGCGGGACGAGCGGAGGCGACCAAGGGGGGGGGGGGCGAGGCCGGGCTGGGCGGAGGAGGGGAGAAGAGATCGGACAGGGAGAAGAATGGGTCGGCGAAGCACTTGAGCGGGAATAGCGGATGGGGCGGAGCGGCCGGGCGAGAGAGGAGAGAGGAGGGAGGTGAAGCGGCGACGGGAGCGAAGACGGAGCGGGGGAGAAGGGATAAGGGAGTGAGAGAGAGAACGGCGAGGCTGGGCCGGGAGAGGAAAGCAGCCGCGGGCTGGGCCGAGAAAACGGGAAGACCGGGCCGGAAAAAGGGGAAATGAGTGGGTCGGACAAGAGGTGGGCCAGGCCGGTTCGGGAGGAGGTGGACATGCGGGTTGGGCCGGGAAAACGAGGAAGTTTAGAAAATAGGTGGGCTAGAAAAGAGTTGGCCTAGGAAAATAAAAGGGAGGGGAGAAAAATGAGTGGGCCGAATTAAAAAGGGTGACCCAAAAATAAGGGACAAGATTTTGAGAGGGGTTCCAGAATATGAAAAGAGCGAAATGAAATTTGAAATTTGAAGATGGGTTTGAAACACATACCCGAGCTTTCAAGAGAGCTTGAAATTTTGGAATTTAAGCGACGAAATGAAAATCAAAATTAAGTAATCGACACTATTTACCGTCTGAAAATGGGATGTCACAAAAACAGACTTAGCTCAAAAAAAATTATACTGTGAGAGACCATGTGAGAAGGTTCCCCATGCGAGTGATGAGTATTTGATACTTTTATTGACAAGTTTGTGGTTTGGTTCATTGCTGTTGTGCTGCTGCTGTTTTGCTTCTGTACTGTGCGGAACTTCCGCCCTAGGAATGCGGAAGTACCGAACATCGGAACTTCCGCCCTGGGAAAGAGAAACTTCCGATTGACCCGAGCAGTGTGTTTTGATTTGGTATCTTATGCGAGCTTAGCCACAGGAATGCGGAAGTACCGATCTTCGGAACTTCCGCCTTGGAGAAATCGGAACTTCCGATTGAACTGAGCAGTGAGCGCATAGTTTTTGTTTTTGAGTTGTATGGTTTATGAATGGTTTTGAGTCTAATGCAAATGTTGATTCTAGTATCTAGAGCAATGCTATGTGATGTGTTTCTTGTCTGTGCTGGTTGCAGGACGTCGAGGCGGAGTCGTGGCGAGACACGTGGAGACCGGACTAGACGCAGGTGGCGTTGAGGTCAGAACGGTCAAGGTGTGTCGAAGACGGTGTGCACTCGAGGTGGTTGCGAGTCGTGGACAAGTAGGAATGCGGGACCTTCTAGAAGGTGCACGAGGGGCGAAAGGGTAATTTCGCAAGGCGGCACAAGTGGAAGCGGGATCCGTTCGGGTTAGCCGGCATAACGGGTTGGAGACCCGTTAGCAAAGGGCAATAAATAGAGGTGAAGGCCTGGTTGTAATGAGACTTTTGGAGAGAATGAATTAGGGTTAGCTAGTCAAAAGAGGCTTTGAGAGGTTGTTTTGCTTTATGGCTTTAGTTGTTGGGAGAAGGCAGGAGATGTTTCGGTGTGTGTGCCTCTCTTCTTGACCTCCTGGCTCTCTTTCTCATTTATGGTTTGTGTGTGTTCTTGAGATGGAGAGGGAGAGGATGAATTGAGTTCTTTGTAGTCATTCCTCTGTGTGTGTCTCTGTAATCCATTGGTGCAAGGAATGAAAAATCTCTTATTTACTTTCCTGTTCATGTCTCTGTTCTTATTCTCTCGTTAAGGCTTGATTCTTGAGATTTTGGTTTTTAGCTTGATTCTTGTTGGGAAGTGCCAAAATGGGTTGTTCTCTATTGGGATGATGCCACAAGATCATTTGATCAACTTTTCCCAAGAGCAAATCAACTGTAATCTTAGTTCTTGATTTTTGGTTTTCTCTGTTCTTCCTTCCCGTACCTAGGTCTTCGATGAAAATCTTGTTTCCCTTCTTGAGATGGTATGAAACTTGGCATGTTGAATCTATAGGCTATTAAGTAGCTACCCTCAAAGTTTCATCACTCAAGAATCCAAGAATCATGCGAATTTCAAGTTTTTGGTCTTTCTTGCCAAATATTCAAGAAATCCGATTTTTCTTTGATTAATGGATCTTTGTCTGCGATTCCTTCTCAATGAGGTCAAGATATTATTTAGGATGATGTCCTGTGAAACTTGACCCGAGAAGAGTAGCAAATTGTGAGGATTTCATATTTTTGGAAATTTTCAGTACGTGCTGTTCTTCTGTCTGGGATAATCGGAACTTCCGTTTTTACACGGCGGAACTACCGCGTGCGGAACTTCCGCACTGGAAGACCGGAACTTCTGATTGTCGACAGAGCAGCCCAGAAATTTGGGAATTTCCGCCTGGGTGACCAGAACTACCGCAGGGATAATCGGAACTTCCGATTGCCGACAGAACAAGCCCAGATTTCATTTCCTTTTCTGGTTTTGGTTCATTTCTCTTCTCTTGATTATCTGAGGGTATTATTTATCAGTATGAATACTTAAGAGGGGAAGATCTTAATTTTAAGGCAGCATTCACCCCCCCTCTGTTGCCATTTCGGTCCTTCAATTGGTATCAGAGCCGGTTAGCTCTTCTCGATAGATCTTTAACCGGTCTGTGAGCCATGGTAACAGATAAGTATTCCACCAAGCCTCCCGTCTTTGATGGCTTGGATTACCCTTTCTGGAAGATCCGAATGGAAACGTACATCCAGGCTCAGGGGTATGCCATCTGGCGGAAGGTAAAGGTCAGATTCGTTGTTCCTGCCGATGAAAACATCAATGTGGGGAACATGCCCGATGTTGAGGCCAATGCAAAGGCAAGCAACATTATAATCCAGGGGTTGAGCCGAAGCGAGTTTGATCGCATCTCTCATCTGACGTCGGCTTTCGACATCTGGGTGACCCTCGATGCATATCATGAGGGCACCACCCAGATCAAGACAGTTCGACATGACCAGTTCAAGCGAGATTACAACAAGTTTGAAATGCTCGCTGGCGAGTCCCTTGATGAGTGCTTTGCGCGTTTTCACAAGATTTTGAGTAACCTCCGAGCGGTCGGTCTCACATACCCCGACTCGGACAATGCTCGTCAGATGCTCGCAGCTCTTGATTTACGCGTTTGGGAGATGAAGGTGACTGCCATCAAGGATACCACGGACCTCTCGACTTTCACTCTTGACGCACTTTACTCACACCTCAAGACTCACGAGATTGACATTGTCTCTCGAAGGTCGAAGTCACAGTCGATGGCTTTAGTCACCGATCCCACTTCTGGATCATCGGTTTCTGAGTCACTTTGCGGTTTCTCCCTGGCTGCTCTCTGTGACATAACTGATGATCAGTTAGAGCAGCTTGCGGATGAGCAGTTAGCCCTCCTAGCTCGAAAGTTTTCCCATGCTTACAAGATAAGGAGGGATGGAAAAAGAGGAGGACCCGTTATTTGCTTCGAGTGTGGTGGCCCCAACCACATCCGAGCAAACTGCCCCAAGCTGGGGAAGGGCAAAGGTGACTACGGCGGTTCGGGCAAGAACGACTACATCGATAAGAACCGCAACACGAAGCCCTCAGCACCTGCTCAAGGCAAGAAGAAGTTCCGCAACTTTGGGAAGGCCAAGAAGCTCTTCCACCGCGTCCTCACCGCCTTCGACGACATCAACTTCAGCGACGTGGAGGGATGGAGCGACAACGAGGGCAAGGATGATCAAGATCCCAAGGACGGTGTCGACTTCATCGGCATGTGCTTCATGGCCAACGGAACCGACATCAGCGACAGCGAGCTTTACAGCGACTCCGATGATGTAGGTCCCTCCTACGACCAGCTCAATGATGCATTTCTTAAGCTTAGAAAGTTTTATGCTAGATCTAGAGCTAGGGTCGTTGATCTTGAGAAGGAAGTAGATAGACTATCACGGGAGCTTACTTCACTTAGATCTGCTCCCTCCCGTGATGATTGTGATACATGCTGTGTCTTGATTGGTGACATGGAGAAATTAAGGACCTCGCATGATAGTCTAATTTCTGAGCTTGAGAAACTTAAGGTGGAGAATGCTAGTCTGCTTGCTGAACTAGAAATTAGTAGGGTAGCACCTATTTCATCGACTATTGTAGAGACTACTTCTTGCACCTCATGTGAGGATAAGGACAATGCTTTTAAAGGTCTTTATACTATGTTGCTTGGTCTGCCCGAGATATGTGAAAGCTGTAATAATCAGAAGATGAACCTAAAACGAGCAGATCATAAAATTGCTGATTTACAAGCTTCGTTACTTGAGCCAATTGTTTCTTGTATGAACTGTCCTAAGTTAACTGCTGAACTTGAATCTGTCTCAAAACAGTTTCAAAAAATGATTGACCATAATAAGAAAATTGCTCAGTATGCTTCTAAGGACCCTGTTAGCTCAACATGTAATAACTGTGAAAAACTATAATATGAATTGATTGCACTAGATGAAAAATGTGTGAAGCTAACTAAGGACTTTCTAGATAAGCAACCATCTGCTTGTAATGTGTGTGCTGGGAAGAAGCATGAGGGTTTGGTAGAGATGCCTAGCGACGTAAATCAACTGTCTAGTAGTAGGACTGTTCCCTTAAAGTCGGCTGTGCATGCACAAGCCAATCTTTCCTCTGCTGTTGGTTCTTCTTCTGCTCCCTTATCTTCTGCTGTTCCTTCTCCCCCCTGCTCTTCTTGCACCTCTCTCTTTCGGGAGTGTCAGTATCTTATGAACACTCTTGAGAGGTTTGTAGGAGGCAAGAAGAAGCTCAACCTCATTCTAGACCAATCTAAGATTTGCAGATTTAATCAGGGTCTAGGATATGATTTCCATGAGGACATGAGAAAGCATCTACCTGTCGTGCTCAGAACCATAGCACCAGGTGTGATCAAAACTAAGCCCAGGACTGAGAAAGTCAATTTTAAATCGACGGGTCTTGTCCAAGGGATCTCTGACAGCAAGGTGATTCAACGTGCAACTTCGGCCTCTCAAAAGGCGAAGTATCATTGCACCTTCTGTCAGAAGGATGGACACTTGTTTGATCATTGCTTCAGACGCGTCAAGATCGCGCTTAGAGACCGTGTTGAGTCTCTTAGGCACATTCAGGGTCAGCCCCAGACCTTGAGTGCACCTAAGACCAGCACGAGGTCTAGACTTGCTCCAGCTGATGGTTTTGGGCAGCATCGAGGACTTGGTTTTTCCGAGCTTTCTGGTTTTCGTCCTCATGCTCCCGTTGGTCGTGACTTCCATCGTTTTGAGGGTAGATCTCGTTTTCCCTTTCGAGATGGCTACATGGCGAGATCGACATGTTGCCCAAGATTCGACTCGCTCTTCCATAGCGATCGGATCCAAAGAAGCGCCAGTGTGCTACGCACCTTCGGCTTGGTGAGCGAGAGCGAGGGTAGATAGAGGTCGGTCTTGCTTGACTACTTCATCTGCTCGACGTGTTACTCAAGATTGGGTGCCAAAATCACTTTTGATTCACCCCGAGATCGAGACTTTACTCTGTTTGACTTCAGTTCGCCGGCGAGGAAGGGAAAGGTTTGGCTTATAGACTCTGGTTGTTCTCGCCATATGACCGGAGATTCTCGTTGGTTTTTTTCCCTAGCCCGTGCTCCAGGTGATGAGACGATCACATTCGGGGATGCTTCGTTTGGGCGCGTCATCGCTAAAGGTATTGTGCGCATTAATGATTCTTTTATTCTGAAAGATGTTGCCTTAGTGAGTAAGCTGCAGTGTAATCTGCTTTCAGTCTCACAGCTCACCGATGACGATTTCGAGGTGAGTTTTAAGAAAAACAATTGCAAAATTTTTACTCTTCGGGTAGTCTGGTTTGCGGGATTTCTCGTTATGGGAGGATCTTTCGTGCTGATTTTTCTGAGTCTTCTGGTGATCCTCTCCGGTCTTTAATTACTTCTGAATCCCGTGATTTGACCTTCTGGCATAGGAGACTTGGTCATATAGGATTTGATCATTTGACCCGAGTTAGCGGCCACGATCTCTTTCGTGGTTTGCCGAAACTCAAGATGGCCAAGGATCTTGTTTGCGCTCCATGTCGGCACGGCAAGATGGTTGCTGCTTCTCATTCTCCAGTCACAGTGACAATGACCGATGCACTAGGACAGCTGCTCCACATGGATCTGATTGGCCCGGCTCACCGGTCGGCCAGGAGGAAGTGGTATGTTCTTGTTGTGGTCGATGACTTCTCGAGGTATTCTTGTGTGTTTTTCTTAGCCTCGAAGGATGAGACGTTTACATATTTTCGTGGTCTTTTTAGTAGGCTTTCTGTTGAGCTCCCAGGTGCATTACGAGCAATTCGCAGTGATAATGGCACAGAGTTCAAGAATTCCTACTTTTAGAGTTTCTGTGGTGAGATAGGTGTAGAGCACCAGTTCTCTTCTCCGCACGTCCCACAGCAAAATGGCGTTGTGGAGAGGAAGAACTGTACTTTGGTCGAGATGGCCAGGACGATGCTAAATGAATATTCTACACCTAGGAAGTTTTGGGCTGAGGCTATCGCCACTGCATGCCATGTTTCAAACAGAGTTTTTCTTAGGGCACTCTTGCATCGCACTTCTTATGAGTTGAGATATGGGCGAAAGCCCAGCGTCTCGCATTTTCGTGTGTTTGGTTGCAAGTGTTTTATTTTGAAGTCTGGAAACCTAGATAAGTTCGAGTCACGATCTTGTGATGGGATCTTTCTGGGTTACTCGACTTCTTCTCGTGCCTATAGAGTCTGGAACTGCGAGTCTAGCAAAATGGTAGAAACCTGTGAGGTGACCTTCGATGAGGCCAGTCCAGGGACTAGGCCTGATATCTCAGGTTCTCTAGAGCAGTCCGAGTCCATCTTTGTGGATGATGAGGAGGATGGAGATGAGGATTGTCTACCCGATCCAGTTATTTCTCCTCCTCTTGAGGTGCCTTCTTCCACCGCACCTCGAGGAGATCAGCCCTTGCCTTCTGCTTCTTCTGAAGCTAGTGGCTCTGTTCCTATCTCATCTGCTCATGAGATAGAGGCCACTTCTTCATCTCATCCTGGACCTCCTAAACACATTCGAAAGGACCATCCTTTAGAGCAAATAATTGGAGATCTTTCTGCGCGAGTCACTCGTTCAAAATCTGGCTTGTCTCTCTTCTGTCTCCATTCTACCTTTGTTGCCTCATTTGAGCCCAAAGACGTTTGTCATGCTCTCTCTGATGAGTTATGGATTAATGCCATGCATGAGGAATTGGAAAACTTTGAAAGAAACAAGGTCTGGTCGCTTGTTGAGCCCCCTCGAGGTCACAATATCATTGGGACCAAGTGGGTGTTCAAGAACAAGCAAAGCGAAGATGGGGTAGTCATTCGAAACAAGGCTAGACTGGTAGCTCAGGGCTACTCCCAGGTTGAGGGTCTCGATTTTGAGGAGACTTTTGCCCCTGTAGCCAGACTTGAAGCTATTAGAATCTTGCTTGCCTTTGCAGCTTTTAAGGGTTTCAAGCTTTACCAGATGGATATCAAGAGTGCCTTTCTCAATGGAGTTATTGAGGAAGAAGTCTATGTCAGACAACCTCCAGGTTTCGTGAACCCCAAGTACCCTAATCATGTCTATAAGCTTTCCAAAGCTTTGTATGGACTTAAGCAGGCTCCTAGAGCCTAGTATGAAAGGCTTAAGTCCTATCTGTTGAGTCATGGTTTTGAGATGGGTAAAATAGACAAGACCTTGTTCATCCACCGTCATGGCACTGATCTTACGCTCGTCGCATTTATGTGGATGACATCATCTTTAGCGGCTCCTCGCATGCTCTTGTTTCCAGTTTTCTGATGTCATGAGCTCAGAGTTTGAGATGAGCATGATGGGCGAGTTGAGTTTCTTCCTTGGCTTCCAAATCAAACAGACTCGGGAAGGTACTTTTCTGCACCAAGGCAAGTACACTCGTGATCTCCTGAGACGCTTTGACATGAGTGATGGTAAGCCAGTGTCAACTCCAATGGCCTCTTCAGCTTCACTTGACCCAGATGAGGACGACGAGCCAGTTGATCAAAAGGAGTTCAGAAGTATGATTGGCTCTCTCTTGTACCTCACAGCCTCGAGACCAGACATACATTTCTCCGTGTGTCTGTGTGCTCGGTTTCAGGCTTCTCCTCGTGTAACTCACCGCCAGGCGGTGAAGCGCATCTTTCGGTACCTTCGAGCTACCATTGACTATGGTATCTGGTACTCTTCCTCTTCTTGTCTATCTCTTAGAGCCTTCTCCGATGCAGATTTTGCTGGCTGTAGGATAGATAGGAAGAGCACTTCTGGCACTTGCCAATTCATTGGCACTTCTCTCGTCTCCTGGTCTTCGAGGAAGCAGTCCGGTGTTGCACAATCCACCGCAGAGGCCGAGTACGTTGCTGCAGCCAGTTGCTGTAGCCAAGTGCTTTGGATGGTCTCGACCCTGCGGGACTTTGGGTTAGTAATCGACCGTGTTCCACTCTTTTGTGATAACACGTCTGCGATTAGCATTGCCAAGAACCCAGTGCAGCATTCTCGGACCAAGCATATTGATATCAGATATCACTTTCTTCGAGACCATGTAGAGAAGGGTGACATCGTGCTCCAGTTTGTGGAGAGTGACCACCAGTTGGCTGATATCTTCACCAAGCCTTTGGATAGCTCCCGGTTTTCAGCTCTGTGAGGAGAGCTTGGGGTGGTTTGTCCTTATAGACTGTTGTGAGGGGGAGCTTGTGCTTTACTGCTGTATTATATTTTATTATGCTCTTACTCCTTTCTGGTTGCATTGCATTTGGGTGCATTGGGTCTAAGTCCTTCCAGCATAGGTTAGAGTGGTTCTCTTGCCGAGTTGCTTAGTCTGTTTGTTCTTATCTTGTGCTTCTAGGATGCTGCTTATTAGCTGTTTCTCTTCTCACTAGGTTGAGCTTACTCACTTGTTATAGGTTCTAGCGAGGGTCGGGCCACCCTTGGGTAGACAGGGATAGTGTTTGCTCCTTAGTGTGTTAGTTGACCAGCTGATAGTCCTGGAATCATATGGGGTAGATGAGAATCAGTCTGAGCCATAGTATCCTCTATATCTTATCTATGCTCTAAGGACTGTCTTTTCTGTTTCTTTTGCCAGTTTCTCGTTTTTGTTCTTTTGGTTCAGGGAGAGTTCATCTTGGATCTTCTAGTTCTTAAAACTGACATAACTCAACCTAAATTAAAAATGCATCTCATTCTGAAGGGGATCTGAATTTTCTTGCATTTCATTCTGCATTATAATATGATTACATGGAGCCTTGATTATTATCCCTTATGATCTGTTTTCAATGTCTTACATCTTGCCATGATCTGTGCTAAATTGCTAGATTTATCATGACTTTTTATGTGTAGTCTAGTCTTTGCCATGATAAGGTGACTAAAAATGCTCAACTTGAATTTAAATCGTGTCATGATAGCTCTTGAGACTAGTCTGTTGTAGTTATCCCTTTATGATTCTCGCCATGTCAAGTAGGCTGAGTTGATTCTTGAATCTCTATTGAGCTTTAGATTGGGCTATGTCAGTTCTTTAAGAAGCATGACTTATCATTAAATCTTTGGTTTAAAACATCAAAAGCAAAAATGATCTCTTTTGTGCGAAAAAAACTGATCTCACCAACTCTTTCTCATGAGACTGCTTGCCATTGCACTAGGCATGAACTCAGGGGGAGTCTTGGATGATCTAAGATCACTTCCTTAAGTCTGTTGCTTGGAGTGATCGCATAAGGCTTGAGATCTAGCACATAGTTAAGAATTGAAAAATGGTTGAAGCTTAGGAGGCAGTTGTGGATGGCTCCTAGTCCAGGACTTGCCTTACTAAGATAAAGCCATAAATGATTTTTTTTAAAAAATAAAAATGTGCTAAATTTGCTTATCTTCAAACAGACCAAGTACTTGATCAAATGAGTCTTTCTTAAAACTGGTAACTCTCTAAACTGTTCAATATTCGCTTCTTGGTTCCACTTAGATTATTCGACATGGCTTGTATCATCCTTGGATACCTTTAGCTAGACTATAATCTTAGTTGATTTGACATGCTAAGAAATCGGACCAATTCTCAGATTATGACTTCCTTGGTTTAGCTTCTCGATACATAAATTGTCATGATCTTGATAGCATTCTTATGTGTTATGGCTTGGTGTAATACTCTAATAGTCATTTTGGATAATCTTCATGGCTCCAAATGCTTAAAATGAATTTCATATAGTCATTTTCTCTCTTTAATACATCTTGATGTGTTTATTGCCAAAAGGGGGAGAATTTTGGAGCGAAAAAGTCTTCTGGAGTTTTGCAGAAAAAGTTTTGTAGAAAAATTTGCTCTTTCATTGTCTGCTCCAGTCCTTCTCTTTTGTCAAAAATGGTCTTGAGCTTCCTTGTTCCCAGTTTAGACCATGTTTGATCATCATCACAAACTCAACTTTATGCTTTTTCGATGTTTGTCAATATACTCATCAAGGGGGAGATTGAGAGACCATGTGAGAAGGTTCCCCATGCGAGTGATGAGTATTTGATACTTTTATTGACAAGTTTGTGGTTTGGTTCATTCTTTGTTGTCGCTTTGCTATTTTGCTTCAGATCGTGCGGAACTTCCATACAGGAAGCGAAACTTCCGATTGACCCGAGCAGTGTGTTTTGATTTGGTACTATGCGGAGCTTCCGCCCTGGGAATGCGGAAGTACCGATCTTCGGAACTTCCGCCTTGGAGAAATCGGAACTTCCGATTGAACTGAGCAGTGAGCGCATAGTTTTTGTTTTTGAATTGTATGGTTTATGAATGGTTTTGAGTCTAATGCAAATGTTGATTCTAGTATCTAGAGCAATGCTATGTGATGTGTTTCTTGTCTGTGCTGGTTGCAGGACGTCGAGGCGGAGTCGTGGCGAGACACGTGGAGACCGGACTAGACGCATGTGGCGTTGAGGTCAGAACGGTCAAGGTGTGTCGAAGACGGTGTGCACTCGAGGTGGTTGCGAGTCGTGGACAAGAAGGAATGCGGGACCTTCCAGAAGGTGCACGAGGGGCGAAAGGGTAATTTCGCAAGGCGGCACAAGTGGAAGCAGGATCCGTTCGGGTTAGCCGGCATAACGGGTTGGAGACCCGTTAGCCAAGGGCTATAAATAGAGGTGAAGGCCTGGTTGTAATGAGACTTTTGGAGAGAATGAATTAGGGTTAGCTAGTCAAAAGAGGCTTTGAGAGGTTGTTTTGCTTTATGGCTTTAGTTGTTGGGAGAAGGCAGGAGATGTTTCTGTGTGTGTGCCTCTCTTCTTGACCTCCTGGCTCTCTGTGAGGACCTCCGGGTTATTTCCGTAAGACCGAGGTTTACCTGGTCTTAAGGAAATAACTCTGGACCTCAAGTAAATGAATTCCACCTTAACTCCATCCAAGTGAGGAGCTCAACTGAAACTAGAGCCCCGGTGACCATGCGCGCTGCTTCCCTGCAAGCACTACATGATTATCGGTTCTCCAAACGGTCAAAACCAACACTTGGACAGTTAAGGTGGGATTCATCACAGCGAGTATGAGGCCGTGTTGGCTCCCAGGATCAGCGGCCAACACGCTCATACTCTCATTCAACGTTAATCACATCCATACAACAACGTACATTATCAATCCAAAAGACATACAACATAATAGTTAAGTTTACACTATTACATAACGGCCGACCGGCCAAATTCAAATAAGAGTGATAGATAACAGCGGAAGCAAACTAAATAAACCAAAAGTCCAGCAAGGTATGCCCATAACCCAAGGCAACCGACTGGGGTTAAAAGATAGCACTACTCGTCAGTGTCGCCTAAATCGGCACTAACGAGCTCATCGGGCTCGATATCGTCCTCACCTGAAAAGAAAAAAAAACAAAAGGCCAGCCAACATCTGGCTGAGTACAAGTGCACTCGCAAGTCTTACACAAAGAAAAGTAGTTATGCATATTGGGCAATCAAGGGATGGCATTAGTGGTTCTAGTTTTGCATAAACGCAACATCTTACATTCCTAGACCATCTAGTTTTCGAAAGCCAAGTTATAAATCATTTATTCAAGAGAGGGTTTCACAAGACATATGTAATAATATGGATCAATCAATATCAAGGTGGCTGTCCACTTTGATAAACTAAAGTACATGAACATCCCATTCATGCCGAAACCAATTGTAACCATGTCAAATTTAATTTTTTTTTCAAATCTAACGATGAAGCATACTTAAACCAAGTGTTTGTCCATAACCGTGGACACGACTATTCGAATAGATTATCTCTGCAGAGTTGTACTACTTTACCCACATGACCCGACTAGCCCGTAAGCCTCCGGATGCCTCCGGAAAAATAGCACACTTCCTTAGGTATGCCGGCTGGGGAGAATCGTGATACAGTTATTTTTAGCAAGAAAATCCTATTGGGATGGACCACCCATATGTGGGAATCCCAACTTAGACATAAGCATATAGCAAATGCTAAGCGGGCACACATGTTGTGCTGGAGTGGCCAGTGTGAGGTAGTTAGTATGTTGCATCCCACAACATAGGTAATCGTGCTCATTAAGCACAGTATATATCACACTGGGGTTCCTAAGGAACATAGGATTTCACGGTCTCTATGTCCTCACACCGCCTGCGGTCTTACCCAATAAAACATTCCCCTTACTTAACCGTACGGTACCCATATCCCGCATGTGGTAGTACGCTCGGTACTTGAGTGTAACGTCCATGGCTCGGTCCTTAATGGTCCAGACAAGACAACCACAAACCCGAATCTCGTGCCTAACAGCACCCACACTACAACCACTTGTCCGGACCCAAAACCATTTAACAATAACAAGTTTTGGACCAAATAACCAGATATAACAATCTGGACAAAATATTAATAACAGAATAAGAATTGTTATGTGTCTCCCACAATTGACGAGCTAGTCCGCCAATTGATCTCTGCGTTATCTAGACCCATAATGGCTAAGCAATAGACACACAACAATCATACCATCACCACATCTATCTTAAGCATACGTGTATGGGAAATATCAGGGATAACCATCAAGCATAGGATATAACTAATCTACTCAAAACATAAAAGTATACCGAAAATAGCATGCAGGCAATATACATATTGCATTTCAAATACTAATGTAAGAAAACTGGGATCAATATGATGCAAAAGAAAGTTCAAATGATGCTTGCCTTGCTGGAAGAGTAGTTGCTCACTCTCGGTGGCGTAAGAATCTACGTTGATTTCGACGGTTTCTATAGAACGGAAAATCGATAAACATCGAGAAATAACCCAAAAATCAAAGTGCTCCAACATGCATGATTTTTCTACAGTAGAAAGTTTATGCCATGAGATGAATATAGGGACAAGAATTATTCCAATTGGATTCAGTAGGTGAAAGTTATGGTCATTTGAAGTTTGTATGTCCCGATAATGCAGTTTATCCAATTTTAACGTTTTGGCTAAATTTTGTAGAACAGAGGGAAGGCAATTGAATTTATAGATAATTAGGTCATATTATTGTGAGTCCACTAAAATTGGTTCATCCTAATTGGAGTTTCAAGCAAAAGATATGAATTTTCAAAGTTATAGCCATTTTCTATTGTAAAGATAATCAATTAAATGCTCATTTTCCAAATCTATCTTTTCTGTTACCGAGATAAATGTGCAACCTATTTTGAAATAAAGTTCATCACAAATGAAAATTACCTGCACTGGTTTCATCCCAATTGGAGTTAAAATGAATTTGTTATGCATTTTGGAAGTTAATCCTATTTTTGGTTTATAAATAAATACATTCGATTTTCTTAATTGATTATTCCTTTTCTTACCGAGCTGTACCTAGCCCACTCTTGACATGTGGGGCGATAATAAGTGCCATTTCTCATTACCCCGGGATTTAATTTCCCGGTGACAAGCGGGGCGCGTAAGCGAGGCGGCTTCTGACATAGTGCATGAACCATGAGTCCACGACCGGCTCACAACACAGTGAACGTGCGTTAAGGGGCCAGGCCCACCTGTCAGCCGCAGTTGGCTTACCCTTCCGTTTTCTGTGCATGGGCCCACATGTAATAGACTCATTACTTTCCTTAAGACATCATTTACTACAGTAATGAATCATTAGACAATTAATGACCGAATCAAGCCTTAATGGCTTTGCTACAGTTGTCGGACGCGTCCGACAACCCGCCCGTGAGATTGCCCGGCGGCTCGCGGCGCTACGCGCCATGGCGAGGCCGGCCAAGCGGCTACTGTTGCGCAATAACCTTGCGCATCTTTGGGTGGTGGTGGCGATGCACGAGGTGGCTGTCTTGCGTGGCTCGTCTGAGAGGAGCGGTGTACAACACGACAGCAGTGCAGCAGCTAGTTAAAGCTCGGCCGGTTCAAATGCGGGTGCCTGAGCATCTAGGGACTACTCGAGAGCTACCTGAGAGTTGGAGAGAAGAGTGGATGACCGGAGCTAGCTTGGCGACGGTGAGGTCTACGGCGACGGTGCGGTTCAACGAGGAGGAGACACCCTGAGCAACAAGGAAGACAATGAAGCTTCGGGATAGCTCAAAGATCTCTAGGGTGTGCTCTGGTAGCAAAGAATTGACTAATGCCTTACCGGATCAAAGTGGGAGGCGAAGAGTTTGCTTTTCTACGAAAATGGACCAACCTTGAATTCGCGAGCTCTGTCGTGCATTGCCAAAATTGGGTGAGGAACTCATATTCTAACTCAAAGACTTGGTGTGACGCTGGAGTTAGCAAGTAACTCACCGGAGGCAAAGATAGAACAGCGGTGTCCTCGGATGCAAGCTCTGGGCGTTCCGGGAGCTACAAGGCACGGTAAGGTTTGGAATTAGCAAAAATGGAATGGCCATTGGTCGAAATTGAAGAGGGAGGAAAGGCGCGAGGCTTACCCGAGAGTCGGCACCACGAGCTTCTCCTTCCTCCGTGCCGAGGAAGAATGGCCAGAGTAGGGGGCGGGGTGGTTTAAGCGGAACCAGGGGCGGAACAGAGGCGGCGTGAGCTAGTGAAGCTCTGGGATTGGTCGTAGGGCGGTGCGGTCACGGCGTCGGCGGAGCCGCAGAGCATGGCGGGCGCGTGGCGCTTGGCCTGTGGCCTTGTGCGAGGAGAAGACAGGTCCGACAGGTGGGACCCAGTGGCGAGAGAGAGAGAGACGGAACGAGCGGGCGCGTGCGCGAGGAAATCAGCCGTTGGATCTGGATCGGAGGGTCAGCACCCGAGAGGGTTTGGTCGGGACGGCTCGCCAAGTGACTAGGTCGGACTGCTGTGCGCTAGGTCTGAGCCCGAGGAACAGTGCTCCCTATTGACCAGATTTGAATTTTAAACCTCCTAGTTTGACCAGGCTCCAAAATATGACAATAAAATTTATAAAAATGTGAAATAATTCTGAGGGGTTCCTGGGGTGACCTAGTATCCATAAAAATTCAGAAATCCCATTGTTCATTATTCATTTGGTATATTTCAAATTCCCAAAAGCATAAGTTGATAATTGAGTTTGAAATTTATGAGGTTCATATTGGGTTCCAAAAATTTGGGAAAAATTATATTTATACACGATAATTAATATAGTAATTGAATAAATTGTTTCCCAAGGATGATCCTAAGTTTTTGATATTGTTTTCTTAAGAATTTATTTGTGTAAGAGTAGGTTCATATAATTGAATAAGCTTTTCCAAATGCAGTGCATGATAAAAATGCTTGAAAAACATGATGCATGCTAATGAGATGCATAGAATCTTCTTTATTAATTTGGGGATGTGACAAATCTCCCCCCCTTACAAAAGATCTCGACCCCGAGATCTGGGTAGAGCGGAAAGTAGGTACGAAAGATTCTAAAGAAGATACAACATCTGTTGTCTTGATTTCCTTAAAAGGAAGAGTTATGACATTCTACCCGGGTCACCTAAAAAGGCTATTTTCATTCCACAATCCTGTTTAACCTCTCCTCCTTAATACGAAGGCACTTCATGCCGAAGGGAAAAGATCGGGATATTCGGCCCGCATTTGATCTTCCCGTTCCCAGGTGGCTTCTTCCTTGGAATGGTTGCTCCATTGAACCTTGACGAATTTGATGTTACTTTTTCTCGTTCTACTCTTGGCCTCTTCAAGGATGCGAATTGGGTGCTCCCGATAAGTAAGGTCGGGTTGCAGGTCGAGGTTATTTGACTCGATGACCTCAGCTGGAACACGGAGGCACTTTTTCAGTTGGGATACATGGAAGACATCGTGCACTTCTGATAGGGAAGGTGGAAGCTTTAATTGATAAGCCACAGAACCTCGTTTGTCTAGGACCTGGTAAGGCCCGATATAGCGGGGTGCCAATTTACCCTTCACTTGGAAACGACGGGTCCCTTTCATCGGTGAGACCTTGAGGTAAACAAAATCACCTACCTCGAAGCTCAATTCACGACGGCGGCGGTCAGCGTAGGACTTCTGACGAGATTGTGCCGTACGAAGTCGTTCACGAATGATGCGAACTTGTTCTTCAGCATCCTCCACCAAGGTTGCGCCATAGAGTGACCTTTCCCCAGCTTCAGACCAGTTCAAGGGTGTCCTACAAGCCCTCCCATACAATGCTTCAAATGGTGACATCTGAATGCTGGATTGATAGCTATTGTTATAGGAGAACTCTGCGAATGGTAAGCATTTTTCCCAATTTTTGCTATAGGATAGCACACATGCTCGTAGGAGGTCCTCCAACACCTGATTCACCCGCTCAGTCTGTCCATCTGTTTGAGGGTGGTAAGCAGAGCTGAAAGACAGATGGGTCCCCATGGCTTGATGGAGGCATCCCCAAAAATGGGATGTGAACTGCGCACCGCGATCCGAAACAATCCTCTTCGGTACGCCGTGGAGACACACAATCCTGGCGATGTATAGCTATGCTAATTTAGCCGTAGCGTAGGTGGTCTTGACAGGAATGAAGTGAGCCACTTTTGTCACCGATCAACAATCACCCATATAGAATCGAGCAGTTGGGTCCTTGGAAGCCCATAATGAAATCCATCCCAACCTCCTCCCATTTCCACGGGGAATAGGTAAGGGTTGCGAGTACCTGCTGGCTTCAAGTGCTCGACCTTGACCACTGGCATACGTCGTGACTCGGCGACATCTCGCGCGATCTGTCGTTTCATCGGCTCCACCACAATCGTTTCTTCAAATCATGGTACATCTTGGTACTCCGGGATGTATAGAGAATCGCGAATCATGAGCTTCCTTAAGAATCAACTCCTCAAAGTTGCCATTGAATGGCACTACTAAGCGACTTCGAATCGTAGGGTGCCCTCGGCATCATGGTTGAAACATTTGGCCTTACCCTTCTTCATTTCTTCCGGTTGGGCGACTTCCATGTCGGTCTTTTGAGCTTCCTTGATCTGATCTTCTAAGGTGAAATCCACCTTGAGAGCAGCAAGGTACCCTCCTCAATAATTCCAGTGCGGCGTTGCATGTCGGCACACAACCTTGCCGAAAAGGAGTTACCGACAAGCGATTGCATTGGGTTTTCCTACTCAGCGTCGGCCACCACATTGGCCTTCCACAGGTGATAATGGAGCCCCATATCATAGTCCTTGATTAACTCAAGCCACCTTTCTGTCTCGGGTTCAGGTCGGCTGGTGAAAATGTACTTGAGACTCTTATGATCGGTGTAGATCTCGCAGCGACACCGATAAGGTAATGCCGCCAAATCTTGATGCATGGACTCTGCTGCAAGCTCCAAGTCATGGGTGGGATAATTGGCCTCATGCGGTCTCAATTGTCTTGACGCATATGCCACCACATGACCTTCTTGCATAAGGACACATCCGATCCCGTGTTGAGAAGCATCGCAATAAATGTCAAAGCTCTTGTGAATATCGGGCAAGATAAGCACCGGTGCTCGGGTTAAGAGGTCTTTTAGAGTCTGAAAGCTAACTGCACATTCAGGCGACCAGACGAACTTCTTTTCCTTTTTCAACAGTTGGGTCATGGGCCTGGCAATACGGGAGAAATTATTGATGAACCTGCGGTAATACCCTGCAAGCCCAAGAAAACTGCAAATGTCGGTGACGCTCTTGGGTTGCTCCCAATTTAACACATCCTGGACTTTGCTAGGATCGACAGCGACACCACCCTTGGACAGAACATGGCCCAAGAAGCTGACTTCGCGAAGCCAGAACTCGCATTTGCTAAATTTAGCATACAGTTGATGTTGACGAAGTTTTTCCAACACAAGTCGTAGGTGTTGCTCGTGCTCTCCATCGGACTTGGAGTAGATAAGGATGTCATCAATGAATACGACAACAAATTGATCCAAATACTCCATAAAAACCGAATTCATTAGGTTCATAAAGTAGGAAGGAGCATTGGTCAGTCCAAAGGACATAACAGTGTACTCGTACAACCCGTAACGAGTGGAGAAAGCCGTCTTCGGTATATCTTCGGCTCTGACCTTAATTTGATGGTAACCCATCCTCAAATCAATTTTGGAGAATACTTGGGCTCCATTCAATTGGTCAAATAGATCATCAATCCGCGGAAGCGGATACTTGTTCTTGATAGTGACTTCATTTAACGGACGGTAGTCCACACACATCCTGAGACTCTTATCTTTCTTCTTAACAAAAATAACTGGGCATCCCCAAGGGGAGGAGCTCGGTCTGATGAACCCCTTATCTTGGAGCTCCTTGAGTTGCTCTTTTAACTCTACCAACTCATTTGGAGGCATCCGGTATGGCCGCTTCGAAATCGGCGCGATGCAGTGTAAGTTCGATAACGAATTCCACTTCTCGGTCAGGAGGCATGCCTGGAAGGTCTTGAGGAATACATCGGGATATTCTCATACCACTGGTACCTTTCCTAATTCAAGAGGATATTAACTTCCAAGGCATAGAGAAGAGAATTGCCCGAGCAGGCGAGAACATGACTTGATCGCCATCTTTGTTTGTGACAGAAATAGACCGCCTAGCACAGTCGATTTTCCTTGGTTCTTGGTTAGCCAATCCATTCCTAGGATCACATCAATGCCTACTGAATTTATCACTATGAGGTTGGCCAAGAAGTCAATTTCTTGGATTTGCACAATTATGTCCCGGCAGACTTGATCGGTGTGAAAAGTCGATCCCGGAGACTGTATGCGATGGGGCGGTTGGAGGGTATGCATTTCAATTTGATGGAGTGCAGCAAATGTTTTCTTGATAAATGAATGAGATGCCCCAGAATCAAATAAGACAGTAGCCGGGCTGGAATTAACCAAGAGAGTACCCAAAATGACGTCTAGTGCGTCCGTTGCCTCCTCGGCAGTGACGTGGTTGATGCGGCCACGCGCCGTGCCTTGGGGAGGTGTGGATGCAGCCCTTGACGGTGGTGAAGGTCTTGCCGGAGCCGGGGTAGGAGTTGGGGTGGAACCATTATAGACCCGCGGCATCCCACGCGCTTTGCCAAATCTTGATCGCATAGTGCCCAAGGCGTCCACAATGGAAGCACGTAACACTTGGCCGGACATGGCCGCTGTTCGGGGGCTGCATGCTCCCGCTCCTTTGTTGCACAAAAGGTTGGGGAGGCCTTAGTACAAAGGTTGGTGGCCTCGGTGGAGCTGGAGCTGGAGCTCGGGGTGCTTGGGGCTGTCCGACACGCTGTCTAGAAAAACTGCCGCCTGCTGAAATTTGAGCGGCCCTCTTCCTCTTCCTTGATTCTTCCACGGCCACGCTTTTGTGTTCCACCACTATGGCCTTATTGACCAAGTGTTGGAAGTTGCGGAAGTCGTGGACCGCGAGAGCTAACTGCATTTCTTCTGTCAAGCCGTTGGTGAACCGGCTCTGTCGGCGTGCATCAGTAGAGACATCATCTGGGGCGTAACGAGCCAAGAAGTTGAACTCGTGTAAGTACTCTGTGACAGTTTTCTTCCCTTGCTTGAGGGCTAGGAATTCTTCGCCGCTTGATCAGTAGTACTCCCTCCGGAATGTGAGCTTCACGGAAGGCCGCCTTAAACTCATCCCATGATGGGACGTCTCCGTCGGGTTGCATGGCGGAAAAGTTATCCCACCATGCACTTGCCGCGCCCTCCAGCTGATAGCTGGCGAAAAGGACCCGCTCAGCACCGGTGCACTGTGCGATAGTTAACTTTTTCTCCACAGTGCGGAGCCAATCTTCCGCCTCCATGGGATCCTCAGTGCTAGAAAAGGTGGGCGGATTGGTTCGCTGAAAATCAGCGAGCCCTCCACGGGTCCTGGATGCTCCCGCTCCCCCAGATGTGACAGGAGCCGGAGAGGTGTTGCGAGCAATGGCTTCGAGAATCCGCATTTGATCCATGTGGTTCCTCTCGATCTGAGCCAGCACTTCTGCCATTGTGGGAGGTGGTGGAAGCACTTCTTCCGCCTGGTCATCTTGCTGATTTTGCCAACGAGGGGGATCATTAACCCTACCCTGGGCGTAAAGTTCATCGATAGAGCGAGCCCGCGGAGGTGGTGACCCTTGCTCTTGTTGTTGTGCTCTTGAACGAGTGTTAGGCCCTGTCATTCTGAGGTGACAAGGAGAGTTAGAGAAAAGGGCTAGGGTACTTACTTTTTAGGGGAAATCCAAATTAAAGACAGCAAACATTTTATAAGAAATTATTCATGCATGAGGGTAAATAAGGCACAAGAACTCAAAGTCAAATAGGGGTACAAAGGCACTAAGGCCAGTACAAAATCCAATACTTAACTCGCAGAGTTCAAGAGCGATAACATCAAAGAGGCCCGTAGGCGAATGGTAACTACCCGAACTAAAGTCTTTGCAAAAGAAACACATCTGGATCAACAACTACTAATCGACAGTACAAATAGAAAGATACATACTCGCTGGACACACGTAATGGCAGCGAGCGCACTATTCTAACACCCTATCTATTTTCACGATCGAAATTCACCGGAAACTCATCCAGAAGGTGATACCCAGGAGATCCCGTATCATCAGGGTCATGTGGATTGGTGAGGCGTAAAGGGGATCCTATGATGCGTCCTTCCGCAGGCTCCGACCTTTGAGTGCGGGAAAAACCCACCGACATGCGAGCCTGACGCCGTTGTTCATGATTGAGAACTTGTCCTCCAATTTCAGGGAGACGGTACTCTGATGGCGCAGCGGCATAGGGGGAGATTTCGTTTCCCCCATAAAGTACATGTCGGGCTACAAGTCCCATAATGCATAGGGGTTGTAGATGCTCCTGAGCTACAAGAAGACGACGCCGCGTCTCCCAAAGCTCATGAATGACGCATCGGCGCATCTGGTCCGTGATGCGAACCAACCTTGCGAGTTGCCGAACATGGGGATCCTCCCCGTACTGAATCCCGGCGAAGGTGTTCACCTCCACGCCATGTGCTTGCATAGGAAGTGGTCGATGGTGGGTGAGACAACTCCGTTAAGTCATAACGAAGGCGACTCATGGCCATACGGGCCACCTCTTGCAAAGCCATGGCCTCAGAAGTCCCATGTGCCTGAAAACGGTACGGAATACTTCCCGTAACTTGTCTTGCAACGATATGGATCACAGCCCGGTAGTCTTCCATCCCGGGACCTAGATCTCGACGGTAGATGAAGTATACGGGTTGGTATGTGAAGTTCGCCCTCCACATCATATCTCGAAGAAGTGCCGGGTATCCATCCACATCTTGACTTGAGTCTCTCGACCGGACATCGATGTCCCATCTAAAGACAAGAATAACCTGTAAGTTAGTTTTGCAAATCAAATGAGAGTAAGGTGAGGGATGAAACTAAGATGGATGAGGAATAAAAGAGATTATTACTTATCTTTATGAAATAATTTGATGGTCAAAAATATTTTGACTCAAGAGACTTACTAATACTAACGCCCATGCTATTTCTAACCTACAGTCAGTATGGCTCTCATACCAACGCTGTGAGGACCCCCGGGTTATTTCCGTAAGACCGAGGTTTACCAGGTCTTAAGGAAATAACTCTGGACCTCAAGTAAATGAATTCCACCTTAACTCCATCCAAGTGAGGAGCCCAACCGAAACTAGAGCCCCGGTGACCATGCGCGCTGCTTCCCTGCAAGCACTACATGATTATCGGTTCTCCAAACGGTCAAAGCCAACACTTGGACAGTTAAGGTGGGATTCATCGCAGCGAGTATGAGGCCGTGTTGGCTCCCAGGATCAGCGGCCAACACGCTCATACTCTCATTCAACGTTAATCATATCCATACAACAACGTACATTATCAATCCAAAAGACATACAACATAATAGTTAAGTTTACACTATTACATAACGGCCGACCGGCCAAATTCAAATAAGAGTGATAGATAACAGCGGAAGCAAACTAAATAAACCAAAAGTCCAGCAAGGTATGCCCATAACCCAAGGCAACCGATGGGGTTAAAGATAGCACTACTCGTCGTTGTCGCCTAAATCGCACCGACGAGCTCATCGGGCTCGATATCGTCCTCACCTGAAAAGAAAAAAAACAAAAAGGCCAGCCAACATCTGGCTGAGTACAAGTGCACTCGCAAGTCTTACACAAAGAAAAGTAGTTATGCATATTGGGCAATCAAGGGATGGCATTAGTGGTTCTAGTTTTGCATAAACGCAACATCTTACATTCCTAGACCATCTAGTTTTCGAAAGCCAAGTTATAAATCATTTATTCAAGAGAGGGTTTCACAAGACATATGTAATAATATGGATCAATCAATATCAAGGTGGCTGTCCACTTTGATAAACTAAAGTACATGAACATCCCATTCATGCCGAAACCAATTGTAACCATGTCAACTTTTAATTTTTTTTCAAATCTAACGATGAAGCATACTTAAACCAAGTGTTTGTCCATAACCGTGGACACGGCTATTCGAATAGATTATCTCTGCAGAGTTGTACTACTTTACCCACATGACCCGACTAGCCCGTAAGCCTCCGGATGCCTCCGGAAAAATAGCACACTTCCTTAGGTATGCCGGCCGGGGAGAATCGTGATACAGTTATTTTTAGCAAGAAAATCCTATTGGGATGGACCACCCATATGTGGGAATCCCAACTTAGACATAAGCATATAGCAAATGCTAAGCGGGCACACATGTTGTGCTGGAGTGGCCAGTGTGAGGTAGTTAGTATGTTGCATCCCACAACATAGGTAATCGTGCTCATTAAGCAGATATATATCTGCTGGGGTTCCTAAGGAACATAGGATTTCACGGTCTCTATGTCCTCACACCGCCTGCGGTCTTACCCAATAAAACATTCCCCTTACTTAACCGTACGGTACCCATATCCCGCATGTGGTAGTACGCTCGGTACTTGGAGTGTAACGTCCATGGCTCGGTCCTTAATGGTCGGACAAGACAACCACAAACCCGAATCTCGTGCCTAACAGCACCCACACTACAACCACTTGTCCGGACCCAAAACCATTTAACAATAACAAGTTTTGGACCAAATAACCAGATATAACAATCTGGACAAAATATTAATAACAGAATAAGAATTGTTATGTGTCTCCCACAATTGACGAGCTAGTCCCGCCAATTGATCTACTGCGTTATCTAGACCCGCAATGGCTAAGCAATAGACACACAACAATCATACCATCACCACATCTATCTTAAGCATACGTGTATGGGAAATATCAGGGATAACCATCAAGCATAGGATATAACTAATCTACTCAAAACATAAAAGTATACCGAAAATAGCATGCAGGCAATATACATATTGCATTTCAAATACTAATGTAAGAAAACTGGGATCAATATGATGCAAAAGAAAGTTCAAATGATGCTTGCCTTCTTTGGAAGAGTAGTTGCTCACTCTCGGTGGCGTAAGAATCTCGTTGATTTCGACGGTTTCTATAGAGCGGAAAATCGATAAACATCGAGAAATAACCCAAAATCAAAGTGCTCCAACATGCATGATTTTTCTACAGTAGAAAGTTTATGCCATGAGATGAATATAGGGACAAGAATTATTCCAATTGGATTCAGTAGGTGAAAGTTATGGTCATTTGAAGTTTGTATGTCCCGATAATGCAGTTTATCCAATTTTAACGTTTTGGCTAAATTTTGTAGAACAGAGGGAAGGCAATTGAATTTATAGATAATTAGGTCATATTATTGTGAGTCCACTAAAAATTGGTTCATCCTAATTTTCAAAGTTATAGCCATTTTTCTATTGTAAAGATAATCAATTAAATGCTCATTTTCCAAATCTATCTTTTCTGTTACCGAGATAAATGTGCAACCTATTTTGAAATAAAGTTCATCACAAATGAAAATTACCTGCACAGGTTTCATCCCAATTGGAGTTAAAATGAATTTGTTATGCATTTTGGAAGTTAATCCTATTTTTCAGTTTATAAATAAATACATTCTGATTTTCTTAATTGATTATTCCTTTTCTTACCGAGCTGTACCTAGCCACTGCTACTGACATGTGGGGCTGGTAACAGTGCCATTTCTCATTTACCCCCGGGGATTTAATTTCCCCACTGACAAGCGGGGCCCGCATGTAAGCGAGACGGCTTACAGCATAGTGCATGAACCATGAGTCCACGACCGGCTCACAGCACAGTGAACGTGCGTTAAGGGGCCAGGCCCACCTGTCAGCCGCAACTTGCCCCTTCCGTTTTCTGTGCACGGGCCCACATGTAATAGACTCATTACTTTCCTTAAGACATCATTTACTACAGTAATCAATCATTAGACAATTAATGACCGAATCAAGCCTTAATGGCTTTGCTACAGTTGTCGGACGCGTCCAAACAACGCGCGCCGAGATTGCCGGCTGGCTCGCCGCGCGCTCAGCCACTGGCGAGGCGGCCAAGCGGCTACTGTTGCGCAATAACCTTGCGCATCTTTGGGTGGTGGTGGCGATGCGAGGTGGCTTTGTGCGCGCTCGTCGGAGAGGAGCGGCGGTGTACAACACGGCAACAGCGGTGCAGCGACTAGTTAAAGCTCAAAGAACGGTTCAAATGCGGGTGCCTGAGCATCTAGGGACTACTCGAGAGCTACCTGAGAGTTGGAGAGAAGAGTGGATGACCGGAGCTAGCTTGGCGACGGTGAGGTCTACGGCGGCGGTGCGGTTCAACGAGGAGACACACCGAGCAACAAGGAAGACAATGAAGCTTCGGGATAGCTCAAAGATCTCTAGGGTGTGCTCTGGTAGCAAAGAATTGACTAATGCCTTACCGGATCAAAGTGGGAGACGAAGAGTTTGCTTTTCGGCCGAAAATGGACCAACCTTCGAATTCGCGAGCTCCTGTCGTGCATTGCCAAAATTGGGTGAGGGGAACTCATATTCTAACTCAAAGACTTGGTGTGTGCTGGAGTTAGCAAGTAACTCACCGGAGGCAAAGATAGAAACGGTGTCCTCGGTTGCAAGCTCGGGCGTGAGCAGGAGCCGCGGAAGACACGATCGCGTTAAGAGCTACAAGGCACGGTAAGGTTTGGAATTAGCAAAAATGGAATGGCCATTGGTCGGAATTGAAGAGGGAAGGGAAAGGCGCGAGGCTTACCCGAGAGTCGAAGCACACGAGCTTCTCCTTCCTCTGGTGCCGAGAGGAAGAATGGCCAGAGTAGGGGCGCGGGGTGGTTTTCGCGGAACCGAGGGACGGAGCAGGCGGCGTGAGCTAGTGAAGCTCGAGGATTGGTCGGGTAGGCGGTGCGGTCACGGCGTCGGAGCTTCGCTTGAGCATGGCGCGCGTGGCGCTTTGCCTTGTGGCGCGCCGTAGCGAGGGAGAAGACAGTCCGACAGTGGGACCCGATGGCGAGAGAGAGAGGCGAGAGGCAGGCAAGCGAGCGTCGCGCGAGGAAATCTGTGGGGACCCGGAATATTGGAGGTTTATACCAAATTAATAATCATACCAAAAGCAAAATTTTTAATCAAGAACAATCAAGTCTCAATTAAAAATAATACTAGAAGTATAATCATTAACAAGGTACAATTCCAATATTCAGTTCCGGATATGCCTCTCATGTTAGCTCGAGGATGAGTCCGCTAACATAGACATATCCTTACAACATTATATCACAAGCATACGATTGGAATACATTAATAAAAATTACTGTGAAACATTAAAGTAAACCGAAATGAAAGCGAAATAATAAAATAAAATGTCGATTGGGCGCCACAACCCAAGGGCAACGTGGTGGGATTAAAGCGAAGTAACCCGTAATCGCTTCAACTTGGAATTTTCTAGGCGTTCTTTACGCAACAAGTGGATAATTCCACGAGTACGGAAGGTACTCAAGAAGACTTACACAAACTATTTAAAATAAAGTGTTTGAGAGGTCCTATACAAAGGATTAGAATTTGTAAATGCATAAGGTTAACAACGGGAAGGTTATAGTGGTTAAATTTGCATAAAGCGATACATATTAACCTACAATTGCTAAATTTTGACAAAGCAGTTTTAATAATTCAATTTGGACTAAAAATAGTAAGTAATCGAACATAAGCAAAAGCAGTATCAATAATGGTCACCGATCATTACCAAACCGAGCATGACACTCCTCATGCGAAATTAATAATTCCCAAAACCCAAATTAGAGCAAATTCTATACGGTGACATCAATCCAAGCGTTGTCCGTAGCAGTGGACACGGCTATTCGAATAGTTTTAACCTGCGAGGTGTACATCTTTACCCACACGATTTAGTTAGCCGTAAGCCATCTAGAACAATAGCACACTTCCTTTGGTATCTGCGGGTAAACTAAAATTGGTATTTTTCAACAAGTTAACACTATTGAGTTGGATGACCCATGTGGCCGATCCCGCTTAAACAACGATCGATAGCATATATTCAACCGAGGTTCACATGTTGTACAGGAATGCCGACCAGATCAATTAAATGCAAACTCGTGTTAGCCACACATATTACACATGATCGGGGCCTGAAGGTACATACATGCGATGTAACACATCTACGCCCTTACCCTTCTAAGAACATCTGATATCGATATAAGCTCCACATGGCATACGACACGGCCCGAAGACTTAAGCATCTATGCCATATGAAATCAATACACATGTCCTTACTCTCACGTATCCAACTCAATAATATTAACCCTTTACTTAACCAAAAGCAGCGCCCATACTGCGTGTGGAAATGCTGTTGGGCTTGAATTGGGCCGTCGAGTTGATCCTTAACCAACCTGGACAAGACATCCACAGTTCCCATTCTCGTGCACTAGGCACCATCACTAGCATCCACTTGTCCAGATTTGAATTAAGTTTAACAACAAGATTTAGATTCATTTGATTTAAATAAATGAACAAAGAATCAACAAAAATAAAAATGTATTTGTTGTTCCCCAGGTTTGACAAGATAAGCCTGCCAAACACTACCGTTCTATGGACTGCATGGCTAAGCAAAATTGAAATTAAGTATTATATCACCACAAACTACCTTAGGTTGAGTGTATGATCAATTCAAGGTAAGCCATAAGTTCTGGTCATAGCTAACTAGGAACAGAGCATAAATAGTTTTTAGAAAATTGCATGCAACAGTATCACTGTATTTTATAAATCTACAGTTCCAAAAGATTAGGATCAACATGGTGCAGAGAGGAAGCTTGCCTTATGGAATGTCCACTTGTTCACTCTCGGATGCGTTATTGTTTAGTCGCACAATTCGTAATCTAGAGAGAAAATACAAAAGCAAATAAATACCAACAAAATCGAGAAATCCAAAATGCTCAAAAATGCATGATAATTACATATTAATGAGGTTATGATTCTAGATGCACTTAGGTATAGATTGTAGTTTAATAAAAATTCAATTTCTTATGGACTGGTTAAAGTTAATTCAATTTCTGGTGGAATTATAATGAGTGACGATACCTAGAGTTTAGGTGATGTTGTTTTCCTTAACAGGACACCTAGTACTCACAAACACTCTCTCGGGCATTCTATGTATACAACCACGATGATCCTACATCAAAATCAATCATCTAATATGCTCTCTTCTTTACAGACTATGATGGTGATTGTGTGCACATCTATTATCTGCGATCGCGAGGCTTGATTTAATTAATCTATTTCGAAAAACTTATAACACAACTGGTCGTTGTATTTAATCGGGTGAATTCTAATGGCGGTCAATTCATCCCTAAAGGCTCAGATTAATTTATATACACTACGCTTGAATTTATTTTCTAAGAGTCGATTTACTGATATTTAATTGCGGACGACTAAAACTTAGATCGATTGCAATATTGATATGGTATTAATAATACTTACTAATTAACATCAATTTAAACAGCTAAAACTATAGCCATTACAAAACACTAAAATTTATTTGCACTATTCTTTAATTCCAATTTTTATTCACTGCTTAATCTCTAATGCCTAATCTTAACCTTATACCTTAATCTTCTCTCTCTCTTTCTCTAATTCCCTCTCGACCGAAGCCTCTTTCTCTTCTTATCCCTTTCACACGCTCTCTCTTCCCCTTATTTCTCTCGGTTTCTCTCCGGCTCTCTCGGTCTCTCCCTCAGCGCCGCCTCCTTGGCCCCTTCGCTCCCTGCTCTTGGTTTCTGTGCTGCCGCCTCCGGTCGCCCGCCGCCGCCTGGCTGGCGCTGCCGTCCCGGCTCCCTCACCCGGCTCATTGCTTTCCCCTCGGCGCCCTCGCCTCCTCCTCTCTCTGTGGCCGGAGGCATGCGCGCCTCGGCTCCTTTGCGCTACTTCTCCCCTCGGTGGCTTGGTGCTTGGCGCCGCCGCCCGACTGCCTACTCGGTCTTTGCCGCGGTGGGCCGCTCGGCCTCCCGCCGCCGGGCGCTGCTGGCTCCTCCGAACCGCCCTCAGCTACTCGGCCGCTCGTTCTAAGCTCGGCCTGCTACTGGACTTAGTTTCCCCTGTTCTAATTGATTTCAGCTATGTTGATTTTAGCAAAATCAGTTGATTTCAATATTAATGTTCTTTGATTATTTGTGAATGCATGATCATGGTGACCGATTGGAGGTGGTGGATGATGGATATTGGGTTCGGTTGCCACTGAGGTAAGTCCTCGGCCGATCTCCCTCTCTACTCCTACCCCTACTGCTCTGTGATGTTGAAAATGAACTAAGAGCTATACTGATTGTTCTACTGATATCTGGGTTGATTCTACTGAGATCTGATGAAATGATGATATCGAGTGATGCATCTTTGAATCTTTGTGGTGCAACCGATATGGGTTGGGGTTACCTCATCTTGGGACTTGGGTTTGGGAAGAAGAGGGTGGCAGTCTTTGGCCGTCTTTGGTGCTCCCTCTGCAGTGCGCCCTTCTGCTGGTGCTCCCTCCTCCTGTGCTTCTGGCTCCTCGATGCTTCTTTCCTCCTCTTGCTCTGGCTGCTGCTGCTTCTTGGCTTGCCTTGGTGGTTGCGACATCAGTTGATGATGGTGATCTTGGCTTGGCTTGGCTTGACTCGATGATTTGCTCTGGCCTTGGCTTTGGTTGTCCTGCTCTTGATTGCCTTGGTTCTTGCTTCGAGAAGAGATGGAAATGGGGTGCGGCTGAGGGGAATTGGCTGCTGGGGAGGAATTGTGTTGCTTCTGCTGGTTTTGCAGTGGGTTGGGAAATCTCTGGAAGGGGGCTGTGCTGTCCCTCGGTGCTTCGCTGGGGCTCTGCTCGGCCGTTTCCTTTGGCGGCATTGGTAGTGCTTGCGGTGGTGCTTGGTTGGGGAGGCAAATGAGCATGCATTCGTGTTTATCCGGATGGCTCCTAAGATATTTTGAAATTGGGCATTTTGGTCTATTGGTTAGCAATTCATTATGCAATGGTTTTGTGACAGTTGAGGCAATTCAGTATACGTAGGTTTTGGATTTCGCTAAATGCCGAATGATGAGAACCTACGGAAATAAAACGATACCGATTTACTTAGGTTAGTCTAGGTATCTTGGGTATCCCGGTGCCGACTAATCTGGATTAGCCTAGGTGACTTGAAAAGCCAAGATGCCGGTTAACCCAGGTTGATGTGGGTAGTCGCGATACTTAGGGTGCCGACTAATCTAAGTAGGCCTGGGAACCGCGATGATTCCTAAGGTACACTGACGGCAATTTATTTTATTCTAACTCTATTATATGGCTTTATGAACAACTAATGGTCTTTTGATTGGTTAGCGGACTATGGAGCTGCGAATGGTGTTTCGGATTGGGTCGAGGAAGATGGTTTGTCTGGACAACGATGGACGGGCAAGATTTCAAGGAAGGCTTTAGGCGACATGCAATGCAAGTTTTATTTTAATATTTTGTAAATGACTCAAAGTTGTAAAACATAATCTGATCTGATGTAAATAAATTCTTGTGTTACTTGTATTGAGAAGATTGTTATTTATGATAAACATTGTAAGGTTTTTAATTAAATTATTTCCCAGAGAATTTCTTAAGTATTTATTGTTGTCTCTCTTTGGAGTTGTGATTGGAGTTACATATTAGACTTTGATTAGGATATTTACAAATGCAAAAATTATGCAAATGCTTCAGAAATAACAAATATAATATAAAATGCATATAATTACTGTTTATTAAAATTGGGGCTGTTACAAAATCAGTCGTTGGATCTGGATCGGAGGGTCAGCACCCGAGAGGGTTTGGTCGGGACGGCTCGCCAAGTGACTAGGTCGGACTGCTGTGCGCTAGGTCCGAGCAGGAGCAGTCTTTCCTATTGACCAGATTTGAATTTTAACCTCCTAGTTTGACCATGCTCCAAAATATGACAATAAAATTTATAAAAATGTGAAATAATTCTGAGGGGTTCCTGGGGTGACCTAGTATCCATAAAAATTTAGAAATCCCATTGTTCATTATTCATTTGGTATATTTCAAATTCCCAAAAGCATAATTTGATAATTGAGTTTGAAATTTATGAGGTTCATATTGGGTTCCAAAAAAATTTGGGAAAAATTATATTTATACACGATAATTAATATAGTAATTGAATAAATTGTTTCCCAAGGATGATCCTAAGTTTTTGATATTGTTTTCTTAAGAATTTATTTGTGTAAGAGTAGGTTCATATAATTGAATAAGCTTTTCCAAATGCAGTGCATGATAAAAATGCTTGAAAAACATGATGCATGCTAATGAGATGCATAGAATCTTCTTTATTAGTTTGGGGATGTGACACTTTCTTTCTCATTTATGGTTTGTGTGTGTTCTTGAGATGCAGAGGGAGAGGATGAATTGAGTTCTTTGTAATCATTCCTCTGTGTGTGTCTCTGTAATCCATTGGTGCAAGGAATGAAAAATCTGTTATTTACTTTCCTGTTCATGTCTCTGTTCTTATTCTCTCGTTAAGGCTTGATTCTTGAGATTTTGGTTTTTGGCTTGATTCTTGTTGGGAAGTGCCAAAATGGGTTGTTCTCTGTTGGGATGATGCCACAAGATCATTTGATCGACTTTTCCCAAGAGCAAATCAACTATAATCTTAGTTCTTGATTTTTGGTTTTCTCTGTTCTTCCTTCCCGTACCTAGGTCTTCGATGAAAATCTTGTTTCCCTTCTTGAGATGGCATGAAACTTGGCATGTTGAATCTATAGGCTATTAAGTAGCTACCCTCAAAGTTTCATCACTCAAGAATCCAAGAATCATGCGAATTTCAAGTTTTTGGTCTTTCTTGCCAAATATTCAAGAAATCCAATTTAGCTTTGATTAATGGATCTTTGTTTGCGATTCCTTCTCAATGAGGTCAAGATATTGTTTAGGATGATGTCTTGTGAAACTTGACCCGAGAAGAGCAGCAAATTGTGAGGATTTTGGATTTTTAGAAATTTCCGATGCGTCTTTGTTCTTACATGCAGGATAATCGGAACTTCCGTTTTACAGCGGAACTACGCGTCGAACTTCCAGACTGGAAGGCCGAACTTCCGATTGTCGACGAGCGACCGTAAATTTGGGAACTTCCGCCTAGGTGACCGGAACTACCGCAGGGATAATCGGAACTTCCGATTGCCGACAGAACAAGCACAGATTTCATTTTCTTTTCTGGTTTTGGTTCATTTCTCTTCTCTTGATTATCTGAGGGTATTGTTTATCAGTATGAATACTTAAGAGGGGAAGATCTTAATTTTAAGGCACCATTCACCCCCCCTCTGTTGTCATTTCGGTCCTTCATACTGACATTTTCTTCAATCATATAGGTGTTCAATAGGGTAGACGGTAACTAATTTACTTCAAAATGACAGTGAAACACAGCTCAGGTTCCATGTGTGCTATGAATTCGTAGTGACCACATTATTGTATATGTACTGTGATGCCTTCATTTCCCATGCGGACAAGGCTTGAAAATGAACATAAGGCAAGCTAGTGGTATAAGGAATTAAAACAGAATGTATTTGAAGTACTAACATACCTGGAAGCGACAAGATGGATCATCAGTGATGATTTGAAATTGTAAGTAAGTGACGCTTTAAAACAATCCGAGTTCCTTCCCACGTCAACATAAATCTTCAATCCAAATGTCCCCGACACCTCAACTAGGGTCTCTTCGTGGCCAAGAAGATCACAAGCAAGATAAATGAAAGGTGCATGCGGATGCTTCCATATGCAAGCTATAACCTACAATCACTAAATTATTTCTCAATGGTGACTGTCCCTGTTGTCGTAAGTAACAACAAGCACATTTAGCCTCAGTGGTGCAGAGGAAAACCTGCTGAATTGCCGACTCCTTGCTCGGTAGCTTGAGGAAGCATTTGGAAAATGTGCAGTCCAGGAACACAAAGTCTAAACGGCAAACGTTTTCTTTCCCTTTCTTCGCCATGTACTGCAGTGGCAAATTCTGTACACAATCTGATGTAAGCCGACAGTCCCCTGTGTGCAGTATGCTACCGAATTCACCATCAAACAAGAACATAACCGCCCCTGAAATCACAGGACACAGCGAACGTTAACCATGCAGAGGCAAGGCCGACAGCGTGGCGGCCACAGGGGAGCGGTGAGGGAGCCGGAGCTAGGTGGCACGGAGCTGGACCTAGGCTGGGCTGAGCTAGAGGGGGGAGGGGGGTCCCACGGGCGGAGCACGGGCGGCCAGAGCGCATGAGGGGAGGTGGTGCCATGAAGGGACATCGGCGGCCGGGCGCGGTGCTACAGGGGCGGGCCGAAGGCACGAGCGACTGGAGGAGCCCCGGGGGGGCAGAGGCGGCAGCAGCAGGAGGGTGAGCAGGAGCCAGGAGGCAGGAGGCTCTGGCCACTCGAGCTGGGCGGCTAGCAGGGGGCTGCGGCCTGCCACCATGCTAGCGCTGGCCCACTGCGCTGAGGCTCGCCTGAGGAGGCGATGGCCACTGAGGGTGAGGGGGAGAGCGGCGCTGGGCGGTGCCGCGGTGGTGGCAGGGGACGGAGCCGGCCTCTGGGTGAGGAGAGGAGGCGGGGGCTCGGTCGGCCGTGGAGAGGACTAGAGGAGGAGGAGCGCTCTGTGACGGCGGCTCGGGGAACTGCTGAATGGGTCTGGGATTGGGGAAGAGACCGAAGGCTAGGGCTGCACTTGCTTGGCCGCTCGGCTCGGCCGGCTTGGGAGCTGTTTGCCTCGGGCCGACCTATAAGTCTCGGGCCTGGCTACTGTATATCAATTTTTTTTGGCATACATACTAAAAAATCTCATTGCTATTTTATTTGGGCCTCGGGCCGTTTCCCAACCGGCCCGAGGCCCATCTCCGCCCCTGCATGGAAGATAACCCTATGATATGAACCTTCACGTTCTGAGCAAAAACTACACATGCCATTACCTCGTCAGTTTCTCTTCAAAAGATTGTCTTTTGTTAATTAGAATTGCACCTCTCCAGATCAGCCACAGGAAGATTTTTATTTTCGAGAGGAATTTTAGCTTTCCAAAGTATCTTGTGAGCATGATCCGGTAATTTTTTTATTGAGATACTTATACACAGATTTCACAGAGAAAACCCTTGATTTCTCCCCAAACCATTTGGGTTTATCAGGCGACACTACCAGAGCCACCCACTGCACATACCTCTCTCCGTCTCTCGCAATAACTGCCTGACGAACGTGCAAGGAGAACGTATCACTGACAACAACCGTCATCAATGTGCATATTCCAGTAACCGTCAAAGCGCTTCCTGATGCACCACATCTACCACCCCTGATGAGGAGTCAAAATCCTCATAGGGCAAGGGTCCAAGTGACCACAACCAGTATCACCTAGCGACGGGCTCCGAACACGGTGGGGTCCCCTCCTCCGAGCATGCAAGCTTGTTCGAGGACAACTAGCTACCTTCGGGAAGTATTGGAACGCACGATTCTGGGCCTCAAACACCATCTGCTAACCGTCACTGTGTGGTTACCATTGCCCGAGGCGTGGTCGAACACGCTGCAGTTGTGAGTCCAACAATAGACTCAGAGAATATGTCTTCGACCAGAAATGGTTATAACCCGGAATTTTCCTTCCTACAATGGACTTCTCCAGGTGATACAGAACCCTCTTTTGACCACTCCTCAAGCCAAGAGGACTCGATCGCCAGCGGTGGTCGGGAGATCTTTACGACCATCGATGGTCCCGATCGTAGTCCTGACCATTGTACTCCAAGGATTTCTTGAGATTCATCCCCTCTAAGGAATGATAAAAATGGCACAACAACCTACATCGGTGATGGAGGTGTCAACCCTGAAGAGTGTCATGGACATACTCTAGGTGGTCGCACTCCGCCCAGGAGTGCTCATCGCTCGTGGAGATAGATGATCCAGAGACCATTAGGAAAAAAGTTCTTCATCTGCATAGATATGCACCAAGTCCAGTTGGATTTTAGCTTTCTTTTTAATATGTTCAGAGGTCAGGATTTGTTCTTCTTCCAAACCCTCCAAGAGTTGCAGCTCCTTCCGCAACTCCATCTCTCTCTTTTTGCTATCAGCTAGCAAGTTGATGTTCCAACCTTTTAAGTGTTTCTTGACTTTCTTCATTTCATAGTTCCACTAATCTAAGGAATTCATGTTGACAACCGGCTCTTTCCAACTGGGGGCAACATTTTTTTTTGGTGAGAACAGCAAACTTAATTAGGCCATGCTAGATATATTATATGAATTATATGGTGCATGTAAATCATTGCACTTGTCTAATAATTCTGGCAATTATGGCGTTGGGGTTGCTAGCTCACATGGGCACCGCTGTCGCGGCAAGTTGGCAGCACCAAATACGCGCGAAATGGTGCCATCGAATCGACTGGAAAATCAAAGGAAACAGCATGAATATGATCAATTAATGAAGTGTTTTAGTTAGTTTACACTTTAGACAATAATAACACAAAATTATTCAAAGGTCTCTTTTGCTATTTTAACAGAATGAGGAGGTGCTCTGAACATGTGTTCGAAATAGTATATTTAACTTATTTCTACAATTTTATTATGTTAATATAAATCACCGCGCAAGATCTTAATCATAACCGTCCACACATTAAACTCCTTGCATATTGCTTGGTCTAGTCAGCAGAAATAATTTCATTACCTTTTCGGGTCCAGAGGCTCCGAAGGACCGAGTTTTTAGCTAAAATAACACTGTTGACGTCCTAAATAGCAAAAGTAGCTCTCACTATCCGCATCAAATGCAAAAAATAACACTTTGTATGTGCCCATAGGAACGGAGCCGTCGTATAGGCGACACATCGGCGAGTCTACCCCCCGGGAGCACGGACAGGGTCAGTCCGATCCGCAGGGGCATGGTCTGCTTTTGATACTATTTAAACTGCAACATCCAAAAAAATCCTAATTTTGGGAAATATAATAAAAAGAAGTTGGAGAATAATTTTAGGCATGTTTACATCAGGGAAATTTTATTTGAGCGTGTTTTGTGAATTTTCATCAAAGATAACAAAGCATTTGCATGAAAACATAAAATTGTAAGAATTTTTGGGAACATCACAAAGCAGATAAAATCATGAAAATTTACATAATAAACTATATAGGCTCGTAAGCCTTCAAATTTTTTTATAAATTATGGAGCTCTATTTTTATATTTAAGAATTCCCTCAAACCCTCGGCTTTAAAATCCAAGAAACTGACATGTGGGCCCCGACTGTCAGTTAATTAAAATTAAAAATAGGTTTAATATTTAATTAAATAAATAATGAGTCTATAACATATGGGATCGCCTCAGGTTTCTAAATAAAATTAAGAAAACAAAAATATGAGTCATGACAAGTAGGCCCCACATGTAAGTTAATAAAAATTCGAAAAAGGTGAAAAGCTGCTTTCAGTTAGGGGAGAGTACGCTTTCTCTGTTGGAAAGACTAAACCTCAAAAAATACGCTTTCGACGTCTGCACTTTTCTAATTTATGGAATTTTCAAATAGAAGTAAATTCAAACGTTAATAACTTTTGCATACAAACTCCAAATGAGATGAATCTTTTTAAAATTCATCTAAAATCATGATCTACCTGAATATAAAAAATATTTTTTTTTGCTATTGGAATTATTGTTCTATATTTAATTTGCTTCTAGCTGTTTTGATTGGACATCGATTGTTTGAACGACTTTTGCGACGATCCTTCATTCTCATATTTGGAGCAACCAGAGCGAGGCAAACTCCCCCTTTAATCATGTTGATCCTACTATTTTAATTATTATACTTTATTTTATAAAATATATTATGCATGCGTGTATGTTTGATTAAAATTGCTAAATTTTGGGATAACGTGATGTGACGGTGGCCCGATCTTCGAAAGGTCTTGATAAGGCGATTGTAGAGAACTCGGCGTTGATGATCAGGGCTCAGGCCAAAATAGATCAAACCCCTCGCAATCACTACACCACTGTTCCGATGATTATCAACCGTGCCGAACGCGGTTGACCTCGCCAAGAAGGCTATCTCCTGCATGCGAATCGAGAGCACAAGCAAGAAAGTAGAAGATGCAATATGATATTGTATTACGAATATAGATGAAGCTCACAATGTGGGGTTCCTCAACCGAACGTACGGCGAGACTGCTAATCAGAATAATCTCAAAGAAAAACCCACGTTAAACTATGACGGCTACTGTATATATAGGGGGACGTGAGGAGGTCGACCTAGGGTTGTGCAGCTGTGGGAAGAGGCGTACACAACCTGGACTCTGACCTCGACACGCTTACAAAGCCCTATTAGACCAAAACGGTGACGCATCACCTTATTCACTATTCAGGTCGCGTATCTCTGGTCGAAGACCTGGTCGTAGGACTGGTCTGGTGGTGGTCTTGAGGAGTCCATGCTATCTCTGGTCGTAGATTGTGTCCAACGAGTACTGGGCTCGCCGAGTACTGGTGAAACAGTCGTAATCCTTCTTGAAGTGGTCGTAGACCCTGTGGAACTGGTCGTATACCTTCTTGAACTGGTCGTAGTCCTAGATACCTAAGTACAAGTAAATCATCTCCGTTAGGCAGCATCATAGAGTTCTCAAATAATACACTCAGCCCTAGAAACGAATTTATCTGATAAATAAGTTGACGAGCACATGCCCGAGTAATTGGACCTTGCACATGAGGAGTGTTCATATCAGTAGAAGTGATGTCCTCATCATAACGGTAGTCGTAATCCTATTCGATGCATGAACCTCCTTGAAATATTGATATCCTTGCTATCATAGCTGTTAGGTTATGGCATTGACAATAGATGATGTCAAAGTGGAAATTTTGAGTACGGGTATCGCACAATTGCTTAGTAAAGCTATAGCCTATACTATAATTTGTAAAAAAGATGACATGATGAACATATGTAACACCCCAACCCAACACTGAGCCCAGAATGCCACTAAACTACCCTTAAAATTAATTTTACATTAATTAACAATGAAATTCCTGCAAGCAATTTAATATTAAAACCTATTCCCAGGTCACAATAGCATATGAATAATGACATGGTGAGAACATGTATTTAAACTCTAGATAGTAAAGCAGAATAATAGTTCAATACTTAAGGAAAAAAAATCAAACGGAGACCATTGAATGAATAAACGGGTTCCAACCAACCATCTAGAGTTCAATGTCTATCATGTCCTAAGAGAATAAACCTTCACTCTAAGTTAAAGTTTTCTCATGGCAAGTGATCAAGAAATTGAGTATATGCAGTGTTCAAAGTGATATCCCTTCCCAAGTGAAGCGTCATCAACGATCACCTAAAAATAATAGTAGAGCAAGGGTGAGTCCACGACTCAACAAGTACAAAGCAGAAAAATAAACGAGGCATCTTAATAATAGTTAATTCCCGTTTATCATTATATCAATTTCTCATATTCACTCTCATCAGTTTCCATTCACGTGTCTCATTATCTGAAATCACTTTTCATAAATACAATGCAATGCTCATGCTCATGTCACAACTCATCTTCTGCTTATACCGGTATAGAGGAGTTTAACACCCGTCGGTATTCACTCACACCCGCATTCTTTAATGAGGGGACCAATTGCCCGTCCTTCTTCATATGGGGACCTCATTTGCCATAACTTACATATGCAGACCTCATCCCACTGCCGTGGGTCACATCTTTCCATCATGAATGCTCAACCTGCAATGCAATGATTATTATTTCTCTTCATTAGCAATTGATATAATCATCAGTCTTGCTTAATCATCATCATCATCATCAAGTTATCAAAAATATGTGAGGAATGTGAAACAAGCATAATTCATATGAATAATCATGGAAAATAATCACTTAACGAAATAATAATTTCAAACACTCAAATATCATTCTACCATGCACTTGTCTTTCTAGTTGCGACGGCCGAGATGATTTGAAGGTGACAACAATCCCAAAGCTACACCACCTACAGCAAACACTCAAACTCAATACAAGCTACCGCAATGCAAAACAACACTTAATCGATAACGCTCCTACGTGCTCCCCATTTCCAAAACTTTCCCAATTTTCTGGACAGTCTCCCCTGCTGTCTTGACACTAAAATTGTCATAACTTTCAACTCCCATAGAGTAATATGGCAAACCATACCAGTTATGGGATCTATACAAAATTTTCTAGAACTTATTAGGTGATCGACTGTCCATATTAAATCATCTAAACCCCCATTTTTTTACCCAGAAGACAGACCTGTTATGTTCTGGATAGAAGAATTAATACTTTCATAACTTTTAATCCACACATGTAAATATATTGAATTATGACTTTTCAAAAACTACCGGGAAATATCTACCACTTCCAAGTAATGCCCAAAATTCTATTCTACCATAAAATCCATCAAATTAATGTTTTTCCCACGACTGCATCCAGTAGCAACCCGGTTCTAGACTGCAGTCTCCCAAAATCATAACTTCTATTCTACAAAACAAAAATTCATGTTATCAGACTCTCTAGAATCCTTAGATAGTTACCTATACTTTTCATCTAGAGCAAAAACCCTAATTATTCCATTTAATAATTTTAATCTACAGTTTACCAAGATGCTGCCAAAAGATGACAACTGTAATATCCCAGAATCGAATCGGGAGAATTTAAAAGAAGTCGGGGACGAAAAGTGAAGGACCGAAATGGCAACAGAGGGGGGGGGGGTGAATGGTGCAATAAAAATTAGGAACTCCCCTTTACTGTATTTAAAACAAATCTACAAAGCCCTCTGGATCTCTTAAAAGGAGTGAAGCAAAATCAAAGAATGAAAACAAACTTCAGACTGTTCTGTCAGCAATCGGAAGGTCCGATTCTACCCGGTGGTAGTTCCGCACTCCGGTAGTTCGGGATCGATCGGAAGTTCCGCTGCAGAGCCGCCGTGGACAATCGGAAGTTCGATTGTCTGACCGAAGAACGATCGCGCTCGGGTTTTCCCAAAATCGAAATACTAAATCTTGAATGCTCTTCTCAGGTCAAGTTTCACAGGACATCATCCTAAACAACATCTTGACCTCATGGAGAAGAATCACAAACAAAGATTTAACAAACAAGCCAAAATCGGATTTCTTGAAGAAGGGGCAAGAAAAACCAAAACTCACAATAGGCACGAATCTCAGATTCTCAGCTTATGAAACTTTGATAATAGATTAGCAATATCAAAAGCGATTCTAGATATGAAGATTCAAGCTATTTCATAAGACGAATCAAGAGATACATCAAAACCCTAGCTATTCAAGAGAAGAACAGAGAGAAGGAAGAGGACATAAACAAGTAATCAAAACTCAGAGTTTCATTGATAGATAACAAATGTTTCTGAGATGGAAACACAGAGGAAAGATTACATAAGATTTCAGATCATACTCTCCCTCTCAACAAGCTCTCAAAAAGCAAAACAAATCTTTTTCTAGAGCTAACCCTAATTTTCTCTCCAAAAAGTCTAACCCTAACTCCAGGGTTCTCCCCTATTTATAGCCTTTGCTAATGGGCCTCCAACCCATTAAGCCCGCTACTCCCGAACGGAACCTCCTCCACTTTTGCCGCTTTGCGAAAAGACCCTTTCGCCCCTTGCGCACCTTCTGGAAGCCTCCCGTACACCTTGTTGTCCACGACTCGCAACCGCTTCAAGATTCACGCCGTCTTGACACATCCCGGCCGTTCGACCTCAACGCCTCCTGCGCCTAGTCCGGTCACGTGTCTCGCCACGACTCCATCTTGATGCCTGCGGTCAAACAGCACAAAAACACATCACATAGCATTGCACAATATCATAGCATCAACAATTGTATAAGGCTCAAACTCATACAAAATCAAAATCACAAAATAATCTTCTCTGCACAGTTCTGGACACAATCGGAAGTTCCGCTTACCACGGCGGAAGTTCGATTTCGGGCTATCCGCACTGTCGATTTATCGGAAGTTCCGTGCTTACCTGCGGAACTTCCGATCTTCTAGGTATCCATACGCCCAAAAATTCTATTCCGATTTTCGTCTCAGAGGAATCTCGATACCAGTATTATCGGACACTCCGCTACCCCATGTGCGGAAGTTCCGATTCTCTTCAGCCGAAACCAAAACCCAGGTTAATCGGAAGATCCTATTTTCAACACCGGTAGTTCCGATTAATCGGAACTTCCGCTCCATACACAGCGTGTAATACTCTGAAAATAATAATAATATCAATAATCACGTATTAAGGGTCGGAGCGTAATTAATAGAATAGTATTCATAAAAACGTCTTTAAGGGCTTGTGCGTAATTAAATAAAAGAATTTGTGAAAAATAGAATATTTGAATTTTTGTGATTTGTTTAAATAGCGGTGGATTTTCTAGAAAACCCTAGCATTTTCTTTTCCCACCCTAGCAGGTTCCTTTTGCCGCGCCTTTGTAGCCAAAAAAAAATTGCCTGCTTGTATTTCTTTGTCTTTGTCGCCCGCCGCTTACTTGCGCCTTGCCGCCTGCGTGGCTCCTCTGCGTGGTTGTCTTTGCGTCTTTGCGTTCTTCGCTGCCGCCGAGCCAAGAACTCGCTGCGCGTTCTCTATTCTGTTGTTGCTTATTCTTGTCTCAGAAGATCTGTTTGTCTGCTTCTTTGCCATTGGTTCGCCGATCTGCTGAATTTGCTGCGTTTCGGCCGAGTTGCCGATTTGTTTTACTGCTTATTTGCTTTGCCGTCTTCTTATTCTTGTGTTCGACTGTCGGCGCGAGCGAAATCGCTCGGCGTTGCGGCGTGGATTCGCTTTGTTGATTATCGTTCTTGGTTTTTGGCCTTAGCCAATCGCCGAGAAATTTCTTTGCTTCCTGCTTGGCCGACGTGTTTTGGTTGGTAATTCTTTTACCGATTTCTTTGTGCTGTTAACTAGAGATTTTAATTGAGGTTAATTAGAGAGGGTTCTATAGTTTTAGTCAAAGTGCCAACTATTAGATCTGATTAATAGATCCGTTTAGCCTGTTGTTCCGTGTACGATTTATTCGGGTACCTTAATGACTAATTTTGGAAATGTCATCTACTAGTTAATTGTAGATAATTTCGATATCTTTCTATAGCATATTTAATCATGTCAATCGGACAAGTATAATTCGAGTTATGATTTTCGGAAGACCGCTGTTTTTACGGTTGTCGTCTTTCGGCGCTGTTTTCGTAGACTGTAGATTAAAAATAGTAAATAGCTTAATTAGAGTTTTTGATCTACATGAAAGTTGTAGATAATTATCCAATGGTTCTGTAGAATCTGAGAACACGCATTTTGGTTGGATAGAACAAAAGTTATGAATTTAGTAAGACTGCTGTTCCGAAACGGACAGACCGACTTTCTGGGCTAAAAACGGAGGGTTAGATGATTTAATTAGAAGTCGTCGTAATCTAAGAAAATGTGGATAATTTTATGAAGAATCCAGAATGGGGTGGTTTGTGGTGATCGGACTTTCGAGTCAAAAGTTACGTTCGTTTTAGTACTAAGACAGCAATGGGTAACTATTGGCACCGCGTAGCGTGGTATATTTGGGGGCGTGTAGGAGCGATGTCGATTGATTGTTGTTCTTATGATGCTGTAGCTTGTATTGAAATTGTGTATTTAATATAGGAGAGGCGTCGTGCTTGTTGCCATCGCTAGTCAAATTGTGCGTCGCAACTAGTAAAGGCAAGTGCATGGTAGGCAATGATCAATGATTGATCCTTTGTTTTCTTTATCTTCTATTACCATTATTGTTGTGCTTTTATTTGGTTTAATTGCAAACAAGTAATTGGTATGATTATATCTTTGTTGACAAGCATGATGGAAAGTTGGATATGATGTTTATGATGGAGTTTTGCATATTTTGCATACATAAGCATCTTTGCATATGAGCGGTGATCATGAATGATCACAACTCTACGGAGTGGAGGAGGTCCCGATCCTTATGGAGGAGCGGGCTTGAGAGTGAATGTTGTCGCGAGCATTCACTCATGCTATCTGATATCTGTGAAAGAAGCGCATGTGGACATGTAGATTAGAGTTGCATTCATAAATGAGATTAATGTGTGTTAAACAAATGGAAAGTATGACATGAGAATATTAATGGAAGTGCGGTGATGATAATGAAGTTATTGAATCTTTGTTGATTTATGATTATTCGTTGTTTATGGATGTGTTTCTTTGAGTCGTGGACTCACCCTTGCTCTATTGTTGTCTTTAGGTGATCTTGAGGATCCGTGGCGAGGCGAGTAGGGCACATGGGCAACACATGATCATTTACCTTCATAATCTTTTCATTCAGAATTGGATTACACTTGGACATGTTAGAGATTGAATAAAGTTTAGGACATCATTTGGACTAGACTTTTTGCTTTATTCATTTGGATTCATTGGTTGATGCTTCTTTGGATTATTTATCTGGTTATATTTTCCATTGATTATTTATTATCGTTTGATCCATAATAATACATGTTCTTTTGTGATCCATGAATATGTGTATTGATGTTTCCTTGTGCTAATTTTATAGTGTGTCGATAATTATTAGTTTAGAGAGTAGTGTGGTGGCATTCTAGGCTCAGTGTTGGACTGGGGTGTTACAGTTGGTATCAGAGCGGGCTTTAGGTCCGTGGTGAATAGATTAACAACATAGGCAAACTAAAATTGTTAAAATTGGTTTTAGTATTAGTAAATCAACTAAAATTTGCTAATGGTTAACTAACCTAAAATTTGACACACTAGTGCACAGTAGGTTAGAGAGAGGTACGAATATAGTTTTACGCTTCCGTTATGTTGTTTATTAATGGATGAGTTTATTTTGAGCTTTGAACTCATTGTGTATTGTTGATTGTGGTTGATAGCTATCTTGAGGGGTAGAGGGCGTGGTCGTGGTGGCCTTGATGCGTGGAGGTCGGGGCATGAAGAGGTTAGTGGAGCCACCTCTGTGCGAGATGAGTCGATGGTGAGGGGTTCTTTGTTGACCCGCCTCGGTTGGGGCCCAAGATGAGACCCTGCTTTGTTGAGAGAGTTGGTGGGAGAGATCCGTGCTCTTCGTCAGCAGCGCGGCGCCCTATTCTTCTGCGGCATCTGTTGTTGCTCTGTCGCACATCCACCGGTTCTGGCGCGGATGTCGCCGAGAGTGGATGGGGTTGAGGTTGGATTCGTTTGTGGTCGGGCACACCGGTCGAGCGTGGACTGGTTGCGTTACATGGAGAGGCGTTTGGAGCTTTAGAGATGTCTTCACATCGAGGGTCCGTTTGTAGCCTTTAATTTGAAAGGGCAAGCAGATATTTGGTGGGAGGCGTGTTGTCTTCGAGGACCGCCACTCAAGGTCGATCACTTGGTAGGACTTTGTTGATCGATTCAAGGGAAGTTCTACCCTATTCATTTGTTGAGAAGATGGAGGTTGCCTTGACGACCTTTGCTCGGGGAAGAGGTCTATTCTTGAGTATGAGGTGAGTTCAACAACTTGGTTCGCTTTGTCCCTTGATGGCGAGCGATGATCTTGTAAAGCCAAGAGGTTCCGTCGAGGTCTCACTCGAGTACCGGCATGTGTTGGGAGCTACTCCACTCCGTGATTACACTCTGTTGTGGAGCAAGCCGGGGCATGGAGTTGGAGATCACGACTCACAAAGGCGACAAGCCTCGGTGGGTGGTAGTTTACGGTGGTGACGGAAGAGGAGCTCTAGTGAGGAAGTGGGTGCATTCAGACACCTTTCAAGAAATTCAAGGAGGACGCGATCTTTCAGTCCTAGCGATCGGTGTTCCCTTCTTGACGCCTCGTCCTTTGCGGGTACTCGGCTCTTCGTCTGTCGAGGCGGGGCATGCTTTGCTTTAAGTGCGGTGATGGACACCGTCTTGCTGATGCACTTGGGCGGGAGATTGCCGTCGGTGTGGCCGGCCGGGTCACAAGGCGGGTGTGTCGCGAACCCGCTAAGCGTGATCAAGTGGGAGCTGTGCCATCTTCTTCTTCTTGATGGGTCTGCTCGAGATCTTTCGGATGATGATTGCTCCCCAGCGATGCCATTTCCTTGGCTTAGGCGCCTCGGTGAGGTACTCTGCGGCCGCCACCGCCGGCACCGCTTGGGTTACCACGGCCGGCTTTACTGCCGCCGCCATTGTCGGGGCTCGCCGCCCGCCGTCGTCTTCTTCGCCATGGCGCCACGGAGTGTACGCCATGCCCACAGTGAGTCCGCGAGTCGTCTGACGTGGTGGCAGTACTTTGCTTGTGGATTCGTTTGATGCTTTAGTCCTTTTCGATTCGGGGCTACCTTCTCGTTTGTTTCGGCGTTTGCTAGAAGAAGCGAACTTGAGTATCTGATGGATTTTCGATCGGTGTTGGTTAGTTCTCAGGGGTATTATTGCTAGTTCTCTTTTGTCTGGGTGTTCTATTATCATTGATGGAGAGAAGTTCACGGCGAATTTGATAGTTATTCAAATGGAGCCGTTCGGCGTTATCTTAGGTATGGATTGGTTGCACTCTTATCGGCCGTGATATCTGTTTACGTAGAGCGGTCTGCATGCGAACCTCGTGCAGGGAGACTTTGACTTTTGAGGAGTGCGCCTCCGCGCTCTCTTTCAATGTTGGTCGGGTGTTCCGGGTCGTGCGATGGCGGGCTTCTTTAGCTCTTCTTTGGCAAAGTGTGGCCGCATGATTGAGAGATTCGGTGGTTAGTGATTACCGGATGTGTTCCCGGTGAGCTTGGGTTTGCCACCTGCGCGAGACGTGGAATTTCGCATTGATCTTGTTCCGGGTACTCGTCCCATCTCGATGTCTCCATATCGATTAGCACGTCCATTTCGGGACGAGTTGAAGAAGCGATTGGATGATTTGTTGGCTAAAGGTTTGATCGGCGTAGTGTATCGCCATGGGAGCTCTGTTACATTCACGAGAGAAGAAGGATGGAAGTTGGCGTATGTGTATTGATTATCGTGCGCTTAATGCGGTCACAATTAAGAACAAATATCCATTGCCCCGCATTGAGGATTTGTTTGATCGGTTGAATGGAGCTCAAGTATTCTCAAGATTGATCTCGATCGGTATAATCAAATCCGTGTGCGTGGCGAGATGTAGAGAAGGCGCTTTCTCCACGGTATGGGCATTATGAGTACAAAGTTATGTCTTTTGGATTGACTAATGCACCTGCCATTTTTATGGAGACCATGAACAACATGTTGCACGAGTATCTACATGATTTCGTGGTGGTGTTCATTGATGACATTCTTATCTATTCCAAGACTAATGAGGATCATGAGCGTCACTTGAGGCTAGTCTTAAAGACTTTGAGAGAGCACAAGTTCTATGCTAAGTTGAAGAAGTGTGAGTTACGGATTTGAAGTGGGTTTTATGGGTCATGTGATTAACCCTCAGGGTATTGCTGTTGATCCTAGCAAGGTCTCCACGGTGGTGGATTGGAAGAGGCCGACTAGTGTGAAGGAGGTGAGGAGTTTCTTGGGATTAGCTGGTTATTATCGGCGTTTTGTGCAGGATTTCTCTATCATTGCCAAACCGATGTCTCAACTAACTCAGAAAGGTGTGAGATTCGGTGGGCCGATGAGTGTGGCGCTGATTTACGCATTTTGAAGGACAGGTTGGTGACCTCTCCTATTCTCACTCTTCGAGCAGGAAAGCGGTTCCGATCTTTTCAGATCGTCTCGAGTGGGTCTTGGTGTGTTCTCATGCAAGGCGGTAAGGTGATTGCTTATGCGTCGAGGCGATTAAAAAAGCACGAGCGAAATTATCCACTCATGATTTGGAGTTAGGCTGCGGTTGTTTTGCTCTCAAGATTTGGAGGCATTATCTATCGGTGAGCCTTGTGATATTTTCACAGATCACAAGAGTCTCAAATATATCTTCACTCGAAGGATCTGAATTTGAGGCAAAGGAGGTGGTTGGAATTGATCAAGGACTACGTTCTTACTATTGATATCATCGAGCAAGGCCAATGTAGTTGCGGATGCTCTTAGTCGCAAGGCGACTCTGCTACTCTAGATTACCTCATTGCTGATTTTGATCGCATGGGTATATCTTATTGTTATCTTGAGCACGACACATGTTGAGACACGATTGATTCTTGAGTCGGCTATTCGGGCCGTGTCTGGAAGCACAGAGTGACCGGCTATTACGGGAGGTTAGGAAGCGTGCGGATGAGGGTAAAGAGAGTGATTTTAGCATGGGCGATTACGGTACTTTGAGGTTTAAAGGCCGTCTTTGCGTGCCACAAAAGCGGAGGTCAAAGATGATATCTTGAGGAGGCACATCGCACTCCGTACCTTGTTCATCTGGTGAGACTAAGATGTATCGAGATTTGAAAGCGAAATTTTTGGTGGAAAAGAATGAAGGTGGATATTGCTAATTATGTGGCTTCTTGCGGTGTTTGTCGACAAGTGAAAGGCGAACACAAGCGTCTGCGAGGTTGTTGCGACCTTTGGAGGTTCCCAGTGGCCTTGGGATGATATCTCTATGGACTTTGTGGTGGCGTTGCCTCGTTCGCCGCGAGGAAGGATGCGATTTGGGTAGTGGTGGATCGATTGACAAGTCTGCACTTTATTCCTATTCGCACAACAAATTCAAATGAGTGATCTAGCTCCTATTTATGTGCGTGAGATAGTAAGGCGCATGGTGTGCCAAAGACCATCATTTCGGCGAGGATGAGTTTGTCTCAAGTTACGGGAAAGTCTGCGAGTGCATTGGGCACACAGCTCGCCTTAATCTGACGTTTCACCTGACGATGGATGGGCGATCAGGCGTACTATTCGGACGTTGGAGGACATGTTGCGATCTTGTGT